>CM042690.1:20421873-21021873 GCA_023614405.1 Avena insularis | reverse complement strand
ATTAGTTGGTTCAAATAATTCATCTTGAACTATTTGGAAAGTATTTAATATGATTTATTAATCATTTAAGATTGGGTATTTGTTTTAATTCCAATGGAATTTAATATAGTTTTAATTCCCAAATTTTTATTTGGAGGTTTTATTTTATTTAAGTTGATTAAACAACTTTTATTCCGCTTGGGTGAATTCCAAATATCATTTTCTCATGTATTCTTATTTAGAGATTTGTCTTTATTAGGATAGGGATAGAATGGTTATTGCCATTTTATTTTATTTGGAATATTCTTTATCCTTTTATTTTATTTGGATTGGGATTATAATCATTCCACTTGCTTAAAAGATTTTGCCAAGATTTGATTTGGTCTTTAAATATTCTTTATTTAATATTTTTATCTTTGTCTTATAAAATCCATATCTTTTTATTTAGAGATCCAAACTTGGTGATTCCAATTTGTGAAATCTTATTTCATATTTGTTTATCCTTTTAAATCTCTTTAGGATTATTTTCTCAACATTTGGTATGGATTTAGATAAGGGCTTTAATAGCTTTGGGAATTCAATTTCTTATCTTATTAAATTCATAAGATTTTATCTATGGTTCCAAATTAAGTGAAACCAATTTCTATGGTCTTATATTATTTATATTTGTCTTTCTTGATCATTTGTGAATGTTTGTTGATCAATTTTTCATATGGATCAAATCCATAGGCTTGGGGATAACTTGGAAATGGTTTTTATTCCATTAGGGTTTAGGGTTTGGATTTATTTTCCAAGTGTTTCAATTTCCAGATACATTCATTGAGGAATGCATTTATTTTGATTTGGATTTTGTTGGATTCAAACTTTAACCAAAGTTTGTTCAAGATGGGATTTTAAGTTTCCTTTTAGAAACAAAAGTTTCTGTTCACCCTGATTTTCAACAAAATTTTATTTTGTTTATTTTATTTTTCACATTACAAGATTTGGAAAATCTTGGGATGTGGCAGGCTACCACCCTTAAAATAAATCTCGTCCCGAGATTTGGGGAGGCTAGGGGTTACAAGTTGGCTCAAAGCAACTAGGGTACTACCACCCTTAAAAATTTTCCAACTACATTACATTTTGGCCTGCTTGGGATCTTGGGAAAACTTCTCTGGGCAAACATCTGCATAGTGTCCTTTGTTTCCACACTTGAAACATGTGATAAGGCTGAGATCCTTCATAGGCTGGTTTATCTTGTGCTTCATCTTTTCTGGACAGTTGCTTGCATAATGTCCTGGTTCTTTGTATTTGAAACACATCACTTGGCTATTATCTTTCTTCTTCTTTTCTGGACATTCATTGGCATAGTGTCCCATTTCTTTGCAAGTGTAACATTGCACATGGCTCTTGTCCTTCTTTTTCTTGGGTTTCTCCAATGCTAGGAGTGCTTCTAGTTCATGTTCTTCATATGTTATCTCATAGGTAGGAATGTCTACTGGTTTCTTTGACCTTCTATTGCTCCTTGGATAATTCATATGTCTCTTCTTTGGTCCTTTAAATTGGGTTGTATTGCATGGAGGTATAAGTGGAGATTTTCCTTTGTCCTCATCCTTCTTGGTAGACTTGGCTCCCTCTTGATAGTCTGTAATCAGTTGTTGCACTCCACCTTGTTTCCTTTGTTCAACTATAGAATAGATGGGGCATTGGATAGGGACATGATTATTTCCTTCACATAGGTAACAAGTAGCTTGAGAGGTGGGACATTGGCCAACTGGATGTTTCTCTTCACAGTTGGGGCATTGATCTCCATGCTCCTTGGAAGTGTGATCCTTGTCTCCACAAATATTGCAATCTTGAGTTCCTTCTAAAATAACATCTTGGTCATCCTTGTTGTCATAAACTCCTTTGGAAGAGTTGTCTCCAATGTTGATCATTTGAGTGGCCATCCCTTGCAACAATTGGGATTGAATTTTCAAAATCCTTTGTATGGCTGGGTCTAGTCCATTGTTGTTGGTTAAAAGCTGAGTTGTCACTTGGCTCAACTGGGTTTGGTTTGCTAGTAGTTGTTCTCTCATGTGCATCTCTTGGTTGTTGTTGTTGTCATCAACCTTGATGTTGGAGTTTCTTGGAGAAGTCATCTGTTTGGGGTTGGATTGGGATTAGAATAGGCAAGATATTTCTAAGGAAATAATTCTAATCACACACATCACAATTCACACAAGCAATGTGCAAGCAATCACAACCAAACATTCCACTCAAACAACAAGTTTCAAGCATATTTTTAGGCAACCAAAAATAATTTTTGTTACACCACATAAGTTGGTGGGTTTTATCTATACTAAATATGGTGGTCCATCTATATGGTTCATTTGTGATCTTTCCATCCTTCCTGGTTGATTCTTCTTGAATGAGGTCTTTTTCTTCTTGAGAAAATTCTTGGTCACAAAAACTTCAAAGGTGATCATGGTTCCTTCTAAGTTGTGTTTCCTTAGTCTTCAAGTCTTGAGTAATATTTCTTGTCTCACTTGTAGTCCTTAGTGATATCCAAGGTTGAAGTCCTTGGTGAAAATGTTGAAGATGTTGAAGTCATTAGAGTTGTAGATGTTGAAGTCATTAGAGTTGATGAAGTCCTTTGCACATGGTGAAGTCTTTGGCCATGGGGTAGGTTTTGTCCATCAAGTAGAAATAGAAGAGATGTAGAATCAAAAACCAAAATGGTTGAGGAAAGAGTTTACAAGATTGTTTGTAAATAAGTTTTGGAACAAATACAACTCCTATTTTTCTAAGGGTTTTTTGTCCAATCCTAGGGTTACAAATCCTACAGGCAACACAATGCTCTGATACCATCTATAAGATCCCTCCTTTATAAAGGAAAAGGATCCCTGTGATTGCAATGCTAGTCCCTGGATCAATAGCTAGCATCCACAGTTAAGATGTAATATCAAGAAACAAAGGTCATAATACAACTTTATAACCAGGAATAAAATAAGTTATTACATCTTACATAGCTCATTTGGCTATTACATTACATTGCAGAAGAATATCTATAAACATGGGGTCCTTCATCTTCAAAGTGCCACAGGCAGACATGTTGGTTGTAGACTTTGTAATCCTAATCATTTAACTTCACTAATATCAAACAAACCTGCAACATAACAAGTTACAGCCACAAGGGTCAATACATTTGAATTGTATTGGCAAGTGATACTATGGTAGTATAGTGGAGTCTATCATCTATATGCATTTGGCTAAGTGGAGCTTAGGCTTGCATTGCTCAAAATAGATTTTTCCTTATCATTTGAAAACACTAAGTTTTTGTTTGGCACAAATCACCCAAGGCATCTACCAATCAAAGATTGAAGATCCTTTAACCCTTGTTCAACCACAAGTTTTTAACTTAGAAATTGGGATGAGGAGATTCTTGATAGCTTCCATGTTTTGATGCTCAAATTGTCCTTTGCCAGGGACATGGCTAAGTACTTAGATTTTACACTCTGCAGAGGTGGTGCACTTTCCCCACAAGACTTGGTTTCACCAAGACAAGATCTTTCAGAAGCCTTCCCTTAGACCAGAATGGACGCGCTCCAACCTATCAAACCCCTACCACCAACTATCCATTTGGCTAAGTTCTTGCAAACTATATGATCCAGGCAGAGCCCATAATGCCAAGTGGCTGCACTTGAAGCTTCTCAACATTTGACATCTCAAATCTCTTTGTTCCTGGGTGGCTTTCCACAAGTGAGATACACAAGGTAAACCATAAAAATGGGCCTTGTGAACCACTCAACACAAACCATTCCTTCCATTCCACCCAGGTGATTCATTCACTTAGTTGTTTTATTAAACAAAACACAAGTCCTCAGACTTAGAAATTTTTCCATAGTGTGAATATGTATTCCACCCTTGTTTTCTATTAGCTAAGCTAAGCATGATAGTAATAGGAATCTTAACTTAGGTAATTTTCACTAAGGTTTAATCTACTAGGTTTTCCCATAGCATAGTTTATACTTAGCAAAATTCCATGCAAGTCCTACTTAGAAATATCTCTAATGCATAGTGATAAATAATGGGACAAAATTATGTAGCATCACTTGCCTTTTTGGTAGAGAGTATAAGTTCACTCCTTGATCTTTGCAATGTTCACTCACTTCAATTCACTACAAATCAATCAAGCAAACAATATTTCAATCTACCATTCAACCAATTCATCACATAAAATGATAAAATCAAAGTAATGCATGCAAGCATGCAAAAGATTGTTTTATTTGTAAAAGTGGTTTCTAATGGTTCATAAACATTTGAAAACACCTAATGGTAATTTTATAAAGTGGCAAAACCATTTGCAAAAGATTTTACTTCATAAACCATTTTTAAATCAAGTCATTATTTTATGTGGTGTAGAAATGCTTTTAATAAGACAAAATTCTGTATGTTTCACAGAATATGTTTTCAAACCTTATAACATTTTTTTTAGGGTCAGTGAGTTTATTTCCAAAACATTTCTCAAAGGTTTTCTTCCAAAACCATATTTAATAAATAAATCATATTTTTATTTGACTAGAAATGGTTTAAATCCAAGATTCATTCTTTTGCTTCACCAAATACATTTTTGAAACCACAATTTGTTTCCTATGGTCAGTAGGTTAAAAACAAACCATTTTCTAAAGATTTTATCCTCAAAATCATTTTGGAATAATTTGTATAACCTAAACAAGCATACATAAGTTTCTGCAAAAACAAACATTTTACCAGAAGCTTTTTACTAAACAAAGTGCATGGTTGGCTAGGGCTTGTTTTTCTGAATCCATTGATATAAAATTTGCAAAATTTGGACGTGTGGTTTGAAAGTTATAAATTTTACAAAATGGAACATGTAATAGAAAGTTTTCTGGCTTTTAAATCAAACATAGGCCACGTGGATCAATCCTATAGGCTGGTACCGGTTCGGGCGGATCGGCTAACGTGGACTATTGGATTTTAAGAACTTCGTGCGGCACCGATCAATCAAAAACGGTTCGATAAGTCATCTATTGAAAGGGTTTCGCAGCATAGTAAATCAAAATTTTCTACGGAAGCGAACAGAGGGAAAGCCAAGATCTAATCTAGGAGATGCAAACAACGAGAGAGATTGGATTAGATCTTCATACCCTTGAAGATTCGCTGAATGAATGTTCGTCGGAACGTGGGTGATGTAGTCGTACTCGCTTCTCCTCCTCGCGATCCGATCCGATCTAGCACCACAAGTGGCGGTGCCTCCGTGAGATGCACACGTGCAGCACCTCGACGTCTCCTCCTTCCTCGGACCAGCAAGTATGGTGGAGAGATGGATTGGATCTACAGCACGACGGCGTGGTGTATATGGTGGAGAATTTCTGCAGCAGGGCTTCGCCTACAAACAGTCGGGAGGGAGAGTGGAAGGGCAGCAGGGCAACTAGTGCTTGGAGGAAGATGTGTGTTGGGGGGGAAGGGGGCGCACCAGCCCTCTATATATAGAGGGGGTGGCGGCGGCCAGCCCTAGCCCCTCCTCCAAGCCTATCTCTAGTTTAAACGATTTAAACTATCCCCTTATCTAGAAATTCTATCCCTAGATTTAAACGAGTTAAATCTATCTAGAAACGGCTGGGCCCTATGGGGCCTTGTGCCCCTGGCCCAATGCGGCCAGGACACTCCCTCATAGGCCCATGCCCCCTCCCGGAAGGTGGGACCACGTTGGCCCCCTTCCGGAAGGTTCTAGAAGCTTCCGGTACAATACCGATTAACCCGGAACAATTCCGAACTCCAAAAACTGCACTGCCTTATATGAATCTTATTCTCCGAACCATTCCAGAACCTCTCGTGATATCCCGGATCCCATCCGAGACTCCGAACAAAAATTCATAAACCAATTATCCAATCTATCCTAGCGTCGAGACACGTTAAGTGTGTGACCCTGCGGGTTCGAGAATATGCAGACATGATCTTCTATCAATAATCAACAGGGTGCAGGCACCCATATTGACTCCCACACATTCATCGATGATCATATCGGATGAACCACGATGCCAGGATTCAATCAATCCCATATATATATTCCCTTCGTCTCGCGATATTTTACTTGCCCGAGATTCGATCGTCGGTATCGTTATACCTAGTTCAATCTCGTTCACAGCAAGTACTTTACTCGTTCCGTAATCCGATATCACTTTGTGATTAACTCCTTAACCACATGCTTGCAAGCGGTGTTGATATCGATTACCGAGTGGGCCCGAAGTATATCTCCGACTTGGGAGGGACAAATCCCATCTCGATACATACAACCCAACAGATACTTTCCGATCACCTGAGAGACACCTTTATGATCACCCTCTCATAGGATGACGTTTGATGACCTCAAAGCTTTCTTCCGATACCAGGGAGTTGCATTATCTCATGGTCTAAGGAATACAATATTTGACATAGGAAAAGCTTCGCAAAGACGAACACGATGACACGATCTAATTGCTTCGCTTAGTTTGGGTATGTCCACCATATCATTCTCCCAATGATATGATCTCATTATCAATTGACAACTCATGTCTATGGTTAGGAAACCTTAACCATCATTGATCAATGAGCTAGTCCATAGAGGCGTACTAGGGACACGGTGTTGTTCACAAACCACACAAGTATTAATGTTTCCGCTTAATACAATTCTAGCATGGAATATAAACTTTATCATGAACAAGAATTATAATAATAACATCTTTATTATTGCCTCTAGGGCATAATTCCAACAGACTCCCACTTGCACTAGAGTCAATAATCTAGTTTACATTTGGCAACAATCTCACACCCATGGCACTGAGGTGCTGATCATGTTTTACACGTGGAAGAGGTTTAGTCAATGGATCTGCGACATTCAGATCTGTATGTACTTTGCTAATCTTCAGATCTCCATCTGCTATATAATCTCGGACTATATGAAACTTGCGGTTGATATGCTTGGTCTTTGGATGATATCTTGGTTCCTTAGCGAGTGCTATGGTGCCAGTGTTGTCACACAATATCTCCAGTGGGTCCAATGCACTTGGAACCACGCCAAGCTCAGTGATGAAGTTTCTGATCCAAACTCCTTCACTTGACGCTTCTGCAGCAGCCATGTATTCCGCTTCTACTGTAGATCCCGCGATCACGCTTTGCTTGCAGCTTCTCCAGCTCACAGCTCCTCCATTCAAAATATACATGTATCCTCGAGATTTAGAATCATCCTTGTCGGTGTCGAAACTAGCATCGACGTAACCTTTCTGACGAGCTGTTCATCACCCCATAGACTAAGAACATTTCTTTAGTCCTATTTAGGTACCTTAGGATGTTCTTCACGGCTGTCCATGTTCCACTCTGGATCACTTTGATATCTCGTCAAACTAAGAGCATTGGACACATCCGGTCTAGTACGAGCATGGCATACATGATGGAACCTATGGCGAGGCATAAGGCACTTTGCTCATAGCTTCCTATCATTTACCGTGGCTGGACCGAGCCTTGCTCAATATCTTACGACAACATAGGCACTAAACCTTTCAATGCTTTATCCATTACGAACCTTTTCGAACTTTGTCTAGGTATGTACTCGGCTTAAAGCTATCGAGCGTCTTTGTCTATCTCTATAGATTTTGATGCCCAATATATAAGCAGCTTCACCTAGGTCTTTCATTGAAAACACTTGTTCAAATAACTCTTCACATCATTAAGCATGTTGATGTCATTTCCAATAATCAATATGTCATCCACATACAGTACCGAAGCGCCACCGAGCTCCCACTCACTTTCTTGTAGATGCAAGCCGTAGCAATTTGGAACAAATCCAAAGCTCTTGATCACTTGATCAAAACGAAGGTTCCAACTCCGAGATGCTTGCTTGATCCATAAATGGAACGCTGAAGTTTGCATACTTTATCGACATCCTTAGGATCGACAAAACCTTGGGTTGCATCATGTACAACTCTTCATCAATGTTGCCATTGAGGAAAGCGGTCTTGACATCCATTTGCCATATTTCATAATCATGAAACGCAGCAATTGCTAATAAAATCCGAATGGACTTAAACATTGCTACGGAGAGAAAGTCTCATCGTAGTCAACACCTTGAACTTGTCGAAAACCTTTCGCAACAAGCGTGCTTTATAGACGGTAACATTACCATCGCGTCCGTTTTCTTCTTGAAGATCCATTTGCACTCAACGGCCTTTCGTCGCTAGGAGGGTCCACCAAAGTCCATACTTGGTTTCGCTCATGGATCCCAATTGGTTCATGGCTTCTAGCCATTTCTCAGAGTCTGGGCTCATCATCGCTTCCTCATAGTTCGTAGGTTCACTGTCTTCTACTAACAAGACAGTCAAGACAGGTTGCCGTACCACTCAGGAGGGGCACGCGACCTTGTCGACCTGCGATGTTCGATGCGACATCGTCCAAGCTTTATGATCCTTGTCATTAGCTTCCTCTATTGTTGTGCGGTGACCTTTGGAACAATTTCAGGTGCCGCTACTCTCCAATTCAAGAGAAGGTTCAATAACCTCGTCTAGCTCTACTTTCCTCCCACTCACTTCTTTCGAGAGAAACTCCTTCTCAAGAAAGGAACCGTTCTTGCGACAAACACTTTGCCTTCGGTTACGTGATAGAAGGTATACCCAATAGTTTCCTTAGGGTATCCTATGAAGACGCATTTCTCCGCTTTGGGTTCGAGCTTGTCGGCATCAACTTCTTGACGTAAGCTTCGCATCCCCAAACTTTAAGAAACGACAACTTAGGTTTAGCACCAAACCACAGTTCATACGGTGTCGTCTCAACGGATTTAGATGGAGCCCTATTTAAAGTGAATGCAGCGGTTTCTAATGCATAACCCCAAAATGATAACGGCAAATCAGTAAGAGACATCATCGATCGGACCATATCTAATAGGGTTCGATTCCGGCGTTCAGACACACCATTGCGCTGGTGTTCGGGTGGCGTGAGTTGTGAAACGATTCCACTTGCTTTGAGATGTGAGAAAATCATAACTCAAATATTCGCCCCACGATCGGATCGTAGAAACTTAATCTTTACATTACGATGGTTCTCCACTTCATTCTGAAATTCTTTGAACTTTTCAAACGTTTCAGATTTATGTTTCATTAAATAGATATACCCATATCTACTAAAGTCATCGGTAAAAGTGAGAAAATAGCGATATCCACCGCGCGTCGAAACACTCATCGGTCCGCATACATCGGTATGTATGATTTCCAACAAGTCCGTTGCTCGCTCCATTATACCGGAGAACGGGGTTTTGGTCATCTTGCCCATGAGGCATGGTTCGCATGTGTCAAATGATTCAAAATCAAGAGACTCCAAAAGTCCATCAGAATGGAGTTTCTTCATGCGCTTTACACCAATATGACCTAGACGACAGTGCCACAAATAAGTAGTATTATCACTATCTACTTTGCATCTCTTAGCCTCAATGTTATGGATGTGTGTTTCAGTCCTTTCGAGATTTAGAAGAAATAAACCATTCACAAGAGGTGCATGACCATAAAAGATGTTACTCATATAAATAGAACAACCATTATTCTCCGATTTAAATGAATAACCGTCTTGCAATAAACACGATCCAGAAATAATGTTCATGCTCAACGCAGGCACATAATAACATTTATTAAGGTTTAAAACTAATCCCGAAGGTAAAACTAAGGAGAGTGTGCCGACGGCCATCACATCAACTCTTGATTCGTTGCCAACGCGCATCGTCACCTCATCCCTCGCAAGCTGCTGTCTATTCCGTAGCTCCTATTTCGAGTTACAAATATTAGCAACCGAACCAGTATCAAATACCCAGGCACCACAACGAGGGCTAGTAAGGAAAACATCAATAACATGTATATCAAATATACCTTTGATGGTTCCAGCCTTCTTGTCCGCTAAGTACTTCGGACAGTTGCGCTTCCAGTGACCCTTGTCCTTGCAATAGAAGCACTCAGTTTCCGGCTTGGGTCCAGACTTGAGCTTCTTCTCAGCAGGGGCAACGCGTTTGCCGCCTCCTTTCTTGAAGGGCTTCTTTGCACCTTTACCTTTCTTAAAGGAGGGCTTGTTGACCATCAACACATGATTATCCTTCTTGATGTCCACCTCCGCAGCCTTCAGCTTTGCGAAGAGCTTGGTGATCGTATCAGTGGAACCAATCTGATTATGAGTCACTACAAAACTTTTGTAGCTGGGAGGGAGTGATTGCAGAACCCTGTCAATCTTGAGCTCCTCTGGAATCTTGCAGTCCAGTTGCTCAAGGCGTTGAGTGTAGCCCGACATCTTAATGGCGTGCTCACTAACGGAACTCCCTTCCTCCATCTTGCAGTTAAAGAACTTCTCAGAGATCTCATATCTCTCAGAACGGGCCTGAGTCTGAAACATGGTTTTCAGCTCTTCGAGAATCTCAAAGGGCCCGGGATAGTTTTCAAAACGATTTTGAAGTTCCGGTTCCATAGCAAACAACATGGTGCTCTTAATCACACCATAATCATCTTTGCGTGGTGATGACAGCTTTCTCATCAGTAGCCGATTGCAGCGAGGGGTTACCTAACGCTTTCTCAAGGACATAGTCCTTGTCCGCCAGACAGAATGATTCTTAGATTGCAGAACCAGTTGGTGAAGTTAGACCCATTGTTTCTAAGCTTTTCTTTCTCAGCAAAAACGTTGAAGTTGAAGTTGGACTTGGCCATTGGATCTACAGTATTTGCAAGTACAATTTAGACTATGTTCATGATAAATAGTTCAACTTAATCAAATTACTAGATGAACTCCCACTAAATTCAACATCCCTCAAGTTGTTTAGTGAACACGATCCAAATTCACCACACCTAATCCGATCTTCACGAGAAGAGATGTGGTTTCAATGGTGGACAACGAAGTGTCGATCATATCATTCATATGACTCATGCTTAACCTTTCGGTTCATGTGTTCCGAGGCCATGTCTGTACATGCTAGGCTCGTCAAGTAAAACCCAAGTATTTCCGCGTGTGCAAAACTGGCTTGCACCCGTTGTATGTGAGCGTAGAGTCTATAGCACCCGATCATCACGTGATGCTTGGACACGACGAACTTTCGCAACGTTGCATACTTGGGGAGAACACAGTTTTTATCTTGATCTTTAAGTGAGGAATCATCTTATAATGCTACCGCGATCTAAGCATAATAAGATACATAAAAGGATAAACATCACATGCATATAACTTTATGTGACATGGTATAGCCAATCTTCGCGCAATGATCTCCATCTTGTGCGTTCCGGCATGATCTCCATCACTCCACCATGATTGCCTCCACTACGAATAGCAACTACAACTATTGCTAACTACTTAGCGATAAAGTAAAGCTATTACATGGCGTATAAGAAGTTGACTCGAATGTCATACACAATTATAAAGACAACCATATGGCTCCTGTCGGTTGTGTACTCATAGACATGCAAGTCGTGAATAATTACAAAACATGATCATCGCATACAATATACACATCACATCTTGTGCGATACCATATCACAGAAAACACTCCCTGCAAAAACAAGTTAGACGCCTCTACTTTGTTGTTGCATGTTTTACGTGGCTTATGGGAGTAGATGCTAAGAACGATTCTTACCTACGGAAAGCCACAATGGTGATATTATGGTTGCCAAACTACGGTGTTAATCCCATGACAACTATAGTGAGAGAAACTGACATCCACCAGCCGCATGTGTGGTACAAGCCATACGTCAAGTGCGGAGCCGGTCTCGCGAACGACGTCGCGTAAGGTTGGCCTGGACCGCTTCAATCTCACTATCCCGCGTCATAAGAAGAACACAAACAAGAGGCTTGCAACAGAAAACATCAACGCCCGGAACAACCATGTTGCGTTCTACTCGTGAATCACATCTACGCATAGATCTAGCTCTGATACCACTGAAGGGGTTTCTCAGCATAGTAAATCAAAATTTTCTACGGAAGCGAACAGAGGGAAAGCCAAGATCTAATCTAGGAGATGCAAACAACGAGAGAGATTGGATTAGATCTTCATACCCTTGAAGATTCGCACAGCGGAACGTTCGTCGGAACGTGGGTGATGTAGTCGTACTCGCTTCTCCTCCTCGCGATCCGATCCGATCTAGCACCACAAGTGGCGGTGCCTCCGTGAGATGCACACGTGCAGCACCTCGACGTCTCCTCCTTCCTCGGACCAGCAAGTATGGTGGAGAGATGGATTGGATCTACAGCACGACGGCATGGTGTATATGGTGGAGAATTTCTGCAGCAGGGCTTCGCCTACAAACAGTCGGGAGGGAGAGTGGAAGGGCAGCAGGGCAACTAGTGCTTGGAGGAAGATGTGTGTTGGGGGGGAAGGGGGCGCACCAGCCCTCTATATATAGAGGGGGTGGCGGCCAGCCCTAGCCCCTCCTCCAAGCCTATCTCTAGTTTAAACGATTTAAACTATCCCCTTATCTAGAAATTCTATCCCTAGATTTAAACGAGTTAAATCTATCTAGAATCGGCTGGGCCCTATGGGGCCTTGTGCCCCTGGCCCAATGTGGCCAGGACACTCCCTCATAGGCCTATGCCCCCTCCCGGAAGGTGGGACCACGTTGGCCCCCTTCCGGAAGGTTCTAGAAGCTTCCGGTACAATACCGATTAACCCGGAACAATTCCGAACTCCAAAAACTGCACTGCCTTATATGAATCTTATTCTCCGGACCATTCCGGAACCTCTCGTGATATCCGGATCCCATCCGAGACTCGAACAAAAATTCATAAACCAATTATCCAATCTATCCTAGCGCCAAGACACGTTATGTGTGACCGCTGGTTCGAGAATATGCAGACATGATCTTCTATCAATAATCAACAGCGGGGTCTGGGCACCCATATTAACTCCCACACATTCATCGATGATCATATCGGATGAACCACGATGCCAGGATTCAATCAATCCCATATATATATATTCCCTTCGTCTCGCGATATTTTACTTGCCCGAGATTCGATCGTCGGTATCGTTATACCTAGTTCAATATCGTTCACAGCAAGTACTTTACTCGTTCCGTAATCCAATATCACTTTGTGATTAACTCCTTAACCACATGCTTGCAAGCGGTGTTGATATTGATTACCGAGTGGGCCCGAAGTATATCTCTCCGACTTGGGAGGGACAAATCCCATCTCGATAAATACAACCCAACAGATATTTTCCGATCACCTGAGAGACACCTTTATGATCATCCTCTCATAGGATGACGTTTGATGACCTCAAAGCTTTCTTCCGATACCAGGGAGTTGCATTATCTCATGGTCTAAGGAATACAATATTTGACATAGGAAAAGCTTCGCAAAGACGAACACGATGACACGATCTAATTGCTTCGCTTAGTTTGGGTCTGTCCACCATATCATTATCCCAATGATATGATCTCATTATCAATTGACAACTCATGTCTATGGTTAGGAAACCTTAACCATCATTGATAAATGAGCTAGTCCATAGAGGCGTACTAGGGACACGGTGTTGTTCACAAACCACACAAGTATTAATGTTTCCGCTTAATACAATTCTAGCATGGAATATAAACTTTATCATGAACAAGAATTATAATAATAACATCTTTTTTATTGCCTCTAGGGCATAATTCCAACATCTATCCTAACCGCTGGATCGGGATCCGACGGTCCTCATCGCACTGACCATGAACTGGTGGCGCTGTGGCGGTGGCTGGCGGCGGCGCGCTCAGACGATGACGGTGCCGGCGATACAGGAAGCTAGAGGAGGAGTGGGGTGGCTTACCAGAATCGTCGAAGCTTGCTGATGCTCAACGTGTATTTGGTTGGCGAAGGGGCGCACGGAGTCGACGGGTATTGCTCACCAGAGTTCTTGTCCGCGTCGGGTGTGCTCAGTCGACGTTGGAGGCGAGGCTACGGGTCACGAGGAAACAAACGGGAAGCACGGTTAGGTTCGTACGCGAGTCACGGTCATGCGTGCATCAACGAGAGGAAAGGGGGTGGTCAGATACTACCTGGAGGACTCGCCGGAGTAGCAAACAGACGGTGGCGCTACTGTTCGTCGTTGTTGTCGACGTTGCAGAGCACGCGCGGGCGAGCTAACGTTACGAGAAGATTCGCCAGGATGTGGGGATCAGGTGAGGGTGGTCGAGGGGTCAAGGGGCGGTGTCTACTGGCCGGAATCGTTTGCGGAACTCGCCAGAGACAGTGGCAAAGCAAGGCGAAATTGTCGCAGCCTGGTGGCTCCGGGGAAGCGAGGACTGAGGGGAATCAGAGAGGAGGCGAGGGCGTTTAAGACAGCGTGGTCGCGGGGTGGAGTAATGCGGGCAATAACGCGATTCATGAAGCGCTTAATCCAGTAAAACCGCCGCGAGGTTTGCACGTGGTGACGAAGAACAGGGCCGGTGGTGGGGTCTGGCGTCAGTGAGAAAAGGAGAGGGAGAGCGGGGTCCATTTGTCATTGACTTAGTGGGTTCAATCGCGAGTGAAAACGGTTTGCTGCGGGTGGGGTGGGGATTGGGCTTGCTGGGCCTTATTGGGCTGGCCGGGCTGGGTCGAGTTTGTTTTCATTTTTTTCCCGTTCTGTTTGTTTTTCTATTTCTGTTTCTTTTATTCTGTTTTGATTTTGTTTAATTAATTCAAACCTCAATTTGATTTCAAATCTCAACCAAAGTTTGGGTAGTTTCAAATGTTGATTAGTAGCACATTCTGAAATCATTTTTTTTGAATAAAACCTTATTCTTTTTGGGTCTTTTATTTATTCAAAATAGGCTTAGTTTTAAATCATATAAGATTTATTAATATTTCTAAACACCATTTGATTTTCCAAAACCATCCAAATCTTTTCGGTAGGTTTTTATTTGATTTATTGGTTCAAATAGTTCATCTTGAACTATTTGGAAAGTATTTAATATGATTTATTAATCATTTAAGATTGGGTATTTGTTTTAATTCCAATGGAATTTTGTATAGTTTTAATTCCCAAATTTTTATTTGGAGGTTTTATTTTATTTAAGTTGATTAAACAACTTTTATTCCACTTGGGTGAATTCCAAATATCATTTTCTCATGTATTCTTATTTAGAGATTTGTCTTTATTAGGATAGGGATAGAATGGTTATTGCCATTTTATTTTATTTGGAATATTCTTTATCCTTTTATTTTATTTGGATTGGGATTATAATCATTCCACTTGCTTAATAGATTTTGCCAAGATTTGATTTGGTCTTTAAATATTCTTTATTTAATATTTTTATCTTTGTCTTATAAAATCCATATCTTTTTATTTAGAGATCCAAACTTGGTGATTCCAATTTGTGAAATCTTATTTTATATTTGTTTATCCTTTTAAATATCTTTAGGATTATTTGCTCACCATTTGGTATGGATTTAGGTAAGGGCTTTAATAGCTTTGGGAATTCAATTTCTTATCTTATTAAATTCATAAGATTTTATCTATGGTTCCAAATTAAGTGAAACCAATTTCTATAGTCTTATATTATTTCTATTTGTCTTTCTTGATCATTTGTGAATGTTTGTTGATCAATTTTTCATATGGATCAAATCCATAGGCTTGGGGATAACTTGGAAATGGTTTTTATTCCATTAGGGTTTAGGGTTTGGATTTATTTTCCAAGTGTTTAAATTTCCAGATACATTCATTGAGGAATGCATTTATTTTGATTTGGATTTTGTTGGATTCAAACTTTTACCAAAGTTTGTTCAAGATGGGATTTTAAGTTTCCTTTTAGAAACAAAAGTTTCTTTTCACCCTGATTTTCAACAAAAATTTATTTTGTTTATTTTATTTTTCACAGTACAAGATTTGGAAAATCTTGGGATGTGACAAAATATGTGTAAGAGTATCACTTCATTAAGGGGTCAGGAAACTCAGCACGACCTCTTAGTATAAAAGGGTGTGATACTTTAAGATAGAATAGATGGGAGACAATCAATGCCTCTTGATCTGCAGATTACAACACTTTGACCTGGTCCTAGATATGATGAGGTACTGGAGTTTGTTTCTCCTAACATCCCGAAATAGTTTGTTATGATGGACCACAAGAGTATCTTGCATCGGAAGACACCGATGCACATTTACTACTTGGCTACGAACTGGTAGATAAAGGTCGGAAACAACAAGGGAAAAAGAACATGCTCACGATAGAATTCTGAGATGTGGATGCATAAGTCAACAACTTTCCGAAAACCAATGCAAAGAAGGGGAAAGTTCTGGCAGAGTCACGAGTACAGATGCGAGACTCTCAAGGAGTACTCTTGTCGTGATCTATTTGGTTCCATGAAAGAACATCTGCCATAGCTAGTGGTAGGGGAAGTCCTTAGTTGTCACAATGCAATCGCGACAAAGACCACAAGCTTGAAGGCAAGAATTGTAGTACCATCCATCCTGAGGTAATGTGTGAACATTAACAGCAGGGGTCATAGGAATGGATCTTGGTTTAAACATCAGCTTCATGTACAAGATTCACAACACTAGAATCCAGCATAATCGGGGATCTTCGGTTCAAGTCCAGGGGTTAAAACCCAAAGAAAGGAGTAACTACTACTTGAGTGACATAGCGTACACTACAAGGTAGTAATCATGAGGTAGCTTCCAAGAGAAGAAACGACTTCTGAAGTACCCAAACAAATGAAAAAGGAGGCACACGAGGTGAAAGGAAACCTCGAAGCCTAGAACAGAACACTGTTGAACTAACAATATAATATTGTGGGTCCAAAATTTAGAGAGATCATGTTAGAAAGGAATCTCTCAGATGAAGCAGAGCAAAGGGAACAAGGAATTCACAACACACACAACTCTAGAGAACTCAATACTAGGTCAACTGGTTGAAAACGACATGCCGAGAAGGCACCTAAGCTTTGAAAGACTAGAAGAGATATCAAAAATTTTCCAAAATCAACACTAGATAATATGAACCCAGAGTTAGAGCGAAACTGGATAAGGAGTAAAAGAAGCATACTAGAGTTTTTGCAAATACTTTTCAGCTTTTAAGATAGTTTTCACAAACACTAGACTCAACATCGACCAATAGCAAGGTTTTCCTACGGTCGGTACTGCTCTGATACCAAAACCTGAGACACCCCCGGGATCAGGGCTAAACAAATCCCAGACCTTTGTCTGACATAAGCTTAACCTTGAGCTCGAGAATATCCAGTGAAAAATTGGTAATACAACAGTGACCCTACGACACAAAAATTATTGCAGTAAGCTCATAACTGAGCAAAGAACCAAAATATTACAAGCAGAGGTCACTGACCACAAACATCAAACAACGAAAGGCAAATTATGCTATTAAGTATAGCAACTTAACAAATGGCCTAAGAGGCCTGAAGCATAATGATGACGTCACAGCCCATAGATTCCAGACTGCCGGCCGGGAACCCCAAGCTACTCATCAATGTCGATATAGTACGAAACTCGTCTTCAGGGGAACACTTACTCTGCCAAAAGTATCAACAAAGCAAGGGTGAGTATAGGGTGTACTCCGCAAGACTTATGGCTGGTGGAGTTGTTTTTCATAAAGCCACTTTTGTTTATAAAACAAGAGAGAGAAGAAGCTCGTCTAGTCAGGGTATTTTAAAAGGGGATAAGAGAGCGACATCTCCAAAGTATTTATCATCATCTTTTGATATCCACCAAATCATTATCACCTGAACTAGGATCACCCCCTCGTACCCATGAGGAAGCATCCTTAAGCACATGTTAAACTGCCAAGTTTTATGATTAGGTTAAGGGAGTGTTTGTTTGGTCTTTTAGTAGCTTTCCAGTAAAATAAGCCAAGAAAACGATCCAAACGGGTCAGCTGTGCGGTGGGCTTTGCCGAAGTACTTCAGCAAAATAGGCAAACTTGGAAAAGCACCTGCGGTGCTGCTTCCCGCAGCTTCGGACTCAACGAGCGAAACGTTTTCTACTTTGGACATGTCATTTTACGTATTTACAAGCAAAATGCCACCATCGTCTGGGCTAGACATATCATTTGTTCCCGTGACATAGAACAAATAGCAGTGGGCGCTGCTACTGTCCGGCATGGGGTCACTGGCGGCATGCTCCATGTCCTCCTTTGCGGTTAATTCTATCGAGGACCAAGACGTTCGTGCCTAGCCGTGGCAGATTCATGTTTGCCAAGAACTCCACGACCACCAGATATGAGAGCTTCTCTTCTCCGTCCGCCGGTGAAGCAAAATCCCGTTAGTACAAATCCCAAGGAACAAAACATTCCCTAACTTGGTTATAATTCATTGACAAATGCACCGTCTCTATTATAAGTAGCTAAAAGAGTATGCCAAGGATCTATAAAAATATATGATGTACTTCATCCGTCTTAAAATATAGATGTCAAGAATCTAAACACTATATAGTACTCCGTTTGACCCATATTAGTTGACTCAAATTTGTCTAGATTTGAACGAATTTAGACACTATTTAGTATATAGGTTCATCCAAATTTTGACATATCCAAGTCAAGTAATATGGGTCGGAGAGTATATAGATTCATTTAAATTTTAATAAACTTACGACGTCTATTTTGAAATGGAGGACGTCTATTTTGAAACGGAGGAAGTAGTATTTTATAAGTGCACAATAACATTTCTATTGAAATTAGTTAAAATTTAAGGGTATTTTAGACAATTTTCTATCTACAACCTGACAGACAGTTAAGTTGCCAAACAGTGAAACTTAGAACAACAGCTTTCCCTGCACAGCAGCTTTCGCTGTACAGCTGCACAACCAGCCACAGCCAGCCAGTCACAGCCCAAACAAACATGCTCTAAAGTTATCTATGATCTTAGAATCTTGTCACCAAGCGTTCATAACCGTGAACATGGCTTTTTGAAAAGATTTAACCCTTTAGGGGTGTACAACTTTAACCACACATACTAACCTTCTCTTAATGCCACTAGTAATAGCCCTCTTCCTTGGAAGGCCGGCAGATGGTGATTAGACACGACCTTTACCTTGCTTTCCCTAAGACCATGAGTCACGCAATAAGTATGGTTCCGCCGTAACGGGTCAAATCCCGAAGCGGTACTTAAAGATGTGAGGCGAGTTTGGTTTACCAGGGGCGCCATCAACCCCAAGCAACCCGGTCCATGCTTCCCTACCTGTTATGAATGCACCTCCTTCACCTCCTTCATTCGAAAATGTTTTCAATGCGTATGTCGAATGGAACGCTCGAACTATGTGACTCATGGAATCTACTAGGCAAGTTAGTTGCTCGTGAGGTTTTCCAGGCCCCGTGTGGTTGTACGCTCATCTCGGTTCCAAAGGCAAGAACTCAGTTCCTAGTGGTGGCGAGCATGGGACTAGAAAAACCATATCCCACCGTGGCCTCCCATACAAGCCTTAGCATGTTTAACTCATATCACCTTTGATCTCTTTTTATCATGTTCCCCTGTCTAACTAGATTCTCTGCATGTGATGCATCATCTGGATGAACCAGTACTGACAGCTATGCATGGCTAAGCAAACACATAAATAAGCTTTATCAGAGCACACAAGCCAAACCTAGTTATGCTAGGAGCAGTGGATCGGGTAATATAAGCTCAAAGGGAGTAATGCAGCAGATATGATACTCTATCTATCGATAAGATACCATAGTAGAATAGTATGCATCATGGCAGGAATTGAAATGCTTTTGAAATCATAGGATTGTATCATGGTGGGGCTATGCTTGCCTTTGCTAGTTGATAACAGATAAGCAGATCTTTGGGAGCCTTGTACTTGACTTGATTATAGTTGGTCAAGTATTGTTCGTCAATCTTCGAACTTCGATGGTGTTGTCCTCGGGCTTCGATCTCGATCTCGATATCGTATCCTACCGGGAAGAACCAAACACTGGAAGGGAAACAATCAACACATAGCATCATTGCAATGCTCAAGCAAGGATGATGATATGACAAGTTAAAATGTATCGAAAAGTAACCCTAGAACATGCTCAGTAGTTTAATCGGGGTTCCGAGGGGTGAAAACCCTAATTCGGGGAAACTCCGGAATCACCTATGAGGGGTTACTATGTTGTTCTAATTAAACTTGTTATTAAAGTTGCTTAACAATGCATGACTATATCTTAGATAGATAGCTCTCATTTTTCTAAACATTTTCATATATCATACATATTTTTCTGACTTATAAATAATTAGATATGAATTTTACAAGTTTTATTCATTTTCTGAAAATATTTAAACCAATTTAATTGATTTACTGCGTCACTATGATGTCAGCAGGGGCGTTTAAACTTTTTACACCGCTACTGGGCCTAGCCACTGAGGCTGACTGATGGGGCCGAGGACACGTCAGGGCCACTCAAGACTATCGTCACCTCGGCAAACGAGCCGACGGTGGATGTGGACGGCGAGGAGAGTGAACTGCAAAGGGTTCAAAACAGTGAAGCGAGGCAAGCACGATAGAGGCGGTGCCGCCCGGATTTGGTCACCGGAGCAATATCTGGGACGAGCGGCGGCGGTGGTGCTCACAGGTCATCGGCGAGCGATGGCTACAGAGCGAGATTGGGTCAAGGGAGAGGTCCTAGGGGAGCACCAGCTCACCGTAGACACGAAGGAGGGGACGAGGAGGCACGGGGAGGCCGGAAACGATGGCGAGCAGCGGTGGCCGGCGTCGCGGACGAGGATCCGATTGCGGCGACTCTGACCTCACTTGCTTGCTCTATTAGGGGCAAAACGATGATTACGAGGATCGATATCGTCAATGCCCATTGTTATGAGCTTGGGTTTTGGAGAATATGGGGGTGCTGGAGATCGCGGAATGGTTAATAGACAAGCAACCAGGGGACACGAGATTTACCCAGGTTCAGGCCCCTAGAGGGAAAACCCTACTCCTGCTTGTCTGCTCTTGATTACGGCGGAACCGAAAAGTACAATGGTGCGCAGATGCAATCTGGCATGGAGGTGTGTATGTGGTGGTATGAAAGGTGCCCTCCTAGCCTTTATATAGAAGTAGGCAGGTCCTAGGAATAGATCGAATCGGTTACAGGTTTTAGGGTTTGCCTCTTTGAATATTCTACCTAATCTAGTCTTGCTCTCCAAGGAATCGAAGAAGTCATGGGCTTGGGCCACCCGAATATCTTCAAGGACCACGCACATTCTCGTGGGCCTTCCTTGGGCTAGACCAGGTATGCTGAAGTCGTGTACCCATAGGGTATAACCATGTCAGTAGCCCCTAAGTGTTCAGTCGAATTGTAGATTCGGATGAGGACTCTTCAATCTTTCGGGTGCATTTGTCTCTGTTCTTTAGAGAAATGGTCCTAGTTTGTAGGGATTGTTGATGCGTGTGCCTGACTCTCCTGATGGATCAGGGCCAGTTAACTGTCTTAGGACAAAATAGCACGATCTTCTTCAGATCTGAGTCCCTCGACTCGAACCCGGAACAAATGCTGGCGTAATTCAACTCAGGCCGTTGCAGACTTACAGGAGTACCCAACGCGTCCGGCGGGATTTTCATCGCGCCTGTTAGCAATTTTTACTAGCGAGCATCGTGTGTGTTACAGGCCATCGATGGTATCATGGGTCTTATCTTTGCGTCATAGACACAGCATCCGAAATTTTATCACCGCGGAGGTGTTTCGGGTGGCCAAGGAGGATGCTTCTCACTTAGCGTTAATCGGGGCAAAGTTGCCGAAAAGTTTTTGCATTTTGATCCGAAGGATCGCAATCGAAGAATTCATAGGGTGCGCGACCAGCGCTCCCTGTGGGAGTAGCCCCCGAGTGTCTGTTCGAGTCGTAGACTCGAGCAGAGACTTTAATTCCTCCATTTTTTGCGTCAGGTCTGTAGGACACAATTTTTCGGATGCTTGAATTGACCCTCCCTATGGGAGAAGCCCTTGAGTCCATATTGGAGTCGCAGACTCGACGTAGGACTCGAAGTATAGTTCATTGGCGTAGTATGCTATTCATGCCTCGGGTGCGCGGCTAGAGCTCCTGATAGGAGTAGCCCCCGAGTAGTTGCTCGAATCGTAGATTCGAGTGAGTACTTTAGCTGTTGAGCCGAAAATTTGTAACCGTTGCTAGTATAGCTTTGATGACGTCAGTTCTGACGATCGGTGATCTCAAGCTTCTACGGCGCCAGAGGTGACGCTACTGGACGAACGTGGGTCCCACTTTGTGACTTGGAGTTGACTGGTCACGCGCGACGTGGCTATAATTACGGTGTCTCCTTGGTTTCCGTGCATAGTTGACGGCGTGCGAGCGACGGTTCGCTGATGTGCTGACACGTGGATGTCTTGGATTTGATGTTGGCTCTAGGGCTTCCCGATGAACGGTCCCTGTTTGTCGTCTTCGTCCTTATAATCTGTAGGGAAAATTTTGTTTGTTTTCACCGCAGCCATCCGCTTTTCACTGCTTCCACTTTCTTGAGCTTGTCTCATCGCGCGCTGGAAGTTCTTCGATCCTTCCCGTCCTCTTTTTCGCGCTCACACCGCCGCCATCGCCGTACTGCAATGGGGAAACTGAAGAAGGCCTCCACTGCAGTGGGCACGAGCGCTGCTGCCTGTGGCAAAAATGGCACCGCCGCCACTCGTGTCACCGACGGTGGGTGGCGACGGACGGAGATGCGCGAGGATGACCTATGCAAGCTTCGTGAGCAGGGTCTGATCCTGCAGGACAAGGAGGCCATCAAGATTCCCGACGACGAGGTAATTCCCTGTCCACCAGCAGGATTTTGCGTCATGTTTGTTGCTTTTGTCCTTCGGGGCCTCTCTCTCCCAGTCCACGATTTTCTGCATGGACTGTTTTTTTTCTATGGCATCCAACTCCATCATCTCTCCCCAAATTCTCTTCTCCACATCGCCTGTTTCATCACCTTCTGCGAGTGCTGGCTCGGTATCGAGCCGCACTTTGGCCTCTTTCGAAAGCTCTATTCCATGAAGAGGCAATCTGGCTCCGACGGAGTTTATCCGATCGGTGGCTGCATTATTTCCCTTCGATCCAATTTTCTCTTCTTTTCCATTTCGATGTCTGAGTCCGTCCAATACTGGTGGAGGAGGTGGTTTTATATCCTTGACTCCATAGTGTACGGGCAAAACTTTGGCCTTTCCCCTTTCGACTCCATCCAGATAATCCAGCCGAAGAGGTCCTGGAAGAACCACATCCTGGAGGGTGAGGTGGAGGAGATTGAGGGGCTCTACAGTCGGGTGGAGGACCTCCAGGTTTCCGGAGAAGGAGGTGAACGGTGTGGATATTATCCACACCTTCCTCAAACATCGGGTGCAACCGCTCTAGGCTAGAGCGCACCCAATGTTTCTTTATACTGGTCGCCACGACACGACAAGAGTTGCGGCTGAGGAGCTCTCCAAGGGAGAGCTTGACAGAGTCCTTCGGCCGCTGCTGAAGTTCAAAGCTGAAGAGGACCTTCCCGGGAGATCGCTGACCCCTCCGTTCAGCGCCTCTCGACCGGTGCCGCAGGTGTAGATCTGGGACGTGCACGTAGAGCTTTTTCCGACTGCCTTTTCTTGTACATCTTTGTTCTGAAAGTTTGTTTCCTTTATGCAGGAGTTCAAGATACCTGGCATGGTGCCTCCACTACCCTAACGTTTTTCGGATGCACCGGACAATGAGGTAGTGGACTCCATGTCTAAGCTTCCCTCGGCGCAGTCACCGATTGAAGAAACCTTTGAGTCGACCGAGGAGCAGACCCGAAAGCGGACACGGAGCTCGAGCGAGTCTTCGGATGCCTCGACTCCGCCAACGCCTAGGAATCCGCCATGCCTTGTGCGTCACGGTGGAGGTGATGGTGGCTCTTCCTCCCCTATTCCGGCCATGCATGTGCGGGCTGTAGCACCCGCAGCCGCCAGCGAAGCGGAAGAAGGAAGAGAAGAAGGGCAAGAGGACCTTGCCTGTCTTCAACTTGAGCGATATGGACTCGTAAGTTTCTTCGAATGCCTTTTGCTGTCTTTCCTTGTTGCTTTCCTTGTCTTTGATTGGTGTTTTCGTTTGTAGCCACTCTTCTGAGGGCTCATTTAGCAATGGAAATCAGGAGTTAGTAGGGGAGTCGAAGATGACACCTCCCCCATTTCAGACGGTGGGCCACCTCTAGAGGCGCTGCCCCGAACCCTTCTCCGCAGGAGGTTCGGGTGGTCGTCTCCTAGAAGACTACTGCCGAACCTTCTGAGTCTCCATCTGATCATGTGAGTATTTCCCTTCTTGCCGTGGGGGAAGCCCCCCGAGCGTTTTTCGTATGATCTGCTGGTCATTGCTTCTGTTTTGTGTGTGTCTCGAGGGGAGCCCCCGAGCGCTTTTCGTGTGCTTATTTTTTCTTTGCTCGTTTCTTGGGCGTAGCCCCCGAGCCCTATTCCTGATAATTTCTTCTTCTTGCAACCTTTTGTGCAAGGCGCCAATCAGCTTGTTAAGCAGCACCTAGCGTTGGAAGCCAACCTGCAACGGCTTCAAGGTACCTCCTCAACTAGGTCTTCTACTTCTTCGTCTGCTTGCTAACCTGCAAAGCTCATGCGTGCTCTTGTTGCTTTTTGTAGATGAAAATAACACTGCCCTCCGCGATCTTGATGCTCTCAAAAAGAGCCTCGGGCGAGCGGTGAAAAAGGCCGAGGACGCCGTTGGCGCTAAGGAGCGCCTCGAGCAAGAGCTAGTCGACGCAGCTGCGGCCAAGGAGCGCCGGCAGCAAGAGGCTATGTACCACGAGGAGAAGCTCGCCACCGCCGCGGCTTCACGCGAGAAGGAGGTAGCCGACAAGCTGATGGCTGCTGCCAAGGCTATTTCAGGTGAGTAATTTCGTCTGTAATTGTCCGCCTGTATTGTCTCTCTGGTGTTGTTTGATTCTCACTTTGCTTTTTCCGTTTATCTAGATGTCGCGGGCATTGAGTTCGACTGCAGTGCTCTGGAGCACGCCAGTGCTCTGGATGATGCTACTGCGGCGGTTGAAGACCGCTTTAGCACTGTGGTTGGCTCCCTTGCCAAAGCCAAGGAGGTTCTCGGGCGCTTCTACAAGGAGCTCGTCCCCAAGGGCATTGCAGATGCTCTGTCAGCCGAGGCGCCCATGGCGTACAAGCGCAAGCAAAAGGGCATCGGTGCATCCATGGGGCTGGCGATGGCCATTGCGTTCGGGGCGGAGCTGGATCTTCATCAGGTCACCTCCCAGATGCCGATGGCCCCTGACAGATCCAAGGTAGCATTTGCCCTCTATGATGCCCGCTGTAAACACTATGGGCTGAAGTTGATTGACCTGCTGGCGGAGTACGTGGTGAGGCAGCAGGAAGAGGTCAAGAGCAGGCAATCTGGCTCCGAGGCCACTCAGGATGCAGCTACTTAGACCTTGTAGTTGTAGGATAGTTGTCGTCTTCTTTTGTTGTGATATCTTTATGAACACTTCGTGTGCCATGCAGTGGCTTTTGTTGTATATAATGAATCTTTGATCTGTTGCCCTTTCATGTGGTGTTCATGTTCTTGTTTGTTTTCCTCTAGGGACCTTCGTGTGATGATCCCATCTATACTTCGTCTGCTCCGCAGCCGCGACCATCCTTGGATGATGCGTCGCGGCTTGTATTTCTTCGTAACCGCGTCCGTAGCCTTGAGAAGGAGTTGCTTGGCATTTGAGGCCATGCGGACGTTTGGAAGTCGAAGGCGGAGCAGGGCACCGTCAGAGAGGAATATCTCATGGGTGAGCTGTGGCGTTTGGCCAAACAGCTGCAATGTAAGTTTCTTCGAGCTGCTTCTCATTTTCGGATGCGCCTGTCGGCTGGTCATCTTACTTTGTAGGTGTTGGAGGTGTTAAACTTGTTCCGCAGGAGGAGAAGGAGCGTGTTGCAGTTCGGATCAACTGCCTGACCCAGCAGGATATGGAGGCTGGTGGCTTTTTCTGGATGGATCGCGACTGTGCCATGGTCCTTGCGACTGTGCAGGATCATGCCCACCAAGTGTCGCGGGTGCTGCAGCAAGTTAAGACTTCCTTGGCGTCAATTCTTCACATTATGTTTCCTTTGGATGAAGCTCCATCGACTCTCCAGGGCTTGATGGCGAAGTTTCGAGATGTGCATCATATCAGGGAGCTAGGTGCGGCACCAATTAGTTGCGGGTGTGAAGGCCGCTCTTTCCCTTGTGCGGCTGCATCGCCCGGATGTAAATCTTGTGGCTGTGGCGGCTGGGCCGCTTGACGAGGTTTAATTTCGTCAATGCCCATTGTTATGAGCTTGGGTTTTGGAGAAGATGGGGATGCTGGAGATCGTGGAACGGTTAGCAAACAAGCAACACGGGGACACGAGGTTTACCCAGGTTCAGTCCCCCAGAGGGAAAACCCTACTCTTGCTTGTCTGCTCTTGATTACGGCGGAACCGAAAGTTACAGGGGTGCGCAGATGCAATCTGGCGTGGAGGTGTGTATGCGGTGGTATGCGAGGTGCCCTTCTCGTTGTGCCATCCTAGCCTTTATATAGAGGTAGGCAGGTCTCGGGCACAGATCGAGTCGGTTCCAGGTTTAGGGTTTGCCCCTTTGAATATTTTATCTAACCTAATCTTGCTCTCCAAGGATCTGAAGTCGTCATGGGCTTGGGCCACCCGAAAGTCTTCATGGGCCGTGTATATTCTAGTGGGCCTTCCTTGGGCTGTACTAGGTATGCTAAGGTCGTGTACCCATGGGGTATAACCATGTCAGTAGCCCCGAGTGTTCAGTTGAATCGTAGATTCGGCTGAGGACTCTTCAATCTTTCGGGTGCAGCTGCTTTCTGTTCATTAGAGAATGATCTTAGTGTGTAGGGATTTTTGATGCGTGTGCCTGACTCTCCTGACGGATCAGGGCCAGTTAACTGTCTTAGGACAAAACACCACGATCTTCTTCAGATTCGAGTCCCTCGACTCGAACCCGGAACAGATGCTGGCGTAATTCAACTCAGGCCGTTGAGGACTTACAGGAGTAGAATTCCAGTAATTTTGGAATGATGTACCAAACGCGTCCGTCAGGATTTTCATCGCACCTACTGGCACGGATTATTACTAGCAGAGCGCAATCGTGTGTGTTGCCAGGTCATCAGATGGTATATGTAGGTCTTATCTTTGAATCGCAGACGCAGCATCCAAAATTTTATCACCGCGGAGGTGTTCGGGTGGCCAAGGAGGATGTTTTACTCACTTAGCGTTGGCTGGGGCAGAGTTGCCGAAAAAGTTTTTGTCCGAAGGATCATAGTCGAAGAATTCATAGGGTGCGCGACCAGCGCTCCCTATGGGAGTAGCCCCCGAGTGTCTGTTCGAGTCGTAGACTCGAGCAGAGACTTTAATTCAGTCATTGTTGACTTGAGGTCCGTAGGACACAAATTTTTCGGATGCTTGAATCCATCCTCCCTATGGGAGTAGCCGCCGAGTCCGTAGTGGAGTCGTAGACTCGACGTAGAACTCGAAGAATAGTTCAGCGGTGTAGTACCTTAGTCATACCTCGTGTGCGCGACCAGCACTCCTGATAGGAGTAGCCCCCGAGTAGTTACTCGAATCATAGATTCAAGTGAGTACTTTAGTTGTGTAGTCGAAGATTTGTAACCGTTGCTAGTATAGCTTTGATGACGTCAGTGCTGACAATCGGTTACCTCAAGCATCTGTAGCGCCAGAGGTGACGTGACTGGGCGAAGTGGGTCCCACCTTCTGACTTTGAATTGACTGGTCACGCGTGACATGGAGATAATTACGGCGTCGCCTCGGTTTCCGTGCGTAGTGGACTGTGTGCGAGCGACGGTTCGCTGCTGTGCTGACATGTGGACGGTTGGATTTGGATGCTGGCTCTAGGGCTTCCCGATGAACGGTCCTTGTTTATCGTCTTCGTCCTTATAATCTGTGGGGAAAATTTTGTTTGTTTTCACCGCATCCATTCGCGTTTCACTGCTTCCACTTTCTTGAGCTTTTCTCGCCACGCACTGGAAGTTCTTCGATCCTTCCCATCTTCTTTTCTGCGATCACGCCGTCGTCGTCGTCGTACTACAATGGGGAAACCAAAGAAGGCCTCCGCTGCAGTGGGCACCAGCGCTGCTGCCGGTGGCAAGAAAGGTACCGCCACCACTCGTGTCACCGATGGTGGCTGGCGGCGGTCGGAGACGCACGAGGGCGACCTGCGCAAGCTTCGTGAGCGGGGTCTGATCCCGTAGGACAAGGAGGCCGTCAAGATTCCCGGTGACGAGGTAATTCCACGTCCACCCGCTAGGTTTCGGGTCATGTTTGTTGCTTTTGTCCTTCGGGGCCTCTCTCTCCCAGTCCATGATTTTCTCCGTGGATTGCTTTTCTTCTATGGCATCCAACTCCATCATCTTTCGCCAAATTCCCTTCTCCACATCGCCTGTTTCATCACCTTCTGCGAGTGCTGGCTCGGTATCGAGCCGCACTTTGGCCTTTTCCGGAATCTCTACTCCGTGAAGAGGCAATCTGGCTCCGATGGCGTTTATCCTATCGGCGGCTGCATCATTTCCCTTAAATCCAATTTTCTCTTTTTCTCTTTTTCTATGTCTGAGTCTGTCCAATACTGGCGGAGGCGTTGGTTTTACATCCGCGACTCCACAGTGGACGGGCAAAATTTTGACCTTGATCCTTTTGACTCCACCAAGATAATCCAGCCGAAGAGGTCCTGGAAGAACCATATCTTGGATGGTGAGGTGGTGGAGATAGAGGAGCTCTACCGTCTGGTGGAGGACCTCTAGGTTATTCCGGAGAAAGAGGTTAATGGTGTGGATATTATCCGCACCTTCCTCAAACGTCGGGTGCAGCCGCTCCAGGCTAGGGCGCAGCCGATGTTCCTTTATTCTGGCCGCCACGATCCGACTAGGGTTTCGACTGAGGAGCTCTCCAGGGGGATCTCGACAGAATCCTTCGGCCGCTGCTGAAGTCCAAAGCTAAAGAGGACCTTCTAGGTAGCTCACTGACTCTTCCGTTAAGGGCCTCTCGACCGGTGTCGTAGGTGTAGATCTAGGACGTGCGCGTAGCGCTTTTTCCGACTGCGTTTTTCTTGTACTTCTTTTGTTTTGAAAGTTTGTTTCTTTTGTGCAGGAGTTCAAGGTACCGGTCATGGTGCCTCCACTACCCGAACGTTTTCTGGATGCACAGGACTATGAGGTAGTGGACTCCATGTATGAGCTTCCCTCGGCACGGTCAAAGGCTGAGAAAACCTTTGAGTCGAGTGAGGAGCAGACTCGAAAGTGGACACGGAGCTCGAGCGAATCGTCGGATGCTTCGAATGCACCGATGCCTAGGAACCCGCCATGCCTTGTGCGTCACGGCGGACGTGATGGTGGCTCTACTTCTCCTATTCCGGTTGTGCCTGTGCGGGCTATGGCGTCGCAGCCGCCGGCGAAGCGGAAGAAGGAATAGAAGAAGGAAGAGAAGAAGGGCAAGAGGACCTTGAAGGCGTCGATTGCTCTCTCCTCAGACATGTGTGCCGTGGAGTTCTTGGTGTCTGACCAGCGTAATATATACGAGCGAATGGATTCGCCCATTCGCTGGGTACAGGCCCTCAGCTCTTCCATCGAGGCAAGCCTCTTGCTGGTGCCCTTGAAGTTTCGGATGAAACTGTAGGCTAGTTCTTCCCAGCTTCGGATGGATCCCGAGGATAGGCTGCTGAGCCAGATTCGATGCGCTGTCAGCAATTGAAGGCATTACAGGGCAGTGTTTTTGTCCGGCTCCAACGAGTCCAAGTACGGCTAGTGCGGAGTTATGCATGTCCCTCTTCGGGTCCCCCACTGGAGGTGGATGCGACACGAGGTATGTGGTGGTTGCCATGATCGCAGCTTGCGGCGTCTTCGGGATGACGTTGTCGTTGGCATCCATCTCCATGAAGGATGTGTTGAGGGTTCGGGTCACCTCACGACGTGCGGCGGTGTCCATGTTATCTACGCGAGAATGATGCTTGTTGCCGTGCAAACTGAAGCCGCCGACGGCAGAGCGCAGCTCGCCGTGCGTTGGACTCCGAGGCTGCTTTCTTGCGTTTGTCAAGCACCTCTTGCATCTTCACCTGCTTTTTGTCAAGCTTGGGAGAATGACAAAGGAAGAAAGTCAGGTATAAACTATGATTATGAATGCATTAAATCCTTTATGGGAACTAATGGCTTCTGCGATATTAGCAATGAGTTTGGACTTGATCCTCAAGTTCTTGCAAAATGTTTTAAGGTTTTCGCCTCTTATATTGAAATTCCCAAGAAAGAGTGGGACAAGTACCATGCTCCTTATAAACACATTGTTACCCATGTTCCTGCCAGTGTAGAGGTTTGTACTGTTGATCCTGTTTTGCCTGAACCTTATGTTGAAAAATCCCTTTTCCCTCCAAGGTAAGGGAACTTTCTATTATAGTTAATGTGGTTAGCAAAAGTTCAAAGAAAACTGTAGGGTCTGATGAGCTTATTGATATTGAGCATGTGGTAGCTATTGTGAAAGATCTTGTCACTAGAAATGTAGAGGGTGAGCATATTGTCTTCTATGAAGACGCTACTAATATCATTTCTCATCCCAATAAAGCTAGAAAAGCTAGTGTCCCTGTGCTTTCTGTTAAAATTAGTAGTCATAGCTATTATGGTTTATGTGATATTGGTGCTAGTTATAGTGCTATTCCTTATGAGCTTTATAGGGAAATTATGCATGAGATTGGTCCTTGTGAGCTTGAGGACATTGATGTGGTTATTCACCTTGCTAATAGAGAGCAAGTTTTCCCCATTGGCATTGTAAGAGATGTGGAGGTCCTTTTTGGTAAGATTAAATATCATGCTGATTTTCTAGTACTTGGTAAAGAAGCTAGTAAAACCCATCCTATTATCTTTGTTAGACCCTTCCTGAATACTTGTGCGGCTATCATAGATTGTAGGAAGGAAAAAGTTTTGACTAAGTTTGTTGGAGAGTCTTATGAGTTTATTTTTTACAAATTTGCCAAAACTTCTTATGAAAATGAACTGCCTGATGAGGATTTCAGGGTTGAATAACTTTCTGCTATTTCTCTTGCTCCTAAAAATGCCTTGCAACAGTTTATGGAAGATCATGAAAGTGATGTCTTCATGAAGGAAAGAAATGAGATTGACGAGGTTTTCCTTCGTCAGACGGAACAGCTTAAGCATAATCTACCTGTGGAAGATTTGGGTACCACACTACCACCTAAAGGGGACAATGTTTTCGAATTAAATCCTTTACCTGATGATCTTAAATACGCTTATCTTGATGATAAGAAAGTATATCATGTTATTATTAGTTCTAAACTTTCAGGAAAGGAAGAAGAGAGGTTATTGGAGATATTGAAAAAACACCGAGGAGCTATGGGCTATACTCTTGATGATTTGAAGGGGATTTCTCCTACTATATGTCAGCATGCTATTAATATAGAACCTGATGCAAAACCAGTTGTTGAGCACAAACACCGTCTAAATCCTAAGATGAAGGATGTGGTAAGAAATGAGGAATTAAAACTCCTTGATCCTGGTATTATTTATCCTATTGCTGATAGTAAATGGGTTAGCCCTATTCATTGTGTTCCCAAGAAAGGGGGAATAACTGTTGTGCCTAATGAGGATAATGAGTTTATACCCCAAAGAGTAGTGGTTGGGTATATAATGTGCATTGATTTTAGGAAGATTAATAAAGTTACTAAGAAGGATCATTATCCTTTGCCCTTTATTGATCAAATGCTTGAGAGGTTGTCCAAAAAGACTCACTTTTGCTTTCTTGATGGTTATTCTAGGTTTTCTCAAATTGCTGTGAAAGCACAGGACCAAGAGAAAACTACTTTCACTTGTCCTTATGGTACTTATGCTTACAGGCGTATGCCTTTTGGTTGATGTAATGCTCCTGCTACCTTTCAGAGATGTATGTCTGTATCTTTCATGGTTTTTGTGAAGAAATTGTGGAGGTTTTCATGGATGATTTTTCTGTATATGGAACTTCGTTTGATAACTATTTGCACAACCTTGATAAAGTTTTGCAGAGATGTGAAGAAACAAACCTCGTTCTTAATTGGGAGAAATGTCATTTTATGGTTAATTAAGGGATTTTCTTGGACACAAGATCTCTGAAAGAGGCATTGAAGTTGACAGAGCAAAAATTGAAGCAATTGAGAAGATGCCTTGTCCTAGAGATATCAAATGTATTCGTAGTATCCTTGGTCATGCTGGTTTCTATAGGAGGTTTATTAAAGATTTCTCCAAAATTTCAAAGCCCCTTACTAATCGTCTTCAAAAAATGTACCTTTTGTTTTTGATGATGATTGTAAGGAAGCTTTTGAAACTTTGAAGAAAGCTTTGACTCGCTCTATTGTTCAACCACCTGATTGGAGTTTACCCTTCGAAATCATGTGTGATGCTAGTAACTTTGTTGCGGGTGCTGTCCTTGGACAACGTGTTGACAAGAAGTTGAATGTTATTCATTATGCTAGTAAGACTCTGGATTCTGCTCAAAAGAATTATGCTACTACTAAAAAAGAGTTCTTAGCTGTAATCTTTGCTTGTGATAAGTTTAGACCTTATATTGTTGATTCTAAGGTTACTATTCATACTGATCATGATGTTATTAAGTACCTTATGACAAAGAAAGACGCTAAGCCTAGGCTTATTAGGTGGGTGTTGCTTTTGCAAGAGTTTGATCTGCATATTGTAGATAGGAAAGGTGCTGATAATCATATTGCTGATAATTTGTCTCGTTTGGAAAACATTTCTTTTGACCCGTTGCCTGTTAATGATAGTTTTCCAAATGAACAGTTAGCTGCAATAAGGGTAACTCCGCATGAGAGCCCTTGGTATGCTGATTATGCTAACTTTATTGTTTCCAAGTATTTGCCTCCAACCTTTACAGCTCATCAAATAAGGAAATTCTTTCATGATCTAAGGCATTACTTTTGGGATGACCCACACTTATATAAAGGAGTAGATGGCATTATGCGAAGGTGTGTTCCAAAATTTGAACAACAAGAGATATTGAGCAAATGTCATGGCACTGCTTATGGAGGACATCATGCTGGGGACAGGACTACACAAAAGGTTTTACAATCTGGATTTTACTGGCCTACCCTTTTCAAAGATGCAAGGAAGTTTGTCTTATCATGTGCTGAATGTCAAAGAGTAGGTAACATTTCTAGACGCAATGAGATGCCTATGAATTATTCTCTAGTTATTGAACCTTTTGATTGTTGGGGATTTGACTTCATGGGTCCTTTTCCTCCTTCAAAAGGGTATACTCATATTCTTGTTGCAGTTGACTATGTTACAAAGTGGGTAGAAGCCATACCTACAAATTTAATGCATGTGAGTGGATTTTTGAGTGGAGGCTTTTTAATGGGAGTGGAGGCTTTTCATTTTGAGTGGGAACTCCACCCACATGAATGTGGAAGAGGTGGGGGCAGCCCCCATGGATGGGCGCCATGCCCCTTGGGTGCCCCCCCCCCCTCTCCCCTATAAAAGTCCCCCCTCTCCTCCTCTCAAAGCACACCTCCTCGTGAAGGATCTCTCTCCCCCTCTAGAATTTATCCCCCATGGTATCGGACTAGCAAGATACATGTTCCCGGTGGATTTTTGGCAAGAAAGAGTTGTGCTTCCGCTGCATCGCTGGAGCGAGGAGGCGGAGGTTGCTCGGTGCTTCGAACGTGTGTGCGAGCACGGATGCGCTGCTGTTTTGCGGCGCTAGGACTTCCTCTCGATCTTGAGATCGGCAAGAGATCGTCTACATCAACCACGAGTTTGGACTCGTTAAGCATTGTCGGTCTTCAAGGGTATGTTCTCTACGGATATACATCCGCCCGTTGTTTGTATCTAGTAGATAGATCTTGGTACATAGTTGTTCCCATCGTAGGAAAATTTTTGTTTTCTATGCTGCGAACCCTACAATAGGATTAACCAATCACGCTAAGAATGAATCAAATGTCCTTGGAGTTCAAAACAATAACAATTGCTAAGAATCTTAGATGGCCACATTATTACACGCACACATATCACTCATGAGCACGAAAGCTCGAGGAAGGGTGGGTAAATATTTAAGATCCCTCATTTATAAAGGAAAAGGATCCCCGTGATTGCAATGCTAGTCCCTGGATCAATAGCTAGCATCCACAGTTAAGATGTAATATCAAGAAACAAAGGTCATAATACAACTTTATAACCAGGAATAAAATAAGTTATTACATCTTACATAGCTCATTTGCCTATTAGATTACATTGCAGCAGAATATCTATAAACATGGGGTCCTTCATCTTCAAAGTGCCACAGGCAGACATGTTGGTTGTAGACTTTGTAATCATAATCATTTAACTTCACTAATATCAAAAAACCTGCAACATAACAAGTTACAGCCACAAGGGTCAATACATTTGAATTGTATTGGCAAGTGATACTATGGTAGTATAGTGGAGTATATCATCTATATGCATTTGGCTAAGTGGAGCTTAGGCTTGTATTTCTCAAAATAGATTTTTCCTTATCATTTGAAAACACTAAGTTTTTGTTTGGCACAAATCACCCAAGGCATCTACCAATCAAAGATTGAAGATCCTTTAACCCTTGTTCAACCACAAGTTTTTAACTTAGAAATTGGGATGAGGAGATTCTTGATAGCTTCCATGTTTTGATGCTCAAATTGTCCTTTGCCAGGGACATGGCTAAGTACTTAGATTTTACACTCTGCAGAGGTGGTGCACTTTCCCCACAAGACTTGGTTTCACCAAGACAAGATCTTCGAAGCCTTCCTTAGACCAGAATGGACGCGCTCCAACCTATCAAACCCCTACCACCAACTGTCCATTTGGCTAAGTTCTTGCAACCTATATGATCTAGGCAGAGCCCATAATGCCAAGTGGCTGCACTTGAAGCTTCTCAACATTTGACATCTCAAATCTCTTTGTTCCTGGGTGGCTTTCCACAAGTGAGATACACAAGGTAAACCATAAAAATGGGCCTTGTGAACCACTCAACACAAACCATTCCTTCCATTCCACCCAGGTGATTCATTCACTTAGTTGTTTTATTAAACAAAACACAAGTCCTCAGACTTAGAAATTTTTCCATAGTGTGAATATGTATTCCACCCTTGTTTTCTATTAGCTAAGCTAAGCATGATAGTAATAGGAATCTTAACTTAGGTAATTTTCACTAAGGTTTCATCTACTAGGTTTTCCCATAGCATAGTTTATACTTAGCAAAATTCCATGCAAGTCCTACTTAGAAATATCTCTAATGCATAGTGATAAATAATGGGACAAAATTATGTAGCATCACTTGCCTTTTTGGTAGAGAGTATAAGTTCACTCCTTGATCTTTGCAATGTTCACTCACTTCAATTCACTACAAATCAATCAAGCAAACAATATTTCAATCTACCATTCAAGCAATTCATCACATAAAATGATAAAATCAAAGTAATGCATGCAAGCATGCAAAAGATTGTTTTATTTGTAAAAGTGGTTTCTAATGGTTCATAAACATTTGAAAACACCTAATGGTCATTTTATAAAGTGGCAAAACCATTTGCAAAAGATTTTACTTCATAAACCATTTTTAAATCAAGTCATTATTTTATGTGGTGTAGAAATGCTTTTAATAAGACAAAATTCTGTAGGTTTCACAAAATATGTTTTCAAACCTTATAACATTTTGTTTAGCGTCAGTGAGTTTATTTCCAAAACATTTCTCAAAGGTTTTCTTCCAAAACCATATTTAATAAATAAATCATATTTTTATTTGACTAGAAATGGTTTAAATCCAAGATTCATTCTTTTGCTTCACCAAATACATTTTTGAAACCACAATTTGTTTCCTATGGTCAGTAGGTTAAAAACAAACCATTTTCTAAAGATTTTATCCTCAAAATCATTTTGGAATAATTTTTATAACCTAAACAAGCATACATAAGTTTCTGCAAAACAAACATTTTACCAGAAGCTTTTTACTAAACAAAGTGCATGGTTGGCTAGGGCTTGTTTTTCTGAATCCATTGATATAAAATTTGCAAAATTTGGACGTGTGGTTTGAAAGTTATAGATTTTACAAAATGGAACATGTAATAGAAAGTTTTCTGGCTTTTAAATCAAACAGAGGCCACGTGGATCAATCCTATAGGCTGGTACCGGTTCGGGCGGATCGGCTAACGTGGACTGTTGGATTTTAAGAACTTCGTGCGGCACCGATCAATCAAAAACGGTTCGATAAGTCATCTATCCTAACCGCTGGATCGGGATCCAACGGTCCTCATCGCACTGACCATGAACTGGTGGCGCTGTGGCGGTGGCTGGCGGCGGCGCGCTCAGACGATGACGGTGCCGGCGATACAGGAAGCTAGAGGAGGAGTGAGGTGGCTTACCAGAATCGTCGAAGCTTGCTGATGCTCAACGTGTATTTGGTTGGCGAAGGGGCGCACGGAGTCAACGGGTATTGCTCACCGGAGTTCTTGTCCGCGTCGGGTGTGCTCAGTCGACGTTGGAGGCGAGGCTACGGGTCACGAGGAAACAAACGGGAAGCACGGTTAGATTCGTACGCGAGTCACGGTCATGCGTGCATCAACGAGAGGAAAGGGGGTGGTCAGATACTACCTGGAGGACTCGCCGGAGTAGCAAACAGACGGTGGCGCTACTGTTCGTCGTTGTTGTCGATGTTGCAGAGCACGCGCGGGCGAGCTAACGTTACGAGAAGATTCGCCAGGATGTGGGGATCAGGTGAGGGTGGTCGAGGGGTCAAGGGGCGGTGTCTACTGGCCGGAATCGTTTGCGGAACTCGCCGGAGACAGTGGCAAAGCGAGGCGAAATTGTCGCAGCCTGGTGGCTCCGGGGAAGCGGGGACTGAGGGGAATCAGAGAGGAGGCGAGGGCGTTTAAGACAGCATGGTCGCGGGGTGGAGTAATGCGGGCAATAACGCGTATTCACGCGAGCGCTTAACGGCAGAAAACCGCCGGCGAGGTTTGCGCGCGGGTGAGGAAGAAGAGGGCCGGTGGTGGGGTCTGGCGTCAGTGAGAAAAGGAGAGGGAGAGCGGGGTCCATTTGTCATTGACTTAGTGGGTTCAATCGCGAGTGAAAACGGTTCGCTGCGGGTGGGGTGGGGATTGGGCTTGCTGGGCCTTATTGGGCTGGCCGGGCTGGGTCGAGTTTGTTTTCATTTTTTTCCCGTTCTGTTTGTTTTTCTATTTCTCTTTCTTTTATTCTGTTTTGATTTTATTTAATTAATTCAAACCTCAATTTGATTTCAAATCTCAACCAAAGTTTGGGTAGTTTCAAATGTTGATTAGTAGCACATTCTGAAATCATTTTTTTGAATAAAACCTTATTCTTTTTGGGTCTTTTATTTATTCAAAATAGGCTTAGTTTTAAATCATATAAGATTTATTAATATTTCTAAATACCATTTGATTTTCCAAAACCATCCAAATCTTTTCAGTAGGTTTTTATTTGATTTATTGGTTCAAATAGTTCATCTTGAACTATTTGGAAAGTATTTAATATGATTTATTAATCATTTAAGATTGGGTATTTGTTTTAATTCCAATGGAATTTAATATAGTTTTAATTCCCAAATTTTTATTTGGAGGTTTTATTTTATTTAAGTTGATTAAACAACTTTTATTCCACTTGGGTGAATTCCAAATATCATTTTCTCATGTATTCTTATTTAGAGATTTGTCTTTATTAGGATAGGGATAGAATGGTTATTGCCATTTTATTTTATTTGGAATATTCTTTATCCTTTTATTTTATTTGGATTGGGATTATAATCATTCCACTTGCTTAATAGATTTGGCCAAGATTTGATTTGGTCTTTAAATATTCTTTATTTAATATTTTTATCTTTGTCTTATAAAATCCATATCTTTTTATTTAGAGATCCAAACTTGGTGATTCCAATTTGTGAAATCTTATTTTATATTTTTTTATCCTTTTAAATCTCTTTAGGATTATTTGCTCACCATTTGGTATGGATTTAGGTAAGGGCTTTAATAGCTTTGGGAATTCAATTTCTTATCTTATTAAATTCATAAGATTTTATCTATGGTTCCAAATTAAGTGAAACCAATTTCTATAGTCTTATATTATTTCTATTTGTCTTTCTTGATCATTTGTGAATGTTTGTTGATCAATTTTTCATATGGATCAAATCCATAGGCTTGGGGATAACTTGGAAATGGTTTTTATTCCATTAGGGTTTAGGGTTTGGATTTATTTTCCAAGTGTTTAAATTTCTAGATACATTCATTGAGGAATGCATTTATTTTGATTTGGATTTTGTTGGATTCAAACTTTTACCAAAGTTTGTTCAAGATGGGATTTTAAGTTTCCTTTTAGAAACAAAAGTTTCTTTTCACCCTGATTTTCAACAAAAATTTATTTTGTTTATTTTATTTTTCACAGTACAAGATTTGGAAAATCTTGGGATGTGACAAAATATGTGTAAGAGTATCACTTCATTAAGGGGTCAGGAAACTCAGCACGACCTCTTAGTATAAAAGGGTGTGATACTTTAAGATAGAATAGATGGGAGACAATCAATGCCTCTTGATCTGTAGATTACAACACTTTGACCTGGTCCTAGATATGATGAGGTACTGGAGTTTGTTTCTCCTAACATCCCGAAATAGTTTGTTATGATGGACCACAAGAGTATCTTGCATCGGAAGACACCGATGCACATTTACTACTTGGCTACGAACTGGTAGATAAAGGTCGGAAACAACAAGGGAAAAAGAACATGCTCACGATAGAATTCTGAGATGTGGATGCATAAGTCAACAACTTTCCGAAAACCAATGCAAAGAAGGGAAAGTTCGCAGAGTCATTTAGTACAGATGCGAGACTCTCAAGGAGTACTCTTGTCGTGATCTATTTGGTTCCATGAAAGAACATCTACCATAGCTAGTGGTAGGGGAAGTCCTTAGTTGTCACAATGCAATCGCGACAAAGACCACAAGCTTGAAGGCAAGAATTGTAGTACCAGCCATCCTGAGGTAATGTGTGAACATTAACAGCAGGGGTCATAGGAATGGATCTTGGTTTAAACATCAGCTTCATGTACAAGATTCACAACACTAGAATCCAGCATAATCGGGGATCTTCGGTTCAAGTCCAGGGGTTAAAACCCAAAGAAAGGAGTAACTACTACTTGAGTGACATAGCGTACACTACAAGGTAGTAATCATGAGGTAGCTTCCAAGAGAAGAAACGACTTCTGAAGTACCCAAACAAATGAAAAAGGAGGCACACGAGGTGAAAGGAAACCTCGAAGCCTAGAACGGAACACTGTGGAACTAACAATATAATATTGTGGGTCCAAAATTTAGAGAGATCATGTTAGAAAGGAATCTCTCAGATGAAGCAGAGCAAAGGGAACAAGGAATTCACAACACACACAACTCTAGAGAACTCAATACTAGGTCAACTGGTTGAAAACGACATGCCGAGAAGGCACCTAAGCTTTGAAAGACTAGAAGAGATATCAAAAATTTTCCAAAATCAACACTAGATAATATGAACCCAGAGTTAGAGCGAAACTGGATAAGGAGTAAAAGAAGCATACTAGAGTTTTTGCAAATACTTTTCAGCTTTTAAGATAGTTTTCACAAACACTAGACTCAACATCGACCAATAGCAAGGTTTTCCTACGGTCGGTACTGCTCTGATACCAAAACCTGAGACACCCCCGGGATCAGGGCTAAACAAATCCCAGACCTTTGTCTGACATAAGCTTAACCTTGAGCTCGAGAATATCCAGTGAAAAATTGGTAATACAACAGTGACCCTACGACACAAAAATTATTGCAGTAAGCTCATAACTGAGCAAAGAACCAAAATATTACAAGCAGAGGTCACTGACCACAAACATCAAACAACGAAAGGCAAATTATGCTATTAAGTATAGCAAACTTAACAAATGGCCTAAGAGGCCTGAAGCATAATGATGACGTCACATCCTATAGATTCCAGGTTGCCGGCCGGGAACCCCAAGCTACTCATCAATGTCGATATAGTACGAAACTCGTCTTCAGGGGAACACTTACTCTGCCAAAAGTATCAACAAAGCAAGGGTGAGTATAGGGTGTACTCCGCAAGACTTATGGCTGGTGGAGTTGTTTTTCATAAAGCCACTTTTGTTTATAAAACAAGAGAGAGAAGAAGCTCGTCTAGTCAGGGTATTTTAAAAGGGGATAAGAGAGCGACATCTCCAAAGTATTTATCATCATCTTTTGATATCCACCAAATCATTATCACCTGAACTAGGATCACCCCCTCGTACCCATGAGGAAGCATCCTTAAGCACATGTTAAACTGCCAAGTTTTATGATTAAGTTAAGGGAGTGTTTGTTTGGTCTTTTAGTAGCTTTCCAGTAAAATAAGCCAAGAAAACGATCCAAACGGGTCAGCTGTGCGGTGGGCTTTGCCGAAGTACTTCAGCAAAATAGGCAAACTTGGAAAAGCACCTGCGGTGCTGCTTCCCGCAGCTTCGGACTCAACGAGCGAAACGTTTTCTACTTTGGACATGTCATTTTACGTATTTACAAGCAAAATGCCACCATCGTCTGGGCTAGACATATCATTTGTTCCCGTGACATAGAACAAATAGCAGTGGGCGCTGCTACTGTCCGGCATGGGGTCACTGGCGGCATGCTCCATGTCCTCCTTTGCGGTTAATTCTATCGAGGACCAAGACGTTCGTGCCTAGCCGTGGCAGATTCATGTTTGCCAAGAACTCCACGACCACCAGATATGAGAGCTTCTCTTCTCCGTCCGCCGGTGAAGCAAAATCCCGTTAGTACAAATCCCAAGGAACAAAACATTCCCTAACTTGGTTATAATTCATTGACAAATGCACCGTCTCCATTATAAGTAGCTAAAAGAGTATGCCAAGGATCTATAAAAATATATGATGTACTTCATCCGTCTTAAAATATAGATGTCAAGAATCTAAACACTATATAGTACTCCGTTTGACCCATATTAGTTGACTCAAATTTGTCTAGATTTGAACGAATTTAGACACTATTTAGTATATAGATTCATCCAAATTTTGACATATCCAAGTCAAGTAATATGGGTCGGAGAGTATATAGATTCATTTAAATTTTAATAAACTTACGACGTCTATTTTGAAATGGAGGACGTCTATTTTGAAACGGAGGAAGTAGTATTTTATAAGTGCACAATAACATTTCTATTGAAATTAGTTAAAATTTAAGGGTATTTTAGACAATTTTCTATCTACAACCTGACAGACAGTTAAGTTGCCAAACAGTGAAACTTAGAACAACAGCTTTCCCTGCACAGCAGCTTTCGCTGTACAGCTGCACAACCAGCCACAGCCAGCCAGTCACAGCCCAAACAAACATGCTCTAAAGTTATCTATGATCTTAGAATCTTGTCACCAAGCGTTTATAACCGTGAACATGGCTTTTTGAAAAGATTTAACCCTTTAGGGGTGTACAACTTTACCCACACATACTAACCTTCTCTTAATGCCACTAGTAATAGCCCTCTTCCTTGGAAGGTCGGCAGATGGTGATTAGACACGACCTTTACCTTGCTTTCCCTAAGACCATGAGTCACGCAATAAGTATGGTTCCGCCGTAACGGGTCAAATCCCGAAGCGGTACTTAAAGATGTGAGGCGAGTTTGGTTTACCAGGGGCGCCATCAACCCCAAGCAACCCGGTCCATGCTTCCCTACCTGTTATGAATGCACCTCCTTCACCTCCTTCGTTCGAAAATGTTTTCAATGCGTATGTCGAATGGAACGCTCGAACTATGTGACTCATGGAATCTACTAGGCAAGTTAGTTGCTCGTGAGGTTTTCCAGGCCCCGTGTGGTTGTACGCTCATCTCGGTTCCAAAGGCAAGAACTCAGTTCCTAGTGGTGGCGAGCATGGGACTAGAAAAACCATATCCCACCGTGGCCTCCCATACAAGCCTTAGCATGTTTAACTCATATCACCTTTGATCTCTTTTTATCATGTTCCCCTGTCTAACTAGATTCTCTGCATGTGATGCATCATCTGGATGAACCAGTACTGACAGCTATGCATGGCTAAGCAAACACATAAATAAGCTTTATCAGAGCACACAAGCCAAACCTAGTTATGCTAGGAGCAGTGGATCAGGTAATATAAGCTCAAAGGGAGTAATGCAGCAGATATGATACTCTATCTATCGATAAAAGACCATAGTAGAATAGTATGCATCATGGCAGGAATTGAAATGCTTTTGAAATCATAGGATTGTATCATGATGGGGATATGCTTGCCTTTGCTAGTTGATAACAGATAAGCAGATCTTTGGGAGCCTTGTACTTGACTTGATTATAGTTGGTCAAGTATTGTTCGTCAATCTTCGAACTTCGATGGTGTTGTCCTCGGGCTTCGATCTCGATCTCGATATCGTATCCTACCGGGAAGAACCAAACACCGGAAGGGAAACAATCAACACATAGCATCATTGCAATGCTCAAGCAAGGATGATGATATGACAAGTTAAAATGTATCGAAAAGTAACCCTAGAACATGCTCAGTAGTTTAATCGGGGTTCCGAGGGGTGAAAACCCTAATTCGGGGAAACTCCGGAATCACCTATGAGGGGTTACTATGTTGTTCTAATTAAACTTGTTATTAAAGTTGCTTAACAATGCATGACTATATCTTAGATAGATAGCTCTCATTTTTCTAAACATTTTCATATATCATACATATTTTTCTGACTTATAAATAATTAGATATGAATTTTACAAGTTTTATTCATTTTCTGAAAATATTTAAACCAATTTAATTGATTTACTGCGTCACTATGATGTCAGCAGGGGCGTTTAAACTTTTTACACCGCTACTGGGCCTAGCCACTGAGGCTGACTGATGGGGCCGAGGACACGTCAGGGCCACCTCAGCACCACGTCAGCTCGCTGGCAAACGAGCCAGACGGTGACAGGGACGGCGGAGGAGAGTGAACTGGGGCGTGTGCGGGTTCAAAACAGTGAAGCGAGGCAAGCACGATAGAGGCGGTGCCGCCCGGATTTGGTCACCGGAGCAATATCTGGGACGAGCGGCGGCGGTGGTGCTCACAGGTCATCGGCGAGCGATGGCTACAGAGCGAGATTGGGTCAAGGGAGAGGTCCTAGGGGAGCACCAGCTCACCGTGAACACGAGGAGAGGGACGAGGAGGCACGGGGAGGCCGGAAACGATGGCGAGCAGCGGTGGCCGGCGTCGCGGACGAGGGTCCGATTGCGGCGACTCTGACCTCACTTGCTTGCTCTATTAGGGGCAAAACGATGATTACGAGGATCGATATCGTCAATGCCCATTGTTATGAGCTTGGGTTTTGGAGAAGATGGGGGTGCTGGAGATCGCGGAACGGTTAATAGACAAGCAACCAGGGGACATGAGATTTACCCAGGTTCAGGCCCCTAGAGGGAAAACCCTACTCCTGCTTGTCTGCTCTTGATTACGGTGGAACCGAAAAGTACAATGGTGCGCAGATGCAATCTGGCATGGAGGTGTGTATGTGGTGGTATGAAAGGTGCCCTCCTAGCCTTTATATAGAAGTAGGCAGGTCCTAGGCATAGATCGAATCGGTTACAGGTTTTAGGGTTTGCCTCTTTGAATATTCTACCTAATCTAGTCTTGCTCTCCAAGGAATCGAAGAAGTCATGGGCTTGGGCCACCCGAATATCTTCAAGGACCACGCACATTCTCGTGGGCCTTCCTTGGGCTAGACCAGGTATGCTGAAGTCGTGTACCCATAGGGTATAACCATGTCAGTAGCCCCTAAGTGTTCAGTCGAATTGTAGATTCGGATGAGGACTCTTCAATCTTTCGGGTGCATTTGTCTCTGTTCTTTAGAGAAATGGTCCTAGTTTGTAGGGATTGTTGATGCGTGTGCCTGACTCTCCTGATGGATCAGGGCCAGTTAACTGTCTTAGGACAAAATAGGACGATCTTCTTCAGATCTGAGTCCCTCGACTCGAACCCGGAACAAATGCTGGCGTAATTCAACTCAGGCCGTTGCAGACTTACAGGAGTACCCAACGCGTCCGGCGGGATTTTCATCGCGCCTGTTGGCACGAATTTTTACTAGCAGAGCACAGTCGTGTGTGTTACCAGGCCATCAGATGGTATCTGTAGGTCTTATCTTTGCGTCATAGACACAGCATCCGAAATTTTATCACCGCGGAGGTGTTTCGGGTGGCCAAGGAGGATGCTTCTCACTTAGCGTTAATCGGGGCAAAGTTGCCGAAAAGTTTTTGCATTCTGATCCGAAGGATCGCAGTCAAAGAATTCATAGGGTGCGCGACCAGCGCTCCCTGTGGGAGTAGCCCCCGAGTGTCTGTTCGAGTCGTAGACTCGAGCAGAGACTTTAATTCCTCCATTTTTTGCATCAGGTCCGTAGGACACAATTTTTCGGATGCTTGAATTGACCCTCCCTATGGGAGAAGCCCTTGAGTCCATATTGGAGTCGCAGACTCGACGTAGGACTCGAAGTATAGTTCATTGGCGTAGTATGCTATTCATGCCTCGGGTGCGCGGCTAGAGCTCCTGATAGGAGTAGCCCCCGAGTAGTTGCTCGAATCGTAGATTCGAGTGAGTACTTTAGCTGTTGAGCCGAAAATTTGTAACCGTTGCTAGTATAGCTTTGATGACGTCAGTTCTGACGATCGGTGATCTCAAGCTTCTACGGCGCCAGAGGTGACGCTACTGGACGAACGTGGGTCCCACTTTGTGACTTGGAGTTGACTGGTCACGCGCGACGTGGCTATAATTACGGTGTCTCCTTGGTTTCCGTGCATAGTTGACGGCGTGCGAGCGACGGTTCGCTGATGTGCTGACACGTGGATGTCTTGGATTTGATGCTGGCTCTAGGGCTTCCCGATGAACGGTCCCTGTTTGTCGTCTTCGTCCTTATAATCTGTAGGGAAAATTTTGTTTGTTTTCACCGCAGCCATCCGCTTTTCACTGCTTCCACTTTCTTGAGCTTGTCTCATCGCGCGCTGGAAGTTCTTCGATCCTTCCCGTCCTCTTTTTCGCGCTCACACCGCCGCCATCGCCGTACTGCAATGGGGAAACTGAAGAAGGCCTCCACCGCAGTGGGCACGAGCGCTGCTGCCTGTGGCAAAAATGGCACCGCCGCCACTCGTGTCACCGACGGTGGGTGGCGACGGACGGAGATGCGCGAGGGTGACCTATGCAAGCTTCATGAGCAGGGTCTGATCCTGCAGGACAAGGAGGCCATCAAGATTCCCGACGACGAGGTAATTCCCTGTCCACCGGCAGGATTTTGCGTCATGTTTGTTGCTTTTGTCCTTCGGGGCCTCTCTCTCCCAGTCCACGATTTTCTGCATGGACTATTTTTTTTCTATGGCATCCAACTCCATCATCTCTCCCCAAATTCTCTTCTCCACATCGCCTGTTTCATCACCTTCTGCGAGTGCTGGCTCGGTATCGAGCCGCACTTTGGCCTCTTCTGGAAGCTCTATTCCGTGAAGAGGCAATCCGGCTCCGATGGAGTTTATCCGATCGGTGGCTGCATTATTTCCCTTCGATCCAATTTTCTCTTCTTTTCCATTTCGATGTCTGAGTCCATCCAATACTGGCGGAGGAGGTGGTTTTATATCCATGACTCCATAGTGGACGGGCAAAACTTTGGCCTTGCCCCTTTCGACTCCATCCAGATAATCCAGCCGAAGAGGTCCTGGAAGAACCACATCCTGGAGGGTGAGGTGGAGAAGATTGAGGGGCTCTACAGTCGGGTGGAGGACCTCCAGGTTTCCGGAGAAGGAGGTGAACGGTGTGGATATTATCCGCACCTTCCTCAAACGTCGGGTGCAACCGCTCTAGGCTAGAGCGCACCCAATGTTTCTTTATACTGGTCGCCACGACACGACAAGAGTTGCGGCTGAGGAGCTCTCCAAGGGAGAGTTTGACAGAATCCTTCGGCCGCTGCTGAAGTTCAAAGCTGAAGAGGACCTTCCCGGGAGATGGCTGACCCCTCCGTTCAGCGCCTCTCGACCGGTGCCGCAGGTGTAGATCTGGGACGTGCACGTAGAGCTTTTTCCGACTGCCTTTTCTTGTACATCTTTGTTCTGAAAGTTTGTTTCCTTTATGCAGGAGTTCAAGATACCTGGCATGGTGCCTCCACTACCCTAACGTTTTCTGGATGCACCGGACAATGAGGTAGTGGACTCCATGTCTAAGCTTCCCTCGGCGCAGTCACCGATTGAAGAAACCTTTGAGTCGACCGAGGAGCAGACCCGAAAGCGGACACGGAGCTCGAGCGAGTCTTCGGATGCCTCGACTCCGCCAACGCCTAGGAATCCGCCATGCCTTGTGCGTCACGGTGGAGGTGATGGTGGCTCTTCCTCCCCTATTCCGGCCATGCATGTGCGGGCTGTAGCACCCACAGCCGCCAGCGAAGCGGAAGAAGGAAGAGAAGAAGGGCAAGAGGACCTTGCCTGTCTTCAACTTGAGCGATATGGACTCGTAAGTTTCTTCGAATGCCTTTTGCTGTCTTTCCTTGTTGCTTTCCTTGTCTTTGATTGGTGTTTTCGTTTGTAGCCACTCTTCTAAGGGCTCATTTAGCAATGGAAATCAGGAGTTAGTAGGGGAGTCGAAGATGACGCCTCCCCCATTTCAGACGGTGGGCCACCTCTAGAGGCGCTGCCCCGAACCCTTCTCCGCAGGAGGTTCGGGTGGTCGTCTCCTAGAAGACTACTGCCGAACCTTCTGAGTCTCCATCTGATCATGTGAGTATTTCCCTTCTTGCCGTGGGGGAAGCCCCCTGAGCATTTTTCGTATGATCTGCTGATCATTGCTTCTGTTTTGTGTGTGTCTCGAGGGGAGCCCCCGAGCGCTTTTCGTGTGCTTAGTTTTTCTTTGCTCGTTTCTTGGGCATAGCCCCCGAGCCCTATTCCTGATAATTTCTTCTTCTTGCAACCTTTTGTGCAAGGCGCCAATCAGCTTGTTAAGCAGCACCTAGCGTTGGAAGCCAACCTGCAACGGCTTCAAGGTACCTCCTCAACTAGGTCTTCTACTTCTTCGTCTGCTTGCCAACCTGCAAAGCTCATGCGTGCTCTTGTTGCTTTTTGTAGATGAAAATAACACTGCCCTCCGCGATCTTGATGCTCTCAAAAAGAGCCTCGGGCGAGCGATGAAAAAGGCCGAGGATGCCGTTGGCGCTAAGGAGCGCCTCGAGCAAGAGCTAGCTGACGCAGCTGCGGCCAAGGAGCGCCGGCAGCAAGAGGCTATGTACCGCGAGGAGAAGCTCGCCACCGCCGCGGCTTCACGCGAGAAGGAGGTAGCCGACAAGCTGATGGCTGCTGCCAAGGCTATTTCAGGTGAGTAATTTCGTCTGTAATTGTCCGGCTGTATTGTCTCTCTGGTGTTGTTTGATTCTCACTTTGCTTTTTCTGTTTATCTAGATGTCGCGGGCATTGAGTTCGACTGCAGTGCTCTGGAGCACGCTAGTGCTCTGGATGATGCTACTGCGGCGGTTGAAGACCGCTTTAGCACTGTGGTTGGCTCCCTTGCCAAAGCCAAGGAGGTTCTCGGGCGCTTCTACAAGGAGCTCGTCCCCAAGGGCATTGCAGATGCTCTGTCAGCCGAGGCGCCCATGGCGTACAAGCGCAAGCAAAAGGGCATCGGTGCATCCATGGGGCTGGCGATGGCCATTGCGTTCGGGGCGGAGCTGGATCTTCATCAGGTCACCTCCCAGATGCCGATGGCCCCTGACGGATCCGAGGTAGCCTTTGCCCTCTATGATGCCCGCTGTAAACACTATGGGCTGAAGTTGATTGACCTGCTGGCGGAGTACGCGGTGAGGCAGCAGGAAGAGGTCAAGAGCAGGCAATCTGGCTCCGAGGCCACTCAGGATGCAGCTACTTAGACCTTGTAGTTGTAGGATAGTTGTCATCTTCTTTTGTTGTGATATCTTTATGAACACTTCGTGTGCCATGCAATGGCTTTTGTTGTATATAATGAATCTTTGATCTGTTGCCCTTTCATGTGTTGTTCATGTTCTTGTTTGTTTTCCTCTAGGGACCTTCGTGTGATGATCCCATCTATACTTCGTCTGCTCCGCAGCCGCGACCATCCTTGGATGATGCGTCGCGGCTTGTATTTCTTCGTGACCGCGTCCGTAGCCTTGAGAAGGAGTTGCTTGGCATTCGAGGCCATGCGGACGTTTGGAAGTCGAAGGCGGAGCAGGGCACCGTCAGAGAGGAATATCTCATGGGTGAGCTGTGGCATTTGGCCAAACAGCTGCAATGTAAGTTTCTTCGAGCTGCTTCTCATTTTCGGATGCGCCTGTCGGCTGGTCATCTTACTTTGTAGGTGTTGGAGGTGTTAAACTTGTTCCGCAGGAGGAGAAGGAGCGCGTTGCAGTTCGGATCAACTGCCTGACCCAGCAGGATATGGAGGCTGGTGGCTTTTTTCTGGATGGATCGTGACTGTGCTATGGTCCTTGCGACTGTGCAGGATCGTGCCCACAAAGTGTCGCGGGTGCTGCGGCAAGTTAAGACTTCCTTGGCGTCAATTCTTCACATTATGTTTCCTTTGGATGAAGCTCCATCGATTCTCCAGGGCTTGATGGTGAAGTTTCGAGATGTGCATCATATCAGCGAGCTGGGTGCGGCACCAATTAGTTGCGGGTGTGAAGGCCGCTCTTTCCCTTGTGCGGCTACATCGCCTGGATGTAAATCTTGTGGCTGTGGCGGATGGGCCGCTTGACGAGGTTTAATTTCGTCAATGCCCATTGTTATGAGCTTGGGTTTTGGAGAAGATGGGGATGCTGGAGATCATGGAACGGTTAGCAAACAAGCAACACGGGGACACGAGGTTTACCTGTGTTGATCCCGGAGGGAAAACCCTACTCTTGCTTGTCTGCTCTTGATTACGGCGGAACCGAAAGTTACAGGGGTCCACAGATGCAATCTGGCGTGGAGGTGTGTATGCGGTGGTATGCGAGGTGCCCTTCTCGTTGTGCCCTCCTAGCCTTTATATAGAGGTAGGCAGGTCTCGGGCACAGATCGAGTCGGTTCCAGGTTTAGGGTTTGCCCCTTTGAATATTTTATCTAACCTAATCTTGCTCTCCAAGGATCTGAAGTCGTCATGGGCTTGGGCCACCCGAAAGTCTTCATGGGCCGTGTATATTCTAGTGGGCCTTCCTTGGGCTGTACTAGGTATGCTAAGGTCGTGTACCCATGGGGTATAACCATGTCAGTAGCCCCCGAGTGTTCAGTTGAATCGTAGATTCGGCTGAGGACTCTTCAATCTTTCGGGTGCAGCTGCTTTCTGTTCATTAGAGAATGATCTTAGTGTGTAGGGATTTTTGATGCGTGTGCCTGACTCTCCCGACGGATCAGGGCCAGTTAACTGTCTTAGGACAAAACACCACGATCTTCTTCAGATTCGAGTCCCTCGACTCGAACCCGGAACAGATGCTGGCGTAATTCAACTCAGGCTGTTGAGGACTTACAGGAGTAGAATTCCAGTAATTTTGGAATGATGTACCAAACGCGCCCGTCGGGATTTTCATCGCACCTACTGGCACGGATTATTACTAGCAGAGCGCAATCGTGTGCGTTGCCAGGTCATCAGATGGTATCTGTAGGTCTTATCTTTGCATCGCAGACACAGCATCCAAAATTTTATCACCGCGGAGGTGTTCGGGTGGCCAAGGAGGATGTTTTACTCACTTAGCGTTGGCTGGGGCAGAGTTGCCAAAAAAAATTTGTCCGAAGGATCATAGTCGAAGAATTCATAGGGTGCGCGACCAGCGCTCCCTATGGGAGTAAGTCGAAAGTGTCGTGAGACTCGAGGTAGACTTTAATTCAGTCATTGTTGACTTTAGGTCCGTAGGACACAAATTTTTCGGATGCTTGAATCCATCCTCCCTATGGGAGTAGCCCCCGAGTTCGTAGTGGAGTTGTAGACTCGACGTAGAACTCGAAGAATAGTCCAGCGGTGTAGTACCTTAGTCATACCTCGTGTGCGCGACCAGCACTCCTGATAGGAGTAGCCCCCGAGTAGTTACTCGAATCATAGATTCGAGTGAGTACTTTAGTTGTGTAGTCGAAGATTTGTAACCGTTGCTAGTATAGCTTTGATGACGTCAGTGCTGACAATCGGTTACCTCAAGCATCTGTAGCGCCAGAGGTGACGTGACTGGGCGAAGTGGGTCCCACCTACTGACTTTGAATTGACTGGTCACGCGCGACGTGGAGATAATTACGGCGTCGCCTCGGTTTCCGTCGTAGTAGTGGATCGTGTGTCTGACGTGGACGGTTGGATTTGGATGCTGGCTCTAGGGCTTCCCGATGAACGTCCTTGTTTATCGTCTTCGTCCTTATAATCTGTGGGGAAAATTTTGTTTGTTTTCACCGCATCCATTCGCGTTTCACTGCTTCCACTTTCTTGAGCTTTTCTCGCCGCGCACTGGAAGTTCTTCGATCCTTCCCATCTTCTTTTCTGTGATCACGCCGTCGTCGTCGTCGTACTACAATGGGGAAACCAAAGAAGGCCTCCATTGCACTGGCCAGCTGTGGCAAGAAAGGTACCGCCACCACTTGTGTCACCGATGGTGGCTGGCGGCGGTCGGAGACGCACGAGGGCGACCTGTGCAAGCTTCGTGAGCGGGGTCTGATCCCGCAGGACAAGGAGGCCGTCAAGATTCCCGGTGACGAGGTAATTCCACGTCCACCCGCTGGGTTTCGGGTCATGTTTGTTGCTTTTGTCCTTCGGGGCCTCTCTCTCCCAGTCCATGATTTTCTCCGTGGATTGCTTTTCTTCTATGGCATCCAACTCCATCATCTTTCGCCAAATTCCCTTCTCCACATCGCATGTTTCATCACCTTCTGCGAGTGCTGGCTCGGTATCGAGCCGCACTTTGGCCTTTTCCGGAAGCTCTACTCCGTGAAGAGGCAATCTGGCTCCGATGGCGTTTATCCTATCGGTGGCTGCATCATTTCCCTTAAATCCAATTTTCTCTTTTTCTCTTTTTCTATGTCTGAGTCTGTCCAATACTGGCGGAGGCGTTGGTTTTACATCCGCGACTCCACAATGGACGGGCAAAATTTTGACATTGATCCTTTTGACTCCACCAAGATAATCCAGCCGAAGAGGTCCTGGAAGAACCATATCTTGGATGGTGAGGTGGTGGAGATAGAGGAGCTCTACCGTCTGGTGGAGGACCTCCAGGTTATTCCGGAGAAAGAGGTTAATGGTGTGGATATTATCCGCACCTTCCTCAAACGTCGGGTGCAGCCACTCCAGGCTAGGGCGCAGCCGATGTTCCTTTATTCTGGCCGCCACGATCCGACTAGGGTTTCGACTGAGGAGCTCTCCAGGGGGATCTCGACAGAATCCTTCGGCCGCTGCTGAAGTCCAAAGCTGAAGAGGACCTTATAGGTAGCTCACTGACTCTTCCGTTAAGGGCCTCTCGACCGGTGTCGTAGGTGTCGATCTAGGACGTGCGCGTAGCGCTTTTTCCGACTGCTTTTTTCTTGTACTCTTTTGTTCTGAAAGTTTGTTTCTTTTGTGCAGGAGTTCAAGGTACCGATCATGGTGCCTCCACTACCCGAACGTTTTCTGGATGCACAGGACTATGAGGTAGTGGACTCCATGTATGAGCTTCCCTCGGCACGGTCAACGGCTGAGAAAACTTTTGAGTCGAGTGAGGAGCAGACTCGAAAGTGGACACGGAGCTCAAGCGAATCGTCGGATGCTTCGAATCCACCGATGCCTAGGAACCCGCCATGCCTTGTGCGTCACGGCGGACGTGATGGTGGCTCTACTTCTCCTATTCCGGCTGTGCCTGTGCGGGCTATGGCGTCGCAGCCGCCGGCGAAGCGGAAGAAGGAAGAGAAGAAGGGCAAGAGGACCTTGAAGGCGTCGATTGCTCTCTCCTCAGACATGTGTGCCGTGGAGTTCTTGGTGTCTGACCAGCGTAATATATACGAGCGAATGAATTCGCCCATTCGGTGGGTACAGGCCCTCAGCTCTTCCATCGAGGCAAGCCTCTTGCTGGTGCCCTTGAAGTTTCGGATGAAACTGTACGCCAGTTCTTCCCAGCTTCGGATGGATCCCGAGGATAGGCTGCTGAGCCAGATCTGGGATGCGCCTGTCAGCTGCAGCTGAAGGCATTATAGGGCAGTGTTTTTGTCCGGCTCCAACGAGTCCAAGTACGGCTAGTGCGGAGTTATGCATGTCCCTCTTCGGGTCCCCCACTGGAGGTGGATGGGACGCGAGGTATGTGGTGGCTGCCATGATCGCAGCTTGCGGCGTCTTCGGGATGACGTTGTCGTTGGCATCCATCTCCATGAAGGATGTGTTGAGGGTTCGGGTCACCTCACGATGTGCGGCGGTGTCCATGTTATCTACGCGAGAACGATGCTTGTTGCCGTGCGAACTGAAGCCGCCGACGGCAGAGCGCAGCTCGCCGTGCGTTGGACTCCGAGGCTGCTTTCTTGCGTTTGTCAAGCACCTCTTGCATCTTCACCTGCTTTTTGTCAAGCTTGGGAGAATGACAAAGGAAGAAAGTCAGGTATAAACTATGATTATGAATGCATTAAATCCTTTATGGGAACTAATGGCTTCTGCGATATTAGCAATGAGTTTGGTCTTGATCCTCAAGTTCTTGCAAAATGTTTTAAGGTTTTCGCCTCTTATATTGAAATTCCCAAGAAAGAGTGGGACAAGTACCATGCTCCTTATAAACACATTGTTACCCATGTTCCTGCCAGTGTAGAGGTTTGTACTATTGATCCTATTTTGCCTGAACCTTATGTTGAAAAATCCCTTTTCCCTCCAAGGTAAGGGAACATTCTATTATAGTTAATGTGGTTAGCAAAAGTGCAAAGAAAACTGTAGGGTCTGATGAGCTTATTGATATTGAGCATGTGGTAGCTATTGTGAAAGATCTTGTCACTAGAAATGTAGAGGGTGAGCATATTGTCTTCTGTGAAGACGCTACTAATATCGTTTCTCATCCCAATAAAGCTAGAAAAGCTAGTGTCCCTGTGCTTTCTGTTAAAATTGGTAGTCATAGCTATTATGGTTTATGTGATATTGGTGCTAGTTATAGTGTTATTCCTTATGAGCTTTATAGGGAAATTATGCATGAGATTGGTCCTTGTGAGCTTGAGGACATTGATGTGGTTATTCACCTTGCTAATAGAGAGCAAGTTTGCCCCATTGGCATTGTAAGAGATGTGTAGGTCCTTTTTGGTAAGATTAAATATCATGCTGATTTTCTAGTACTTGGTAAAGAAGCTAGTAAAACCCATCCTATTATCTTTGGTAGACCCTTCCTGAATACTTGTGCGGCTATCATAGATTGTAGGAAGGAAAAAGTTTTGACTAAGTTTGCTGGAGAGTCTTATGAGTTTTTACAAATTTGCCAAAACTTCTTATGAAAATGAACTGCCTGATGAGGATTTCAGGGTTGAATAACTTTCTGCTATTTCTCTTGCTCCTAAAAATGCCTTGCAACAGTTTATGGAAGATCATGAAAGTGATGTCTTCATGAAGGAAAGAAATGAGATTGACGAGGTTTTCCTTCGTCAGCCGGAACAGCTTAAGCATAATCTACCTGTGGAAGATTTGGGTACCACACTACCACCTAAAGGGGACCATGTTTTCGAATTAAAACCTTTACCTGATGATCTTAAATACGCTTATCTTGATGATAAGAAAGTATATCCTGTTATTATTAGTTCTAAACTTTCAGGAAAGGAAGAAGAGAGGTTATTGGAGATATTGAAAAAACACCGAGGAGCTATGGGCTATACTCTTGATGATTTGAAGGGGATTTCTCCTACTATATGTCAGCATGCTATTAATATAGAACCTGATGCAAAACCAGTTATTGAGCACAAACACCGTCTAAATCCTAAGATGAAGGATGTGGTAAGAAATGAGGAATTAAAACTCCTTGATCCTGGTATTATTTATCCTATTGCTGATAGTAAATGGGTTAGCCCTATTCATTGTGTTCCCAAGAAAGGGGGAATAATCATCACAGCCTAATGAGGATAATGAGTTTATACCCCAAAGAGTAGTGGTTGGGTATATAATGTGCATTGATTTTAGGAAGATTAATAAAGTTACTAAGAAGGATCATTATCCTTTGCCCTTTATTGATCAAATGCTTGAGAGGTTGTCCAAAAAGACTCACTTTTGCTTTCTTGATGGTTATTCTAGGTTTTCTCAAATTGCTGTGAAAGCACAGGACCAAGAGAAAACTACTTTCACTTGTCCTTATGGTACTTATGCTTACAGGCGTATGCCTTTTGGTTGATGTAATGCTCCTGCTACCTTTCAGAGATGTATGTCTGCTATCTTTCATGGTTTTTGTGAAGAAATTGTGGAGGTTTTCATGGATGATTTTTCTGTATATGGAACTTCTTTTGATAACTGTTTGCACAACCTTGATAAAGTTTTGCAGAGATGTGAAGAAACAAACCTCGTTCTTAATTGGGAGAAATGTCATTTTATGGTTAATTAAGGGATTTTCTTGGACACAAGATCTCTGAAAGAGGCATTGAAGTTGACAGAGCAAAAATTGAAGCAATTGAGAAGATGCCTTGTCCTAGAGATATCAAATGTATTCGTAGTATCCTTGGTCATGCTGGTTTCTATAGGAGGTTTATTAAAGATTTCTCCAAAATTTCAAAGCCCCTTACTAATCTTCTTCAAAAAATGTACCTTTTGTTTTTGATGATGATTGTAAGGAAGCTTTTGAAACTTTGAAGAAAGCTTTGACTACTGCTCCTATTGTTCAACCACCTGATTGGAGTTTACCCTTCGAAATCATGTGTGATGCTAGTAACTTTGTTGCGGGTGCTGTCCTTGGACAACATGTTGACAAGAAGTTGAATGTTATTCATTATGCTAGTAAGACTCTGGATTCTGCTCAAAAGAATTATGCTACTACTAAAAAAGAGTTCTTAGCTATAATCTTTGCTTGTGATAAGTTTAGACCTTATATTGTTGATTCTAAGGTTACTATTCATACTGATCATGATGTTATTAAGTACCTTATGACAAAGAAGGACGCTAAGCCTAGGCTTATTAGGTGGGTGTTGCTTTTGCAAGAGTTTGATCTGCATATTGTAGATAGGAAAGGTGCTGATAATCATATTGCTGATAATTTGTCTCGTTTGGAAAACATTTCTTTTGACCCGTTGCCTGTTAATGATAGTTTTCCAAATGAACAGTTAGCTGCAATAAGGGTAACTCCGCATGAGATCCCTTGGTATGCTGATTATGCTAACTTTATTGTTTCCAAGTATTTGCCTCCAACCTTTACAGCTCAGCAAATAAGGAAATTCTTTCATGATCTAAGGCATTACTTTTGGGATGACCCACACTTATATAAAGGAGTAGATGGCATTATGCGAAGGTGTGTTCCAAAATTTGAACAACAAGAGATATTGAGAAAATGTCATGGCACTGCTTATGGAGGACATCATGCTGGGGACAGGACTACACAAAAGATTTTACAATCTGGATTTTACTGGCCTACCCTTTTCAAAGATGCAAGTAAGTTTGTCTTATCATGTGCTGAATGTCAAAGAGTAGGTAACATTTCTAGACGCAATGAGATGCCTATGAATTATTCTCTTGTTATTGAACCTTTTGATTGTTGGGGATTTGACTTCATGGGTCCTTTTCCTCCTTCAAAGGGGTATACTCATATTCTTGTTGCAGTTGACTATGTTACAAAGTGGGTAGAAGCCATACCTACAAATAGTGTTGATGGTAAGACTTCTTTGAAAATGCTTAAAGATGTTATTTTTTCTAGGTTTGGTGTGCCTAGATATCTCATGACTGATGGAGTCTCTCATTTTATTCATGGGGGCTTTAGAAAAACTCTCGCTAAGTATGATGTAAACCATTGAATTTCTTTAGCTTATCACCCCCAAACCAGTGGGCAAGTAGAACTTTCTAATAGGGAAATTAAATCTATCTTGCAGAAGACTATCAATAGATCTAGAAAAAATTGGGCTAAAAAGTTGAATGACGCTTTGTGGGCTTATAGAACTGCTTATAAAAATCCTATGGGGATGTCTCCTTACAAAATGGTCTATGGGAAAGCTTGTCACTTGCCCTTAGAATTAGAACATAAGGCTTATTGGGCAGTGAAAGAGTTGAATAGAGATTTTAGACTTGCTTGTGAGAAGAGATTGCTCGACTTAAGTAATCTAGATGAGTGGAGAGGTGAAGCTTATGAAAATGCTAGGCTCTATAAGGAAAAGGTAAAAGGATGGCATGATAGGAGAATTCTCAACAGAGAGTTCCATGTTGGTGAGAAAGTTCTTTTGTATAGGTCTCGTCTCAGATTTTTTGCAGGGAAACTACTCTCAAAATGGGAAGGACCTTTTATTATCAAGGAAGTATACCGTTCAGGTGCCATCAAAATATCTTATTTGAAAGATGACACAACACAGGTGGTGAATGGTAAAAGACTAAAGCACTATATTTATGGAGATTCATATAATGAAGATGTTGATACAATTCAAGTTGTGACTCCGGAAGAATTTATTAGAAGCCAAACACCAGATTCTGCAGAATTCGACTTTGAATAGGTAAAAGTGGTAAAAACAGAAGGTTCGTGAAACCCCAATCTTTTTATATTTTTGATGTTTTTACTACATAAGGCAAGTTACGAGACGGAATGATACACCCCCGGGATCAGGGCTAAACAAATCCCATACCTCCGTCTGACATAAGCTTAACCTTGAGCTCGAGAATATCCAGTGAAGAATCAGTAACACAACAGTGACCCTACGACACAAAAATTATTACAACAAGCTCATAACTGAGCAAAGAACCAAATTATTACAAGCAGAGGTCACTGACCACAAACATCAAACAACGGAAGGCAAATTATGCTATTAAGTATAGCAAACTTAACAAATGGCCTAAGAAGCCTGAAGCATAACGATGACGTCCTAGCCCATAGATTCCAGGCTGCCGGCCGGGAACCCCAAGCAACTCGTCAATGTCGATGTAGTACGGAACTCGTCTTCAGGGGAACACTTACTCTGCCAAAATTATCTACACGGTGTACTCCACAAGACTTATGGCTGGTGGAGTTGTTTTGCATAAAGCCACTTTTGTTTATAAAACAAGAGAGAGAAGAAGCTCGTCTAGTCAGGGTATTTTAAAAGGGGATAAGAGAGCGACATCTCCAAAGTATTTATCATCATCTTTTGATATCCACCAAATCATTATCACCTGAACTAGGATCACCCCCTCGTACCCATGAGGAAGCATCCTTAAGCACACGCTAAACTGCCAAGTTTTATGATTAGGATAAAGTTCTCTATGATCTTAGAATCTGGTCACCAAGCGTTCATAACCGTGAACACGGCTTTTCAAAAAGATTTAACCCTGCAGGGGTGTACAACTTTACCCACACATACTTACCTTCTCTTAATGCCACTAGTAATATCCCTCTTCCTTGGAAGGCCAGCAGAGGGTGGTTAGACAAGACCTTTACCTTGCTTTCGCCGAGACCATGAGTCACGCAATAAGTATGGTTCCGCCATAACGGGTCAAATCCCGAAGCCGGTACTTAAAGATGTGAGGCGAGGTTGGTTTACCAGGGGCGCCATCAACCCCAAGCAACCCGGTCCACGCTTCCCTACCTGTTACGAATGCACCTCCTTCACCTCCTTCTTTCGGAAACGTTTTCAATGTGTATGTCGAATAGAACACCCGAACTATGTGACTCATGGAATCTACTAGGCAAGTTAGTTTATCGTGAGGTTTTCCAGGCCCCGTGTGGTTGTACGCTCGTCTCGGTTCCAAAGACAAGAACTCAGTTCCTAGTGGTGGCGAGCATGGGACTAGAAAAACCACATCCCACCGTGGCCTCCCATACAAGCCTTAGCATGTTTAACTCATATCACCTCTGATCTATTTTTATCACGTTCCCCTATCAAACTAGATTCTCTGTATGTGATGCATCATCTGGATGAACCAGTACTGACAGCTATGTATGGCTAAGCAAACACATATATAAGCTTTAGCAGAGCACACAAGCCAAACCTAGTTATGCTAGGAGCAGTGGATCAGGTAATATAAGCTCAAAGGGAGTAATGCAACAGATAGGATACTCTATCTATCGATAAAAGACCATAGTAGAATCGTATGCATCATGGCAGGAATTGAAATGCTTTCGAAATCATAGGATTATATCATGGTGGGGCTATGCTTTCCTTTGCCAGTTGATAACAGATAAGCAGATCTTCGGGTGCCTTATACTTGACTTGATTATAGTTGGTCAAGTATTGTTCATCAATCTTCGAACTTCGATGGTGTTGTCCTCGGTCTTCAATCTCGATCTCGATATCGTATCCTACCGGGAATAACCAAACACCAGAAAGAAAGGGTAACAATCAACACATAGCATCGATGCAATGCCCAAGCAAGGATGATGATATGACAAGTTAAATTGTATCGAAAAGTAACCCTAGAACATGCTCGGCAGTTTAATCGGAGTTCCGAGGGGTGAAAACCCTAACTCGGGGAAACTCCGGAATCACCTATGAGGGGTTACTATGTTGTTCTAATTAAACTTTTTATTAGAGTTGCTTAACAATGCATGACTATAGCTTAGATAGATAGCTGTCATTTTTATAAACATTTTCATATATTATACATATTTTTCTGACTTATAAATAATTAGATATGAATTTTACAAGTTTTATTCATTTTCTGAAAATATTTAAACCACTTTAATTGATTTACTGCATCACTATGATGTCAGCAGGGGCGTTTAAACTTTTTACACCGCTACTGGGCCTAGCCACTAAGGCTGACTGATGGGGTCGATGACAAGTCAGGGCCACCTCGGCGCCACGTCAGCTCGCCGGCAAACGAGCCAGACGGCGACTGGGACGGCGGAGGAGAGTGAACTGGGGCGGGTGCGGGTTCGAAACAGCGAAGCGAGGCAAGCACGATAGAGGCGGCGCTGCCTGGATTTGGTCACCAGAGCGACGTCTGCGACGAGCAGCGGCGGTGGTGCTCACAGGTCATCGGCGAGCGATGGCTACATAGCGAGATTGGGTCGAGGGAGAGGTCCTAGGGGACCACCAGCTCACCATAGACGCGACGGGTGGGTAAAGGAGGCACGGGGAGGCCAGAATCGATGGCGAGCAGCGGTGGCTGGCGTCGGGGACGAGGGTCCGATTGCGGTGACTGTGACCTCGTATGCTTGCTCTATTAGGGGCAAAAGGACGAGGTAGACAAGGCGGTTCCGGTGATGGTCTCAGAACGGTGAGGGAACATCGGGAATGACGACGACGGGAGGCTCTCGCCAGAGCTAGGGTTCAGCAACTCACAGGGGGATAGGGGCAGGGCGAGAGAGGAGGGGATAAGGCCTGGAGTGGAGAGAGACGTGCTCGGGGGAGGCTCTTATCCTTTCCAGGGTGCGATGGACGGCAGGGGAAGGCGGCGGGATCGACGGCGCCGACGTCGACAGCGAGGTGCTTGTCCTCCTGGCGAGAGGTGGAAGACGACGAAAAGAGAGGGTGAAGGGGTACGGGCCCGGGTGGGCTGCTCCTGGGCCGAGCTGGGCCACTGCGGGTGCGCGCGAGCGGCGGATAGGGAGAAGAGGGAGAGTGGGCTGCGGCCTGGCTGCTGCTGCTCTATTTTTTTAGCAAAACCCTTTTTCTTTTCAGTTTTATTATTTCATTCTTTTGCAAACCCATTTCAAATCTGTTTTAAATGCTTTTAAAACACAGGAGGCTTTTATAAAATAATTAAAATATTTATGAGCCCTTGTAATCCATTTGGGCTACAATTATTTTTGATACTTTTCAAATGCAAATTATTTTAAATGTGTTTCAAAGAGAGGGAAGTAAACTAGGGTTTAGGGTTTTGTCCTTAATTTCTTGCATGCAATTTTAATAATGGTGCTCATGATGCACAAAGAAGCCCTAAATAGTATTTACCTAAAACTGGGGTGTTACAGCTCTATCCCCCTTACGAGAATCTCGACCCAGGATTCCATAGGTAGGAAAAGAGACAGAAGGAGAAAGAAACAGGGTCACTCTAAAGATAAGAGGGAAACACATGAAACAACACACAGAGTATCTCATGGTAAACTCATGGATGGAGTGTTCGTAAACAACTCTGAGATGACAAACATGAAACACGTCAAGGTAACAGAGGAAACAAGAGGAGAAGGTTTCAAATTGTTAGATAGATGGTCTTAATAAGGATTGAGACCATGGAACTCACGGAAGAGTTTTGAAGCTTATGAAAAAGAAAGCTTCCAACAGACAAAACACAACCATGGACTTCGAGAGGAAACCTCTACTAAAGACTTAAGTAGAGTTTTCGGGTTGTAGAGATATGGATCAACAAAACCAAGTTGTTGAACTATTTTTGACACGGGAGGGTCACTCTTTCATCCAACAGAAGGCCAAGACAGAAAGGTGTTTTCGTGGAGAGGACTCATAAGAGTTGCAAGGAACATGTAGCAAGAGAAATTGTTGATTACCAAAATCATAGTCACCCTTAAAACATGATTGAGAGAACGAAGGAAACTCTCTATCCATCCAGGTTTATCAAAATCTTTGCCAAAGATCGTGATATCACTTTACACCACCAGATAACTAGATAAGAAGATTCCTGATGACACGAGAAGAAAGAAACTTTATTCTCAGATTTCAATTACTTGGCACAACAAGATGTTTACCAACATAAAATGGTCTGGAGGATCGACCGAGAGACAATTAGCAACACTACTTTTAAATGCTCTCCTTGATATTCGAGACACGAGACATCAAGTAAAGGTCATACTTCGGATAAAAAGGAAACCATAAGAACAACTCCTACAACAACTTATAGAAGGAGCCTCATGAAGAGTGGTTGTCATTGCTAAATCAATAGAATATGACAACAGGTATTTCCGGCTAAGTGTGTCAGCCATTACATCAATCTTGCCGGATTTATAAAGAGACCTATGTCAAAACCTTGAGGAACACCAACCATCATTGCTGTTTGAGATTCAGCTCTGGTTAGGTGAAATGATACTTCAGACTCAACATGTCTGAATAGAAAGTTCGCAATATTTACCACAGAGGTAAAGTTACTAGATTCTCAAGATCTGGACTTTAGTGTAAAGCTCCTAAAGACTGAGCTAGATTGCTAGAACCATGTATTTAGCAACTTGACGAAAGACAACTGCCCACACATAAGGTATCGACAGTCAAACACACATGTGTCCTTAAGGAATGGAGATAACTCTTCGCAAATCCATGGCAACATCATTCAACAATTGCACATAAATTAGAGAAGGTTACTTCTAACATCCAGAGCACATACTTCGAGATGACTCGAAGATGGTTCTCAAAAGTTTCCAACATTAATGCCAAATGTTCCATATGAATCTTGTCTAGCATGGAGAATATAAGGATGTAATTGATGGGCTCAACAACAAACTTATCAAAACACTCCAAGAAGATGGACTCATATGTTATGCGGACAAGGCAGAAGTATTGGTCAGACCAAAGGACATGAAGATGTACTTAAGTGAAACTTCACAAGTAGAAGCATCATAAAGATAGTCCATGGAACTGAGTTTGATTTGACAATAACCCAAATCAAATCAAAGGTGGGGAAAATAATATATCCACAAAGGAAATACTATCTTTCTTCAACACGAACAAAAATAGATATCCCTTTAAGAAGTAATGGAGTTGGTTAGAACTTTTGTCTTACAACTCTCCAAGTTGTTGTTTAATCTCAACCAACTAGTTCAGGGGTATCCAGTATGGATCCTTGGAGAAAAGAGCAGTTCAGAGAACTTGCTTGCTCAAGAACCTGATAACACGATCATGTGGCAACATGGTGATACTTCTAGAAAGACATCTAGAATATCACGAACCACCGTTAAGTCACTTAGTTCGAGAGGAAACTTTCTTGGTAAGGCAAGAGGACATAGTCTCAAAGATTTAGCATAATCCTAACTCTTTGACCGAAGAGAGTGCACCAGAATAACGGACTTGGTAGCACAATCATCCTTTTCTTAGTGATAGGATTAACCAATCACGCTAAGAATGACTCAAATGTCCTTGGAGTTCAAAACAATAACAATTGCTAAGAATCTTAGATGGCCACATTATTACACGCACACACATCACTCATGAGCACGAAAGCTCGAGGAAGGGTGGGTAAATATGTGTAAGAGTATCACTTCATTAAGGGGTCAGGAAACTCAACACGACCTCTTAGTATAAAAGGGTGTGATACTTTAAGATAGAACAGATGGGAGACAATCAATGCCTCTTGATCTGCGGATTAAAACACTTTGACCTGGTCCTAGATATGATGAGGTACTGGAGTTTATTTCTCCTGACATCCTGAAATAGTTTGTTATGATGGACCACAAGAGTATCTTGCATTGGAAGACAGCGATGCACATTTACTACTTGGCTACCAACTGGTAGACAAAGGTCGGAAACAACAAGGGAAAAAGAACATGCTCAGGATAGAATTCTAAGATATGGATGCATAAGTCAACAACCTTCCGAAAACCAATGCAAAGAAGGGGAAAGTTTTGGCAGAGTCACGAGTACAGATGCGAGACTCTCAAGGAGTACTCTTGTCGTGATCTATTTGGTTCCATGAAAGATCATCTGCCATAGCTAGTGGTAGGGAAAGTCCTTAGTTGTCACAATTAAATCACGACAAAGACCACAAGCTTGAAGGCAAGAATTGTAGTACCAGCCATCCTGAGGTAATGTGTGAACATTAATAGCAGGGGTCATAGGAATGGATCTTGGTTTAAACATCAGCTTCATGTACAAGATTCACAACACTAGAATCCAACATAATCGGGGATCTTCGGTTCAAGTCCAAGGGTTAAAACCCAAAGAAAGGAGTAACTACTACTTGAGTGACATAGCGTACACTACAAGGTAGTAATGATGAGGTAGCTTCCAAGAGAAGAAACGACTTCTAAAGTACCCAAACAAATGAAAAAGGAGGCACACGAGGTGAAAGGAAACCTCGAAGCCTAGAATGGAACATTGTGGAACTAACAATATAATATTGTGGGTCCAAAATTTAGAGAGATCATGTTAGAAAGGAATCTCTCAGCTGAAGCAGAGCAAAGGGAACAAGGAATTCACAACACACACAACTCTAGAGAACTCAACACTATGTCAACTGGTTGAAAATGACATGCCGAGAAGGCACCTAAGCTTTGAAAGACTAGAAGAGATATCAAAACTTTTCCAAAATCAACACTAGATAATATGAACCCAGAGTTAGAGCAAAACTGGATAGGGAGTAAAAGAAGCATACTAGAGTTTTTGCAAATACTTTTCATCTTTTAAGATAGTTTTCACAAACACTAGACTCAACATCGACCAATAGCAAGGTTTTCCTATGGTCAGTACTGCTATGATACCAAAACCTGAGACACCCCCGGGATCAGGGCTAAACAAATCCCAGACCTTCGTCTGACATAAGCTTAACCTTGAGCTCGAGAATATCCAGTGAAGAATTGGTAATACAACAGTGACCCTACGACACAAAAATTATTACAGTAAGCTCATAACTGAGCAAAGAACCAAAATATTACAAGCAGAGGTCACTGATCACAAACATCAAACAACGAAAGGCAAATTATGCTATTAAGTATAGCAAACTTAACAAATGGCCTAAGAGGTCTGAAGCATAATGATGACGTCACAGCCCATAGATTCCAGGCTGCCGGCCGGGAACCCCAAGCTACTCATCAATGTCGATATAGTACGGAACTCGTCATCAGGGGAACACTTACTCTGCCAAAAGTATCAACAAAGCAAGGGTGAGTACAGGGTGTACTCTGCAAGACTTATGGCTGGTGGAGTTGTTTTTCATAAAGCCACTTTTGCTTATAAAACAAGAGAGAGAAGAAGCTCGTCTAGTCAGGGTATTTTAAAAGGGGATAAGAGAGCGACATCTCCAAAGTATTGATCATCATCTTTTGATATCCACCAAATCATTATCACCTGAACTAGGATCACCCCCTCGTACCCATGAGGAAGCATCCTTAAGCACATGTTAAACTGCCAAGTTTTACGATTAGGTTAATGTTCTCTATGATCTTAGAATCTGGTCACCAAGCATTCATAACCGTGAACACGGCTTTTCGAAAATATTTAACCTTTTAGGGGTGTACAACTTTACCCACACATACTAACCTTCTCTTAATGCCACTAGTAATAGCCCTCTTCCTTGGAAGGCCGGCAGATGGTGATTAGACACGACCTTTACCTTGCTTTCGCCGAGACCAAAAGTCACGCAATAAGTATGGTTCCGCCGTAACGGGTCAAATCCCGAAGCCGGTACTTAAAGATGTGAGGCGAGGTTGGTTTACCAGGGGCGCCATCAACCCCAAGCAACCCGGTCCATGCTTCCCTACCTGTTATGAATGAACCTCCTTCGTTCGAAAATGTTTTCAATGCGTATGTCGAATGGAACGCTCGAACTATGTGACTCATGGAATCTAGTAGGCAAGTTAGTTTCTCGTGAGGTTTTCCAGGCCCCGTGTGGTTGTACGCTCGTATCGATTCCAAAGGCAAGAACTCAGTTCCTAGTGGTGGCGAGCATGGGACTAGAAAAACCACATCCCACCGTGGCCTCCCATACAAGCCTTAGCATGTTTAACTCATATCACCTCTGATCTCTTTTTATCATGTTCCCCTGTCATACTAGATTCTCTACATGTGATGCATCATCTGGATGAACCAGTACTGACAGCTATGCATGGCTAAGCAAACACATATATAAGCTTTAGCAGCGCACACAAGCCAAACCTAGTTATGCTAGGAGCAGTGGATCAGGTAATATAAGCTCAAAGGGAGTAATGCAACATATATGATACTCTATCTATCGATAAAAGACCATAGTAGAATAGTATGCATCATGGCAGGAATTGAAATGCTTTCGAAATCATAGGATTGTATCATGGTGAGGCTATGCTTGCCTTTGCTAGTTGATAACAGATAAGCAGATCTTCGGGAGCCTTGTACTTGACTTGATTATAGTTGGTCAAGTATTGTACGTCGATCTTCGAACTTCGATGGTGTTGTCCTCGGTCTTCAATCTCGATCTCGATATCGTATCCTACCGGGAAGAACCAAACACCGGAAAGAAAGGGAAACAATCAATACATAGCATCGATGCAATGCTTAAGCAAGGATGATGATATGATAAGTTAAATTGTATCGAAAAGTAACCCTAGAACATGCTCGGTAGTTTAATCGGGGTTCCGAGGGGTGAAAACCCTAACTCGGGGAAACTCCGGAATCACCTATGAGGGGTTACTATGTTGTTCTAATTAAACTTGTTATTAAAGTTTCTTAACAATGCATGACTATATCTTAGATAGATAGCTCTCATTTTTCTACACATTTTCATATATCATACATATTTTTCTGACTTATAAATAATTAGATATGAATTTTACAAGTTTTATTCATTTTCTGAAAATATTTAAACCAATTTACAGCTCACTGGAAACGAGCCAGACGGCGACAGGAACGGCGGAGGAGAGTGAACTGGGGCATGTGCGGGTTCAAAACAGTGAAGCGAGGCAAGCACGATAGAGGCAGTGCCGCCCGGATTTGGTCACCGGAGCGATGTCTGGGACGAGCGGCGGCGGCGGTGCTCACAGGTCATCATCGAGCGATAGCTATAGAGCGAGATTGGGTCGAGGGAGAGGTCCTAGGGGACCACCAGCTCACCGTAGACGCGAGGAGGGGACGAGGATGCACGGGGAGGCCGGAAACAATGGCGAGCAGCGGTGGCCGGCGTCGGGGACGAGGGTCTGATTGCGGCAACTGTGACCTCACCTGCTTGCTCTATTAGGGGCAAAAGGACGATGACGAGGATCGATCTCGTCAATGCCCATTGTTATGAGCTTGGGTTTTGGAGAAGATGGGGGTGCTGGAGATCGCGGAACGGTTAACAGACAAGCAACCAGGGGACACGAGATTTACCCAGGTTCAGGCCCCTAGAGGGAAAACCCTAGTCCTGCTTGTCTGCTCTTGATTACGACGGAACCAAAAAGTACAATGGTGCGCAGGTGCAATCTGGAATGGAGGTGTGTATGCGGTGGTATGAAAGGTGCCCTCCTAGCCTTTATATAGAAGTAGGCAGGTCCTAGGCATAGATCGAATCAGTTACAGGTTTTAGGGGTTTGCCCCTTTGAATATTCTACCTAATCTAGTCTTGCTCTCCAAGGAATCGAAGACGTCATGGGTTTGGGCCACCCGAATATCTTCAAGGACCACGCACATTCTCGTGGGTCTTCCTTGGGCTAGACCAGGTATGCTGAAGTCGTGTACCCGTAGGGTATAACCATGTCAGTAGCCCCTGAGTATTCAGTCGAATTGTAGAGTCCCTCGACTCGAACCCGGAACAAATGCTGGCGTAATTCAACTCAAGCCGTTGCAGACTTACAGGAGTACCCAACGCGTCCGGCGGGATTTTCATCGCGCCTGTTGGCACGAATTTTTACTAGCAGAGCACAGTGTTAAGCGTTACTGCCATCGATGGTATCTGTAGGTCTTATCTTTGCGTCATAGACACAGCATCCGAAATTTTATCACCGTGGAGGTGTTTCGGGTGGCCAAGGAGGATGCTTCTCACTTAGCGTTAATCGGGGCAAAGTTGCCGAAAAGTTTTTGCATTCTGATCCGAAGGATCGCAGTCAAAGAATTCATAGGGTGCGCGACTAGCGCTCCCTATGGGAGTAGCCCCCGAGTGTCTGTTCGAGTCGTAGACTCGAGCAGAGACTTTAATTCCGCCATTTTTTGCGTCAGGTCCGTAGGACACAAGTTTTTCGGATGCTTGAATCGACCCTCCCTATGGGAGAAGCCCTCGAGTCCATATTGGAGTCGCAGACTCGACGTAGGACTCGAAGTATAGTTCATTGGCGTAGTACGCTATTCATGCCTCGGGTGCACGGCTAGCGCTCCTGATAGGAGTAGCCCCCGAGTAGTTGCTCGAGTCATAGATTCGAGTGAGTACTTTAGCTCTTGAGCCGAAAATTTGTAACCGTTGCTAGTATAGCTTTGATGACGTCAGTGCTGACGATCGGTGATCTCAAGCGTCTACGGCGCCAGAGGTGACGCGACTAGACGAACGTGAGTCCCACTTTGTGACTTGGAGTTGACTGGTCACGCGCGATGTGGCTATAATTATGGCGTCTCCTTGGTTTTCGTGTGTAGTGGACGGCATGCGAGCGACGGTTCGCTGCTGTGCTGACACGTGGACGTCTTGGATTTGATGCTGGCTCTAGGGCTTCCCGATGAACGGTCCCTGTTTGTCATCTTCGTCCTTATAATCTGTAGGGAAAATTTTGTTTGTTTTCACCACAGCCATTCGCTTTTCACTGCTTCCACTTTCTTGAGCTTGTCTCATCGCGTGTTGGAAGTTCTTCGATCCTTCCCGTCCTCTTTTCTGCGCTCACACCGCCGCCATCGCCGTACTGCAATGGGGAAACCGAAGAAGGCCTCCACCGCAGTGGGCACGAGCGCTGCTGCCTGTGGCAAAAATGGCACCGCCGCCACTCGCGTCACCGACGGTGGGTGGCGACGGACGGAGATGCGCGAGGGTCACCTAAGCAAGCTTCATGAGCAGGGTCTGATCCCGCAGGACAAGGATGCCATCAAGATTCCCGACGACGAGGTAATTCCCCGTCCACCCGCAGGATTTTGCGTCATGTTTGTTGCTTTTGTCCTTCGGGGCCTCTCTCTCCCAGTCCACGATTTTCTGTGTGGACTGTTTTTTTTCTATGGCATACAACTCCATCATCTCTCCCCAAATTCTCTTCTCCACATCGCCTGTTTCATCACCTTCTACGAGTGCTGGCTCGGTATCGAGCCGCACTTTGGCCTCTTCCGAAAGCTCTATTCCATGAAGAGGCAAACCGGCTCCGACAGAGTTTATCCGATCGGTGGCTGCATTATTTCCCTTTGATCCAATTTTCTCTTCTTTTCCTTTTCGATGTCTGAGTCCGTCCAATACTGGCGGAGGAGGTGGTTTTATATCCATGACTCCATAGTGGATGGGCAAAACTTTGGCCTTGCCCCTTTCGACTCCAACCAGATAATCCAGCTGAAGAGGTCCTGAAGAACCACATCCTGAGGGTGAGGTGGAGGAGATTGAGGGGCTCTACAGTCGGGTGGAGGACCTCCAGGTGATTTCGGAGAAGGAGGTGAACGGTGTGGATATTATCCGCACCTTCCTCAAACGTCGGGTGCAACCGCTCTAGGCTAGAGCGCACCCAATGTTTCTTTATACTGGTCGCCACGACCCGACGAGAGTTGCGACTGAGGAGCTCTCCAAGGGGAGATTGATAGAGTCCTTCGGCCGCTGCTGAAGTTCAAAGCTGAAGAGGATGTTCCCGGGAGATCGCTGACCCCTCCATTCAGCGCCTCTCGACCGGTGCCGCGGGTGTAAATCTAGGACGTGCACGTAGCGCTTTTTCCGACTACGTTTTCTTGTACATCTTTGTTCTGAAAGTTTGTTTCCTTTGTGCAGGAGTTCAAGATACCTGCCATGGTGCCTCCACTACCCGAACGTTTTCCGGATGCACCGGACAATGAGGTAGTGGACTCCATGTCTGAGCTTCCCTCGGCGCAGTCACCGATTGAAGAAACCTTTGAGTCGACCGAGGAGCAGACCCGAAAGCGGACACGGAGCTCGAGCGAGTCTTCGGATGCCTCGACTCCGCCAACGCCTAGGAATCCGCCATGCCTTGTGCGTCACGGTGGAGGTGATGGTGGCTCTCCCTCCCCTATTCCGGCTGTGCCTGTGCGGGTTGTAGCGCCCGCAGCCTCCAGCAAAGCGGAAGAAGGAAGAGAAGAAGGGCAAGAGGACCTTTCCTGTCTTCAACTTGAGCGATATGGACTCGTAAGTTTCTTCGAATACCTTTTGCTGTCTTTCCTTGTTGCTTTTCTTGTCTTTGACTGGTGTTTTCGTTCGCATCTACTCTTCTGAGGGCTCATTTAGCAATGGCAATCGGGAGTTAGTAGGGGAGTCGAAGATGACGCCTCCCCCATTTCAGACAGTGGCCACCTCTAGAGGTGCTGCCCCGAACCCTTCTCCGCAGGAGGTTCGGGTGGTCGTCTCCTAGAAGACTACTGCCGAACCTTCGAAGTCTCCATCTGATCATGTGAGTATTTCCCTTGTTGCCGTGGGGGAAGCCCCCGAGCGTTTTTCGTATGATCTGCTGATCATTGCTTATGTTTTGTGTGTGTCTCGAGGGGATCCCCCGAGCGCTTTTCGTGTGCTTATTTTTTCTTTGCTTGTTTCTTGGGCGTAGTCCCCGAGCCCTATTCCTGATAATTTCTTCTTCTTGCAGCCTTTTGTGCAAGGCGCCAATTAGCTTGTTAAGCAGCACCTGGCGTTGGAAGCCAACTTGCAGCGGCTCCAAGGTACCTCCTCAACTAGGTCTTCTACTTCTTCGTCTGCTTGCCAACCTGCAAAGCTCATGCGTGCTCTTGTTGCTTTTTGCAGATGAAAATAACACTGCCTTCCGCGAGCTTGATGCTCTCAAAACGAGCCTCGGACGAGCGGTGAAAAAGGCCGAGGACGCCGTTGGCGCTAAGGAGCGCCTCGAGCAAGAGCTAGCCGACACAGCTGCGGCCAAGGAGCGCCGGCAGCAAGAGGCTACGTACCGCGAGGAGAAGCTCGCCACCGCCGCAGCTTCGCGCGAGAAGGAGGTAGCCGACAAGCTGATGGCTGCTGCCAAGGCTATTTCGGGTGAGTAATTTCGTCTGTAATTGTCCGGTTGTATTGTCTCTCTGGTGTTGTTTGATTCTAACTTTGCTTTTTCCGTTTATCTAGATGTCGCGGGCATTGAGTTCGACTATAGTGATCTGGAGCACGCTAGTGCTCTGGATGATGCTACTGCGGTGGTCGAAGACCGCTGCAGCACTGTGGTTGGCTCCCTTGCCAAAGCCAAGGATGTTCTCGGGCGCTTCTACAAGGAGCTCGTCCCCAAGGGCATTGCAGATGCTCTGTCATCTGAGGCGCCCATGGCGTACAAGCGCAAGCAGAAGGGCATCGGTGCATCCATGGGGCTGGCGATGGCCATGGCGTCCGGGGCGGAGCTGGATCTTCATCAGGTCACCTCCCAGATGCCGATGACCCCTGGCGGATCCGAGGTAGCCTTTGCCCTCTATGTTGCCCGCTGTAAACGCTACGGGCCGAAGTTGATTGACCTGCTGGCGGAGTACGCGGTGAGGCAGCAGGAAGAGGTCAAGAGCAGGCAATCTGGCTCCATGGCCACTCAGGATGCAGCTACTTAGACCTTGTAGTTGTAGGATAGTTGTCGTCTTCTTTTGTTGTCATATCTTTATGAACACTTCGTGTGCCATGCAGTGGCTTTTGTTGTATATAATGAATCTTTGATTTGTTTCCCATTCGTGTGTTGTTCATGTTCTTGTTTGTTTTCCTCTAGGGACCTTCGTGTGATGATCCCATCTATACTTCGTCTGCTCCGCAGCCGCGACCATCCTTGGATGATGCGTCACGACTTGTATTTCTTCGTGACCGCGTCCGTAGCCTTGAGAAGAAGTTGCTTGGCATCTGAGACCATGCGGACGTTTGGAAGTCGAAGGTGGAGCGGGGCACCGTCAGAGAGGAATATCTCATGGGTGAGCTGTGGCGTTTGGCCGAACAGCTGCAATGTAAGTTTCTTCGAGCTGCTGCTTATTTTGGGATGCGCCTGTTGGCTGGTCATCTTACTTTGTAGGTGTTGGAGGTGTTAACCTTGTTCCGCGGGAGGAAAAGGAGCACGTTGCAGTTCGGATCAACTGCCTGACCCAGCAGGATATGGAGGCTGGTGGCTTTTTCTGGATGGATCGCGACCGTGCCATGGTCCTTGCGACTATGCATGATCGTGCCCACCAAGTGTCGCGGGTGCTGCGGCAATTTAAGACTTCCTTGGCGTCAATTCTTCACATTATGTTTCCTTTGGATGAAGCTCCATCGACTCTCCAGGGCTTGCTGGCAAAGTTTCAAGATGTGCATCATATCAGGGAGCTGGGTGCGGAACCAATTAGTTGCAAGTGTGAAGGCCGCTCTTTCCCTTGTGCGGCTACATCGCCTGGATGTAAATCTTGTGGCTGTGGCGGCTGGGCCGCTTCACGAGGTTTAATTTCGTCAATGTCCATTGTTATGAGCTTGGGTTTTGGAGAAGATGGGGATGCTGGAGATCACGGAACGGTTAGAAAACAAGCAACACGGGGACACGAGGTTTACCCAGGTTTAGTCCCCCGGAGGGAAAACCCTACTCCTGCTCGTCTGCTCTTGATTACGGCGGAACCGAAAGTTACAGGGGTGCGCAGATGCAATCTGGCATGGATGTGTGTATGCGGTGGTATGCGAGGTGCCCTTCTCGTCATGCCCTCCTAGCCTTTATATAGAGGTAGGCAGGTCTCGGGCACAGATCGAGTCGGTTACAGGTTTAGGGTTTGCTTCTTTGAATATTTTATCTAATCTAATCTTGCTCTCCAAGGATCTGAAGTCGTCATGGGCTTGGGCCACCCGAAAGTCTTCATGGGCCGTGTTTATTCCAGTGGGCCTTCCTTGGGCTGTAATAGGTATGCTAAGGTCGTGTACCCATGGGGTATAACCATGTCAGTAGCCCCCCAGTGTTCAGTTGAATCGTAGATTCGGCTAAGGACTCTTCAATCTTTCGGGTGCAGCTGCTTTCTGTTCATTAGAGAATGATCTTAGTGTGTAGGGATTGTTGATGCGTGTGCCTGACTCTCCCGACGGATCAGGGCCAGTTAACTGTCTTAGGACAAAACACCACGATCTTCTTCAGATTCGAGTCCCTCGACTCGAACCAGGAACAGATGCTGGCGTAATTCAACTCAGGCCATTCAGGACTTACAAGAGTAGAATTCCAGTAATTTTCAAATGATGTACCAAACGCGTCCGTCGGGATTTTCATCGCGCCTACTGGCACGGATTATTACTAGCAGAGTGCAATCGTGTGCGTTGCCAGGTCATCAGATGGTATCTGTAGGTATTATCTTTGCATCGCAGATGCAGCATCCGAAATTTTATCACCGCGGAGGTGTTTCGGGTGGCCAAGGAGGATGTTTTACTCACTTAGCGTTGGCTGGGGCAGTGTTGTCGAAAAAGTTTTTGTATGCTGATCCGAAGGATCATAGTCGAAGCATTCATAGGGTGCGTGACCAGCGCTCCCTATGGGAGTAGCCCCCGAGTGTCTGTTCGAGTCGTAGACTCGAGCAGAGACTTTAATTCAGTCATTGTTGACTTTAGGTCCGTAGGACACAAATTTTTCGGATGCTTGAATCCATCCTCCCTATGGGAGTAGCCCCCGAGTCCGTAGTGGAGTCGTAGACTCGACGTAGGACTTGAAGAATAGTTCAGCGGTGTAGTACCTTAGTCATACCTCGTGTGCGCGGCCAGCGCTCCTGATAGGAGTAGCCCCCGAGTAGTTACTCGAATCATAGATTCGAGTGAGTACTTTAGCTGTGTAGTCGAAGATTTGTAGCCGTTGCTAGTATAGCTTTGATGACGTCAGTGCTGACAATCGGTGACCTCAAACGTCTGTAGCGTCAGAGGTGACGTGACTGGGCGAAGTGGGTCCCACCTTCTGACTTTGAATTGACTGGTCACGCGCGACGTGGAGATAATTACGGCGTTGCCTCGGTTTCCGTGCGTAGTGGACTGTGTGCGAGCGATGGTTCGCTGTTGTGCTGACACGTGGACGGTTGGATTTGGATGCTGGCTCTAGGGCTTCCCGAGGAACGGTCCTTGTTTATCGTCTTCGTCCTTATAATCGGTGGGGAAATTTTTGTTTGTTTTCACCGCAGCCATTCGCGTTTCACTGCTTCCACTTTCTTGAGCTTTTCTCGCTGCGCACTGGAAGTTCTTCGATCCTTCTCATCTTCTTTTCTGCGCTCACGCTGTCACTGTCGTTGTACTGCAATGGGGAAACCAAAGAAGGCCTTCGCTGCAGTGGGCACCAGCGCTGCTGCCGGTGGCAAGAAAGGTACCGCCACCACTCGTGTCACCGATGGTGGCTGGCGGCGGTCGGAGACGCACGAGGGCGACCTGCGCAAGCTTCGTGAGCGTGGTCTGATCCCGCAGGACAAGGAGGCCGTCAAGATTCCCGGTGACGAGGTAATTCCCCATCCACCCGCTGGGTTTCGGGTCATGTTTGTTGCTTTTGTCCTTCGGGCCTCTCTCTCCTAGTCCACGATTTTCTCCGTGGATTGCTTTTCTTCTATGGCATCCAACTCCATCATCTTTCGCCAAATTCCCTTCTCCACATCGCCTGTTTCATCACCTTCTGCGAGTGCTGGCTTGGTATCGAGCCGCACTTTGGCCTTTTCCGGAAGCTCTACTCCGTGAAGAGGCAATCTGGCTCCGATGGCGTTTATCCTATCGGCGGCTGCATCATTTCCCTTAAATCCAATTTTCTCTTTTTCTCTTTTTCTATGTATGAGTCCGTCCAATACTGGCGGAGGCGTTGGTTTTACATCCGCGACTCCACAATGGACGGGCAAAATTTTGGCCTTGATCCTTTTGACTCCACCCAGATAATCCAGCCGAAGAGGTCCTGGAAGAACCATATCTTGGATGGTGAGGTGGTGGAGATAGAGGAGCTCTACCGTCTGGTGGAGGATCTCTAGGTTATTCTGGAGAAAGAGGTTAACGGTGTGGATATTATCCGCACCTTCCTCAAACGTCGGGTGTAGCCGCTCCAGGCTAGGGCGCACCCGATGTTCCTTTATTCTGGCCGCCACGATCCGACTAGGGTTCCGACTGAGGAGCTCTCCAGGGGGATCTCGACAGAATCCTTCGGCCGCTGCTGAAGTCCAAAGCTGAAGAGGACCTTCTAGGTAGCTCTCTGACTCTTCCGTTCAGGGCCTCTCGACCGGTGCCGCAGGTGTAGATCTAGGACGTGCGCGTAGCGCTTTTTCCGACTGCGTTTTTCTTGTACTTCTTTTGTTCTGAAAGTTTGTTTCTTTTGTGCAGGAGTTCAAGGTACCGGGCATGGTGCCTCCACTACCCGAACGTTTTCTGGATGCACCGGACTATGAGGTAGTGGACTCCATGTATGAGCTTCCCTTGGCGCGGTCATCGGCTGAGGAAACCTTTTAGTCGAGTGAGGAGCGGACTCGAAAGCGGACACGGAGCTCGAGCGAATTGTCAGATGCTTCGAATCCGCTGATGCCTAGGAACCAGCCATGCCTTGTGCGTCACGGCGGAGGTGACGGTGGCTCTACTTCTCCTATTCCGGTTGTGCCTATGCGGGCTATGGCGTCGTAGCCGCCGGCAAAGCAGAAGAAGAAAGAGAAGAAGGGCAAGAGGACCTTGCCCGTCTTCAACTTGAGCGATATGGACTCGTAAGTACCTTCGGTTGCCTTTTGCTATCTTTCATTGTTGCTTGCTTGTATTTGGCTGATGTTTTCTTTTGTAGCCACTCCTCTGATGGCTCGTTTAGCGATGGCACTCGGGAGATGGGGAGTCGAAGGTTGCGCCTCCTCCTTCTCAGACGGTGGCCACCTCTGGGGACATTGCTCCGAACCCTTCTCCGCAGGAGGCTCGGGTGATCGCCCCCAGAAGACTACACCTGGACCTTCGGAGTCTCCGTATGATCATGTAAGTATTTTTGTTCTTGTCGTGGGGGGAGCCCCTGAGCGTTTGTCATGTGATCTGCTGATCAGTGCTTCTGTCTTATGCGTGTCTCAGGGGGAGCCCCTGAGTGTTTTTTTGTGTGCTTGATTTTGTTTTGCTCGTTTCTTGGGCGCAGCCCCCAGGCCTTTTTCCTGACAAGTTGCGTCTTCTCGCAGCCTTTTGTGCAAGGCGTCAACCAGCTGGTGAAGCAACATCTGGCGTTGGAGGCCAGCCACCAGCGGCTTCAAGGTACATCTATAACTAGGTCTTCTACTTCTTCGTCTGCTTGCTAGCTTATAAAACTCACACATATTCTTGTTGATTTTTGCAGATGAGAATAATACGGCCCTCCGCGAGCTTGATGCTCTCAAAAAGAGCCTCGGGCGAGCGGAGAAAAAAGCTGAGGACGTCGTTGGCGCTAAGGAGCACCTCGAGCAGGAGCTAGCCGACGCAGCTGCGGCCAAGGAGCGCCTGCAGCAAGAGGCCACAGACTGCGAGGAGCTTCGCCACCACGCCGCCTCATGAGAAGGAGGTAGCCAACAAGCTGATGGCTGCTGCCAAGGCTATTTTGGGTGAGTAGTTTCGTCTGTTACTTGTTCCTTTTCGGCTTCCTTGTCTCTCTGGTTTTGTTTGATTCTCACTTTACCTCTTCCGTTTATCTAGATGCCACGGGCATTGAGTTTGACCACGGTGCCCTGGAGCATGGAAGTGCTCTGGATGATGCCACTGCGGTAGTCGAAGACCGCTGCAGTACCGTGGTTGGCTCGCTTGCCAAGGCCAAGGAGGTTCTTGGACGCTTCTATAAGGAGCTCATCCCCAAGGGCGTTGCCCTTGAGGACGTCGACTTGTTGGCGGATGCGCTGTCAGCCAATGCGCCTACGGTGTACAAGCGCAAGGAGAAGGGCATTGGCGCGTCCATGGGGCTGGCGATGGCTATGGCGTCTAGAGCGGAGCTGGATCTTCATCAGATCACCTCCCAGATGCCGACGGCTCCTGACTGTCGTGGGAATGGTCACGGCAGATGCTGCAATCTGCAGCGAGTAGTAGAACGAGGGGCAAGGGCGGCCAGCCATCTGCGGAGCGAGATGAGGGCGGAGACACAGGGTTTTACCCAGGTTCGGCCCCCAGAGGGTAAAGACCTACTCCTGCTAGATAGTATTATGAAGGTGGTACAATGGGCGAGCTCGGCGGCTAGGCGGCGAGCCGCGTGGGGGTATGATGGAACGTATCTCTACATGCCCCGCAGGGAGGTTTATATAGGCTCACCTCCCCTAGGGTTTACATATCTCAACCGATTCAGTTAAAGCTTCGATACTCGTTTAACCTAATCCGACTGGGCCTATCTACTACTTTGGGCCTTCAGCTTCCAGTCGCTTGGTTCCTCGGGGCTTCAATCGATCGCCGTCTTGCAGACCCTTTCGCCAAGTCTTGGGCCAATCGAACGCCTGCTTGGGTATACCCGGTAGGCATATCCCCATCGATAGTCCCCGAGGCTGTCATCGATTTGGCGTAGGTGGTTGCTGGCAATCGAGTACGCTGAGTAGACATCCATCGAATCAGCGGCTCTGTATAAAGGAAAAACTAATCACACTACTCGCAGCTTCAAGGCGAGTCTTGTCATCATAGTGGTTGGGTCGGCGAGCCAAGTGGCTGAAGTTGGACCGTTAAACATGGTCAAACTAGCCGTTGGAGTTAATCCAATGGTAACTTTTGGCGTAATCATCGCGCGGTAACGGTTCCCTGATTTGGCGGGTAGCAATCGCTATATAAGAGGAATGGCTAGCGATTGGAGGACCACCGTCTCACCATTTCCTCCATTGCACCTTCGCTTCGCCTCCGCACTGACCCAGCCAACCGGAAATCCTCCGAGCCCCACAAATCTTTCCGCCATGGCCCTCTCCACCGAACCTTGGGGCGATCGAAATGCACTAGGGCGCATCGCTTCCTTTGAGGAGGCCGGATTCGCATCCCTCAAGCCGGGCCGGAGAGGTGACTCCAAACCCATGAGAGAGGGAGTTCATCTGCTTCACCAGTCATCTCGAACGGGGGCTATGGTTCCCCATGTACCTATTCTTCCGGCGCTTTTGCTCCTACTACGGGATCCAGCCGTCGGATCTGGGCCCCCATAGCGTCGAGCAGCTCGCCATCTTTGTGGCGTTCTGCGAGTGCTACTTGGGCTGCCGGCCCTACTTCCCTCTTTGGCAAGATCTGTTCCATGGACGGATCAGCCGCGAGGAGGCGGGCGGCCCAATGCTCGCCGCGGGTGGCCTAACCTTCCAGCTGAAGTCGAAGGCCTCATTCTTCGACCTGATGCTGCCCGCCAAGGCAGCGAGCGACTGGAAAAAGTCATGGTTCTACGTTGCCGAGGCGACTCCGGAAGGCGAGACGGCGATTCCGCGGTACTCCGCCGATCGGTCCGAGCCGCGCCGCCTTCAAATCGGCAAGCTTCCCGGCGACCAGCGGATGGTCGTCGACGAGATGCTTCAGACCATCCGGATGCGAAGAAGAAGCCTCAAACGATAAACTGTACAACTGCTAGCTCGGCGGCGACTTCGTCCCGCTGGCGTAGCGAGCACTACATGTACCAGTACACCGGTCGGGACGACCCGACAAAGGCTAGCCTGGCCGAGTGGAGGCTCGACGACTACACCGCGGCCCTGAAGAAAATCACCCAAGCGGTGTACTTGGATGCTCAAAGCTGGGGTCGCCCCCTATACCGCGAAGCGCTCAGCCCCAACGGTAATCACTTCGTATCATTCACAGTCGCAGTCCTTTTGCAGTCGCCGTCATACTAACTTCAACTTGCCTTTGTTGCAGCTGTTCCAAGTGGTGGAAGGGTGGCTCCCGCCCTCGGATGACGAGAATTCGAGCTCGTCCGTCCAAGACATGGGCGTCGCTGCTAGGAAGCGACAGCGACAGCGATGACAAATCCGAGGAAGCCGCCCTGCCTTCGCAAGACCAGGGTAACGTCGGTATGAGCTCGAGGCGAGCAAGAGCCTCGAGCGCCATGATGATGAAGAAGAACTTCCGGAGACGACCTCGCGCCGCCAAGCTACTCCGTCAAAGAAGAAGAGGAAGGAGAAGGAGGCGAAGGCCCCTCCAAGAAGGAAGACGAAACCGACGAGGCCGGCCTCGCCACCACACTCGGCAAGCAGTTCCGACGCCCCCAGCCTGGCCAAGGATGAGGCGCCGCCGACGACGGCCGCGCTGGACACGGCCACCATCGAGGTACCCCTGGCGTCGATGCCTCCGCCATTCGCCCCGGTATCGGGGCTGGGGGAGGCTCCGGCCGCAGCGAATTCGCCTCACAGGGAAGCTCCTATCGAAGAAGTTACAGAGGCGCCGGTCACAACTTCGACGACGAAGAAGCCGTCCGTGTCTTGGGCACGTGACGTCCTGGACATGGGGCTCAGCCGCCCGGGCCCGAGCCGGAGAAGCCAGCCGGCCTCCGTCTGAGCTGCGCTTCATTCGATGCCAAGTGAGTGCACTCGCCTTCCTTTGTCTCCCATAATCATTGAATTATCTTGCTTATATGATCGATGTACGGACCGGAGTGAAGAAGATGGGCCACCCAACCGTGGCTAAGGCGCCGTCCGTCGTCGTGAGGAGGATTCTTCTGCAAGAGGAAGGCGGACGAAGTCGTCCCTCGGATGGCGGCAAGAAGGCCAAGGGTGACGCCGTCGTCACGATTTCGGCGACATGGCGGCGCCGCTGGTCCTGCAACGGAGGCGGCAGGCGTCCCAAGGCGAGGGCGCCTGTTGCTGGAACGGCCGACCTCCTTTGTGGCGGGTGCCTCTATCGCCACCTTCCCGCGCTTCATGACCAAGGCGGCCGCGGCGAGTGGAACTTCGCCTTCGAGCCACGCTCCAGGAGTCGCCGACGCTGAAGTCGACCAGCGCCGTGGGCATACGCCAGCTCTCCTCGCGTCCGTGGACGCGATACAACTCCACGGCATGCTTGGCGCAGCCATCCAGGTACATCCAGTCCCCGAGGATCAGGTCGGTGCTTTGCAGCGGCCTGATTATTTTAGTGTCTTATATTCACTTTTTGCATCTAGTCCCCGAGTGCGCACTCGCTGAATTTCAGCGGGTGGGCATAAAATTCTTTGAGTACCAGTCCCGAGTGCGCTTCGCTGAATTTCAGCGGTGGGCACTTTAGGAGTTTCTCGATTGCCGGTCCCGAAAAGCGCACTCGCTGAATTTAAGCGGGTGGGCACTTTAGGAGTTTCTTTGATTGACCTTTTGGTGATGTGCAGGGTCTGCAACTTGAATCGGCCGACCGATTGGCGGCGAAGCAGCGCGCGGAAAAGGAACTGGCCATCGTCCAGGAGGCGAACGAAGGGCTTCGGGCTGTTGCCGCGAAGGCAGAGGAAGCTCGCCAGGGGCTTGTCCCCGCTAGTGAATTGGCGGCGGCGCAGTCGGCTTTGAGTTCGGCCGAACAACGGATCGCCGACCTCGAACGCCAGCTGCAGGAGGCGAAGGAAGAAGCGAGCTCAGCCGATGGGCGAGCCAAGGCCGCCGTTGCAGCCGCCAAAGAGGATCGCAGAGTGTCGGAAGTCCTTATTGCTGGGCTTCAGGACGACCATACGTCGCTTCAATGCTTCATCACGGATCTCGCCCGCCCGTTGATTGGTAAGTGCGTCTGCCTCTTTCAGTAGTTGTGCCATTTGTGGTGTCCGTCGTATTCATTATTGTCTTCTACTCGCATGTCGCATCATCGACAGCGCGGAAGAAGCAAGCACGTTCAACGCGCGGCACTGTGTGAGCACGCTTGTTGATTCGGCAACGTCGTCGGCGACGTGCATCCGTGCCTATCTCCAGGAGATATCGCCCACGGAAGTGATTCCCAGCGACCTCGTTGAGGTGTGGAGGTATTTGGAGAAGGCGCCCGCGGTTGTTGAGTTCATGACGCGGTCGGCGTTTCGGCGTGGGGCGGCAACGGCGCTTAGTCTTGGACTTGCCCACTTCCCCGAGGACTTCGACATCGACGACGTGACGAGTGGCTACCCAACGTCGACCGGCGCGGTGGAGCTTTCCGAGGTCCTCAAGTTGCAAGACCGCGCCGCCAAGTACTCGGAGCGTGTCTTGGCGATGGGCGACCTCCTTCCATACCAGGAGACGGTCGTCGTGTCTGGCGACCCCGAGCCGCCGCATCGTGATTTCAAGGTTGAGCAACCATTCCGCACGGCGATGGCGGGTGAACTGACGACGTATCCGTCGAACCCGTACACGCCGTTCATCCGCAATCGCCGTGGAGTTGGCGAGTCGTCGTCTAAGCCTGCAGAATAGGATAGTTTGCCTTGTGGCGTTAGCAGCAGTTCTGCCATGCGGGCATATTTTGTAATGCGAGACAATGCAACATGCTATCGAATTAGATGTCGTGTCTATTTTGGTATTTTTCAAGTGTTTGTGATTGTTGTTTGAACGAGTCCCCGAGCGCGTCCGCCCTTTTATGGGGTTTACCTCGTATGTGATGTGTTTGTTGTCTTTGTGTGTTTTATTATTGTGGTCGACTACCGGGACTCGAAGAGCCAGTCGCTAGGCGACTCCTTGAACGCTACTGTATTTCGCCGTTTTCCGTCGCGACGAGGTCGGGTGGCGAGTCCCGGCGTGGTACTTGGCTGTTCCAGCCGACTCGAGGTGAGTGAGGACTTGGCGCGTTAGTTTGCGCGTCACTCCTGCTGTCCGTGGGGTCGATCGCGTGGCAGTCTGGGCATGCTCTCCTACTTGGCGTTTTCCGGACCGCCGAGGTGAACTGGTCCGCAGTCCCGAGCGTGGTACTTAGCCGTTCGAGTCGCTATGTCGAGGATGCGGAGGACCGTGGTCGCTGTAAGAAGCGTAGGCAGTAGTCTTGGTTCGTAGAACCAGTCGAGCTAGGCGACTCCAATGGGGCTCCGGGTAGGCGTTTTTCGTGGACGATGCAAGACCTGAGGTGACTCAGTGCTCTTGCACCGCACTACTTAGCCGTGCCGATCGCTGTACCAAAGGTTGACTTCTGCGGTTAGCGTGTTGTTGTTATTACGAGTGCGAGTGGCACAAGACACGGAGAGTAGGCGCAATTTGCGGTAACCGTTTCTTTTATTTCAGAAGTTGGAGAGTACATATGTGGGGTTCTAGGCGTAGAACTTCCGTAGGAGGTTTACATTCCATGGTCGCTTGACGTCGAGTTCGCCATCCCCGCGGACGTCGGTGAGGTAGTAGGCGTCGTTGCCGAGTACATGGCCGATGGCGAATGGTCCTCCCATGGAGGGGAAAGCTTGTGCATGTCCTTCTTGTCCTGGATGAGACGCAGCACCAGGTCGCCTTCTTGGAAGGTGCGAGTTCTCACCCGCCGGCTGTGATAGCGGCGGAGTCCTTGTTGGTAGATGGCGGTGCGCGAGCGAGCTAGGTCGTGTGCCTCGTCGAGTTGATCGACTCCATCCTGTCGTGCGAGTTCGTTCGCAGCTTCCGTGTAGTGGACGACCCTTGGCGAGTCGTGCTCAAGGTCGGTGGGCATGACTGCCTCGGCGCCGTACACCATGAAGAAGGGGGTGAATCCTGTCGACCTGTTGACCGAGGTGCGGATTCCCCATATGACGGAGGGTATCTCCTCGACCCAGCACCCGGCGGTGCGCTCGAGTGGTACTTGGAGTCACGGCTTCAGGCCGTGGAGGATGCTTTGGTTGGCCCGTTCTGCCTGGCCGTTGGATTCCGGGTGGGCGACTGACGCGAGGTTGAGCTGAATGTGGTGCTCTTCATAGAATTTGGCCATGGCTCCTTTGGCGAAGTTGGTGCCGTTGTCCGTGATGATGCTGTTGGGGAACCCGTAGCGATATATGAGTTCGCGTAGGAATTTCGTGGCGGACTTCCCGTCGCATATCCGGACTGGCTTGGCCTCCACCCACTTTGTGAATTTGTCGACTGCGACTAGGAGGTGGGTGTAACCGGAGGGAGCCTTCTTGAAGGGGCCCACCATGTCCATGCCCCATACGGCGAATGGCCAGGTGATGGGGATTGTTTTGAGCGCTGAGCTCGGCACGTGCGTCTGGTTGGCGTGCCGGCACCGGCGCACCGCTGGCGATGTCGACAGCGTCGGCGTGTCGGTGGGCCAAGAATCCATGTCGCATAGCCTTGGCGACGAGAGAGCGGGCGGCGTGGTGGCGCATCACCGGAGTGGATGTCGTGGAGGATCTTGCGTCCGTCGGCGGGTTGGACGCGTTGGAACACGCCGGTGACATCGCGCTTGTGGAGCTCACCGTCGATGATGGCGTAGGACTTGCATCGACGGGCGATCATTCGAGCTTCCGTCTCGTCTGCCGGCAAGGTGCCGCTTCAGCCGTTCGCTGCTGGACGAGCGTGACGAGGTCGCTTCGTTGGAGCGGGACTCGATGTCGATCTCCCTTGGGGAGGCGATGGCAGTGATCGTGTCGAGGAATACGCGGCGGTGGTGCGAGTCGAGCCGACCCGATGCGATAGAGGGCATCGGCCTCCTCGTTCTTCCGCCATCGATCCACTCGACGGAGTAGCTGTGAAGTGTCCGCCCAGATTGTCCATCGCTTGGCGACGCCGCCATGGTGGGGAGACGGCGTCGCGAGTGCTGCGACTTGTCTGCGACAAGGTCGGTCGTCGTAGCAGCGTAGGCGGTTGACATTCATCTCCTGGCGGCCCTCATGCGTGTAGTAAGGCCTCGATCGGCCATGTTGTTTGTGCAGTGTGAAGTCCAGCAGAGGACATAGCGGAGCTTGTCGCCCTTCGGAGAAGTTAACACGATCCTCGCGCCGTCCAGCGTTCTTGGAGCCGTCAAAGTGCGAGCTCCGAGTGGAGGTATGGCAGCTTCTCGGCTCTGGGCTTCTTCCCGGTCGGCGATGAAGTCCGCTAGGGCTTGCGACTTGATCGCTCTTCGTGGCTCGTATTTGATGTTGTGGGCCGATCTCGACGGCCACTTGGCGACTTCGCCCGGTCGCCTCACGCAGTTGCGGATGATGTCCGCAGCGGTGCGGAGGACACGACCGTGATCGGGTGCTCCGGAAGTAGTGCAGCAGAGTCATCGTGCTCAAGACCGCAGATACCAGATTCTGCGGTACGCTGGCGCGACTTCGGTGAGGACCTCGCTGATGTAGTAGACCGGTCTGTCTTTGGCGCTCCTTTCCTTCCTCCGGTCGCTCGACGATCATGACCGCGCTGACGACGCACTCGGAAGCCGCGACGTAGACTAGCATGGGTTCTTTGTCGACCGGGGCGGCGAGTAGCGATGCGGCGAGTAGCACCTTCTTGAGGTCGCGGAGGGCGTCGTCCGCCTCCTTGTCCCACTGGAATGTGGGGTTTTTGCGCATCAGGCGATATAGAGGCATTGCCTTCTCGCCCAAGCGGGGGATGAAGCGACTGAGAGCCGCTACTCGCCCGGCCAGCTTCTGAACGTCACGCAAGCACTCGGGTTTGCCGAGTCGGGCGATCGTGTCGATCTTGGTGGGGTTCGCCTCGATCCCGCGCTTGGAGACGACGTAGCCTTTGCCCTCTATGCTGCCAGCTGTAAATGCTATGGGCCAAAGCTGATTGACTTGCTGGCGGAGTACGCGGTGAGGCAGTAGGGGGAGGCCAAGAGCAGGCAATCCGGCTCTGAGGCCACTCAGGATGCAGCTGCTTAGGCCTTGTAGTTGTAGGATAGCTTTTGTCTGCTTTTGTTGTAATATGTTTGCAAACACTGTTTGTGCCACGCAGTGGCTTTTGTTGTATATAATGAATCTTTGATCTGTTGCCCGTTCGTGTGTTTGTTCATATCCTTGCTTCTTTTCCTCTAGGGACCTTCGGGTGATGATCCCATATATACTTCGTCTGCGCCGCAGCTGCGGCCATCCTTGGATGATGCGTCGCAGCTTGTATTTCTTCATGACCGCGTCCGTAGTCTTGAGAAGGAGTTGCTTGGCATCCGAGGCCACGCGGATGTTTGGAAGTCGAAGGCGGAGCGAGGCTCCGCCAAAGAGGAGTATCTGATGGGGGAGTTGCAATGTTTGGCCAAACAGCTTTAGTGTAAGTTTCTTCGAGCTGCTGCTCATTTTCGGATGCGCCTGTTGGCTTGTCATCTTACTTTGTAGGTGTTGTAGGTGCTAACCTTGTTCCTAGGAAGGAAAAGGAGCGCGTTGTTGTTTGGATCAATTGCTTGATGCAGCAAGATATGGAAGCTGGTGGCTTTTTCTGGATGGACCGCGATCGTGCCATGGTCCTTGCGACTATGCAGGATCGTGTTCACCAGGTGTCGCGGGTGCTGCGACAAGTGAAGATTTCCTTGGCGTCAATTCTGCACGTGATGTTTCCCCTGGATGAGGCACCATCGACTCTCTGGGGCTTGCTGGCGAAGTTTCGAGATGTGCATCATGTCAGTGAGCTGGTGCGGCATCAGTTGGTTGCGGGGGTGAAGGCCGCATCGCCCTGATGTAGATTTTGCTGCTATTGCTGCTGGGCCGCCTCTTCGGCCAGAGGGTGGCATGTGGGACATGCGTCCGCACTATGCGGTTGTAAGGCAGTATGCCGAACAAGTTGTAGATCTCTTTGAGCATCATACGCAGGTGATTCTTCAGAATATGTAGGACCTGTAAAAAAGATAGATGTAAAACGTGTATGTATTCGACTGGGCGTGTTATGCCCCTTGATGTAAAGGTTGATTGTTTTTAGCACGTGGTGCTTTGTTTGTATGCATGCCCTTTTCGTTAGCCTGACGTGATCAGCTACTCAGGTGTACACGCGTTATTCTCAGCCGACGAAGTCGTGAGGTGAGGGGAGCCCCCGAGTGTGTTGTAACATGAAGGAAATGTGAATAAGAGATAAATTTTTGGGGCGAGACACTTAGCTTTATTCATATCGTAATGAGGAGGTACATTGTTCGGCTGAGTAGCCTTGGCTGAATAGCCTTATTGAAAGTAAAAGGAGGAGGGTAGCTAGGGGTAGAAGCATCGCAGTTGTGCGACGTTCCATGGGTTGGAGTATGCGACTCCAGACTCCACGTGCTTGAGGCGATAGGCGCCACCTGGGATGACTTCGGTGACGACGTAGGGTCCTTCCCAGGGTGACTCGAGCTTCTTCGGTCGCTCTTGCTTGAGTCATCAGACTAGGTCTCCTTCGACGAAGGACCTTGGGCGTAGCCGATGGCTGTGATAGTTGCGGAGGCTCTGTTGATAGACCGCCGATCAAGCCGCGGCTTTGTCGCATGCCTCGTCGAGTGTGTCGACGGCGTCTTTGAGTGAGGCCGTCGATTCGGCTTTGCTATAGGCGATGACCCGTGGGGCCTTGTGGCGTACTTCTGCAGGCAACACGGCTTCGGCTCTGTGCACCATGAATAAGGGCATGTAGCCAGTTGAGCTATTTGGCGTTGTGCGCAGGCTCCAAAGGACGGAGGGTAGTTCTTCTAGCCAGGCTCCCGCGAGTCGCTGTAGCAGGCTCATCAGGCGTTTTTTGATGCCGCCGCCGACGAGGCCGTTGGCCTTTTCGACCTGCCCGTTCGTTAGCGGGTGCGCCACTAAGGCGTATGTTATGTTGATCCCGAGGCCTTCGCAGAAGTCCTGGAATTATTTGGAGATGAAGTTTGACCCGTTGTCCGTGATGATGATGTGTGGTACACCGAACCTGTAGATTATGGACTCGAAGAATTTCACGGCCGTTTTACCCTTTTGATTGGTAATGGGCATGGCCTCGATCCACTTGGTGAATTTGTCGACTACGACCAGGAGGTAGACGTGGCCTCCTTTCGAGGACTTGGGCAGTTTGCCGATCATGTCGAGGCCCCATTGGGCGAATGGCCAGGCCAGGGGTATGGGCCTGAGCTCCGATCCTGGTGTGTGCAGTTTGTCTGCGAACCTCTGGCATCTGTTACACTTTCGAACGATGTCCTTGGCGTCGTTCATGGCCGTTGGCCAGTAAAAACCAGCTCGCCGAGCTTTGGCGACGAGGGCGCGGCTGCCCGCATGATGGCCGCAGATGCCCTCGTGGATGTCTTGGAGAATAGTTTTGCCGTCACCGATGGTGACGCACCTTTGGAGTACACACGAAATGCTGCGCTTGTACAGATCGCCATTGATGATGGTGAAGGCCTTGGATCGGCGAGATATGCGCCAGGCATCTGTCAGGTCATTAGGCAGTTCCCTGTCTATCAGGTATCGGAGATATGGCTATGTCCATGTTTCTTCGACTCCATGACCTGCATCAGGTTGACCACTGCGACCTCTGTGTCATGTTTTTTTGGTCCTTCCTGTCCTTCGGGTAGCGTAGCCCCCGAGTGTTCTGCTTCTTCGGGTGATCCCTTGGGGAATTTCCTTTTGATGGATGGCACGCAGATCTGTTCGAGGAACACACCTGGTGGCACCCGTGAGCAGGTGGAGCCGATGTTGGCGAGTCTGTCGGCCTCTTCGTTGCTTTATCTTCCAACGTGCCAAAGCTCGCAGCCATCAAAGTCTCCTTCGAGTGAGATGTAGAGTGCGTTGTACGCAATCATGTTGGCGGTGTGTGCGTCGCACTCGTTCATCGTCTGCTGGACGACGAGATTTGAGTCGTCGTAGATGACTAGGCGCGTTGCGTCGCAGATCTTGGCCATCCTCATGCTGTGGATGAGGGCCTCGTATTCGGCTTCGTTATTGGAAGCTCGAAATTTCATCTGGAGGACGTACTTCATCTTGTCGCCCTGCGGGGACGTTAGTATGACCCCGACTCCTACTCCTGCCTCGCGCTTGGAGCCGTCGAAGTGCATCGTCCATGACTGTGTCATGTCCGGGGTATTCGGCAGCTGCAGTTCCTTCTAGTGGACGAGGAAGTCCGGAGGACTTGGGACTTGATCGCATGGCGCTTCTCATAGACTATGTCTAGAGGTGATAGCTCAATGCCCCACAGGGCCACACGTCCTGTGGCCTCCAGGTTGTTCAGGATGCTGTTTAGGGGTGCTTCGTTGACGACCATCACCTGATGCTCCTGGAAGTAGTGGCTCAACCGACGAGCCGTCATGAACACTCCGTAGGCGAGTTTCTGGTAGTGAGGATACCTCTGGGCGTTGGACCCCATGGGTCTTGCCATGTTCCGGTCGCTCGACCACGAGCACGGTGCTTACCACCTGATGTGTAGCTGATATGTATAGCAGTAGAGGATCGCGCTCCTTTGGCGTGACCAAGATGAGCGAGGTGGAGAGCAGCCGCTTCAGATCTTTGAATGAGTCGTCCGCTTCGGGCGTCCACTCGAATTTGTCTGCCTTGCATAGCAGCTGATAGAAAGGCAGGGCTTTTTCGTCCATGCGGCTGATGAACCTGCTCAACGCCGTGATTCGCCCAGCGAGCTGTTGGACGCCTTTGAGGTTCTTCGGCTTTTCCATGGCCATTATGGCTTGGATTTTCTTCGGGTTCGCCTCGATCCCTCGCTGGGAGATGAAGTAGCCAAGCAGTTGGCCAGATGGGACGCCGAAGGCACACTTTTCTGGATTTAGCTTGCTCTTGTATCGATCAAGGTTGTCAAACGTCTCGGGGAGATTGTCGATAAGTGTCTTGGTCTCCCTTGTTTTGATTACTATGTCGTCGACATAGACTTGTATGTTGCGGCCGATCTGGTTCATCAGGCATGCCTGCATGCACCGCTGGTACGTGGCACCTGCGTTCTTCAGCCCGAAGGGCATTGTATTGTAGCAGAACACTCCGAACGGCTGATGAACACCATTTTCTCCTGATCTTCGACCTTCGGCCGAATCTGGTTGTAGCCTGAGTAGGCATCAAGGAAGGAGACATTCTTGCATCCTGCAGTCGAATCGATGATTTGATCAATCCGATGAAGAGGGAAGTGATCCTTCGGGTAGTGCTTGTTCAGCGATGTGAAGTCCACGCACATCTGTAGGATGTCCGTGTCCTTTTTAGGGACCATCATGGTGTTGGCCAGCCACTCGCTCTCCTTGATCTCTCTGATGAAGTTAGCGTCGAGCAGTCTATTGACCTCGACTCTGATGGCTTCAGCCCGTGGCTCGGACAGTCATCGTATGTACTGTTTGACGGTCTTGGCGTCTGGAAATACGTTAAGTGCGTGCTCGGCGAATTCCCTGGGAACTCCTGGCATGTCCGCAGGACACCAGGCGAAGATTTCCCAGCGCTCATGGAGGAATTCGACGAGCGCGCTTTCCTATGCGGGGCTGAGGTCGTTGGCGATCAGCGTCATCTTGGAGGCGTCCGTCGGGTGGACCTGCACCTTCTTTGTGTTGACTGTGGAGTCGAAGGACATGTCCGGTGCGTTCTGCCTTCAGACTAGGGGTGCTCCGTTGTCTGTCACCTCTCGGGGCCTTATGAGCTCCTCCTGCATGTCGAATGACTGGGAGATTCTGTTGAAGTCCCTGTCGCATTGATCCAATCGGGTGAATCTTCCTTGGACCGTGATGACGCCCCTAGGTCCTGGCATCTTGAGTAGCAGGTACGCGTAGTGCGGTACTGCCAAGAACCGTATGAATTCCATGCACCCGAGGATGGTGTGGTATTGTGATGGCCAGTCCACCACTTCGAACTCGAGTCGCTCTCACCGAAAGTTATCGAGCTTCTGAAGATGAAATTGAGCCATATCTTTCCCAGGGGGAATATGCCCTTCCCTAGAACGATGTCGTGGAACATTGTGTCGGATTGTTCCAGGCTGCACAGCGGGATCCGCATTGCTGCTAAGGTGCTAGCGAACATCAGATTGATGCCGCTGCCGCCGTCCATGAAGACGCGGCTCATATCGAACCCTCCGATCTGCGCCTCGAGCACCAGGGCAGCATGACCTGGGCGAGGGATCTGGCGGGGGTGATCCGAACGGCTGAACGTGATGCAGGATTCCGAACCGCTAAGGTACTCGGGGATGGCGGGTGGAGCGGTCACAGCCAAACTGACCTGACGGGTGATTTTCTTTTGCACTCTGTTTGTTGGGCGCCCCATTTGGATCATCAGTGACCCTTTCGGCACGGGGTACCCGTTTCTGCCGTTGTTCTGCACAGGTGCGATTGGGTGATTCGAATGTCCCACAGGTGGTGGTGGAGGAGCTCCATGGGCGATGTCACATGGTGTGGGTGCGTTCCCATACCCAGGGTTCGGGGCTTGCTGCCTCATCTGGGACATGCTCTCGCTGAGTTTCTGGAACTCGTGGCAGTCTTTGAGCATGTGGCTTGCCTTCTTTTTACCATCCTGCTTGTCGATGTAGAAGTGGATGGTGCATGGGCCCGACAACTTGTAGTATGCCGAGGGTCCGTCGTAGCGGTCGCGGCATTGCCATGACTGTGCTGGGCATCCTCCATCGCGGAAGTTGTTTCCATGGTATCCACCGCTGTTGTGGTTGCCTTCGCTGCAGCGTTCAGCGTAGCCAGCTGCGACCATGTTTGGTCCGTCCCGATCGTCGTAGACACGCGATCTTCGCTTGCTACGGTGTTCACGTAGAAGGTCGTAGTCATCTTCCTCCTCCGAGTGTGCTTGGTGGACGGAGTCCTCACCATCTTCCCACCTGTTGGCGATGTCCATGAGCTGGTCGAGTGTCTTGGGATTGACGCGCCCAAGTTCTTCCTTGAAGTATTGGCGTTTAACGTCGTCCTTGAAGGTGTAGATTGCTCTCTCCTTAGAGATGTGTGCCGTGGAGTTCTTGGTGTTGGACCAGCGTAATATATACGAGCGAATGGATTCGCCCATTCGCTGGGCACAGGCCCTCAGCTCTTCCATCGAGGCAGGCCTCTTGCTGCTGCCCTTGAAGTTTCGGATGAAGCTGTACGCCAGTTCTTCCCAGCTTCGGATGGATCCCGAGGATAGGCTGCTGAGCCAGATCTGGGATGCGCCTGTCAGCTGCAGCTGAAGGCATTGCAGGGCAGTGTTTTTGTTTCTGCCGTGTTTCTTGACGGATGACAGGTGGTCGCTGAGCCACGCCTTAGGGTCCTGCGTGCCATCAAACTTCGGAGTGTCTGAAGGAAGCTTGAAGTTTCGCGGCATCCGCGTCCGCCGAACGGATCTGCTGAAGCATCGAGCTCCGCAGAGTTCTCCTTCGTCGTCGTCCTCTTCGGATTCAGACGAGCATACGCGCTTGGCGCATGCCTTGTCGATCTTGCATTGGGTGAGCTCGCTTTGAGCGTCGTAGTCGCGGCTGCGATGCCGTGAGCTCTTGTGCCGTCGAGGTAGGTCATGTTCTTCCTCGTCCGATGAGGGTGCGGGACTGCGGTTGAATCCAACCGCAGCCTTCTTCTTCGGCTCCTCAGGGACTTCTTCGTGGAGCGCAGCTCCAACGAGTCCAAGTCCGGCTAGTGCGGAGTTATGCATGGCCCTCTTCGGGTCCCCCACTGGAGGTGGATGGGACGCGAGGTATGTGGTGGCTGCCATGATCGCAGCTTGCGGCGTCTTCGGGATGACGTTGCCGTTGTCATCCATCTCCAAGAAGGATGTGTTGAGGGTTCGGGTCACCTCACGACGTGCGGCGGGGTCCATGTTATCTATGCGAGAACGATGCTTGTTGCCGTGCGAACTGGAGCCGCCGATGGCAGAGAGCGCAGCTCGCCGTGCGTTGGACTCCGAGGCTGCTTGCTTGCGTTTATCAAGCACCTCTTGCATCTTCAACTGCTTTTTGTGCTCTTCGATGAGCAGTAGATGGTACGCCATCAGTAGGTCCCATGAGGCACCCACAGGCAGGATCTTGTTGCCCGCCACGGCTTCGCGTGCTTGGTTCCATCCCTCCATGCTAAGGTGGATTACCCGATTGGCATCGGTGTCGTCCCCGTTGGGCGGGGGGATTGGTCCCTCCTGTTTTCGCCGTTTCTACCTTGCGGGTTGGGTTGGTGCTGATACACGTCGCTCTGGATGACCACGGCGCATTGGTAGCGTCCATAGGTTGGATCGCTGCTGCCACAGCTTTCGGATCCAGAACCGTACGTCCCTTCATCCGATGGCGGATCGCACAGATCTGAGTTGCAGCTGCTGCTGTCATAGGACTCATCTGTCGATGCTGATGTGCATAGCACGGGATGCGGAGCCCATGAGGCGGGCCTGATTGATGGCAGGGGCACCCGCTCTGGGAGGCGGAGAGTGCCGGTCTGTCCCACCTAGAAGCAGAAGCTCCCGAACAGGATCTCGAGCCCATCGCCAATGGGCTCTAAGTCCTTCAGAGTGGCTGGCGAGTGGGCGGTGAAGTCGAAAGCACCGAAGAGGAGATGACTCTCCATCGCTGAGGAGTTGTAGATCGCTTTGGTTGGGACCGTCACGAGCGCACAATCAGCGCCCCCAGTTCCCACAGACGGCGCCAATTGACGAGGTTTAATTTCGTCAATGCCCATTGTTATGAGCTTGGGTTTTGGAGAAGATGGGGATGCTGGAGATCGCATAATGGTTAGCAAACAAGCAACACGGGGAAACGAGGTTTACCTAGGTTCAGGCCCCCGGAGGGAAAACCCTACTCCTGCTTGTCTGCTCTTGATTACGGCAGAACCAAAAGTTACAGGGGTGCGCAGATGCAATCTGACGTGGAGGTGTGAATGCGGTGGTATGCGAGGTGCCCTTCTCGTCGTGCTCTCCTAGCCTTTATATAGAGGTAGGTAGGTCCCGGACACAGATCGAGTCGGTTACAGGTTTAGGGTTTGCCCCTTTGAATATTCTATCTAATCTAGTCTTGCTCTCCAAGGATCCGAAGTCGTCATGGGCTTGGGCCACCCGAAAGTCTTCATGGGCCGTGTATATTCTCGTGGGCCTTCCTTGGGCTGGACCAGGTATGCTAAGGTCGTGTACCCATGGGGTATAACCATGTCACCGCCTCCTCGACCAGATGGTGGCCTATGGAACATGCACCCGCACTATGCGGCTGTGCGGCAGTATGCCGAGGAAGTTGTAGATCTCTTTGAGCACCGCGCGCAGGTGATTCTTCAGAATAGGTAGGACCTGTAAAAAGATAGATGTAAAAATTTTATATATTCGACTGGGCATGTTATGCCCTTTGATGTAGAGGTAGATTTTTTTTAGCATGTTGTGATTTGTTGTATGCATGCCCTTTTCATTAGCCTGGCGTGATTAGCTACTCAGGTGTACATGCGTTATCCTTGGTCGACGAAGTCGCGAGGTGAGGGGGAGCCCCCGAGTGTATTGTAGCATAAAGAGATGCGAGTGAGAGATAAATTTTGGGGCGAGACACTTAGCTTTTATTCAAATCGTAATGAGGAGGTACATTGTTCGGCTGAGTAGCCTTGGCTTAATAGCCTTATTGAAAGTAAAGGGGAGATAGCTAGGGGTAGAAGCGTCGCAGTTGTGCGACGTTCCATGGGTTGGAGTATGCGACTCCAGACTCCACGTGCTTGAGGCGATGGGCGCCCCCTGGGATGAATTCGGTGACAACATAGGGTCTTTCCCAGGGTGACTCGAGCTTCTTCGGCCGCTCTTGCTTGAGTCGTAAGACTAGGACTCCTTCGACGAAGGACCTTGGTCGCAGCCAATGGTTGTGATAGTTGCGGAGGCTCTGCTGGTAGACCGCCGATCGAGCTACTGCGATGTCGCGTGCCTCGTCGAGTGTGTCGACGGCGTCTTCGAGTGCGACCGTCGATTCGGCTTCGCTGTAGGCGACGACCCGTGTGGCTTTGTGGCATACTTCTGTAGGCAACACGGCTTCGGCTCCGTGCACCATGAAGAAGGGCGTGTAGCCAGTTGAGCTATTTGGCGTTGTGCGCAGGCTCCAAAGGACGGAGGGTAGTTCTTCTGGCCAGGCTCCCGCGAGTCGCTGGAGCAGGCTCATCAGGCGTTTTTTTATGCCGACGCCGACGAGGCCATTGGCCTTTTCGACCTTCCCGTTCGTTAGCGGGTGTGCAATTCAAGCGTATGTTATGTTGATCCCGAGGCCTTCGCAGAAGTCCTGGAATTCTTTGGAGATGAAGTTCGACCCGTTGTCGGTGATGATGCTGTGTGGTACGCCGAACCTGTAGACGAGGGATTGGAAGAACTTCATGGCCGTTTTACCCTTTTTGTTGGTAACGGGCATGGCTTCGATCCACTTTGTTAATTTGTCGACTGCGACCAGGAGGTAGACGTGGCCTCCTTTTGAGGACTTGGGAAGTTTGCCGATCATGTCGAGGCCCCATTGGGCGAAGGGCCAGGCCAAGGGTATGGGCCTGAGCTCCGATCCAGGTGCGTGCGGTTTGTCTACGAACCTCTGGCACCCGTTACACCTTCGGACGATGTCCTTGGCATCGTTCATGGCCGTTGGCCAGTAGAATCCAGCTCGTAGAGCTTTGGCGACGAGGGCGCGGCTGCTCGCGTGATGGCCGCAGATGCCCTCATGGATGTCTTGGAGGATAGTTTTGCCGTCACCGATGGTGACGCACCTTTGGAGCACACCCTAAATGCTGCGCTTGTACAGCTCGCCATTGATGATGGTGAAGGCTTTGGACCGGCGAGATATGTGCCGGGCATCTGTCGGGTCATCAGGCAGTTCCCTGTTTATCAGGTACTGCAGGTATGGCTGTATCCATGTTTCTTCGACCGCCATGAACTGCATCAGGTTGACCACTGCGACCTCTGTATCGAGCTCTTCGGGTCCTTCATGTCCTTCGGGCAGCAGCCCCCGAGTGTTCTGCCTCTTCGGGTGATCCCTTGGGGAATTTCCATTTGATGGATGGCACGCAGATCTGTTCGAGGAACACACCTGGTGGCACCCGTGCACAGGTGGAGCCGATGTTGGTGAGTCTGTCAGCCTCTTCGTTGCTTTCTCTTCCAATGTGTCGAAGCTCATAGCCGTCAAAGTTTCCTTCGAGTGAATTGTAGAGCGCGCGGTACGCGATCATGTTGGCAGCGTGCACGTCGCACTCGTTCATCGTTTGTTGGATGACGAGATTTGAGTCACCGTAGATGACCAGGCGCGTTGCGCCGCAGATCTTGCCATCCTCATACCGTGGATGAGGGCCTCGTATTCGGCTTCGTTGTTGGAAGCTCGAAATTTCATCTAGAGGACGTACTACATCTTGTCCCCCTGCGGGGATGTCAGTATGACCCCGGCACCTGCTCCTGCCTCGCGCTTGGAGCCATCAAAGTGCATCGTCCATGACTGTGTCATGTCCGGGGTGTCCGGCAGCTGCGGCTCCATCCAGTGGACTAGAAAGTCCGGTAGGACCTGCGACTTGATCGCATGGCGCTTCTCGTAGACTATGTCTAGAGGGGACAGCTCGATGCCCCACAGGGCCACACGTCCTGTGGCATCCGGGTTGTTCAGGATGTTGTTCAAGGGTGCCTCGTTGACGACCATCACCTGATGCTCCTGGAAGTAGTGTCTCAGCTGGCGAGCCGTCATGAACATGCCGTAGGCGAGTTTCTGGTAGTGAGGGTACCTCTATTTTGTCGGCGTCAATACCTCGCTGAGGTAGTATATTGGGCGCTGGACCCCATGGGTCTTGCCCTCTTCGGGTCGTTCGACCACGAGCACGGTGCTTACCACCTGGTGTGTGGCTGCTATGTATAGCAGTAGAGGCTCGCGTTACTTTGGCGTGACCAGGACGGGCGAGGTGGAGAGCAGCCGCTTCAGATCTTCGAATGCGTCGTCCGCTTCGGGTGTCCACTCGAATTTGTCTGCTTTGCGTAGCAGCTGATAGAAAGGCAGGGCCTTTTCGCCCATGCGGCTGATGAACCTGCTCAGCGCCGCGATGCGTCCAGCTAGCTGTTGGACGCCCTTGAGGTTCTTCGGTTTCTCCATGGCCATTATGGCTCGGATTTTCTCCGGGTTCGCCTCGATCCCTCGCTGGGAGATGAAGTAGCCAAGCAATTGACCAGATGGGACGTCGAAGGCGCACTTTTCTGGATTCAGCTTGATCTTGTATCGATCAAGGTTGTCGAACGTCTCATGGAGATCGTCGATCAGTGTCTTGGCCTCCCTTATTTTGATTACTATGTCGTCGACGTAGACTTGTATGTTTCGGCCGATCTGGCTCTTCAGGCATGCCTGCATGCATCGCTGGTACGTGGCACCTGTGTTCTTCAGCCCGAAGAGAATTGTGTTTAGCAGAACACTCCGAATGGTGTGATGAACGTTGTTTTCTCCTGATCTTCGACCTTCAGTCGAATCTGGTTGTAGCCTGAATAGGCATCAAGGAAGGAGAGTTTCTCGCATCCTGCAGTCGAATTAATGATCTTATCGATCTAGGGGAGAGGGAAGTGATCCTTCGGGCAGTGCTTATTCAGCGAGGTGAAGTCCACGCACATCCGCAGGATGTCCGTGTCCTTTTTAGGGACCATCACGGTGTTGGCCAGCCACTCGCTTTCCTTGATCTGCCTGATGAAATCGGCGTCGAGTAGTCTATTGACTTTGACTCCGATGGCTTCGGCCTGTGGCTCGGACAGTCGTCGGATGGACTGTTTCACGGGTTTGGCATCTGGGAACACGTCGAGTGCGTGCTCGGTGAATTCCCTGGGAACTCCTGGCATGTCCGCAGGACACCAGGCGAAGATTTCCCAACGCTCATGGAGGAATTCGACGAGCGCGCTTTCCTATGCGGGGCTGAGGTCGTTGGCGATCAGCACCGTCTTGGAGGCGTCCGTCGGGTGGACCTGCACCTTCTTTGTGTTGACTGTGGAGTCGAATGACATGTCAGGTGCGTTCTGCCTTGAGACAGGGGGTGCCCTGTTGTCTGTCACCTCTCGGAGCCTTATGATCTCCTCCTGCATGCCGAATGACTGGGAGATTCTATTGAAGTCCTTGTCGCAGTGATCCGATCGGGTGAAGCTCCCGTGGACCGTGATGACGCCCCTAGGTCCTGGCATCTTGAGTAGCAGGTACGCATAGTGCGGTACTGCTAGGAACCGTGTGAATGCCACGCGCCCGAGGATGGCGTGGTATTGTGATGGCCAGTCCACCACTTCGAACTCGAGTCGCTCACACCAAATGTTATCGGGCTTGCCAAAGATGACGTCGAGACATATCTTTCCCAGGGGGAATATGCCCTTCCCTGGTACGATGCCGTGGAACATTGTGTCGGATTGTTCCAGGCTGCACAGCGGGATCCGCATTGATGCTAAGGTGCTGGCGAACATCAGGTTGATGCCGCTGCCACCATCCATGAAGACGCGGCTCATCTCGAACCCTCCGATCTGCGCCTCGAGCACCAGGGCAGCATGACCTAGGCGAGGGATCTGGCGGGGGTGATCCGAACGGCTGAATGTGATGCAGGACTCCGAACCACTGAGGTGCTCAGGGATGGCGGGTGGAGCGGCCATAGCCAAGCTGACTTGGCGGGTGATTTTCTTTTGCACCCTGTTTGTTGAGCGCCCCTTTTGGATCATCAATGACCCTTTCGGCACGGGGTACCCGTTTCCGCCGTTGTTCTGCGCGGGTGCGATTGGGTGATTCGAAGGTCCCACTAGTGGTGGAGGAGCTCCGTGGGAGATGTCACCTGGTGCGGGTGCGTGCCCGTACCCAGGGTTCGGGTTTTGCTGCCTCATCTGTGACATGCTCTCGCTGAGTTTCTGGAACTCGCGGCAGTCTTTGAGCATGTGACTTGCCTTCTTTTTACCATCCTGCTTGTCGATGTAGAAGTGGATGGTGCATGGGCCTGACAATTTGTCGTATGTCGAGGGCCCGTCGTCGCGGCCGTGACGTTGCCACGATTGCGCTGGGTGTCCTCCCTCGCGGAAGTTATTTCCACGGTATCCGTCGTTGCTGCGGTTGCTTTCGCTGCGGCGGTCGGCGTAGCCAGCCGTGACCATGTCGGGTCCGTCGTGATCATCGTAGACGCGTGATCGTCGCTTGCTACGGCGCTCGCATCGGCGGCCGTAATCATCTTCCTCCTCCGAATGTGCTCGGTGGATGGAGTCCTCACCATCTGCCCACCTGTTGGTGATGTCCATGAGGTGGTCGAGTGTCTTGGGCTTGACGCGCCCAAGTTCTTCCTTGAAGTCCTGGCGTTTGATGCCATCCTTGAAGGCGTTGATTGTTATCTCCTCGGAGATGTGTACCGCGGAGTTCTTGATGTTGGACCAGCGTAGTATATACGAGCGAATGGATTCTCTCGTTCGTTGGGTGCAGGCCCTCAGCTCTTCGATCGAGGCTGGTCTCTTGCTGATGCCCTTGAAGTTTCGGATGAAACTGTACGCCAGTTCCTCCCAGCTTCGGATGGATCCCGAGGATAGGCTGCTGAGCCAGATCCGGGTTGCGCCTGTCAGCTGCAGCTGAAGGCATTGTAGGGCGGTATTTTTGTTGCTGCCATGCAGTTTGACAGACGACAGGTGGTCGCTGAGCCACGCCTTAGGGTCATGCGTGCCATCAAACTTCGGAGTGTCCGAAGGAAGCCTGAAGTTCCTTGGCATCCGTGTCCGCCGAACAGATCTGCTGAAGCATCGAGACCCGCAGAGTTCTCCTTCATCATCATGCTCTTCGGAATCGGATGAGCACATGCATTTGGTGTGTGCCTTATCGATCTTGCGTTGAGTGAGTTTGCTTCGAGCGTCGTAGTCGCGGCTGCAATGTCGCGAGCTCTTGTGTCGTCGAGGTAGATCGTGTTCTTCCTCGTCGGATGAAGGTGTGGGACTGCGGTTAAACCTAACCGCAGCCTTCTTCTTTGGCTCTTCAGGAGCTTCCCTGTGGAACGCAGCTCCAACGAGTCTGAGTCTGGCTAGTGTGGAGTTGTGCATGTCCCTCTTCGGGTCCCCCACCGGAGGTGGATGGGACGCGAGGTATGTGGTGGCTGCCATGATCGCAGCTTGCGGCGTCTTCGGGATGACGTTGTCGTTGGCGTCCATCTCCATCAAGGATGTGTTGAGGGTTCAGGTCACCTCACAACGCGTGGCGGGGTCCATGTTCTCTACGCGAGAACGATGCTTATTGGCGTGGTTGCCGTGCGAGCTGGATCCGCCAACGGCAGAGAGCGCAGCTCGCCGCGCACTGGACTCCGAGGCTGCTTGCTTGTGTTTGTCAAGCATCTCTTGCATCTTCACCTGCTTTTTGTGCTCTTCGATGAGGAGCAGATGTATGCCATCAGTAGGTCCGTGAGGCACCCACAGGAAGGATCTTGTTGCCCACCATGGCTTCTCGTGCTTGGTTCCATCCCTCCTCGCTGAGGTGGATTACCCGATTGGCATCGGTGTCATCCTCGTTGGGCGGGGGGATTGGTTCCTCCTGTTTTTCGTCGTTTCTACCCTGCGAGTTGGGTGGCAGGTTGGGTTGTTGCTGATCCATGTCGCTCTGGATGACTACGGTGCATTGGTAGCGTTCGTAGGTCGGATCGCTGCTGCCGCAGCTTTCGGATCTGAAACCGTAGGTCCCTTCATCCGAAAGCGGATCGCATAGATCTGAGTTGCAGCTGCTGCTGTCATAGGACTCATATGTCGATGGTGATGTGCGTAGCACGGGATGCGGAGCCCATGAGGCGGGCCTGATTGATGGCAGTGGCACCCGCTCTGGGAGGCGGAGAGTGTCGGTCTGTCCCACCTAGAAGCAGAAGCTCCCGAACAGAATTTCGAGTCCGTCGCCTATGGGCTCGAAGTCCTTCATGGTGGCTGGCGAGTGGGCGGTGAAGTCGAAAGCATCGAAGAGGAGATCGCTCTCCGTTGTCGAAGAATTGTAGATCGCTTTGGTTGGGACCGTCACGATCGCACAATCAGCGCCCCAGTTCCCACAGACGGCGCCAATTGACGAGGATCAATCTCATCAATGTCCATTGTTATGAGCTTGGGTTTTGGAGAAGATGTGGGTGCTGAAGATCGCGGAACGGTTAACAGACAAGCAACCAGGGGACACGATATTTACCCAGGTTCAGGCCCCCAGAGGAAAACCCTACTCCTGCTTATCTGCTCTTGATTACGGCGGAACCAAAAAGTACAAGGGTGCGCAGATGTAATCTGGCGTGGAGGTGTGTATGCGGTGGTATGAAAGGTGCCCTCCTCGTCATGCCCTCTAGCCTTTATATAGAAGTAGGCAGGTCTTGGGCACAGATCGAGTCGGTTACAGGTTTTAGGGTTTTCCCCTTTAAATATTCTACCTAATCTAGTCTTGCTCTCTAAGGACGGACCACGCACATTCTCGTGGGCCTTCCTTGGGCTAGACCAGGTATGCTGAAGTCGTATACCCGTAGGGTATAACCATCACTAGTAGGAAAAACCTTACCGCCGGCGCACCAAATATAGCTACCGCCGGCGAATTCGTGCTCGCCGGCGGTAATTTTTTACCGCCGGCGGTATTTGAAGTTACCCCCGACGCACTCGCCAGCGGTATTTTAAGTTACCCCCAGCGAACAAACCAAAAGTGATGGCGGTAACTCAACTTACCCCCAGCGGATGACCAGTACGCCAGCACTATGTACGTATAGGATTAAAAAAATCAGCTGCACACACGGCTCAATCCATCTATTTTATTCAACTAGGCGCCGACGGTAAAATAGATGCACAATAGGCATACTAGTTTAAAGACACAATAACAAAATGCAGTATCAATAATAGTAGTAGCCGTAGGCCAGTAACCTCGACTAAATACTAAACTAAGATGCATGATCTTGACCATATTGAGCAGCCAGGAACCCTGATCCTTCGCACTCAACTCCTCCATCTTCATGGTTCCTCCATCATCTCATCACCCATGTCGATTCCGCCGTCATCAGATCTGTTGTCGCCGTAGCCCCATGTTGATGTTGTCGGCACCATAGCCACGTGTCGATGACGTCACCACCACAACCCCATTCTGCTCCCAAGAAAGAAACTAAAATAAATAAGGATCTGGTGTGCATGTACATAACAAGGTGAAATCTTTTTGTTCATTCTTAATCAAAAAAAATTATATACAAAGCAAAGTCAACTATATTTTCATCAATCTCATCGCTATACATAGCAAGTAATCGCTCAATAACATTATAGTTTGTTCTTCTACCAAAGATAAACAACTGCCAAATGATTAAGCAGGCAAAACAACATATGGGCATCTCACATAAACAATCAATAGGATAAATAGACCTAAACTTGGCTGAGCAATAGAACAACACAGGAATGGTAGCTACATATCTGATTGTAACTCTCAATAGGAAAAATGTCTTATCTATAGCAGAATTTCCAGTAGTACACATAAGAACTAACTCAGGAAATCAGGATAACTAACTACCGGTCTTTTTATTTCTAAAACCAAAGTGTTAGAATAGGAGCACAACCTTGGCGATGAGGCTGGTGATGCAGCAGGATTTGGGAACATCATGGTGCAAAGGGAAGGGATGAAATAGGATCTTGAAGTAGAGGGCACCAGGACGCTGCACCTGCACATGCAGTAAAATAGTAGGTCTCGGCAACAAAATAAACTCATATTATCAGCTGAAAGACTTGCTAGAAAGAACTTGTTACACATGTTAAGTACTAAACTACATACATGCTGACATTGCACAAAATCACAACAAGCAGAATCTGTCATCCATGAATCAAACTAGATAAATGGGAAGTATAGATCACATGCATAGTCAATGATTTACTACAAAGTATAGAACAAACAGACTCATTTGGCCTTGTTTTCCTTCCTTTGGAATAAATTATTTAATATAAATTAATACCTAATGCTTAGCTTGAGTCAAGAGGCTTTCAGAATGTGTAATACCGATTCTCACACATTGGCAAAACCTACCACCATTTTAGTACAAGAGGCAAGATTGGCATTTTAAACTGAGACACAACTAAGCTTTGTTCATACACAGCATGAGTACAAAATTAAACTAAGACACAAGTAACATAGATGCGATATTGACATTTTAACATGCCAATAGAATTAAACAATCTCTAAGATTATCCTCAGAACTAAACATGATAATTCCTATCCCTACAACACCAACAAATACACAATAATGAAGGCTCCACTACTAGCACATTTGATGTGATAACATGATCTAATTTTGCAGGAATACATGGAGGAGAGGGCCTCACCGGAAGCAGGTAGTCGTGTTGGCGGTTGGCATCAGAGGGGTGGAATAGTGGCCAGCAGCAGGGCTTGGAGAGATGATCTGGAGGTCGCAGGATCTGGAGGTCGCGGATCTAGAGGTCGCCATCAGAGGGGTTGAATAGTGGACAACAGCAGGAGGTCGAGCCCGTGATGGTGATGGTCCTGCCCAAAATCGAGGGTCACCATGGCCACGTCCCTGGCGGGCGTGCTGGGGATCCCAAGCACGAGTAGCGCAGCGAGGATCTGGGTGACCTGCCTGTCGGAGTCGGCTTGGAACCTGACGCAGTCGGGCGCGTTCGTCTCTGCCTTGAGCACGGAGAGGGAAGAGGAGGAGAGGATATGGATGGTGGTGGGCGGCGAAGGAGCGGATGGGCGGCGGAGGGCGGAGATGGCAACGGCGGACAGCATGGATGGTGGTGGCGGCGGAGGAGGAGCGGATGGGGATGGGGAGAGGGAAGGGTTGGTGTGTGCGATTGTGCGTGGGCGGTGTGTGTGGGGGTGATGGGTAGGGTTGGTCGCGGTTCAGCGCCCACGGGCTGGATATTGTGTTCGTCAGGGGTAGCCCATGTAGCCCTGGCATATCCCATCATTGTTCACCGGCAGTAGCATGGGGCGGGCCTGGAAGGGCTTACCGCTGGCGACTTTGGCCCAAGTTCGCCGGGGGTAAGTCGATTATCATCGGCACGCTAATATTTTGTTCTCCAGCGGTAACGCGAGGAAGGCCTGGAAGGCCTTACCGCCGGCGACCCCGGGTCCACTTCGTCGGCAGTAAGGAATGCGGCTATAAGCTTTTCTCTACTAGTGCATGTCAGACGAGGTGGACGAGGCGGTTCCGGTGATGGTCTCAGAACGGTGAGGGAACGATGGACGAGGCGGTTCCGGTGATGGTCTCAGAATGTCGGGAACGACGGCGACAGGAGGCTCTGGCCGGAGCTAAGGTTCAGCAACTCACAGGGGGAGAGGGGCAGAGCGAGAGAGGAAGGGATAAGGCTTGGGGTGGAGAGAGACGTTCTCGGGGGAGGCTCTTATCCTCTCCAGGGTGTGATGGACGGCAGGGGGAAGGCAGCGGGATCGACGGCGCCGACGTCGACAGCGAGGTGCTTGTCCTCCTAGCGAGAGGTGGAAGACGACGAAAAGAGAGGGTGAAGGGGTACGGGCCCGTGGATCGGTGCTCTGGCCAAGGCACATCTTGTATGGCGACATATATAGGGAGAAGAGGGAGAGTGGGTTGCGTCCTGGCTGCTGCTGCTCTATTTTTCAGTAAAACCCTTTTTCTTTTCAGATTTATTATTTCTTTCTTTTGCAAACCCATTTCAAATCTGTTTTAAATGCTTTTAAAACACAGGAGGCTTTTATAAAATATGTAAAATATTTATGAGCCCTTGTAATCCATTTGGGCTCTAATTATTTTTGATACTTTTCAAATTCAAACTATTTTGAATGTGTTTCAAAGAGAGGGAAGTAAACTAGGGTTTAGGGTTTTGTCCTTAATTTCTTGCATGCAATTTTAAGAATGATGCTCATGATGCACAAACAAGCCCTAAATAGTATTTACCTAAAACTAGGGTGTTACGAGCAGAGAGGAGGAACCGAGGCGGGGTGGCGGACCCACCCAGGCTGCCCCACTGGTCGCGCTGGAGGTTTGACTCCCGAGCTCGACTCGCTTTGTTTAGTGTCGATTACCTTCCTTATGCATTGAAACTTCGTAATATATAACCCCCCGGATTTCCCGAGGTTCTGGTATCGAGTTCTCGTCGTGTTTCTGTTTCGATCTGTTTCTATCAGGCAAATTCTTAGATATAAAGCCTCAATGTCTTCCTATGGATCACCCATGGGGGATTCCTCTGCGGATGTCCTCAACCCATACATGTATGAGTTGAGTATCCATCCCAAGGAGTTGATTCTCAAGGATGGGAAGGTACAGATGAAAGAAGTTAAAGGCCCCAAAGGAGAAGGAAGTCTGGAGGATAGGATGGAGGCATTGGAGCAGGAGGTTTTCAGGTACAAGAAGATGGCGGAACACGAAGTGGATGTTATTCACAAGATAAGTTCAGAACTCATCACCAAACACGAGAAGGAGGTGGCTGAGCTTTGAGAAGAAATCTTCTCGCTCTGTCAGACCACCAACCAGTTACAAGCACAGCTCTACGACATACAAAATCAATACTATGAGTATGAGGCTAGATTTGATCGCATAAGCTCTGCTGCTAGTTTCAGGATTACAGAGACTAGGACATCCTTTTTGGATGGGGATTCTTTGCCCTGGAAGCTTTATGATGACAAGAGAACACCACCACCACCGAAGGAGTAATTCACCATCAGGTTTGGCATCCCCTTGGCTTGTTCCAAGCTTGGGGGAGTGTCGCGGTATCACCACCGTTATCTTCTATCTTTTACCTTTTTAGTGGATTCATATCTTTGGTAGAGAAGTTATCTTATAGTTTGGTTTGCATGTGGAAGTATCTCTCCTTTAGTTGATTATCTATGTATCCCTTGGTGTGAGTGCCTTTATTAAATATTAATGAGAAGTCTCATATTTTACTTTTTGCACTTCTTATTTTAGTTTGCAATCTCTATTATATGATGGATCTTGTTGATTAGTATTGGCATCACTTTGGGAGCATCAAGTAACTCTAAATTGGTTTTGGCAAACCGAGCTCTGGTCAGTAGCAACACTTTTTTAGGTTTGAAAGAAAAAGAGAAAAAGCTTACAGGTATTTGTTATCATCTATTTTCTTTCTTGTTGGCTCATAAGCTTAGTATTCTTTATTTAAGATCTTTTGTGTCTTCAAGAAAGATTGTATGTTTGGCTTTATTACTTGTATGTTTGCTTGTTTCTTTCAACTCTTTTGCTTGCTACCCAGCCTTGCTAGCCAAAAACCTGTTTTGAGAAGGCATACTTCTCATGTTTCCAAATCCCTTTGAACCAAACCTTTGCCATTTGTGTCCACCATATCTACCTAGTAGCATTATTGCTATTCCAAGCAAATTCTCAAGCTTCATCTACCTTTCGAAATAAAAAGTATTTTGTTATGTGAAAACTAGTTAGTACAGCTCTCACGAACTTGATGGCATGTCTTATTTTCTTGCCCCTAATAGACTTGAACCATTGTGAACATCGAAGTTGTATATGCTTGCATCTATACGTTGGAATTAGCAGAACCGTGCTGTCATGGGGAATGTTTTCAACATTGCACTTGTACTCTGTACATAGTTGATATCGTGCTCTTTTATCTATGGATGTCAATGATGTGAAATAAAGAGGGAACTTGTAAGTCCATGGAGTCTGTATTTTGTGTTAGAGAAACGCCTGGGCCGCTAGCCTAAGCCATGCCTAATCATGGTGGAAACTTGCAGCATCACAATAGTGAGCAATCTATGAAATATCCTCAATAAAAAGCTATGCACATAGTAAATTAAAAGATCGCTGAGATGCTTATTGTCTGCTTGCCTTGTCATTTTAGTTATGGGAAAGCTCCTGTACCATGTGCAAAGGGTACCCCGTTGGCGGTTCTCAATGATATGCAAATACTTACAATGACAAGAACTTGCCTGGGCCTGAAGTTGAGTAGCATGAGGAGTGGCCCTCATATTCAAGGGACATGAGATTGCCAACTTATATTTCGTCAAGCATATACTCCATCCTTGTTCACTTTAACCTTAATCATCTCAAGATGCCTATGATAGGGGCAATGAGGGCTCAAAGCTAGTAAGTACCATAATCGTTTGGAAGCTCTTTATGACTTGCAATCCCTGCTTCCCTCCGTAAAGGGACCTTTCTCTACTTCAAGTTGAGTCAGTAAACCTACTTCCTCTCTATCTCCAGCAAGCATTTGAGTCGTTGTGTTTCAAGCATTCATATGGTGATTTATTCAATCATGTTCTTTATATTCCTTGTTTGCACAAAACTCTTATCTATTGAGTATTACTTTGAAAGCCTTCACTTGTGAAAAACCTTTTTGAGCAAAGAGTTATCATGTTTTGAAACTTCTACAGAAAGCTTCTTGTGAAACTGTTTGCCAGGTGTTCTCTGACCAAGAACAAGTTTGCCAATTCCAATTATGATTTATATTTATGCATCTCTATTGTGACTGCTATACTTGGTTGCAAGCTAAGTTATATAATGGTGAGTTGCTTTCTTCTATGAGTTGTGCAATGGTAAGTGTGATGCTTCTTGTTCGTATTCTTTTATCGACACTTCACTCCATAAACATGTGGACATGTTTACTGAGCTCAGTTTTCGCTTGGGGACAAGCGAAGTCTAAGCTTGGGGGAGTTGATACGCCCAATTTTCATCACCTTTCTATATCATAATTTACCTCTATTCATTGATATATGTCTTATTATGAGGTATTACTTATGGCTTTTCATCTGTTTATCATGTTGGATGATTCTTGGAGGATGGACTGCCGGAGTCTGGTTTCTGATAGAAAAGAAGGCGTTTCGGTGCAATTTCGTGAAGATCAGAAAAATACCAGAAAAATATGGAAACATATTATTTTACCAAATGACGAAGGAAGCCAGAAGGAGGAGCGAAGGGGGCCCCAGGGGACCCACACCCCCTAGGCGCGGGCCCCCCTGGGCCACGCCTAGGGCAGGTGTGGCCCACCTGCCCGGCCTCCGACTCTGCCCCTTCGCCTATATCTTTCCTATGGAACCCTAAGCCTCGGGGAGCGACCACAGATAGATTTCCGCTGCCTCTAGGGGAGGAAAACACCAAGAGAGAAAGATCTCTCCGGCAGACAGATTTCTATCAAGGGAATTCCTTCCCGGAGAGGGGAGACCGTCGCCATCAACACCATCGTCAAGCTAGGATTCATCGGGATCATCATCATCATCCACACCATCATCTCCACTAGCACCATCATCACCACTCCGTCCCGCTGTAACAATTGTGTTGGATATTGCTTTAGTTTATAGGGAAAACTTTCCCGGTGTTAATTACTATTGTAATTGATGCTTGTGAGTGGAACCATTGGATATTTTTTATGTTCAGATTGTTACCCATTACCATATCATCTTTGATCTTGATCCATATGATGTCTTGTGAGTAGTTCATTGTGTTCTTGAGGACATGGGAGAAATCATGTTATTAGTAGTGAATCTGTGATGAGTTATTATTCAATGGTTTAGTATTTAAGTTATGGTGCTATTCTTCTAGTGGTGTCATGTGTCATGACTACATGATACTTCACCATTTATGGGCCTAGGGGAATGCATTGTGTATTTGGCTACTAATTGTGAGGTTACCGGAGTGACAGAAACCTGAACCCCCGTTAGGACACCTTTACACAAGGGAGCGTGGGATCTCAGAGTTTAAGGCTATGGTTTGATTTATATCTTAATTACGTTCCTGTAGTTATGGATGTTTGTAGGAGGTTTAATCACAAGTATGTATTAGTCCAAGTAAGGTCGGTATGTTAGCACAGGTTCACCACACAACACTTACAACACCAGAGAAGAGTACTCAGCTATTTGAAGCGGAAGCACTTGACAGAATTCACATGTGTCCTCGAGAACGTTTGGTCCTTATAAGTATTTCCACCGGCTTGTCCTTTGCTAAGAAAGGATTGGGCCACTTGCTCCGTTTGTTCGTTACCTTTGTTACTTTCTCTTTGTTTTATTGCCTTATCAGAAAACCACTAAAAATCCGTTTGCTAAGTATTCACAGGGATTTCCTGCTCCATACCACTGTTCAGCACCTTCTGCTCCTCGTTGGGATCGACACTCCTATTTATCGAAAGTACTGTGATACACCACCTATACTTGTGGGTCATCAAAGGGGTATGGCCATCCTCGTTGGGCAGAATGTCGAGAGAAGCGTACATGCAGGACATGATCGCCTCATTTCGGCAGCGGCCGGTAGCAGCTTATTCTTCACTCAGGAACAGTCCCAGGCCGACGCCGAGGATGGCCTCGAGTCCAAGGATTTCGCCGAAGGCCTGGCCGACCAGACGCAGGCCGAGGATGGGGAGGACGCCTTAGCGCCGGGGAAGACGTAGGCCAAAGGCAAGAAGAAGACCCCGGAGCCCTGCCTCAAGTGGACGATGCTTGAAGAACTTTGCCTCGCCGAGGCCTAGAAATCAGTGAGCATGGACCCCATCACCGGCGCCAACAAAAAATCGAAGAATTACTGGAAGCACATGAAGCTAGCGTTCGATGAGCGCAACCTCATGGACCCGAAGTTTAGCAAGATCCACATGGAGCGCGGCGAGAAGGCCATGATCAATCACTGGGGACTCATCCAGCTGGCGTGCCGCTAGTGGCACGACATTCTCGAGGAGATCGAGTGCACACCCGCCAGCGGTGAGAGCATGGATAGCAAGGTACTTCGTCGACTTCTAGCCGAAGCTATGTCGAGTTTATGCCTGTCCTGACACACTTTGCCTTTGCAGCTCGTCCGTGCACTCGGCATGTACCGAGACGACACCAAGACGGAGTTCAAGTTTCACCACGTGTTCGCTAAAATACAGAAATGTCATAAATGGGTGGATACTCGTGTGAGCCTTGCCAAGAATAAGGACGGCGTGTACAAACCGGAGGCTCCTTCCCTACTGCCGGCGAGGGAAGGTCGGAGGTCGTCCAGAAGAAGACGAAGATGCTCAAAGCTACAGGACCTCCCGCCTAACGTCTCCACGCGTCCATTGAGAAGTGCACCGCCGATTCCAAGGCCCATGCCGAGAAGAGGGAGGAGAAGGCCGACGAGAGGTGTCGCAGCTTCTCCAAAACCAAAACTGGAAGCTCAACCTCCTCAAGGCGAACTTCGCTACCAAGAAGAGAAACACGGATCTCCAGTTCCTTGTGGGCGGCGAAGACACCTCGGCGATGAGCACGCCGATAAAGGCCTGGTACATGGCGCGCCGCAACGCCATCTTCGCCGAGGACATCGCCGCCTGCACGCCAAGCTCTGCTCTGATCGTCTCGGCCAACACACCTTCGCCGAGCTCCGCCTCCACCTCCTCCAATCCCTCGCCAGGTCACGTCATGGCAGAGGAACCCAACCCCATCGCACCGGACACACAGGAAGAGCTCATCCCCATCGACGACCGATCGCCGGATTTTATTAACCTATTTTTGTAATAATTTGATCACCAAATATTTTTTGGCGTACTTCTATCGATATCACCGTTTTTTTGCTTCACCTGAGAATTCGGTCTAGGAACGCAGTGAGAAACTGGGCGTTGGAAGGTGCTCTTAGTCCATGCTAGCAATAGCCCACACCACGCGCACCAAGTTGCTTTTGACTAATTATTTATTTATTAATACACTACTTTATTATTTATAGGACAGACAATATGCCTGCAAAAAATTCTCTTTATGCACTTTCCAAAAGTGCCGGAAAATAAGTTATGTCTTTGATGATTCTTGAGGATGAGAAGTTATGTCGAGGCCGTATCGATCTTAGTTCCTTCCTTGCTTCATGTGGCTGTGATGCAAACAAACAGTCCACCCTACTGATGAAGCATGCATGTCCAACTGATTGAATTTTTCGTAGGTAGGTTTTCAGCAAACCAACGAGCTAGCTAGCAAGGAATTGTATGCATGCTGCCCTTTTATGTGCCTTTTAGGTGGAGGAAGAAAATAAAAGAGACTACATACATATACATATATGTTGCTCCGCGCAGCCCGACCGCCACTTTTGATTACAAACAAACCTCCTCACAAGGTTATGCTGCTGCCTCCCTCCCTCCCTCCTGTTAGAGGTCACTTGTTGAACCGATTTCATCATCATTAATTCAAAGCGAGTCCCTCCCTCCCTCGGAGACCAAGCTTTGCTTACTTGATGGATTGAGCACCCCCGTGTCGTCATCGTCGTCCGACCTCACTTGCAACACTTGGTTTCTTCTTACATTGCCGCCAGCCTCCTTCCTATCACCGCTTGTAAAGGCTCCTCCTCTTGTGCTTCAAACGCTCGCTCAGGAAAGCAGTTGGTTGATTCAGGACTTCAAAGCACGGCTTTGCACCCTTTGCTTACATTATTTGATGATGATGAATACCATTCCATTGGGGCGGCTGCACACCATGCAAAAACAATGCGCACTAAGGCAAAAGGAAAGCCCAGAAAACAACAATTATCTAGTCTGTCATCATGAATGCATATCTTTCTACTTGTCATTCTAGAATGCAGCAGCCTTTTCAAACTTTCTTTCACACAATTACCTGGAAATGGTTGCATCACAACAGCCGCAGGCAGCCTTCGTTGTTTCTTCAGCCGTACAATGCAGATCGACCACCACCAACGATAGAGGCCCCCATGTTTAGGGTTTCCATGACAAGATCACACTTCCCCAACAGCTAGCTGCACAACAACACCAACACATCAGTCACAAATTGTAATATTTGGAAAATAAAAGCTTAAAGCCTCATACTGCACCAAAAAAACCTTGGTGGAATTGAACCATGCTGCAGGGCTACATTCACGTTTCAGTCGTCTCAAAGAACCATTCATTGCAACCTCAGGATTCAACTGCTCAACATGCTCTTTTTCTTTCCCGTTAGGCAAACACTTGCCATTAGTTAATCCAGAAACATTACATGTGTTCTCTGCATATAGTTACAAGATTTGAGGGTTACTATAGATGTGAGGAGCCCGGGGAGACGAGGAAGGAATGCGGGATGCCAAGTTCAAATAGTACATAACGATTTAAGCACACAATATTGCTGATGGTCGTAGGATAAGGCAATTAACCTGGTTTTGCAGTTACAGTTCCACCACTTCCATCCAATCTTTTCGTTAGCAAGCTTGTCCCAGGAAATAACATCAAATTAACATTACCAAGTTGTTTCCTCTCATCATCCTCAATAGGTCTGAAACCAAATCCCGAGACCCATGTATTAACCAACTCTGGGATGGCAGAAAGGACCAACATCTCAACATGGAACGACTTCAGCATCTGTAATAAAAAAGGAAATGAAATGCACACGGTCAAATCAAGACATGCAAGCATGCAAACAATATAGACTAGCATTAAGACCCACTGGGCAACACAAGTAATTTTTGAAGGAAGATCACATCCTAAAAATGGTTGAAATCCTGGTGAATGAACTTATTGTGCCACACGATAATGCGAATTCCATAATTTGCATCACAACTTGTATCTGATTTCAAAACTCTAGTATATATACCTTTTCAATGATATCCAACAGTCTTCGGCACATCCCTTTACGGCGATAATCCAAACAAGTAGCGATGAACGGCAACTCGGCTGCTTTGGTCCCATGTAACCTGCACAAGACAGTAAAGGGAAATTCCTTAAACATGGTACTGCAAATGAGGGACACAACCATCACAACATATGATTAATTTTCACCAGTTAATTTTCCAATAAACTATTTTCATCTAGTGTAAATTCTGCTAAGTTCATGAGTTGACACTTAGAAAATAATTAGTTGTGTAAAAAAATAACCTATGTTCACAACTGCACTGAACCAGATGGAATTATAACAATAAAAGAGCATCAAGAGATCTTACAAATTCACTGAATTTCCATGTGAGGTTTGCATGCTAGAAAAGTAGAAATTCGTTGTGAAAATTTTGCTCTACCATATTAACAACATTCAGCCAATAAGAACAGATAAGAAACATGGATGTACAAGTATTCTTCGGAAAATGTTACCAATTTCATCTCCAAACAGAAACATAGCCAAGGGCCAATTATGTGTTACCGCATAGTTTACAACACAGATGTACAAACTCCATATGAAATGTGGATAACTGTTGGGTCTCTAGGCACTCGACCAATTGAAGGATCCATATATGTTAGTAATATTGACTGGATTATGTTGCCTACACACGTGTGGTGTGGTCGCTCTTAAATATAAAATTTATATAGAAACTATGACAGCTCCCAATGGCTAAGCACAAACATAATTCAGAAAGAAAATAATGTGTACAGCCTAGAGAAGGTACAGATTTTTTTTTTGTTGACAACCTTACTGTAGGGGAAGCCCCTACGGTATAATTTTATATATTAACAAACTAAAAAGGAAACCAAGGTCAAAACAGCCAAGTTCAGGTTAGATCAGGGAGGGGAAAAGTCTCTAAGGCACAGAATTTCAACCAAGCATCTTACCTGATAGACGCTACGCACAGAATTTCATCACCTTTCTCCAGGATTACAGTGTAGAATCCCTGATAATCTAAGCGCGCGAAGTTCGATCTGGTGAAGTAGGTTCCACATTAGCAAGTGTCGAAATTGTTTGGTAAAATGCTAATAAGGCAAGTGCTAGAGCATACTTTGTGAGAAATAATTGGTCCAAAAATATATAACTAGAAATAGCTATTAGCACTGAAGGAGATACCCCAACGTGTGTATCCTAACACATACAGTCCCATCAATGATCTCGGGTCTTGGTTAATAATTTATAGGTTGCTATTAGCATTCACCAAAATTCATAAGACCCAAAAATGGCAGTTCCAAATATGGGCCAGGGTTTAGTACACAAATTTCCACAATAAAATGAAGAAGTCAACTATATATATTAGTATTTATTATTAAGTAATAAAGCTCCCTTTATAGAATAAAAAAATATATGAGTATTTCAAAGCACTCTGATATCTCCAATAGTCTTCCATTTGAACTAGTTAATAGAGGAAATATAGTTTTCAAAAGATCATGTTTGGCTTGCATAAAAAAGACAAAGCAAATTTAGGAAATATGTGGTCACTAATGGTGCAAGAGGCTAATGAGTAAAGTAAATAGAAAACTTGCCCCTTATTGTACAAAACATGTGGTATCATGTCTACACCAGTCCTAGGATCCACCATACGAATGAAACATTCTTCCAATAAAGTAAGAGCCACCGCCAATTTTGTATTACATTCCGCCATATGGGTAATCATCCGAGCAGAATGTAGCCTCCGACCATCATTGCGGCACTTCAATATGCTCCATGAAAGCTCATTGTCAATAATATTCTCTATCCCAATATGACTATGTAGTCCAACAAATATCTGTTAACGAGAAATGCAGAGAAAAGCTTTCAGTTCGATCCTTGATCATACTATTCACATCTAAGACATTACGAGCATGGAAAAATAAGTAATGCAAGATGTACCAGTGTCAGTCAATGAGTGCATTACAAATCTGAAGAATAGAGGACAAGAAAATATACCATAGTTTCTGAAGGTGTATGATGAATCAAAAGAATTACACTACTGAGCATCTTGTAGACAAAGATAAAATTAAATATTACCTCCTTACAGTATCTCCCACAAAACCATGTGTCAGATCCTTCACCACAGGGGAGCATCTTGTGTTTAATGCATGTGGCATGGTCTACCAGTGGAAACAAGAAAATATCAAGTTGAAGTTGAGGATAAACATTAGAAGATAAATTTATTCATTATGCATTATGATTTAAAGATAAATACAAGAGTTTGAAGAACAGTATGCACCAATTAACTACTGCAACCCTACAATTTACTTTAAGTAAATGATAGCAGAAGTAGTGTGGATGACAAGGCAAGTGAGGAGGGATCGTAATCATTACATGCATCTCCACACTGCAGACATTTTAAGATAACTGAGGACGGAACCTCCTTTTCACTAACTGGATTCCCACAATTCCGGCATGTGCATTTATGGCAGTACCAACTGCCTTCAGGAAGCTCCTGCAGATGTAAAAGGAAGAAAAAAATTATTAACAAAGCTTCATCAATATAAGTAGTCAATTCAAAGTTCCAACACATAAATATTTTCTGGAACAAAACAGTGCAACAATAATGGATTGCAACATCTGTAACAGAAGCTTGGTACCTGGGCAGACAAGCAAGCTTCATGATATGTTGATGGGCAATTGTCGCAGCAAAGCAATTCACCACCATCTCCACAGAAACCGCATGTATCGTCATTTTCGTCCATTGCCTCGACTTTCCTACCACATGCATCACTTCTCCTGCTCATCAATTCAGCAGACCAAGCCTCTACCTGGCAGAGAGTATATGACTTGCCAGACTGCAAAAAGAGGCCTAATGAGGACTTCGGCATATGGCAACCAGCATGAGCCTTGAAGTCTGATACAGATAAGGTTTTTGAACAACATGTGCAAAGAATGCCTTCCCAGGTGACCTGCCCATCCTTAACAACTTCATCGCTCTTCAGATCCCGGTACTGAATGACATCTTTTACGGTCAGAAAGCCAGTTGCAATCAACCAGCAGAGCACACTTTTCCGTGCCAAACTTATTCTCTTCCCACCCAATAGGTTTGTCCCCCCTTTTCCAGATGTACCTCGCTTTTGGCTTTTAAGCTTTTTGTACTTTGCAACTGAAAACAATGAGCTTGCAGCAAATTTGTGGTAGGAGGCGACATCCCTGTTTTTAACAATAGCTGCAATCAAAAGGTCATCGTCGTTGATGCGCAACTCACGGGGCCTCTTCTTGGGTTGTTTATCACAACCATCAGGTTTCCTTTTAGTGGTGATTGTCTTGCAGATTTGTGACTCGTGAGATATATCGGTTTCCAGGAAAGCAGCACTAGACCCATGGGATAACTCAACAGGAACAGCACTGCAGTTTGAAACCTTATGTGAATCCTTCGGGGGAATTCTAAGAGATAATTCCTCCAACAGCAGCAAGTTCTTGTGACTCGACCCCCTTGCATTCGAATCGGGTATTGAGACTGTATGGTTCGCAGGTATTTCAACAGCACCCTCACCTCTTAACATACTCTGCTTGCTCTCTGAAGGCAACTTCTTGTCGACCATTTCTATAGGGACAGTTTCATTGGCACCTAACTCCGTTGCATTAGAATCAGGTTCAGAAAATGTATGCTCCGTAGGTTCTTTAACGGTGCTCTCACCTCTTAACATACTCATCTGCTTGCTCTCTGAAGGTAACTTCTTGTAGACCATTTCTATGTGGACGGTTTCATTGGAACCCGGCTCTGTAGGTTCTTTAACATGCTCCGTAGGTTCTGGTTCTGAGACCGCATGGTCCCTTACATTAGAATCTGGTTCTGAGACCGCATGCTTCGTAGGTTCATTAACAGCACCCTCCCATCTACTCATTTTCTTGCTCTCTGAAGGAGAGTTCTTGTAGACCATTTCTATAGGGATGGTTTCACTGGCACTTAACTCCTTTGCACTAGAATCAGGTTTTGAGATTGCATGCACAATAGGTTCTTTAACAGTACCCTCGCCTCTTAACATACTCATTTCCTTGCTCCCAAAAGGCCACAACATGCCAGGTTTGTTGCTTTGGATGTTTCCATTTAGATTTGCTGATCTGGGTTCAGCTTTCAAATGCTTTTTCAATGTGCCAACAGCTGAAGAAATACCATGTTTTTCAGAGAGGATGACGTTGTGTGGATTAGAGAAGTCAAGAATCGCTACATTGCTCTGTTGGTTAAATGCATTTCCCATAGTATGCTGCATAAAGCTTTGATAATACAGCTCATCTAATCCATTTGCATCAATATCAGATATCATTCTGGGCTTCTTCCTTGCTTTTTTCACCGAATTATTGACGAGTGCTGCTCCGGAGCCAAGTTGCCGGGTTTCAGTGCTTCCATTAATATGATTCGCCTTTCGGTCACTTTCCCTGCTATTCTGACCCTGTGTGTGGCCATTTTTTAGGTTACTATCCCCGTTGAGGTCTCCTCCCAAATCATGAGAGCTCGGTACAGCCTGACTTCTGCTGCAGCTCTCAATTGCTTGCTTTCTGCAATCAGTCTCTGTGATCACAGGAGTAGATTGAACCTTGTGGATGGTCAACAGTTCACTGGCTTTCTGCCTACTTTTGCTTTGTGAGGACATATTCTTGTTGTCATTGAGAACAAATGTTGAACTATCAACAGCTCTGACAGTTTTGCACTGTTGCAGAGCAGTAATTTTCCTACCGACGAACACGACAGCAATGAAAGGATCCAAAAGCTCCCACCGTTGAAGGAGTGTAAGTGCATTCTGCTCGGTCACAAGTACCTTCTGGATATACTCCATTGTATCTGTGAGGTCTTTCCAGAACACATCGATATCTGACCACTCCATCGGATGCTTCCCCCGTTGTGAGCCCAGAGAAGCTTCATATAACTTGTTACCGCAGAACTTCCATGCCTGAGTTAGTGAGCTAAGGACGATTTCCCTGCCTGGTGCTGTGAAGTAGGATGACATCTTGGCCCTGTCATTCCTTTTCCGTGGCCTGATGGTCCAGCCAGCATCCGTGAAAAGGCAATGCGCATGAGCTTCCAACTGATCTGGGAGATCCCTGTTTGAGGTCTTCTTGAAACCAGCAGCAACGGATGGGACGGACTGTAGGCCGCTGCATTGAGGAACATCACCATCATCCAGCGAACTAATATTCGCATCTGGCGTGCCCTTCTCACTGAAGTGCTCAGGTTCAACAAACTGCGCAGAGCCAATACGGTCATGGGACAGGCGAGGTGGCACTGCAGTATCATAGGCTGAGTCTGTGAAGAGCAGATATTCTTCTCCGGCACCTCTTTCAGACAAGCCTGCCCCGTTACATGGATACAGTGCCTGGGTAGCGTCGACCATCTGTCGTTGATCATAGCTTAAGCACGAGGCGTCGGTCAGCCCAAACGGCTGCTGATCATGTAGCCACTGGTACAGAAACGGATCGGTGAGAGAAGCGGTGGTCTGGAACCGAGAGAAGTCCGCCAGCGCGTCGGCGTAGGACGGCATGGGATCCTCGACCCCGCTGGTGCTGCTGCTGCCACCGAACCCGGCCACGCTGTCCTGAACCACTGCTTGCATGTGATTGTTTTCAACAGCCGCTGCTGCGCCAACAACTCGCTGCTGGTTACTGGTTGCGCCTGGCCAGTATCCTAGGAAACCCTGCAGCACAGAATCGAGCTCGAGAGCCAACCCATCAACCCCGTTTTGGTCGCTGCTGCGACAATGCGCATGCTCCTGGACATCACCTTTGCCATCCACACGGTCATAATCGGTCCTGTTATTTTGCACGCTGTGAAGATGTGCATGACGACCAAGTTCCGCTCTGCCATCCACATGACGGTCCCAATTCCTGTTATGTGCCTCGACAACAACAAGACTAGCTGCTGTGGTGGCGTCCATCTCCATCCAACCAGGCTGAATGGCATTGGTGTGGAACCTTGGAGGCGGTGCGTCAGCTGTAGCGGCAGGAGCAAAGCGGGCAGCGGGGGGGAGCAGGGACGTCTCGGCCACCTTGAAATGCCTCCCGCCTGCTGCAGGATCCGTGGAGGAGAAGACGTCCCTGAAGACCTGGAGCTCCGCAAGGGACCGGTCGAAGTCGGCGCGGTGGTCGTCGTGCATCCGGGCGGCGACCTCCTCCCCGAAGATGAAGCGGAGGGCGTCGTCCTCCCTGAACCCTAGCAGCGCCTCCTCCCCCTCCATGGCTGGCTGTCTGGCAGAGCAGCGGTGAGGCGAACGAATCTGAGGCAGGGGGAATGCGGGCAGATCCGAGCGAGCAAGCGAGCAAATGGGTAGTACCTCGAGACCTGACGATGCGGCGGCGGGGCGAGTCGAGGAAGGTGGAGGAGGGTCCAGCCCGGGTGTCTCGCGGCGAATCGAGCGGAATGAGCCCGGGGGAGGCGCGAATCGGCCCTGGCTTGCTGCTGCTGCCGGGGCGGGAGGAGACGAGATCCGGGATCCGCGGCTGTGGCTTGCGCCAAAGGATGGAGCGGGTGCGCGGGCGGGCGGGCGGGCGGGCGGCGGGAGGGCTCGCCGGGAAGACCTCACCACGGCGGCGTCTGGGGAGGAAGGAGAGTGGCTGGCAGTGTCTCTCTCTCTCACACACTGCTCGAGTTTTTTTTTTCCTTGTGCAAGAGAAGAGAAGAGAGGTTGGGATTTAAAAGTTTTTAAATGTTGTTGGAATTCAAATTTGGAGTTCCGAGGAAGGCGTTTGACTGCACTTTTGGCCTTTTCCGCCGGTTGGTCCTTTTAAACGTCCAGTACTATTTGGCAACTCTACCTACATGGAAACCAAATTAATCCCCTTCTTAAAGCACATATGCTATAAAATAAATACTTCCTCCGATCCAAAATAGATATCTCAAGTTTGTCAAAATTTAGATATATCTATATACTAAATAGTGTCTAGATTTATCTAAATTTTGATAAATCTGAGACGTCTATTTGGGGACGGAGAAAGTAGTATAACTAATTTTTACTCCATTTGTTAGAAATATAAGATGTTTTAGTTTAATGAATCGAATTGTACTAAGACGGCTTTTAATTAGGTTCGTAGTGGTTCCGAGTGAACCTATATGAACCTATAGACTCAAAATATTTTAGATACATTCATTTCACAAAGCTAAAATGTCTTATATTTCTGAATGAATAGAGAAGGACGCTAATTTGCGAGAAACATTCTCCAACAGGTGATGTAACTTATTTGATGATGTAACAAAATTACATCGGGCCCTAAAATTTTGCACTTGGTAATGGGACACCGAATCGGTGATGCAAAACAAATATGTTGCTCCAGTGAAACCCAACTGCTAGTCTCAGCTTCCTTTTTCCCTTTTGTGCTCTACCGGCCGACATTATCACTGGCTAAATCTCGGCCATGGATGCTGCCTTTGTCCATTCCTAGACCACTACCACCATCGGGCCCATTCGCGAACGACAAGAAGGCGTGGAGGCTGAAGACGCGCTGGGATGTAGGAGTTTGATGCAACCGAGCATGGAGGTGCAAGATGGGCTCGTGCTCGCGACATGTGAAGAGAATATGTCCTGAGAGGCAATAATAAAGTTGTTATTATGTATATTCCAAGTATATGATAGATGTTTATTTTGCATGCTGTAATTGTATTAATACGAAAACGTTAATACATGTGTGTTTAATAAACAAATAGAAAGTTCCTAGTTATGCCTCTCTTATAGACTAGCTCGTTGATTAACAAGATGATCAAGGTTTCCTGATCATAGACATTGGATGTTGTTAATAACAAAGTCACAACATTATTGGAATAGTGTGATGAACATTCATCCGAAGTATAGCATTACGATCAAAGTCATTAAGTTTATATTGCTATAACAGCATACGAAGTAATCCTAATTCTTAGACCATGAGATCATGTCAATCACTAACACTAGAAGAGTATCTTGATAACATCAAACGTCACACTGTAATATGGTGACTATAAATATGGGTTCAGTGCTACGAAGGTGTTATGTTGAGGCCCATGGATCAAGAGTGGAATTTGTCCATCCCGATGACGGATAGATATACTCTGGGCCCTCTCGGTGATATCACATTGGTTAGCTTGCAAGCAAGTGATTTGATCACTAGAATGTTATATCACGGGAACGAGAAAAGAGTACATGTCGGTAACGAGATCAAACTAGGTACGAAGATACCGATGATTGAATCTCGGACATGTAATATATCGCGAGACGGAGGGATTAAGATTCTAGCATAAAAGATTCTCACGATCACAAGAAGTCATCGTTGAATGTGTGGGATTCGGTATGGATCTCTAGGTCCCGCTGACATGGTTATACCTCACCGGTACACAACATTGGCATACCTAGTCCAGCCTAAGGAAAGCCCATGACAAGATACGTGGCCTGTGGAGATTTTGGGTGGCCCAAGCCGATGACGCCTTCGGATCCTTGGAGAACAAGACTAGAGTAGATAGAATTTCAAAGGAACAAATCCTAATCTGTAACCGACTCGACCTACGACCGAGACCTGCCTATCTATATAAAGGCTAGGAGGGCACGGCGAGGAGGGCCTTAATACTCACCTCATACGCATCTTACGCCAGATTGCATCTGCCACCCCTGTAACCTTCGGTTCCACCGTAATCAAGAGCAGACAGGCATGAGCAGGGTTTTTCCTCCGGGGGCCTGAACCTGGGTAAACCTCGTGTCCCCGTGTTGCTTGTCTGTTAACCGTTCCATGATCTCCAGCATCCCCATCTTCTCCAAAACCCAAGTCCATAACAATGGGCATTGATGAGATCGAACCTCGTCAATTGGCGCCGTCCATGTGAAGAGGGGGCGCTGATTGTGCGATCGTGAAGGTCCCATCCGAAGCGATCTACAACTCCTCGGCGACGGAGAGCCACCTCCTCTTTGGCACTTTCGACTTCACCGCCATTCGCCAGCCACCATGAGGGATTTCGAATTCGTCGGCGATGGACTCGAGATGTTGTTCGGGAGCTTCTGCTTCTAGGTGGGGCAGACCGGCACTCTCCGCCTCCCAGAGCGGGTTCCACCATCATCCATCAGGCCCGCCTCGTTGATACGTCGGAAACGTACCTATAATTTTTTATGCTCCATGCTTGTTTAGTATCTACTTTGCTTTACTTGTCTACACTTTGAGGTGCTTTTTACATGTTTTCTAATACTAACCTATTAACAAGTTGCAACAGTGCCAAATGCCTGTTTTCTGCTGTTTTTGGTTTCAGAAAAGTTAGTAAAGAAATATTCTCAGAATTGGACGGGACAAACGTCAAAGTCAATTACTTTCCGTGGGGAATAAGAAGTCTAGAAGGGAGACGAGGAAGCGGGCCAGGGTAGCCAGACCCCCCTAGGTGCGGCCAGGGGCGGGCCCACGCTTGGCTAGGGTTTGGCCCCCTGGTTGCCTCCTCGGCCTCTCCCTTCGCCTATAAGAAGCCCCCGATGCAGAAACCCTAAGGACACGATCAAATCTCCACGAAACCGTCTGTAGCCGCCGCCACCATCGTCCCTAGATCGGGGGGATTGAAGTTCTTCTCGACACCCTGCCGGAGGGGAGATCATCCCGGAGGCCTTCTCTCCGGTATGATGCGTGAGTAGCTCCACCTTGGACAATGGGTCCATGTAGTAGCTAGATGATTGTATCTCCTCCTTTGTGCTTTCATGTATAGATCTTGCGAGCTCTGTTCATGATCAAGATCTAATCTATTTTTAATCATGCATGTTGTGTTTGCGGGGATCCGATGGATATTGAAATTGTTGAAGATATGCCCAAGAGGCAATAATAAAGTGGTTATTATCATATCTTCATACTTATGATAAATGTTTACATACCATGCTATAATTGTATTAACTGGAAACATTAATACTTGTGTAATTTGTAAACATAAAAGAGTCCCTAGTAAAGCCTCTTGTTAAACTAGGTTGTTGGTTAATATATGATCATGGTTTCCTGATCATGAACATAGAGATGTTATTAACAAAAGGTCATATCATTAGGAGAATGATGTGATGGACATACTCCTATAGTTAAGCATAGCATAGAGATCAAGTCATTTAATATAGTTCATTTGCTATAAGCTTTCTGATACATAGTAACCTAATTCCTTCGACCATGAGATCATGTTAATCACCATCACCGGAAGGATGCTTTGATGACATCAAAAACCACACCGTAACTGGATGGCTATAAAGGTGGCATTGAGTGTTCGGAAAGTATGGGTTGAGGAACATGGATCAAGAGTGGGATTTGTCCATCCATATGATGGATAGATATACTCTGGGCCCTCTCGGTGGAATGTCATCCAATTAGCTTGCAAGCATGTGACTGGCTCACAAGGGATCACATACCACGGAGCGAGAAAAAGAGTACTTATCGATGCTTGAGGTTGAACTAGGTATCTGAGAGATCACACGATCAAAACCTCGGATAAGTAAACTATCGTGAGACAAAGGGAAATTGGTATCGTATGTAAATGGTTCATTCGATCACGAAGTAATCATAGAAATATGTGGGAGCCATATGAATTTCCAGATTCCTCTATTGGTTATTGATTGGAGAAGAGTCTCGATCATGTCTGCATAATTCATGAACCGTAGGGAGACACACTTAAGGATTCGATGTTGTTTAGTTGATATGGAACGATGAGTAAGAGACCGAATGTTGTTAGGAGTCTCGGATGGGATCCGGGATATCACGAGGAGATCCGGAATGGTCCAAATAATAAGATCCATATAAGGAAAGTCCTGTTTCGGAGTTCGGAAATGATTCCGGTGTTTTCACCAGGGAATGTTCTAGAAGGGTCTAGAAGGTCCGGCACTCTGAAGGGGAAGGGTACATGGATGTGTCATGACAATTTGTAATGGTTGCATCTGTAATAGGTCACTTGGCTGGGCAATATAAAGAGAGAAATCAAATCGAAGTTTGAAAGTCAAACGGCAATTTGAAAAGTCAAATCTGAAGTTTGCTTGGTGGAGGGAGAGTAGGAAACCTACTTGGGGAGGAAGTCCCACTCCCTCCCACCCGCCGGCCATGAAGAGGAGTTTGGGGAGGACTCCCTCCTCCCCAAACCGCCTCTCTCCTCCTATATAAGGAGGGGTAGGGCGCCCCCTCTCCCTACAACTCCAAACCCTAGCAAGGCGCCTACACCTCTCCAAGTGTTGCCGCCTCCTAGGGCTCCTCAAGTCGCCGAGTTGGGGCTTCCCTAAGCCCTAGCCGCCGGCTACACAAAACCCCTTGGTGCCTCTAAACCCTAGATCACCAAGGCCCCTCTCTTGCTCCACCATACTCGCTCCGGCTTAAGGCGAAGCCCTGCGAGATCTCCCCTCTACTTCAAACACCACGTCATCGTGCTCCCGGAATCGCGAGGAGAGTGCTACAACCTCTGTTGCCTCCTGGAACAAGGGAGAGGAAGGTCTTCATCGTGTACCGTACGTGTGACCGAATGCTGGAGCGCTACCGGAATGCGGCGCCGGAAGGATCGTCTACGCGATCTTGAGATCGGCAAGTGAACGACTACATCACCCATGAGAATCTGCTCTCGTTAACCGCTTTGGATCTTTGAGGGTTAGTGTTGGGGTTCGTAGCACGGAAAACAAAAAATTTCTACCGCATGAACACACAATCAAGATCTAATCTATGATCAAGCCAAGATCTATCTACTAGATTGTAGCAACAAGTCGATAGAGGAACTCACCCTCGAAGATTCCAAAGCGGTTAACGAGAGCAGATTCTCGTGGGTGATGTAGTCATACACTTGCCGATCTCAAGATCGCATAGACGATCCTTCGGCGCTGCGTTCGGCGGCGCTTCATGATCGGTCACCGTTGGTACTCGATGAAGACATTCTCTCCCTTGTTCCAAGACGGAGGTCAGCACTCTCCTCGCGATTAGGCAGCCTGAAGGCGAGGCAGTATGGTGGACTATGAGAGAGCCTTGGTGATCTAGGGTTTAGACACACCAATTAGAAGGGCTAAACCAGCGGCTAGGGCAATTAGAAGCTCAAACTCGGCTTGGGAGAAATCCTAGGCTGTGGCTAGGGTTTAGGTTTAGAGGTAGGGAACTTGTGTCTGGGAGGGAGCCCCGCCTCCTCTTATAGGTGGAGGGAGGCGCGCCTGGGGAGGGGAGTCCCTCCCCAACTCGGACCCAAGGTGGGCCGGCGGTGGGAGGAGGAACTGTAGGGTTTCGTAGCATGGAAAACAAAAAATTTCTACCGCGTACAAACAAACAAGCCAAGATCTATCTACTAGATTGTAGCAACGAGTCGATGGAATAACTCACCCTCGAAGATTCCAAAGTGTTTAACGAGAGCGGATTCTCGTGGGTGATGTAGTCGTACTCTTCCCGATCTCAAGATCGCGTGAAGCGATCCTTCCGGCTGTGTTAAGCGCTCCCTTGATCGGTCACACGTTAAATTTTCGATGAAGACCTTCCTCTCCTTGTTCCAGGCAATGGAGGTTGTAGCACTCTCCTCGTGATTCCGGTGACTGGCGTGGTACCGGAAGTATAGGGGAGATCTCGCAGGGCTTCGCCTTAAGCCGGAGCGAGTATGGTGGAGTATGAGAGAGTCCCTCGGTGTTCTAGGGTTTAGACACACCAAGGAGGGGCAAGCCAGCGGCTAGGGTTTAGCTAGGCGGCGGCGGCGGTTTGCCCTAGAGCCGGCGGCGGCTATGGAGGCGGCGGCGGCTTGGGTCTAGGGTTTGGAGGAGAGGGTCTTGTGTATCTCTAGGAGGGAGCCCTGCCCCTCCTTATATAGGTGGAGGGGCCGACCGGCCAAGGGGAGGGATAGGAGTCCCTCCCCAACTCGGCTTGGAGGTGGGCCGCCGGTTGGAGGAGGGAACTCCTCCCCAACTCGGTTTCCCCCTTACTCCTCTTTTCCTCTTTCCAAATTTAGCCGTTTGACTTTTCAAACTAGCTATTTGACTTTTCAAACTAGGATTTGAATTAATCCTTTATTTGGTACAGCGATGACACTTAGTACATGATGCAATCATACCAACTTGATACAACACATTCATGTACCCTTCCCCTCCGGTCTTGGGACATTCCGGAACATTCTAGAACATTCCCGATGAAAACACCGGAACCATTCCCCAACTCCGAAACGGGACTTTCCTTATATGAATCTTATTCTCCGGACCATTCCAGATCTCCTCGTGATATCCCGGATCCCATCCGGGACTCCGAACAACATTCGGTCTCTTTCTCATCATTCCATAACTACTCAAACAACGTCGAATCCTTAAGTGTGTCTCCCTACGGTTCGTGAATTATGCGGACATGATCGAGACACTTCTCCGAGCAATAACCAATAGAGGAATCTGGAAATTCATATGGCTCCCACATAATTCTACGATTACTTTGCGATCGAATGAACCACTTACATACGATATCAATTTCCCTTTGTCTCACGATAGTTTACTTATCCGAGGTTATGATCGTCGATATCTCTGCATACCTAGTTCAACCTCGTTACCGATAAGTACTCTTTTCTCGTTCCCGTGATATGTGATCCCTTGTGAGCCAGTCACATGCTTGCAAGCTAATTGGATGACATTTCACCGAGAGGGCCTAGAGTATATCTATCCGTCATATGGATGGACAAATCCCACTCTTGATCCATGTGTTTCAACCAATACTTTCCGAACACTCAATGCCACCTTTATAGCCACCCGATTCACGGTGTGGTGTTTGATGTCACCAAAGCATCCATCCGGTAAAGGTGATATGCATGATCTCATGGTCGAAGGAATCAGATTACTATGTATCAAAAAGCATATAGCAATTGAACTATTAAAATGACTTGATCTTTATGCTACGCTTATCTATAGGAGTATGTCCATCATATCATTCTCCTAACAATATGATCTTGTTGTTAATAACATCTCAATGTTTATGATAGGGAAACCACAATCATCTATTAACCAACAAGCTAGTATTATATAGAGGCTTTACTAGGGACTTCAAATTAAGTTTACAAATCACACAAGTATTAATGTTTCATTGTTAATACTATTATAGCATGAATGTAAACATTTATCATAAACACAAAGATATAATAATAACTGTATTTATTATTGCCTCTAGGGCATATCTCCAACAGTCTCCCACTTGCACTAGAGTCATCTAATCTAGATTACATGGTAATATCTTAGAACACCCATGGCAGTTTGGTGCTGGTCATGTTTTGCCCTCGGGAGAGGTTTAGTCAACGGATCCGCCACATTCAGATATGTGTGTACTTTGCAAATCTTTATATCCCCATCTTGGATATGTTCTCGAATAGCGTGAAAACATAGCTTGATATGCTTCAGCTTCTTGTGTGACCTTGGTTCTTGCGCATTGGCTATGGCGCCCATGTTATCACAGTAGATAGACATTGGGTCCATCGCACTAGGAACCACACCTAGCTCTGTAATGAACTCTTTCATCCATAACGCTTCTTGTGAAGCCTCCGAAGCAGCCATGTATTCCGATTCAGTTGAAGATCTCGCCACAACGCTTTGCTTTGCACTCCTCTAGCTAACTGCTGCACCATTCAAAATAAATACGTATCCAGATTGTGATTTAGAATCATCCGGATTGGTGTTCCAACTAAAATCGGTGTAACCATTAACAACGAGCTGTTCATCACCTCCATAAGAAAGAGCCATATCCTTAGTTCTTCTCAAGTACTTAAGGATGTTTTTGACCGATGTCCAATGATCCACTCCTGAATCACTTTGATATCTGCTAGTTAAACTAACAACATATGCAATGTCGGGTCTAGTACATAGCATGGCATACATTAGAGATCCTATGGCTGAGGCATAGGGAGTCTTACTCATCCTTTCTCTATCTTCTGCCGATGTCGGACTTTGAGTTTTACTCAAGGTCGTATTGGGCAACATGGGCAAGAACCCTTTCTTGCTATCTTCCATTCCAAACCTCTTTAGAACTTTATCCAAATATGTACTCTGTGACAATGATATTTGGCGTTTCGATCTATCTCTATAAATCTTTATGCCTAATATGTAAGCTGCATCGCCAAGATCCTTCATTGAAAAACTATTATTCAAATATTCCTTGACACTATTAAGAAGGTCTACATCATTCCCAATCAATAATATGTCATCCACATATAGTATTAAGAATGCTCTGAGCTCCACTCACTTTCTTGTAAATACAAGCTTCTCCATAAGTTTGTATAAAACCAAAACTTTTGATCACCTTATCAAAACGTTGATTCCAACTTCGGGATGCTTGCTTCAATCCATAGATAGATCGTTGAAGTTTGCATACCTTGTTAGCATCTTTAGGATCAACAAAACCTTTGGGTTGCATCATATACAACTCTTCATCAATGTCTCCATTGAGGAATGCTGTTTTGACATCCATCTGCCATATCTCATAATCGCAATATGCGTGATTGCTAACATAATCCTCACAGACTTTAGCTTTGCTCTTGGTGAGAAAGTCTCATCGTAGTCGACTCCTTGAATTTGTCGAAACCCTTTTGCGACAAGTCGAGCTTTATAGACGATAACATTACCATCGGCATATGTTTTCTTCTTGAAGATCCATTTGTTCTCGTGACCTTCGGCCATCCGTAAGTCCACCAAAGTCCATACTTGGTTTTCGTACATGGATCCAATCTCGGTTCATGGCTTCTTGCCATTTATTGGAATCTGGGCTCATCATCGCTTCCTCATATGTCTCGGGGTCATCGGTGTTGTCCACCAACATGACACTCATAACGGAATCATACCAATGCAGGTGTGAGTTCTCGTTGACTGCGAGGCTCTGTAGCAACTTCAACCGAAGTTTCATGATCATCATCATTAGCTTCCTCTCTTATTGGTGCGCACCACAGGAACTTCTTCGGTCTTTGCGCTGCTTCATAATTCGAGAGAAGGTTCGACAACCTCGTCGAGTTCTACTTTCCTTCGTCACTTCTTCGAGAGAAATTCCTTCTCTAGAAAGGATCCATTCTTAACAGCGAAGATTTTGCCTTCGGATCTATGATAGAAGGTATACCCAATAGTTTCCTTGGGTATCCTATGAAGACGCATTTTCGCTTTGGGTTCAAGCTTGTCATTTGTAACTTCTTTACATAGGCTTCGCACCCCAAACTTTAAGGAGCGACAATCTAGGTTTCTTCCCAAACCATAATTCATACGGTGTCGTTTCAGCAGTTTAGGCGGTCCCCTATTTAAAGTGAATGCTTGTTTCTAATGCATAACCCCAAAATGATAGCGGTAAATCTGTAAGTGACATCATAGAGCGAACCATATCTAAGAGAGTTCGATTCGACGTTCGGACACACCATTCTGTTGTGGTGTTCGGCGGTGTCAATTGTGAAAGTATTCCGCATTTCTTCAAATGCTCGCCAAACTCGTAACTTAGATATTCACCTCCACGATCAGAACATAGAAATTTAATCTTCTTGTTACGTTGATTCTCTACCTCACTTTGAAATTCCTTAAACTTCTCGAAAGTTTCGGACTTATGTTTCATGAAATAGATATACCCATATCTACTCAAGTCATCCGTGAAGGTAAGAACATAACGATAACCACCGCGCGATGCTACACTCATTGGACCACACATCGGTATGTATGATTTCCAATAAGTCCGTAACTCGCTCCATCATACCAGAAAATGGAGTCTTAGTCATTTTACCCATCAGACATGCTTCGCATCTATCAAGTGATTCGAAATCAAGTGATTCAAGAAGTCCATCAGAATGGAGTTTCTTCATACGCTTCACCCTAATGTGACCAAGACGATAGTGCCACATATAGGTCGAGTTATCGCTTGATTTCAAACGTTTAGCCTCAATGTTATTAATATGTGTATCTCCACTATCGAGATTCAATAAGAATAGACCATCTATCAAAGGTGCATGTGCATAAAACATATTACTCATATAAATCGAACAACCATTATTCTCGGATTTAAACAAGTAACCGTCTCGCAATAAACAAGATCCCGATATAATGTTCATGCTTAAGCAGCACCAAATAACAATTATTTAAGTATAAAACTAATCTCGATGGTAGATGAAGGGTAGCGTGCCGACCGATCACATCAACCTTTGATCCGTTTCAACGCGCCGTCACCTCGTTCCTCGCTAGCTTCCGTTTATTCTGCAGACTTTTGAGTTACAAATATGAGCAACCAGAACCCGTATCAAATACCGAGCACTATTACGAGTACTAGTGAGATACACATCAATAACATGTATATCGGATATACCTTTCTTCTTGATGTTGCCGTTCTTCAAATCCGCCAAGTACTTTGGGCAATTCCGCTTCCACTGACCTTCTCCCTTGCAGTAAAAGCACTCAGTATCAGGCTTAGGTCCAGCCTTGGTCTTCTTCGTCGGCGTGGTAACTTTCTTACCACCCTTCTTGAAGTGTCCCTTCTGCTTTGACTTGCCTTTCTTGAATTTGGTTGTATTATTGACCTTCAAGACTTGGTGCTCTTTCTTGATCTCCACTTCTGCTAACTTCAACATGGCAAGAGTTACGCAGCGTCTTGTTCATGTTTTGCATGTTGTAGTTCATCACAAAGTTCTTGTAACTTGGTGGTAGTGATTGGAGGACACGGTAAATCCCCAAAGCATTAGGAATCACAATACCCAAGCTTTGAAGTTTGTTTGCGTGCCGGACATCTTAATCACATGCTCATTGTGGGCTGCCCTCTTCCATCTTGCAGTTAAAGAACTTTTGAAGCCTCATAGCTTTCAATTGCATGAGTCTCAAAGATCAATTTGAGATCCTCGACAATATCATATGGGTCTGAATTCTCAAACCTTTTACGAAGCTCGATTCTAAACCATACAAGATAGCACCTTTGAGCATGGAGTCTTGAGTCTTAGAGTGAGGTAAACATTCTTTACTTCATCGGGCATGGCTGCAGTGGGTCACCTAGCGGTGCATCCAGCACATAGGTCAAATTACCATTTGTGAGGACAATCCTCAAATGCGGAACCAATCCATGAGTTGCTTCCATTGTTTTCAACTTTTCTTTCTCTAGGAGCATTAAAATTGATGGTAGGGTGCCATTGATCTACAACATATTTGCAATAATTTAGACTAAGTTTATGACAAATTGAGTTCAAATTAATAAATTTAATCTAGGTGAACTCCCTCAAAACAATATCCCTCACATTGTTTTAGTGATCACATGAACCAAATCCACCACATCAACACCGATCATCACGAGAGTTGATATAGTTTGATGTGAACAATCGACATGTTCATCATATCTACTATATGATTCATGCTTTACCTTTCGGTGATCCGTGTTCGAGACCATGTACGTACATGCTAGGCTCGTCAAGATCAAACCTTAGTTTCGCATGAGCAAATCTGGCTTGCTCACGTTGTATACACTTGCGGAATCTAACACACCCGATCATCACGTGGTGCTTGAAACAACAAGCTTTAGCAGTGCTAACTAAGGGTGAACACTTTATGACTTGAAATTCATGTGCATGAGGATCATCTTATAATGCTACCGTTGTCTACTAAACAATACAAGATGCATAAAGGATTAACATCACATGCAATTCATAATATGTGATATGATATGGCCTTTCTTCTTTGTGCTTAGATCTCCATCTTCTATACGAACATGATCTCCATCATCATCGGCATTGCATCAAGGTCGATGGCGCTTCTCCATGGTTGTAGTCCACGGCTTCAACTATTACAACTACTTTGAATAGACACGGGTCTTAACATAAATTAAAGACAACCATATGGCTCCTGCGGTTGCCAACTTACAATAAGGAACATTGCATACATCAAATATAATCACAATCATGGCCATATCACATCACGACACACCTGCAAAACAAAGTTAGGCGCCTCTACTTTCTTTGCATGTTTTACGTGGTTTGGGGCTTTCAATAAGTGTCGTTCTAACTTACGAACAAGAACCACAACATTGATACTAGTATTGTTAATCACCCGTTGTAAATTGGATCTTAACTATGCTAGGAGAAAGCAGGCACCATAAAGCCACTTATGCAATACAAGTTGCATGTCAGCGTGGAGCAAGTCTCATGAGCGATGTCATGTAAGGTTAGCCGGCGCTTCATCCCAACATCCATAAGATGCAAAGTACACAAGAAGCAATTGACAATAAAGCATCAACGCCCACAATGACCATTGTGTTCTACTTGTGCAACAGATCTACATATAGACACGGCTCGATACCCTTTGTAGGGTTTCATAGCATGGAAAACAAAAATTTCTACCATACAAACAAACAAGCCAAGATCTATCTACTAGATTGTAGCAGTCGATGGAATAACTCACCCTCGAAGATTCCAAAGTGTTTAACGAGGCGGCTTCTCGTGGGTGATGTAGTCGTACTCTTCCGATCTCAAGATCGCGTGAGCGATCCTTCCGCGCTGCGTTCCATGGCGCTCCTGATCGGTCACCGTTCGATTTTCGACGAAGACCTTCCTCTCCTTGTTCCGACGCGTGGAGGTTGTAGCACTCTCCTCGCGATTCGGCCTTGGCAACGTGTGCAGGAAGTAGAGGGAGATCTCATGAGCCGCCTTAAGCCGGGCAGTATGGTGGAGTATGAGAGTCCCTCGGTGTTCTAGGGTTTAGACACACCAAGGAGGGGCAAGCCCGGCTAGGGTTTAGCTAGCCGTGGCCAGTTTGCCCTAGGGGCGGCGGCTATGGGCGGCGACTTGGGGCTAGGGTTTGGAGGAGAGGGTCTTGTGTGTCTCTAGGAGGAGGAGCCCTCCTTATATAGGTGGAGGGCGGCCAGCCAAGGAGGGAGAGGAGTCCCTCCCAACTCGGCTTGGAGGTGGGCGCCGCCGGTTGGAGGAGGGAACTCCTCCCCAACTTGGTTTCCCCTTCCTCCTCTTTTCCTCTTTCCAAATTTAGCCGTTTGACTTTTCAAACTAGCTATTTGACTTTTCAAACTAGGATTTGAATTAATCCTTTATTTGGTACAGCGATGACACTTAGTACATGATGCAATCATACCAACTTGATACAACACATTCATGTACCCTTCCCCTCGGAGTCTTGGGACATTAGGAACATTCTAGAACATTCGATGAAAACAGGAACCATTCCCCAACTCAAAGCGGGACTTTCCTTATATGAATCTTATTCTCCGGACCATTCCGGATCTCCTCGTGATATCCCGGATCCCATCCGACTCGAAGAACATTTGGTCTCTTTCTCATCATTCCATAACTACTCAAACAACGTCGAATCCTTAAGTGTGTCTCCCTATGGTTCGTGAATTATGCGGACATGATCGAGACACTTCTCCGAACAATAACCAATAGAGGAATCTGGAAATTCATATGGCTCCCACATAATTCTACGATTACTTTGCGTCGAATGAACCACTTACATACGATATCAATTTCCCTTTGTCTCACGATAGTTTACTTATCAGGGTTATGATGGTATCTACGCATACCTAGTTCAACCTCGTTACCGATAAGTAATCTTTTCTCGTTCGTGATATGTGATCCTTGTGAGCCAGTCACATGCTTGCAAGCTAATTGGATGACATTTCACCGAGAGGGCCTAGAGTATATCTATCCGTCATATGGATGGACAAATCCCACTCTTGATCCATGTGTTTCAACCAATACTTTCCGAACACTCAATGCCACCTTTATAGCCACCCAGTTACGGTGTGGTGTTTGATGTCACCAAAGCATCCATCCGGTAAAGGTGATATGCATGATCTCATGGTCGAAGGAATCAGATTACTATGTATCAGAAAGCATATAGCAATTGAACTATTAAAATGACTTGATCTTTATGCTACGCTTATCTATAGGAGTATGTCCATCATATCATTCTCCTAACAATATGATCTTGTTGTTAATAACATCTCAATGTTCATGATAGGGAAACCACAATAATCTATTAACCAACAAGCTAGTATTATATAGAGGCTTTACTAGGGACTTCAAATTAAGTTTACAAATCACACAAGTATTAATGTTTCCTTGTTAATACTATTATAGCATGAATGTAAACATTTATCATAAACACAAAGATATAATAATAACTGTATTTATTATTGCCTCTAGGGCATATCTCCAACAATACCAATGTTTAAGAAAGGACACCTTGGGTTTTATCCCAAACCATAACTTTATATGGTGTCAATTCAACGGATTATGATGGAGCTCTTTTCAGTGGAAAAATGGTAGTCTCTAAAGCTTTTAATCTTTAAAATATAATGGCAATTTTATGAATTACACCTTTGATCTTACCATGTCAAACAAGGTTTAATTACATATCTCGAACGCTCCATACTCTTATGGTGTTTCGGGAAATGCAAATCCACGGAACGATTCCTCAAATCTTAGGTGTTTTATGCTAAACTTGTAACTCAAATATCTTCCTTTATGATCTTATCATAAACTATTTATATTCTTGTTACAATGATTTTGCACTTCATCTTGAAAGTCTTTGAACTTTTAAAATGTTTCATATTTCATCCTTATTAAGTAAATATTCATAAATTCACTCAAATTTTCGGAGAAAGCATATGAAGTTGAAATTCATCGCTCTTGACTACACATAATGGACTTCATACAACAATATGTACAAGTTCCTATAAGCTAGTCATTCGTTCCCTTTTGGCCTATGAACAAAGTTTTAATTATCTCTAGGAAAGTTTCACAAGCATCATTTGATCAAAAATCAAAAGACTCCAAAATTCCATCCACATGGAGTTTCTTCATGTTTTATTTCCAATATAATTTAAACGCCAATGTCACTTCCTAAGTGATCTTTTGATCAATTTGTCTTTCGACATTTTTAGCACTAGTTTTATGGATGTGATTTCTCCAACGAGATTTGTAAATCATCAATCTTTTATGGATTACGACAATTATTTGAACAACCCTTTTGTTCTCATAATACCTGATAAAACAAATCTTGAAGGCAAGCTTTGATGTTTAACGAGCAACACAATAACCCTTTATTTGTTCTCGATGAACATTATCACATATTATTTTGCTAGTTACTTAGGCCATTGTAGTTCATGAATTGTGTTGTTTCGTATGACGATTCACACCAACAAATTTAGTATCAAATACTTAAGAACCACATTGTTTAATAAGCAAAGAATATAGCCATAACATGTATATCCTCTATATACCTAAGCTGAACAATTTTAGTCTTTTCTTTTCTGGCATATATTTATGAGATTCTCTTTCAGTATTTCCTTTTTTGTTTGAAAGAATCTACCAACATCAATAGTGGAGTCACACACATGACACATAGTCCAAATCGTGTATAGTTAAATACCAATGTCTTTGGACTTGCACTTTGAAGTAGATCACCATCATCAAATACTTGGTGTTCTTTCAAATTCCATTCTTTAGTAATCTCTTGGTGTAGTAAACATTTTACATACATAAAATATTCACCCTTCTCATGGAATTATTCATGATCAAGCTACTTTAGCTTATAACGGTGAATCGCGAGTATAATGTTGCTCTCTAAAACCTTTTGGAGAATTAAGACGACCAGCGTCTCTAACCTTTTGCAAATTCTTATCAAATATGAGAACATGACTTTTGCCATATTATACTCTATCATGTTGCAACCAAAACTTTGTTTCAGACATCATAATATCTTCCACACATCATGGTTTCTGAAACAACTCTTTCAGATCCTAGATAACCTTGATATTAAGACAATCTTTTGAATATCAAGAATCATGGAGACAAACATGATACTTATATACTAACATTGGAATTATCACTCTTGATTTAATACCAACTATTAAACTTCACAGAGTAATCGAAACTTACTGAAAGTTTGCAATAGGACTTTTAAACTTTAGATTAACACTTCAAAAACAATACGGTATCAGTTCGTAAAGTAACTAACCAGAATTCTATAGTTCTATCATCTCAATTATAACTAAGCGCAAGGTGGTAAACGGATGCCAATGACTACAACAACTATGCAAATTCACTTTGATTTAATTTATGATAAATAGTGTTCAACTTTTAATCATATTGCTGTTGAACTCCCACTCAAAACAATATCCCTCACATTGTTTTAGTGATCACACGAACTAAATCCACCACATCCAAACCGATCATCACGAGAGATGATGTAGCTTCAAAGGCGAACAATCAACATGTTCATCATATCTACTATATGACTCATGCTTTATCTTTCGGTATTCCGTGTTCCGAGACCATGTCTGTATATGCTAGGCTCGTCAAGATCAAACCTTAGATTCCGCATGAGCAAATCTGGCTTGCTCACGTTGTATACACTTGCAGAATCTAGCACACCTGATCATCACGTGGTGCTTCGAAACAACAAGCTTTAGCAACGGTGCTTACTAAGGATGAACACTTTAAAACTTGAAATTGTGTGCTTGAGGGATCATCTTATAATGCTACCGTCGTTAACTAAGCAATACAAGATGCATAAAAGGATTAACATCACATGCAATTCATAATATGTGATATGATATGGCCTTTCTTCTTGTGCTTTCGATCTCCATCTTCAAGCACGAACATGATCTCCATCATCACCGGTATGGCGTCAAGGTCAATGGCGCCGTTTCATGGTTGTCGTCCACCAGCTTCAGCTATTACAACTACTTTGTATAGATACGCAGGTCTTAACGGAATTTAAAGACAACCATATGACTCCTGCCGGTTGCCAACTTACAATAAGGAACATTGCATACATCATATATAATCACAATCATGGCCATATCACATCATAGCACACCCCTGTAAAACAAAGTTAGACGCCTCTAATTTTTGTTGCATATTTACGTGGTTTGGGGCTTTCAATAAGTGTCGTTCTAACTTACGAACAAAAACCACAACGTTGATGCTTGAACTATCAAGTGCCCGTTGTAAATTGAATCTTTACTATGATGGGAGACACAGACACCCGCAAAGCCACTTATGCAATACAAGTTGCATGTTGAGCGTGGAGCAAGTCTCATGAACGATGTCATGTAAGGTTAGCCCGGGCCGCTTCATCCCACCATACCGCAAGATGCAAAGTACACAAGAAGCAATTGATAATAAAAGACCACCGCCCATAATGACCATTGTGTTCTACTCGTGCAACAGATCTACATATAGACACGGTTCTAATACCACTGTAGGGGTTCGTAGCATGTAAAACAAAAAAATTCTACCGCGTGAACACACAATCAAGATCTAATCTATGATCAAGCCAAGATCTATCTACTAGATCAGTGCAACAAGTTGATAGAGTACTAACTGTTGGGATATGCCCAAGAGGCAATAATAAAGTGGTTATTATCATATCTTCATACTTATGATAAATGTTTACATACCATGCTATAATTGTATTAACCGGAAACATTAATACTTGTGTGATTTGTAAACATAAAAGAGTCCCTAGTGAAGCCTCTTGTTAAACTAGCTTGTTGGGTTAATATATGATCATGGTTTCCTGATCATGAACATAGAGATGTTATTAACAACAGGGTCATATCATTAGGAGAATGATGTGATGGACATACTCCTATAGTTAAGCGTAGCATAAAGATCAAGTCATTTAATATAGTTCATTTGCTATAAGCTTTCTGATACATAGTAACCTAATTCCTTCGACCATGAGATCATGCATATCACCTTTACCGGAAGGATGCTTTGATGACATCAAACACCACACCGTAACAGGGTGGCTATAAAGGTGGCATTGAGTGTTCAGAAAGTATTGGTTGAGACACATGGATCAAGAGTGGGATTTGTCCATCCATATGATGGATAGATATACTCTGGGCCCTCTCGGTGGAATGTCATCCAATTAGCTTGCAAGCATGTGACTAGCTCACAAGGGATAACATACCATGGGAACGAGAAAAGAGTACTTAGCAGTAACGAGGTTGAACTAGGTATGCAGAGATACCGACGATCATAACCTCGGATAAGTAAAATATCGTGAGACAAAGGGAAATTGGTATCATATGTAAGTGGTTCATTCGATCGCAAAGTAATCGTAGAAATATGTGGGAGCCATATGAATTTCCAGATTCCTCTATTGGTTATTGATCGGAGAAGTGTCTCGATCATGTCCGCATAATTCACGAACCGTAGGGAGACACACTTAAGGATTCGATGTTGTTGAGTAGTTATGGAATGATGAGTAAGAGACCGAATGTTGTTCGGAGTCTCGAATGAGACCCGGGATATCACGAGGAGATCCGGAATGGTCCGGAGAATAAGATTCATATAAGGAAAGTCCTATTTCGGCGTTATAGAATGATTCTGGTGTTTTCATCGGGAATGTTCTAGAAGGTTCCGGAATGTCCGGCACTCCGGAGGGGAAGGGTACATGAATGTGTTATATCAAGTTGGTATGATTGCATTATGTACTTGGTGTCATCGCTGTACCAAATAGAGGGTTTATTCAAATCCTAGTTTGAAAAGTCAAACGGCTAGTTTGAAAGTCAAACGGCTAGTTTTGGGAAAGAAGAGAAGGAGGTTTGAAACCGACTTGGGGGAGGAGTTCCTCCTCCCACCACCGGCCCACCTTGGGTCCGAGTTGGGGAGGGACTCCCCTCCTCAAGCGCGCCTCCCTCCACCTATAAGAGGAGGGGCAGGGCTCCCCTCCTAGACACAAGTTCCCTACCTCTAAACCTAAACCCTAGCCACAACCTAGGGATTTCTCCCAAGCCGCCGAGTTAGAGCTTCTAATTGCCCTAGCCACTGGTTTAGTCCCTTCTAATTGGTGTGTCTAAACCCTAGATCACCAAGGCTCTCTCATAGTCCACCATACTCGCTCCGGCTTAAGGCGAAGCCTGAGATCTCCTCTACTTAGATACCACTGCGTCGTCTTGGGAATCGCGAGGAGAGTGCTACAACCTCATTTTCTTTGGAACAAGGGAGAGGAAGGTCTTCATCGATCTTAAGCGATGTGACCAAGCGCTGCAGGAACGCAGCGCCGGAAGGATCAACTACGCGATCTTGAGATCGGCAAGTGTACGACTACATCACCCACGAGAATCTGCTCTCGTTAACCGCTTTGGAATCTTCGAGGGTGAGTTCCTCTATCGACTTGTTGCTACAATCTAGTAGATAGATCTTGGCTTGATCATAGATTAGATCTTTATTGTGTGTTCATGCGGTAGAATTTTTTTGTTTTCCATGCTACGAACCCCAACAGTGGTATCAGAGCCGTGTCTATATGTAGATCTGTTGCACGAGTAGAACACAATGGTCATTGTGGGCGTTGATGCTTTTGTTGTCGATTGCTTCTTGTGTACTTTGCATCTTGCGGGATGGTGGGATGAAGCGGCCCGGGCTAACCTTACATGACATCGTTCATGAGACTTGCTCCACGCTTGACATGCAACTTGTATTGCATAAGTGGCTTTGCGGGTGCCTGTTTCTCCCAACATAGTTAAGATTCAATTTACAACGGGTGATTGACAATACTAGTATCAATGTTGTGGTTCTTGTTCGTAAGTTAGAACGACACTTATTGAAAGCCCCAAACCACGTAAAACATGCAAAGAAAATTAGAGACGTCTAACTTTGTTTTGCAGGGGTGTGCTGTGATGTGATATGGCCATGATTGTGATTATATTTGATGTATGCAATGTTCCTTATTGTAAGTTGGCAACCGGCAGGAGCCATATGGTTGTCTTTAAATTCTGTTAAGACCCGTGTGTCTATTCAAAGTAGTTGTAAAAGTTGAAGCTGGTGAACGACAACCATGGAGCAGCGTCATTGACCTTGATGCAATGCCGGCGATGATGGAGATCATGTTCGTGCTTGAAGATGGAGATCGGAAGCACAAAGAAGAAAGGCCATATCATATCACATATTATGAATTGCATGTGATGTTAATCCTTTTATGCATCTTGTATTGCTTAGTTTACGACGGTAGCATTATAAGATGATCCCTCAAGCACACAATTTCAAGTTTTAAAGTGTTCATCCTTAGTAAGCACCGTTGCTAAAGCTCGTTGTTTCGAAGCACCACGTGATGATCGGGTGTGTTAGATTCTGCGAGTGTATACAACGTGAGCAAGCCAGATTTGCTCATGCAGAAGCTAAGGTTGATCTTGACGAGCCTAGCATGTACAGACATGGTCTCGGAACACGGATCACCGAAAGGTAAAGCATGAGTCATATAGTAGATATGATGAACATGTTGATTGTTCGCCATTGAAAGCTACATCAACTCTCGTGATGATCGGTTTTGATGTGGTGGATTTGGTTCGTATGTAAGTGGTTCATTCGATCGCAAAGTAATCGTATAAATATGTGGGAGCCATATGAATTTCCAGATTCCTCTATTGGTTATTGATCGGAGAAGTGTCTCGATCATGTCCGCATAATTCACGAACCGTAGGGAGACACACTTAAGGATTCGATGTTGTTGAGTAGTTATGGAATGATGAGTAAGAGACCGAATGTTGTTCGGAGTCTCGGATGGGATCCGGGATATCACGAGGAGATCCGGAATGGTCCGGAGAATAAGATGCATATAAGGAAAGTCCTATTTCGGGGTGATTCCGGTGTTTTCATCGGGAATGTTCTAGAAGGTTCCGGACTGTCCGGCACTCCGGAGGGGAAGGGTACATGAATGTGTTATATCAAGTTGGTATGATTGCATTATGTACTTGGTGTCATCGCTGTACCAAATAGAGGGTTTATTCAAATCCTAGTTTGAAAAGTCAAACGGCTAGTTTGAAAGTCAAACGGCTAGTTTTGGGAAAGAAGAGAAGGAGGTTTGAAACCGACTTGGGGGAGGAGTTCCTGTTGGAGATATGCCCTATAGGAAATAATAAATACAGTTATTATTATATCTTTGTGTTTATGATAAATGTTTATATTCATGCTATAATAGTATTAACAAGGAAACATTAATACTTGTGTGATTTGTAAACTTAATTTGAAGTCCCTAGTAAAGCCTCTATATAATACTAGCTTGTTGGTTAATAGATGATTGTGGTTTCCCTATCATGAACATTGAGATGTTATTAACAACAAGATCATATTGTTAGGAGAATGATATGATGGACATACTCCTATAGATAAGCGTAGCATAAAGATCAAGTCATTTTAATAGTTCAATTGCTATATGCTTTCTGATACATAGTAATCTGATTCCTTCGACCATGAGATCATGCATATCACCTTTACCGGATGGATGCTTTGGTGACATCAAACACCACACCGTGAATCGGGTGGCTATAAAGGTGGCATTGAGTGTTGAAAAGTATTGGTTGAAACACATGGATCAAGTGGGATTTGTCCATCCATATGACGGATAGATATACTGGGCCTCTCGGTGAAATGTCATCCAATTAGCTTGCAAGCATGTGGTGGCTCAAGGGATCACATATCACGGGAGCGATAAAAGAGTACTTATATAACGAGGTTGAACTAGGTATGCGGAGATACCAAGCGATCATAACCTCGGATAAGTAAACTATCGTGAGACAAAGGGAAATTGATATCGTATGTAAGTGGTTCATTCGATCGCAAAGTAATCGAGAATTATGGGAGCCATATGAATTTCAGATTCCTCTATTGGTTATTGTTCGAGAAGTGTCTCGATCATGTCCGCATAATTCACGAACCGTAGGAGACACACTTAAGGATTGACGTTGTTTGAGTAGTTATGGAATGATGAGAAAGATCTGAATGTTGGAGTCGGATGGGATCCGGATATCACGAGATCCGGAATGGTCCGGAGAATAAGATTCATATAAGGAAAGTCCGTTTGGGAGTTGGGGAATGGTTAGGTGTTTTCATGAATGTTCTAGAATGTTAGGAATGTCAAGCACTCAGGAGGAAGGAGGGTACATGAATGTGTTGTATCAAGTTGGTATGATTGCATCATGTACTAAGTGTCATCGCTGTACCAAATAAAGGATTAATTCAAATCCTAGTTTGAAAAGTTTGAAAAGTCAAACGGCTAAATTTGGAAAGAGGAAAAGAGGAGGAAGGGAAATGAGTTGAGGAGTTCCTCCTCCAACCGTGCCCACCTCCAAGCCGAGTTGGGAGGGACTCCTCTCCCTGGCCGGTCGGCCCTCCACCTATATAAGGAGGGGCAGGCTCCTCCTGAGATACACAAGACCCTCTCCTCCAAACCCTAGCCCCAAGCCATGCCATAGCCGTGACTTAGGCCAAACCGTCACGCCTAGCTAAACCCTAGCCACCGGCTTGCTCCTTGGTGTGTCTAAACCCTAGAACACCGAGGGACTCTCTCATACTCCACCATACTCGCTCGGCTTAAGCCTGCTGAGATCTCTACTTCCTACTTAGGTGCCACAGTTGTCTAGGAATCGCGAGGAGAGTGCTACAACCTCCGCCTTTGCTGGAACAAGGAGAGGAAGGTCTTCGTCGAAAATCGAACGTGTGACCGATCATGGAGCGCCGAAGCGCAATGGGAAGGATCGTCTCTGTGATCTTGAGATCGGGAAGAGTACGACTACATCACCCACGAGAATCCATCGACTCGTTGCTACAATCTAGTAGATAGATCTTGGCTTGTTTGTTTGTATGCGGTAGAAATTTTTTGTTTTCCATGCTACGAAACCCTACAGGTATGCTATGCATAAGAAAGATGTTTGCAACCAAAATCGAATGAACATATCTTTGTATGTTATTTTGAATAATCGTTGAGTATTCCTCCATAACACCGAAAGACAAAAGTGTTTGTTGCTTAGAACGTAAAGTTTCTTTGAGAAGGAATTTTCCGTGAAAAGTTAAGTGGGAGGACAATAGAACTTTGATAAGGTTAAAAGAACCTTAGCTATATGTGCAAAGTTGCGCAATGCTGAAAAGTGTTCCGGAGGCAGCAACAATGCTCATGGCTCACGTACCTCAAAGGTTGTGGTCACGAAGGTCTAAGTTCCTATTGAAACAAGTAGGTCGGGTAAACAATCAAATACCAAGATTTGAGAGTTAAATCATCATTTGACAATAATGATCTGACTACATGCAAAGAAGCGATGATGGGCCCTGACTCCGTCAAATGGCTTGAAGCCATAAAATCTGTGATAGTTCTATATACGAGAGATCAAGCTTTGAACTTGAAAGACCCCCTGAAAAGGTGCAAGACCCTACAGTCGTATTTGGATCTATAAAGAAATAGGCATGGATGTTTCACATCTATGAAATTATTGACATGTCGGGAAAGAGTTCACGACAATATTCAAATAGTAGATTATGGCAAGATCCGATCTTTCATTAAGCGATATTTAGTCTAGACAGATTAATGTAGCAACTACTACATATAATTTTGTTATATGGTAGTTGAATAAACAAAACAATTTCTTCTAATAGAATGGTTACCTAGGACGTGTGCATAACACGGTCCAAAGGGTTTTGTTAATTCAAATGATGCTAAAAGCATATGCAAACTTCAATGGTTGAAGTAAGCATCGCGGAGTTAGAATCTTCACTATGATGAAACTATTAAAAGAGTTTAATTTCATCGGAGACGATGAAGATACTTGCATTTGCAAGAAATTAAGTGGGAGCGCTAAGATATGTTTCTAATACATTATGTGGAAGACATATTGTTGATTGGAAATGATGTATCCTTTTATTAACACAGAATAAGAATTTCATCTCGATGAAAGGCTTAGGCAGAACCCGAATATTTGGCATCAATATCTATATGGATAAATTGTGACGCCAATATGGTTGTGCCAGAAGTACATAGATGAGATATTGAATGAGTTCAATATAGAAACTACAAGAAAGGTTCTTGTTGCACAGGAAGGATTGAATAAAGATTTAAGTATTTTGATACTTGATAGATACAATCACGAAGAGTATTTTATCAATCATGCTGTGATGTGTACAAATCCAGATATGTCCTATGCTCCAAATGTTATGAGCATATACCAGAATGATTCATAAGATGATTACTGGACGATAATAAAGATATTCTTATGATCTTTTAGAAGAACTAAGAATATATTATTTTGTAGAAGTGACAAATAGATGGTTAGTTCATTATAAAAGTATTACATTGATACTAGTTTTGTCACAAAGTACAAATTAAGTTTATCTCAATATAAACTAAGGGTGGAACAATATGATGGAAAGTAAGTTCCATAATGAATTTGGATGAGTTCCAAAGTTAAGACATTGTGACAGATACTACAACAAAAGGCTAAGTATATGACTGCTGTTATAGCAGCAGAAGAGGGCATTTGTGTCAAGTAGTTTGTTATCAAATTAGGTGTAGTTCACAGCGGGATAGTACTATGAAGATATATTGTACGACAATATTATCAACATGTTTTAACCCCAAGGAACTAAAGGTCTCACCAAAGGACCAAATTTTTACAAAGCCATCTCATTAGAGAATGAGTGATGCATAGAGATGCAAAGACATGCAATTACACACGGACCTGAAAGTGTCGGATCCGGAGATCAGTTGACCACTAGCAATCGTGTAAATACAACACTGGAAAGCCATAGGTGTTGAATGCACAAAGGTTTGAAACTAGATTATTGACTCTAGTGCAAGTGGGAGACTGCTGGAGATATGCCCAAGAGGCAATAATAAAGTGGTTATTATCATATCTTCATACTTATGATAAATGTTTACATACCATGCTATAATTGTATTAACCGGAAACATTAATACTTGTGTGATTTCTAAACATAAAAGAGTCCCTAGTAAAGCCTCTTGTTAAACTAGCTTGTTGGTTAATATATGATCATGATTTCCTGATTATGAACATAGAGATGTTATTAACAACAGGGTCATATCATTAGGAGAATGATGTGATGGACATACTCCTATAGTTAAGCATAGCATAAAGATCAAGTCATTTAATATAGTTCATTTGCTATAAGCTTTCTGATACATAGTAACCTAATTCCTTCGACCATGAGATCATGTTAATCACCATCACCGGAAGGATGCTTTGATGACATCAAACACCACACCGTAAATGGGTGGCTATAAATGTGGCATTGAGTGTTCGGAAAGTATGGGTTGAGGAACATGGATCAAGAGTGGGATTTGTCCATCCATATGACAGATAGATATACTCTGGGCCCTCTTGGTGGAATGTCATCCAATTAGCTTGCAAGCATGTGACTGGATCACAAGGGATCACATACCACGGGAACGAGAAAAGAGTACTTATCGGTAACGAGGTTGAACTAGGTATGAAGAGATACCGACGATCAAAACCTCGGATAAGTAAACTATCGTGAGACAAAGGGAAATTGGTATCGTATGTAAATGGTTCATTCGATCACGGAGTAATCGTAGAAATATGTGGGAGCCATATGAATTTCCAGATTCCTCTATTGGTTATTGATCGGAGAAGAGTCTCGATCATGTCTGCATAATTCACGAACCGTAGGGAGACACACTTAAGGATTCGATGTTGTTTAGTAGATATGGAATGATGAGTAAGAGACCGAATGTTGTTCGGAGTCTCAGATGGGATCCGGGATATCATGAGGAGATCCGGAATGGTCCGTAGAATAAGATTCATATAAGGAAAGTCCTGTTTCGGAGTTCGGAAATGATTCGGTGTTTTCACCGGGGAATGTTCTAGAAGGGTCTAGAAGGTCCGGCACTCCGAAGGGGAAGGGTACATGGATGTGTCATGACAATGTGGAATGGTTATATCATGTACTAGGTCACTTGGTTGGGCAATATAAAGAGAGAAATTAAATCGAAGTTTGAAAGTCAAACGCCAATTTGAAAAGTCAAATATGAAGTTTGCTTGGTGGAGGGAGAGTAGGAAACCTACTTGGGGAGGAAGTCCCACTCCCTCCCACTAGCCGGCCATGAAGAGGAGTTTGGGGAGGACTCCCTCCTCCCCAAACCGCCTCTCCCCTACTATATAAGGAGGGGTAGGGCGCCCCCTCTCGCTACAACTCCAAACCCTAGCAAGGCGCCTACACCTCTCCAACTGCTGCCGCCTCCTAGGGCTCCACAAGTCGCCGAGTTGGTGCTTCCCCAAGCCCTAGCCGCCAGCTACACCAAACCCCTTGGTGCCTCTAAACCCTAGATCGCCAAGGCCCCTCTATTGCTCCACCATACTCGCTCCGGCTTAAGGCGAAGCCCTGCGAGATCTCCCCTCTACTTCCAACACCACGCCGTCGTGTTGCCGGAATCGCGAGGAGAGTGCTACAACCTCCGCTGCCTGCTGGAACAAGGGAGAGGAAGGTCTTCATCGAGTACCATACGTGTGACCGACTGCGGGAGCGCTGCCGGAACGCGGCGCCGGAAGGATCGTCTACGCGATCTTGAGTTCGGCAAGTGAATGACTACATCACTCACGAGAATCTGCTCTCGTTAACCGCTTTGGATCTTCGAGGGTTAGTACTCTATCAACTTGTTTCATCGATCTAGTAGATAGATCTTGGCTTGATCATAGATTAGATCTTGATTGTGTGTTCATGCGGTAGACTTTTTTTGTTTTTCATGCTACGAACCCCTACAGAAATTATTATGTTGGTTTGGTTAATGGTTTTGTCTTTATGATTCTATCATGTCTGTGCTGTTTGTGATATTGCATGCTCTCCGTTGTTAGTAGCTATCTTGGCCAAGTAGTTGCTAGTGGTGCCAAGTAGTTGCTAGTGACTCCAAGAGGGGGTATTTATGCTCGATAGTGGGTTCATGCCTCTAGTTTCCAAGGGAGGTGACAAGAATCTCTTCGGTTGTAGATGTACTGTTGCTACTAGGGAGAAAACAACGGTCTCTTGTTCTTGGAACATGTGGACTGTTTACCTTACACACTTTGCTTAAAGTAGTTGTCTGTTGCTTGCAACTTAATACTGGAGGGGGTTCAGATGATAACCTGAAGGTGGAATTCTAATCATAGATGCAGTTGGATGGCGGTCTATGTATCTTGTTGTATTTCCCAATCGAATCTCATAGGATCTTTATGACTAGTAATTGCATTGTTATGCCTTGCTTAGTTCCTGTCAATTGCCCTGCTGTAATTTGTTTACCCTTCATGCCATGTTGTTTATCTAAGGAGAGCACCTCTAGTGAACTATGGACCCCAGTCCAATCATTACCATTGATACATCTTCCACTATTACTTTGTTTACTTGCTGCAAACCATTACCTTCCACATCATACGTTTAATCCTTTGTTACAACAACCGGTGAGATTGACAACCTCACTGTTAGTTGGAGCAAAGTCTTGAGTTTGTGTTGTGTAGGTCTCCGTGTTGCTTGCAACACCTGTGTGACGTTTCCTTCCTCCTACTGGTTCGATAACCTCGGTTTCTTACTGAGGGAAAACTTGCTGATGTACTGCTTCATACCTTGCTCTTGGGGTTCCCAACAGACTCACATAAGCTGTGCAGGCCATCAAGCTTTTTCTAGCGCCGTTGCCGGGGAGGCTAAGGACGTCTTCACAAGGGGAGTCTTTCACTTCCTTTCTATTTACTTTTTTTGGTTGCTTTGTTTCTTTTGTTTGGTTTTGTTTGCTTTTTTTCAAAAAAAACCCAAAAAATTAGTCTAGTTTTGTTTGCTTGCTTTATTCAAAAACATAAAAAATTAGTTCCTGCTCTAGTTTCTGCCATGTCGGGTTTTGGACCAACTTTTATTTCCCCTATGGTAGAAATCTCCACTTTTAATCAAAAACGTGAGAAAAGTTTTAAGGAAGCTTGGTCTAGAATCTCTGCTTTTCAGAGGGAAACTGAGCCTGAGGTAAGCCTCGACTTGGTTATTGATAGTTTCTACCACAGCATTGCTCTTCGTTATAGATATGCTTTGGATGTTGTGGCTGAGAAAGAATTTTTGCTATGTACTGAGGATGAAGCTTTTGATGCCATAAGAAAATTAATCATGATTTATGGTACATCTGGCAAGTCTGATTCCTCTTTCACAAATATTTTTGTTAGGTTGAACACTCTTGAGACCAGTATTGCTGCTAAGAATAGTTGCTATCACACGCTTAGGGCTTACCATGATTATGTTCCCATAAATTCCGAGCCTTCAAAGTGGTTTCCCACAATCAAAGTTTCTATAAATACTACACTTTTTGATGCTCGCTGTGATATCATGTCTGAATTTTGTCTCATGCCTAAAGATATTTATGATTCCTTGAGTCTCTGAGGGCTTATTGAAGGAGGAGAGGAAATCTCTCTTACCAACAATGCCACTATATCACCCATTGGAATAGTTGAAGGTGTGTTTACAAAAATCTCAGGAAAAATGGTGACTACTGATTATCTTGTTATTAAATGTGTAGGCCAGGGACATATCACACTTGGAAGGTCCCTACTGAAACACCTTGGGGCAGTGATAGATGTGAGAAAAGACATCTTGCATTTTGCTCCTCCGGTAAGCAATCATATCTTCCCTAAGGAAAAGAAGAAAGGTAAGAAAGGAAAGAACAAGAAGGTTGATTCCTCATTTGAAAATACTTGATTCTTCTAGCTTCTTGTGCCCAACTTAAAGACGTTAAAGAAAAGTACTTGTTCGGAGATAACCCAAGAGTTTCCTTAAGTCTTAAAAGTTATTACTTCAGTAATGACCTCTCCTTATTCTTTTTGTTTGCTTTTTGTGCCAAGAATGACCTCTAATGAGAGGGAAGTAAGATTTGGAGAGTTGCTGTCCCAAAACAGATTTCTATCCTCTACCAAAAAAATTCGTGAGGAGTCTCTATAATTAGGATTGAGCTCAAAATTTACCAATCAATCTCCCAGTATGTTAGCTAACTTTCGTTAGTTCAACACTTTTTGATTTGAGCAACAGAAGGTGTTCGAAAAAATCGGTTTCTACCCGCTGGTCTGTTTTGACAGATTTCTGCCATTATTTGCATTTGCTTCTTATTGATTCCTTTTTTAGTTCTTTTTGGGAAATTGAGATTTTTGAAGGAGTTACTACAGTAGCTTGTGTTTTTAGTGAAAAGCCTTGCTGTTTCAAAGCTTTGCCAGAGGTCTAATATCTTTTGAATACACTAATGTTGCTAATGAAGATTGTGTGAAGTTTTGTATGAAGAAAAAATTTCAGGTGTAGAGAGATAATGATGCAATAAGATGAAGAATGGAAAAAGCTCAAGCTTGGGGATGCCACCGTGGTGTCACCCCAAGAAATATCCAAGAGGTACAAGCGTCAAAGCTTGGAGATGCCCAAGGCATCCCCTTCTTCATCAATAAAAAGCTTATGTCTGTCTAGACACTTCGTTTTTATTGTTTCATACACAGTTGTATTATTCTTGGAGTCTTAGTTTTCGTTTGCTTTACTTAGGTTATTTAGTTTGTTTGAATAAAGTAGTCTAGACCCCCATTCTCGCTGTGTTGTTTTGCAAATAAGTTGCTTGGTGTTGGAAAGAAATAGTATAGAAAAATATATGCAAAATGAACCAAAGTTATCAATGTGTGCATGTTCGTGATCATATATTTCTCTATTTACTATTCCTTTTTAGATAGACTCAAGATTTGAATACCACAAATTCTAGAGATCGGCCAACTAGGGCCACCACTTTATTTTACCAAGTTGTGTTCAAGGAAGAGGTGATCAGGTAGCGGCCACTAGCTAGTCGGGGCAGGCCGCAACACAAGGATGAAAAAGTTAAGCATTGGATGGAAGGGGAGCGAGTTTCACTAGATTTGGGAAGTGATGTTTAGACTTTAGATAGAACGAGAAGTAGACAAAAAAATTCTAGAAAAAACAAGTGCGAAAAGGGGAGTAATGCAAGAGCTAGGTGGTAAGCACCCAGATGGGAGAGAGCATATATCCATCCATCTAATGGTTAGGGGGAACAAATCAAATGGCACAACTAGTCGCCAAATTTTTAATCACGTGGGCTATCGCTAGATCTTGCTATATCGTGTGATATGCTAGAATGGAGAGGCCATCGAAAAGTGGTCATCACTGATTCGAAGCAGGCGATGACGTGAGGTAACCAAGAGGGATGGACTTGTCTCCTCCCTATGATTTGAAAAATCAAGAGGGACGGATTTGTCTCCTCCCTCTAGGTGGTGATAAGGGGGAGGGAGAGGGGGGGTGATGGTGGACATCGATGGCTAGAGGATACAAATGAAACAGAACGCCTGGTCACGGACTTTAAAATCTTACAAACATATGACACCCTATTTTTTTTACTCAAGAGGGAGATTGTTTTCTTACCTATACCAATACCAATATAAATATATTGAAGATGTAGTTTTTGTCATGTTGAAGACGGTCTTGAGCAAGTAGAACCTTAATTTCATGGGATATACAAAAAAACCCCCAAAACTGTAACCAAGGACAAGAAGGGTGATAAAAGCAAAATCGGAATAAGCAAAGGTTCTATCTAGAAGCCCGCTCTTCCTCCTCCAGCTGCTCTGTACTTGGTTTGCTCTGGTTGGACGATCGTTTCCGCCCGCCACCGCCGCCGCCGCCTGCCGCCGATTCATTCCGTCCCCGCTCCCCACCCCTCCTCCGGCCGCCTCTTCACCGCCGCCCACCTCGTCCTCCCACCGCCACCCAACGCCGGCCCCGCCCACCGGCGCGCGCACCACCGGCGATGGCGATGGCGACGGCGCTGTGGCAGCCGCAGGCGGAGGGACTGCGCGAGATCTGCGCGCTGCTCGAGGCGCACATCTCCCCCAACTCCGACAAGGCCCGCATCTGGCAGAAGCTCCAGCACCACGCCCAGTTCCCCGACTTCAACAACTACCTCGTCTTCCTCCTCGCCCGCGGAGAGGTAAACCTTACCACCCTCGCCGTCCTCCCCCTTCCCGCTCATTTCTCGTTCCCCTCGCTCTAGGGTTTTACTTTAGGCCGTTCAGTGATGCTCTAGAAATCCCATTGTTTTCCCTGCTACGGTTCTTGGGGCTCGATCTTGCTGTGTTTGGCTGCTAGGATAGAGCTCAGATTGGCCCCATATGGAATGCCAGTATCACCTGGCGTTTTTGTGGGGGCGAATGCTGATTACAGCTGCTTCGTTACTGCATATATTTTGAGGTTGTGTCTTGAGTTTCAGGTTGGGCATTGCATGTTCGGTTCCAACCACCGTGTCGATGATTCTGCGGATAATAGTTTTCTTAATAAAATTTGAACAAAGGTGCTGGTGGTTAATTTGAACAACGTTTGTTTATTCCACCCGAGGCTGCCTTCCCTTAATTTGAACAGATGTGTTGGTTGTTCTAGTAGGGTTTAGGTTTTGCAAGTTTGCTCTAGGGAAAGTTTTAAATTAGCTGATACTGAGCCTCTGGTGTGTTACTTTTCATGTCAATGCCACCCTCCTGCCAGTGCAGTCACTTCATGGTGAAATGCTTTCTCATCTGCGCACTTTAAAAACTTGTGGGGTGAACATACTTGTATGGCTATTTTTTCCACTTAGTTGGGTCAACCATTATTTGTAGGTACAAATTGGAATCAAAGCTATCCTTTATGCTTTATTAAGGAATTCGAGGGAATGCCCTTGTCTTGTGATTGAAATGTCGTATCATGTGGTAATTCTGATTTGAAGTATCTTGCACAAATAATAACACATTCAAGATGATCTTCTATGTACTTTCCCCATCTGCAAATTACACATGTTATGCTATTGCTGAATTTAATTGTAGACCAGTCAGCAATTCATGACATCTAGATGGCATAAGAAATTCAGAATCGCCTGTTTAACTTTTAAAAAATCTAGGTTTTATTTTCTTTCTTATTAGTAGTTCCATCTCATATAGATTTTGCTGTATGAAGTCGGTACATTCTCAGCCTAGTTCTGCTGTAAATTTTCGTCCTGAATTCCTGACATAGTATGACTGTAAGTCCAGCTACAATATATGGTCTCTGCTGGTAACTCTTGTGCCTATGCCAGGGAAAGTCTTTTGAAGTAAGGCAAGCTGCTGGTCTTCTATTGAAAAACAATCTGCGAGCAGCTTTCATTTCTATGCCTCCCGCATCTCAGCAATACATCAAAACGGAGCTGCTGCCATGTATAGGGGCAACAAATAAGGCAATTAGAACCACGGTTGGAACAGTTGTCAGTGTACTTTTCCAAATTGTTCGAGTCGCTGGATGGATCGAGTTGTTCCAGGCTCTGCATCAGTGTTTGGACAGCAATGATCTGGATCATATGGAAGGTGCTATGGATGCTATCTACAAGGTACTGTGCATCACTCCTATATCTGAGCTTGAATTCTAATCAGTACATAGAGAACTACCACTTGTAGCTATATAGCGTGAGTGAAGTCAGAAAATGCGTAGGTTCTCCGCACACCTGCTTGCTTTTACATGGATATCAGTGTATGAAGCGAATCTGTAAATTTTGGTCCAAAACCATGTCGAATTGTGTGCTGTACAAGAAAAAAAATACTTTCTGCCCCTATACTGTTTGCAGCCTGAAAACCTTGCCCTTTTTTGTGTAGCACCGAATTTTATTATGTTTTAGCCAAAATGTACAGGTTCACCCTTCGTCAAACAGCGTCCATTCTAGAAAAAAGGAATGGATTCTTTTCAAAACGAATGCCTTTGGTTTTTTATTTTCTGTAATCAACCAGGCACGCGTGTCGCCATTTATGGAAGTCCCACTTGCAATGTCAGCAGTTAATGTTTTAAACTTTGAATATGAATGGTATGTGTTAACTTTGTGTAACACAATTGGTGTGTCAGAAGTTTGCTTTTCCTTTTGATGCCAGATATGTGAAGATGTTCCTGAAGAGCTTGATGTTGATGTTCCTGGTTTGTCCGAAAGACCAATCAATGTATTCATGCCACGAATGCTGCAGGTTCGTGTTCCATCTATAGTCATCCTCTATTTGATAGGATCTCTAGATTTACTCTCATTGAAGAGAGGGGATGACACTAGGAGTTGGGGCAATTTTCTGGTTTTATTTCTCCACAAACTCACACACAAATGCCATGCCAACCACAGGGGTTGGGGATACATATTTATAGGCTGCTAGCCAGCCGAGAATATGCTAAATGCTAGTCCAAGATGCTAGTCTAAGATGCTGCCTAAAAGCAGTCAAGGATGCTTGGTCCTTTGCTGCTCCTAACTGATGCTGCTAAAGCAGTCAAGGATGCTTGATCCTTGCTGCTCCTAACTGCCCGTCCTTGCTACAGCCCCACAAAGACCCACAAAGGACACAGCCCCACAAAGACCAACAGTACAGAGGCTTATTCATCACTATTAACCTAGAGAGTGTGCACCTTCACTTGCACATCCTGTAAATGGTGATTTGTTTATTTGATCAGTGAAACAGCTGTACTGTATGTTTCAACCAAGCACACCTCTGTGGTAATTTGACACTCTAGTTTGACATGTCTACAGGGCTTCCTCTAATACAGTCACTTCAATTTTTTTTTTTCAGTTTTTCCAGTCCCCACATGCAAGTCTTAGGAAACTAGCACTGGGCTGTATCAACCAGTATATTGTGGTGATGCCATCGGTACGAGTCCCTCCCTCCCTGTCCATCTTATCTAACGCTTCGCTTTCCTAACCATTTTGATTTGTCTGCAGGCACTTTATATGTCCATGGATCAGTACCTGCAGGGCTTATTTAGCCTTGTGAAGGATCCTTCAGCAGATGTCAGGAAACTGGTATTTCACTACAATAAATTGCATTTGAAGATATGAGTTGCATTACTTTGTAATCTTGTATGAAGATACACAGTTGCGCTACTTCCATGACTTAGTAGATTCCACTTATGCCGTAGAGATCTGTTATGTGGCTGACCAATCTGGATGTGCTAATAATAATGAGGGTGCATAGTTGTTGTTCTGCATAGTTTTAGTTGTTCAATTGCATACTTTATCTTGATAAGCCTCCCTGTTTCTTTGATAGGTTTGCTCGGCCTGGGTTCAGCTCATTGAAGTGCGGCCATCTATTCTGGAGGTAATGTATTGTGTTCGTTGATGCCCAATTTGATTTCATTTGCTGTCCTAACTGAGTACATAGCCAGATTACTCAGTTTCTTATGCTCAAATTTTGTGCTAGATCTGACATTAAATAGTAAAATTGCAGCCACATTTGAAAAATGTCACTGAATTGATCCTGCAAGCGAATAAAGATTCGGACGATGAAGTTGCTCTGGAAGCTTGCGAATTCTGGTATGCATTCTGTTGACATGTTAAATTCAACGTGTCAATTACAAGCTTAGCACTATCATATATTTACATCTGATTTCTGCTCCTTGTACAACCTTTTGTCTACTGTCATTTCTAACTATTCTCACATTTATTAGTTTGACATCCTACAAATTCAAATAAACTATCATAGACTGATGAGTGATGACATTGCTAACTGATCTGTTAGAGGACTAAGTATAATTCAACCTTTCAGGTCGGCATACTGTGATGTTAGCATGCCTCCTGAAGGACTGCGGGAGTTCTTGCCACGCTTAATACCAGTATATAATTTATCTTGTCTAAATTAATTCCTGTTAGTCCTAGGCCTGATTACAACTTTGACATGTTCCTTTTGTATTTATTTCATAGACTTTGGTGTCTAACATGGTCTATACTGACGACGATGAATCACTTGCTGATGCTGAGGTGTGGTAAATTTCTTTATATCCCGCATGTTTTAGCTGCTAGTCATTGTGTGATAGTGGCATGTTCTGATGAGTATTATATGTTTTCAGGAAGACGAATCCTTTCCAGACAGGGACCAGGTTGGTGGTCACTTCTTCTTTTCAGTGTTAGCAGCTAGATTGGATGGATGACTTTGTCCATGTATAATCGTATATTATTTTGGATTAGGTTTGTGTTTTAACTTAGTGTAATGCTGTGTATGGATTGAACATAGTCCAATCTGGAAGGCATATAAGTTATTTTTTGTAGTATATTTACAAATAACATTTTAAGAACAATGCAATGCTTGTTTAGCAAGCATGTTGTAATTTTGCCTTGCAATAAGATTACAGTAACAGTCTTAAAAGAAATGGAGAGTGGCAGTAAGTTTACAGTTAAAGTAAGGGTCCCCTTTTTGTTGCTTGAAATAAGATCTAGATGATTGTGTGACAGGATCTGAAGCCCCGTTTCCATGCCTCTCGATTACATGGATCTGAAACTGGAGAAGATGATGTGAGTTTAGAAACTTTATCTTTTTAAGCAGTGGAATGACTTTTTGCCTACTTATTAAATTAAAGCTGTGAAACCTACTGGCCATATGGACAGGATGATGATGATGATGCTGTAAATATTTGGAATTTGCGGAAATGTAGTGCTGCTGGGTTGGATGTCCTTTCAAATGTTTTTGGGGACGCCATTCTTCCTACTTTAATGCCTTTGATTGAGGTAACGGAAGACTCCATAATCCCTCCCCTGGTATTATTGGCTTATTGGCCCCATACGTGTCCAAGCCATCATCCAAGACCTTGTTATAGTGGTGCTTGGTAAACTATTTATTGCTGCACTTGTAAGTTAATTTTAATATGTTGGATAAATATAAATGAAATATTGTAATTTGGCAGCAAAATTTGGCTCGGACAGATGATGATGCCTGGAAGGAGCGGGAAGCTGCTGTTTTATCTATTGGTGCTATAGCAGAGGGATGCATTACTGGATTATATCCACACCTTCCACAGGTAATTTTAGTAACTAAATGTGGTTATGGTAGAAATGACTAAGCCTCAGTAAGAACACATGCCATGCATCAAATCATATTGAGGCAATTGTCTTGGATGATGATCTTTCTGAAATTAGTTTTCAGAAGCATTTTAATTAACCTGAGTATTTGCTTCTCTCATGAACCATCTATAACACATCCTTGAAATTTCTTCTCAATACGTGGTAACTTTTGAAAAGAATGAGAGAACAACACTTTGTTGGTGCAATCATTAGTTACATACATGATAAAAGATTGAAATTTTCAGTTGCATCAATAGTTACCTGCAGAATAAATTTCACATTTTTGAGGATATATGAATCTGTGAAATTTTGGACTTGTTGTATCTTGTGAGTTGTAGTTATAGTATTAGTTTTCCTATATTCCACTATCTACCTATATTTGTTCTGAGTTTTTCTTTTTAATTGCAGATTGTTACGTTCCTGATCCCTCTTCTTGATGATAAGTTTCCTCTTATACGGAGTATTACTTGTTGGACCCTCTCACGATATAGCAAGTTCATTGTTCAGGTAACAGAAGAATAGTATCTGTTGATGCTACCTCATCTGCCTGGAAGAATCCCTTTCCTTCAAAGGCTTTATAATTTTCTATCTAGGAGTAGCATTCAGTATAATTAGAACATGTAGTGCTTGGTTGTAGTAATAATTTATTTTATGTATGTTGTGTGGTTAAGTATATGATGGTGGACTAGTCATACCCAGTGGCATGTTTTAGGGATGTACTTCTAATTTTTCTGGGGACTTCAGATAATGTTTTACAGATAACTCTTAACTTCTTATGACACTTATCTTTTGCTGGCGCAGAGCCTGGGCCATCCAAATGGTCGCGAACAATTCGACAAGATCCTCATCGGTTTGCTTAGAAGGATATTGGATACTAACAAAAGAGTACAGGAGGCTGCTTGTTCTGCATTTGCGACGCTTGAAGAGGTTATTCACCTATTTTCTAATTGTTTTCCTACTACGAGATCTTTGTCTATAATTAGTACATGGTTTCTGTTTTCCAGGAGGCCGCAGAAGAACTAGTACCACGACTGGAAATCATTTTGCAGCACCTCATGTGTGCATATGGAAAATACCAGGTTAGTCAGGTTTTGAACATTCATAGTTTGCACTCAATTAACAGGCATCACATCAGTTTTTTCTTGGTTCTAATATTATGTTTTGCTTCTGAGCAGAGGCGAAACCTTAGGATACTCTATGACGCTCTCGGTACTCTTGCTGATGCTGTTGGAGCAGAGCTAAACCAGGTTCAACATTTGCTAAATTCCTCTCTTGCTTTTTTTTGAATATTGTATTTGATGGTTTCCTTGTTCAGTTTTTCAGCGTGTTAGTTCCTTATAAAGATTGCTAATTCCTTTTAAGATCTCACGCAGGCAAAATATCTCGATATATTTATGCCGCCATTAATCGCGAAGTGGCAACAACTTCCGAACTCCGACAAAGATCTATTTCCTCTGCTTGAATGCTTTACATCTGTTGCACAGGTACTGTTATTTTCATCGGTCAAAGACATTTTTGTAGTTTTGGGGTCTGAACTTGCTTTACCTTAGTATCAAAAGTCTGTAGTACCCATGTTAGAATACTTATTTTGTTATCTGAGTTATGAACTTCGCATGGTATATAAAATCATGTGAATTTGAATTTTCATTTGGTTTATGCCCATGACCTTATTTCTTTCAGGCACTAGGACCAGGATTTTCTCAGTTTGCCGAGCCAGTATTTCTGAGATGCATCAGTCTTATCCAATGCCAGCAGTTGGCAAAGGTCCGTGCAATTTTTTGTTTCGTACTGTATGGCCAGCGTTAACTTAAGTATCCGCTTTGATTTGTACATCAAGTCTAACCACACAGTTCCATCTTCCCATGCTCCAGTTGCTATGACAAGCAAGTCTTTTGTCTTAATTGAGACCTTAACTGTGTGATGTTTAACACTAAATGATTAACATGTTCTCTTTTTCACTTATGGAAAAGAATTAAGATATCAAGTTAAATCTTTCCAACTTATACTTTTCTTGTTGTAGTACAAACCAGTGGAAACCAAGTACATGATTCATCATTAGTATAGAAGATACTTTATGAAATTACTCCTTATCAGCTACACGTTTGGTGAATAGTTTCAGTCGTAAGTTTGGTCAAGTCTAAGCATAGTTTTGTTTCTTCTCATGCTGTAGCATGGTTTCTGGTACTCTGATCTGTTAAGTACCCTGGATTATGTCAACTAAAAAACCAATCTGTTTGGCACTTTGACATCAATGTTTACTGGATTATGATGGAGTGCTTAATTACATCAGAGATTGAGGGGTCTCTCCTTTCTACATGCAGGTTGATCCTAACGCAGCGGGTGCCTTGTACGATAAGGAATTCATTGTCTGTTCATTGGACCTGTTGTCTGGACTTACAGAAGGAGTTGGTGCCGGTATCGAAAGCCTGGTAAATTCAACTCTTTTGTCAATGATATTCCCCTTCCCTTCCCCCAAGTTGTCAACGTTGACCACCTCAGTAATTTTACGTGCTTGCTTGTGCTGGCAATTTATGGTGAAAGCAAAGTTTATTAAGACCACGTAGTACTGGTTCTCATAATATGCACTTGTGACTTGTAAGGTTCATACACCCATCACACAGATGGGTTTCTTGTTCGGAAGTTATATAAACAGTAACCATTTAATCTGATGATAAACTTAAGAGCTTTACAAGACTACTATTAATTCCGGATGTCTTAATATTTTTGATTAGATACTGATGTACATGCCATGCTGATGTATAGTTTTATTATTATATCATCAACACTTTCATGTTTGGTAAGCCATCTTTGTTTTTGGTTTAGGTTGCACAAAGCAATTTGAGAGATCTACTTCTGCAATGCTGCATGGACGAAGCAGCTGATGTTCGACAGAGTGCTTTGGCCCTTCTTGGGGACATTTCTAGGGTTAGTTCAAAGCTCCTAAATTAGTATTTGTTAGTGGCATGCAATTTTCAGCCTATAGCACATTTTCATATTTAGGTCTGCCCTATACATCTGCATCCACGCCTTCAAGAATTCCTTACTGTTGCAGCAAAGCAATTGGTAAGTGTGTGTATGTATTCTTTGTGGTCCAGTATTATGTTTTGTCCATTTGTTGCTCACATTATTTTTTGATCTAGACCCCGCAGTCTGTGAAGGATGCTGTGTCAGTTGCTAACAATGCTTGTTGGGCCATTGGAGAATTAGCAATCAAGGTTCATGCCACTTTAGCTATACTAAGCCTCATTAGCACTGTAACTTTTTTTTTGCATGTCTGACTTACTAAATCTTTCCAGATCGGCAAAGAAATTTCACCTGTGGTGATCAGTGTCTTTTCGTGCTTGGTTCCTATTCTAGCAACCCCAGAGGTGTTTGCTTTTTTTTCACCATGTCCTCTGGTCGAGTGAGCGTTTCAGCTAATTATCTTGTGTGTGTGCTATTAACAGATCTTGAATAAGTCGCTTACAGAAAATAGCGCAATCACCCTTGGGAGGCTTTCATGGGTCTGTCCAGACATTGTGGCCCCTCATATGGAACATTTCATGCAAGCGTGGTGCAATGCCTTATGCATGTGAGCATTCATTTTTTCCTGGAGCTTTTTTTGTTAATAGCCAAAGTATTAAGGAAGACTCTTTGTTTGTACCTTTCTCGACAACTTATGGGATGTGGTGCATGTTTTTTATTATTATGATTTCTTGCAAGCTTCTTGGAGTTAACGATCTCTCTTGTGCAGGATAAGAGATGATTTTGAGAAAGAGGACGCGTTCCATGGTCTATGCGCAATGGTACACCTGCAGCTCTTTATGCTCGCTGTTACATTCTTCATAGCTGTGCATGATCACTTACATCAAAAACTCTCGTGTGCGTACTACTAGGTGGCAGCGAACCCAACAGGGGCTGTGAGCTCACTATCTTACGTGTGCCAGGCCTGCGCAAGTTGGAATGTAAGATGCCGTTTCTGCTAGATATGTACTCCCTCCGTTTTAAAATATAAGATGTTTTAGGTTTGTGAAGAAAATGTATGTAGACTTCTTTTAGTGTGTAGATTCACTCCAAACATGAATAAACCTATATACTAAAAGTAGTCTAGATACATTTTCTTCATAAACCTAAAACATCTTATATTTTGAAACGGAGGGAGTACCCTACAGTAGTGTCGCATATGAGCTCACTTGGTTTTTTGGATTTGTGTACAGGAGATAAAAAGTGAAGGTTTACACAATGAAGTGTCCCAGATTTTGAACGGCTACAAGCAGGTAAAAGGCCCATTCATTATTTTTGTTCCAGTTTTGTATTCTATATGCAAGAAACTGACCGAAAATATTATTCCTAGATGCTTGGAAGTGCCGGTTGGGAACAGTGCATGTCCACCCTGGAACCAGCAGTGGTTCAGAGATTAGCGAGATACGGGGTTTGAGGAAGCCAAGAGGCCCGTGTTACTGTTCTCACCATACAACCGGAGGCGAACAGCAGAAACAGAGGTGTTACTGTCGGGGCATGAGATTGGGCAAAAAGTCGGTCGGGTGTCCATCAGCGTGTAGCACATTGTGTGATTTTTCTATATGATGTGGTTGATTCTGCGTTGTATACTCTGGTTACATACTCCACACAGAAACAAGGCTGCTGCTCAAAGCATGGTGCAAATGCGTTGAGCGGCAACAAGAATCACGACTAGGTTTTCCTTCAAGTTGGAAAAGGTGGTCGGCGCCGTGTTGGTGCGTGCCGTGTAGGTTATAGGGACTCGGGGTAGGGTCAATTTGTATTGGCTGGTTTTCAGTGGGCTTGGTTTTGTTGTCACTTGATTTACATTGGAAGAGTTTTGTAGGGTGTATTCTACTATGTGAGAAAAAGGATTAGGTCTAGGATTTGTTTTGTATGCTTGATAGGGCGTCCTTGTATTGATTCATTCCTCACAATAAAGGAAAAAAAATGGACAATCGGAAGCTTCTCGGTCTATCCATCGGAGATGTTATTGAAAGCAGGATTTCTATATTCTACTTCAAGACAATTTACATTGAAATGAAGTTGGAATTGTGTGAAAATGATGTAATATTGGATTTGAAGAGACTAGGTTTTTCTTTATTATGTGTAGCTTACTCCATTTGTCATTTCCCATTGCTCGTAGAGTATTATCACAAACTATGCCTTGATTCTAGCCATAATATTGGTCATTTGACCCGAAAGTTAGGAAATCTCGAATGAGATAGACCATTTTATGAAGGTTTTTTTGAGACATAATCAATACACCAAGTTTGATATTTTTTCCTTCTAACTATGTCACATAATATGACACCACACGAAGGTTGAGCATTATTTGGATCATTTTTGAATTTCTTATGTCCATTTTAAACTATATATAATATTTTATGTTTCACTTAATTATTATTCACAAATGTGTAATATTTAAGTGTAGATAGATAGATCTTATTTTTCTGCAAATTTTGATATATTATTTGTTTTTTCTGAATTAGAATGATTTAGTTATGCTTTTGTAATATTTGAGTGTGGCTATGTCGAGGGCAATTCTATGCCAACGGCTGCTTGGGTGGCTGGCCTGGTACGGTCCTACGCCGACGGTCCCGACCTTTGACCGTCAGTGCAGTGACTGGCCGTTAGCGCACCGCGCCATTCCTATAGTGCAAGATACCGCTGATGAACACTCGACAATGAATTTAGATAGCAAATACGCATGAGGCTTGATATTCCATCTAACGTTTTTTACCACAATTCATGGTACATGCTCGAAATTAATGTGTTCAAACGAATATAAGTCACACGGTGTTTGACTTGACATTGCACACCCCTGACGTGTCTTACTGGCACCGCAGGGAATTCTGCACCATATCACTTCACTTACAAACATGTGATATTTGATTGCATCTTATATTGCTTGTTTGACGTTTTATTAGCATAATAAGATGATGTCTCATTTAGATATCAAGATAAAAATGTGTTCTTCCTTAAGTATGCACCGACAATGTTTCGTCGCTTCAAGACATCACGTGATGATCGGGTGTACTTGAATCCATGAGCATATCTTGGGTGTAAGACAATTATACACGCGAATACTAAGGTTCTTACTTGGCGAGCCTAGCATGTACAGACATATCCTCGGAACACGGACCGAAAGGTTAAGCATGAGTCATATGTTTTGATATGATGACCATATGGATGCTCGCCTTTGAAGCTACACCGACTCACATGATGATCGGACTTGGTGTAGTGGTTTTGGTTCATGTAATCACCAAAAAGGCACGAGCGATGTCGTTTTTGAGTGGGAGTTCATTTCTAATTTGGATTAGTAGAACTCAATTTATCATAAATTAAATCAAAGTGAATTTGCATAATTTGTTGTAGTCATTGGCATTCGTTCACCACCTTATGCTTAGCTGTAGTTGAGATAATAGAACTATAGATTTCTGGATATTTACTTTACGAACTGGTATCGTATTGTGTTGAGTGTCAATCTAAAGTTTAAAGTCCTATTGCAAACTTTCAACAAACTCTGTTTACTTCATGAAATTTAATAATTGGTATTAAATCGAGAGTAACAATTCCAGTGTTAGTATCTTAAGTATCATGTTTGCCTCCATGATTCTTGATTGTTTTAATATCAAGTTTATCTAGGAGCTAAAAGAATTGTTTCAGAAACCATCATATGTGGCAGATATAACGATATATGAAACAATGTTTTGATTGCAATATGATAGAGTATAATATATGTTCTTATATTAGATGAGAATTTGCAAAGGTTAGAGATGCTAGACATCCTAATCATCCAAAAGGGTTTTGGAAAGTAATGTTATACTCACGATTCGCCTTTATAAGCTATAGTAGCTTGATCATGAAAGTCGTCATGATAAGGGTGAATAGAAGATGTATGTAAAGTGTTTACTACACTAAAAGATTACTAAAGAATGTATTTTGAAAGAACGCCGATCATTTTGATGATGGTGATCTACTTCAAAGTGCAAGTCCAAAGATATTATTATTTGAATATACACGCTTTGGACTATGTGTCATGTATATGGCGCCACTTTTGATGTTGATAGATTCTTTTAAAAGGAAAAGGAAATGCTGAAAGAGAATCTATAAAATATATTTGGCAGAAAAGAAAAGATTGGAAATATCCACTTTGGGTATATAGATGATATACATGTTATGGTTGTATTCTTTGCTTGTTAAACAATGTGGTTTGTGGGTATTGGATACCGAATTGGTTGATATAAAATTTCATACCGAATTGGATACCTCGGTGAATTACGCTCTTAGTTACAAGCCTGGATGACCGGAAATGGTTAAAATAGTACGGTGGGGCCAAATGCCACTCACAGGTAGACCTTTCGGCCGTCCTAACCATTTCCAAATCATCGGGACAAGAACGAGCGGCGTAATCGAAAGCGAAGGATCAACTACATACACAAATGAGTATGTATGCAAGCCACCATACAATAGTCCTCAGAGCCATTCCATCTAAAAGAAATAGAAATATTGCAACGCCATACGGCAAGATCCAAATATCCTAGATAGATATAATAGTTTGGGATATCTCCTCATACATCAAACATCAGAGTATCAGGCGGAAGCGGAAAACAAGATCCGAGTACGGATAAGAAGCAAATCGGCATAAGATGCCCCATAAATAAACACATCCCGCCCACAGATCTCACGGATCCCCGTTCCCGGAATCTCTACACCGAGTGGTCGTTGCCAACAACGTCCGTCTTCTTCACCCAATATCCATCTTGGGGGTATACCTGTTCATCTGAATCAAACAATTTATCGTGTGAGACCCTAGGGGTACTCAGCAAGTCTTTATGCCTCTAAAGGGGACACAACCTGGGGTGACGCAATTGCAGCAAAAGATAATACCTAACAATTCTATAGATACTCGCTAACCATCCGCCTAACCAAAGATAGACGGATTTCCGTGAATTAATAACAACAGTTATAACAGTAATATTAACAGATCCATCCTCCTCCTCGCTTACCAACGAGGAAGCGGACGAACAGCCCCCATCCGTTGGCAGTTTTATTATCCATTCCATGAGTGTTGCACTATTTACTAGTCAGGTACTTAGTCAAATTAAAAGCGGTACTTTAGTTATACTTGTCTATGATCGAGAAACTATGCTCCAAATCATCCATAACAGCGGACACGGCTTTCAGAAAGATTTACCCTGCAGGGGTGCACAAATAGCAACACACACTCGATCAACCTCGGAAAAACCAAATCAGAACCCAACGAGGCATTCACGACAAAGCGATCACAGGATTCAGAAATATTTCAGGGGGCCACCCCACTAAGCTACCCGCAACGAAGTCGGCCGGCTCCAAAACGGACCCAGGGTTTGTGTGGACGGCGGTAAACGACTGGGAACCCGAAAATGTGACTGGGCTTGTCGATACAGCGAAAACGTGTCACGGTCCTAAATAGTACAGGTGCTCCACGCACAATCTTAAATAAAGCAGTAAGGCATGGCATAAGTACAAGATAGTAATAAAGCCCCAAACTACTTTGTGGCCCCAAGAAATAAGAATGAATCAAGCTCTGGCTCAGGGGGGTCCATAAGGCCTCCCGGATGTGGATAGTGCGAATAGTCAAGGAACAGGAATCAAGTACTCGGGGTCCTACGGGACACAAGTGAGCATGAAGAACCAAATAGCAGATATTGCCCACCGATGCCACTGTCATTAGTTATCCCATTACTACTCAGGTTGAGTTGTTTAGGTACCTCGTTATCCATCAGACACTCACATACCCTACACATGCTGTTCTACGACCCGCATGGCTCAAACAACTCCTGTAGTAATGGCTCATGGGATGGAGGAACAAGCTTCGGTGGGGTTTAAAAGTAAAGGCTATGCAGTACTTGGGATTCATTTTCAATGCAATCGCGACTCAATGATGCAAGAATAAGAGAGAGGCAATAGGTACTATATGTATGCAAGCATGTGGTAGTGCTTGCACAGCCTCGGTTGAAGCGAGGATGGATCTGGGTAGTGCTCACGGTTTCTTGATATATCGCACTTTGCCGTCTATTCGAAGAAGAACCAAACAAACAAGGGCAATCATAAATAGAGTGCACAAGCATATGAATTAAAATGCGACAAACAAACAATCATGCCATGATGAATGATGCACAACTTGCAGGGCAATAAAGTAGCATGGCATGGGTGAGGTGTGGAATACAAGAATAAAGCATTTTACGGAGTTTTAGTCACCTTTTATCCTCAAATAAGTTGCTATAAACTTTATATTTATATGATGCATGCTGCAATTCAGAACATGGAATGCATAGATAGAACGGGCTCGTCGCGCTGATCGATGTAGACATATTATTTGTCAAATTTGGAGTTATAAAACAAAAGTTATTAATTAATTAAGGAAAAGAGTATTTTATTGTAATTTTAATCATCTCGAAATTTTAAAGTGCTCAAACATTATTTTGAATAGCATATTTGAATTCCTCACATTTTTCTGATTCAAAAGCATATATCATATGTTGAATTTGGAATTATATTTCACAAGTTATTTAAAACAGATTCAATTTGAATTTAAATTTTTTTTTCTGAAAATTTAAATCAAAACAGAAAAACCAGAAATACTTTGATTACTCAGCCAGACCCAGCCCCAGACGCCGACGAGTGGGTCCGGCCTGACTGGGTGAAACGGCGCGGTGAAAGACGTTTTACACCAGGACAGAGGCGAACCGAGAGGCTGACATGCGGGCCCAACGGGGATGCGGAGCCCACGTGACAGTGGCAGCAGCGGGTTGACCACGCGGCGCGGCAGGGGAGCTCGGGTTACGGCCCAAGGAACCTGGGTTTTTTTTGGCAAGATTGCCAGGCGGCTGACTAGTGGGCCACGAGGTACCGCGGGTTGAGAGCGGAAAAAAGGGGGGGGGGGCTTTTGTAAAACTACCACATGCCCGTACTGTACATCTGTTTTCCTCTGAACGCGGACAGGTCGGTGATCGACCGCGCGGCCGCTGTGTGTTGAACCCGTCGCGGGCGTCTGAGAGGGCTAGCCAGCGATGGTTTCTGAGGTGGTAGTGACAGGAGGTGGGCCTTGAGCTAGCTAGGTCGCTGCGCGACGCAGCAACGAGAGAATGACGTCGGCCGCCGCGCACCGAGGCCGTTCGACGATTTGTCCGGCGAGCACTGGCGATTACAGCAAGGCGAAGGTTGTCAGGGAGAATCGCCACCTGGAGGGACGGTGGAGTTGGATCGCCAGGAGGCCTGGAGGCGGCGAGGACGGCGCTCCCGGAGTTAGGGTTCGGACGGCGAGGTTTCTCTCCCGAGCTGGGCCTTCTCCTCCTTCTTGCACGTCGGGCGACGCAGAGGATGGTCCTCGTCCTTCTCGACAACCACACTCCTCGCCACGCTGCAAGAGGGCGGTGGAGCCAATCGGCCAGTGGAGAGAAAGGTAGTGGGGAGGAGAGATGGTTGCGGCGTGAGGCCAGGGTGGTGGTTGGTAAGGCGAGGAAGGAGGGAAAGGATAAGGGCGAGCCTAGAGGAGGCGATGCTGGGGACGCGGTGGAAAAAGGTGGCTCGCCACCTTTCCACCTCGCCTCACGTGCTCGCCGTGGGGGTGCAGAGTGCCATGGGCCTAGGGGCGAGAGGAGGGACCCTGAGCTAGGGTCGCTGGGTGGGGCTGAGGCAGGGAGAGAGCTAGAGAGAGAGAGAGCTAGGGTAGGATGGAGTAGGCTCGGGTTAGGGTTTTTGGTTAGGGTAGGGCTTGACACAGGGTAGGTTAGGGCAAGCAGGGTGGGGCCGGCGTGAGGAAGAGAAGAGAGGGAGGGACTAGCTCGGGTTAGGTTAGATGGTGGCCACGGGTTAGGTAGATGGGGTAGTCTTGGGTTAGGGTTTTGTTTAGGGTTAGAGAGAGGGGTGGCTGGGTTGTGGGCCAGGGAGAGAGAGGAGGTCAGGTGGCCCTCATGGTAGAGAGAGAGAAAAAGAGAGAGAGGGAGATGGTGTAACCACATGAGCATGAGCAAGCATGAAGGGTAGGAGATGGTCATGGGGATGGTCCTGCAAGATCATGCATGGCACTACACAAGAGAGGTGGATGAGGTTTGATGGCACAAGGCAAGAAACAAAGCAAGGTAGAAAGGATTGAGAGAAAGAGAGAGATGAGAAGATGATCCACTCAAAAACAAATAAAACCAAAGGAGGACAAAAGATGGTGATGGTTGCATGGCCCATGCAAGTATTTTATGCCATGTGTTAATCTTGTGAAAACAAAATAAAATCTCATGGCATTTATTTATGTGCATCCTCAAAAGATGGAGTAAGGGCCAAGCTACGGATTTATAGAATTAGATCCACCCAACCCACATGAGCTAGAATAAATATCAAAAGAAAAAGACTTACAAGCTCATGGGTTATTGGAATGGTGGAAGTATAAGGTGGTGGCAAGGAAAGGTGATGGAGTTGAATAAAAGATATGCCCCCAACTCAACTTGGGCATTTAAACAATCTATCAATAACCAAATACAATATCAAGAGGCAAATACAATTTACAATGCATATGAGAGAAGAACCAAAACAAAAAGGGTTTTATATGATGCTCAAATGCAAGGTGGCATGATGACATGAGCATGATATAATTATGATGCAACAATTATATATAGGAAGTAGCATTTATATAGACTAGGCTAGTAGCATTGCAATTGTTAGACAATTGGGATGCTACAACTCTCCCCCACTAAACAAGAATCTCGCCCCGAGATTCCTTGGAAAAAGAAAACAACACAAGGAGAGGCGGGTGTTCGAACGAAGGTGACCCTCACGTTCCCAAGTTGATGAACAACGGAATAACTTGCTAGACTTGCTGCGAGTCTTGCGTTTTGCTTGGGAAACAACGGTTAGAAGAGTTGAAGGATTGTCGTGAGACAAGAAGGATAGGATGGACATAGCTCCGGTTTTCTCAAGAAACATGATAAAAGAATAAACCACTTGTGAAAGAAAAAGACAAGATGATGTATCATGAATAAAGAAAAACACACTGTTAAGATTAAAGATTTACCGATACTAGAGAGGATGAATCTTTGTCTCGCCGGAAGAAAAGAGCTAGGTTGGAGAGGTTTGAACCACTATGACAATAGCATCGTATCTTCTCTCGGATTTGAGAAATGAAGTACGGAAACAATATTGCCTTCAAACAATAGAGTCCCTTGATATCAACAGAAAGATTTAGTTAGACATCGTCAGATTAGATTCTTGTTGCAACGGTAAGAACCAAGGATCACGCAATTGAGGTGCGCGGATATAACTTCCAGAGACGGATGTGAAGCTAGATCATGGTGGAATCCCGAGAAGCAAAGAATATGGAGGATCTGGAGTTTATTGTAGAGATACTTATTGCTTTCTTTAGCCTTGAGTCTAACGCAATAGATTTGCGGCTGATGGCCTCAACCATAATTGGCTTTACCACAGAAAAAGAATTGATGAAACAAAGAGAGAGATAGTTTCCTTTCATCTTGTTTGGGGATGTCGAGCATCGGTAGAAAGACGAGGAACGAAAGGAGTTTGCGTTTGTTTCCACCAGATAATTGTAGATTTGCTCCATCTAGAATAGACAGACCACCAACAAGAGATTATTGATTACTTTCTTTGAGAGAGCACTCCGGAAAAACAAGGACGGAAGTAAAAGTATCAAGGGATAAAGGCCACTTCTAACTTCCGTGGAATGAGTGAAATCACATTAATTCACCAATTCAATGTACAAGAGCGAATGATAAGAGTAGTGGTACGGTAGCTACTCCATCCCGCACTCAAAGCATTACTCCACACATGAATAAGAAAACCATGCAACCCAACTACCGAAACAGACTGAAGGTATTGACAAAAACTCATGGGACTACGCTAGAAAACAAGGATAGATGCAAACGATTTGCCGGGTTCACAGATAGATAATGATGATGATGTTGTCGTCATGTCGGAAATACCAAGCCCTCGGAAAAAAAAATATGAAGGAAGATTACGGAGACAACTGCAAGATTCCACAGACAAAGAAAAAGATAGCACCACTTGAACATAAGGATTACAAAAGATCTGAAAAATCTTCATGGCCTCCGGTGGATTGAGCATAGATGATAGAACGAGAGGGTTTCAAAAGATCACTTGACGAGACTGAGGTGAAAGAACTCCATGTTCTTCTTGAAATGATTGAGAGAGATTTAGCAGTTTTGAGGAAATCTACGGCGGAACGACGATGATAACTCGCCAACAAGGAAAACTCTGGTTTGATTGAAGATGGAAGATGGAATTAACAATGAACTTGCTGATTCCAGAATTGAAGCGATCTATTTAGCAGAAGGACGTGGCCGAGATAGGTGACTTCAAAAAGTCAGAGTTATCACTTTGAGACTTTGCACACAGGCAGTGCTCACGAAGCTTGAGAGAAAGAGACACAGACGATCTTCCATGTCCTTCCATTGATATCGAATAGGCAAGCATATTATCAACATATACCACCATGGATTAACAGGATATTCCCAGAATATCAAGTTCAAGAGGCGGGAGAAACGAACAAATGCTCGAAACACTTTCTGAGCTCAACGCTCTTTGAAAGATCAACGTTACGAGTAAGGATTCCTGTTGAAGAAGATGCGCTGGCAGAATAGGTTATCTGGTCCTTCGGAAGAGAACAGGAAATGCCACCTGGTTCACAGTGTCGATCGGATCACCGGTTACAAAGATAAAGAGATCTTGGACAAGAACCGATGATAGCTCATACCTTAAGCAAAGCTATCAGAGACGAAAATATGCAATTCCCTCGTCTCAAAGAGAATTTTGCAGATATGGAGTTCAAAAAGATGTGCAGCATGATGGATGGATGATAGACGCCGTAGTAGTGCTTTGAGAAACTCGGATTGCCAAAGATGCTTGAATATGCATAGATATGATCACGGTGTACTCAAAATCACAGGAGATAACCGTCACCATTTGGAGGATAGTGGTGATTGCATTTTCCATATTCCACTCATGATAAGTGTCATATAGCTATGCCGAGAGCCAAATTACAATCACCAGCATCGGATCGACACATGTTATGTAATTAGCCCAAGAGAATTGGAGATGAAATGAAACTCTAGGATTAGCGCGGTGACAAAAGAATGAGTTAGCATGGACATGCTGATAAAAGGAGATAGATAATGTTTCACACACGAAAAGTGTGGAAGCCTGATGTATCAAAGAAATTTTTCGCATTTTTCAGCATTAAAATACCAATAGATGCATAAAATCACTTATCGTAGAGATTAGCAACTCCACATTACGTGAAAGCATCTTTGGAAGGAAGAACACCCTTAAGAAGATGGCAGGTTAACAAGGAGTCGATAGATCGCGGTTTTCAAAATCATCAAGATGGAATGTACCAACATTGATAACCAAAGGCGATTGTGATAACAAATTGGATGCAACAGATAGACAACACACACACACACACACACTTTCTATGGTACTACGAGCCGAACACGTGAATCCTAGTTTGAATTTTAAGAAGAGGATTGAAAACGTTACACTTCCTTACCAGAAAAGGGTGGGTGGGTGGTTAAGAAGAAAAGTGGAAGAAGTCCTACTCTCATGTTTTGTTTTTCCCTAGTATACATAGCTACCAAAAATATTTGCTAGACTGACAACAACCATTTGGCTGAGACCCTAAAGGGCGGGATGGCTCTGATACCAATTGTAACTACCTCGGTGAATTACGCTCTTAGTTACAAGCCTGGATGACCGGAAATGGTTAAAATAGTACGGTGGGGCCAAATGCCACTCACAGTGAACCTTTGGCCGTCCTAACCATTTCCAAATCATCGGGACAAGAACGAGGCGTGTCCAAAGCGAAGGGATCAACTACATACACAGATGAGTATGTATGCAAGCCACCATACAATAGTCCTCAGAGCCATTCCATCTAAAAGAAATAGAAATATTGCAACGCCATACGGCAAGATCCAAATATCCTAGATAGATATAATAGTTTGGGATATCTCCTCATACATCAAACATCAGTATCAGTGAGCGGAAACAAGATCCGAGTACGGATAAGAAGCAAATCGGCATAAGATGCCCCATAAATAAACACATCCCGCCTACGATCTCACGGATCCCGTTCCTGAATCTCTACACCGAGTGGTCGTTGCCAACAACGTCGTCTCCTTCACCCATATCCATCTTGCGGGTATACCTTCATCGAATCAAACAATTTATCGTGTGAGACCCTAGGGTACTCAGCAAGTCTTTATGCCTCACAGGGACACAACACAGGGGTGACGCAATTGCAGCAAAAGATAATACCTAACAATTCTATAGATACTGCTAACCATCCGCCTAACCAAAGATAGCGGATTTCGTGAATTAATAACAACAATTATAACTTGATAATATTAATGATCCATCCTCCTCCTCGCTACCAACGAGGAAGCGGACTAACACCCCCATCCGTTGGCAGTTTTATTATCCATTCCATGAGTGTTGCACTATTTACTAGTCAGGTAGTTAGTCAAATTAAAAGCGGTACTTTAGTTATACTTGTCTATGGTCGAGAAACTGTGCTCCAAGTCATCCATAACCGCGGACACGACTTTCAGAAAGATTTACCCTGCAGGGGTGCACAAATAGCAACACACACTCGATCAACCTCGGAAAAACCAAATCAAAACCCAATGAGGCATTCACGACAAAGCGATCACAGGATTCAGAAATATTTCAGGGGGCCACCCCACTAAGCTACCATAACAAAGTCGGCCGGCTCAAACGGACCTGTGGTTTGTGTGGGCCAGATAACGACTGGGAACCCGAAAATGTGACTGGGCTTGTCGATACAGCGAAAACGTGTCACGGTCCTAAATAGTACAGGTGCTCCACGCACAATCTTAAATAAAGCAGTAAGGCATGGCATAAGTACAGGATAGTAATAAAGCCCCAAACTACTTTGTGGCCCCAATAAATAAGAATGAATCAAGCTCTGGCTCAGGGGGGTCCATAAGGCCTCCCGGATGTGGATAGTGCGAATAGTCAAGGAACAGGAATCAAGTACTCGGGGTCCTACGGGACACAAGTGAGCATGAAGAACCAAATAGCAGATATTGCCCACCGGTGCCACTGTCATTAGTTATCCCATTACTACTCAGGTTGAGTTGTTTAGGTACCTCGTTATCCATCAGACACTCACATACCCTACACATGCTGTTCTACGACCCGCATGGCTCAAACAACTCCTGTAGTAATGGCTCATGGGATGGAGGAACAAGCTTCGGTGGGGTTTAAAAGTAAAGGCTATGCAGTACTTGGGATTCATTTTCAATGCAATCGCGACTCAATGATGCAAGAATAAGAGAGAGGCAATAGGTACTATATGTATGCAAGCATGTGGTAGTGCTTGCCTGGCAGCTCGGTTGAAGCGAGGGATGGATCTGGGTAGTGCTCCTGGGTTTCTTGATATATCGCCTGCTCAGCGTCTATTCGAAGAAGAACCAAACAAACAAGGGCAATCATAAATAGAGTGCACAAGCATATGAATTAAAATGCGACAAGCAAACAATCATGCCATGATGAATGATGCACAACTTGCAGGGCAATAAAGTAGCATGGCATGGGTGAGGTGTGGAATACAAGAATAAAGCATTTTACGGAGTTTTAGTCACCTTTTATCCTCAAATAAGTTGCTGTAAACTTTATATTTATATGATGCATGCTGCAATTCAGAACATGGAGTGCATAGATAGAACGGGCTCGTCGCGCTGATCGATTTAGACATATTATTTGTCAAATTTGGAGTTATAAAACAAAAGTTATTAATTAATTAAGGAAAAGGGTATTTTATTGTAATTTTAATCATCTCGAAATTTTAAAGTGCTCAAACATTATTTTGAATAGCATATTTGAATTCCTCACATTTTTCTGATTCAAAAGCATATATCATATGTTGAATTTGGAATTATATTTCACAAGTTATTTAAAACAGATTCAATTTGAATTTAATTTTTTTTTTCTGAAAATTTAAATCAAAACAGAAAAACCAGAAATACTTTGATTACTCAGCCAGACCCAGCCCCAGACGCCGACGAGTGGGTCCGGCCTGACTGGGTGAAACGGCGCGGTGAAAGACGTTTTACACCGGGACAGAGGCGAACCGAGAGGCTGACATGCGGGCCCAACGGGGATGCGGAGCCCACGTGACAGTGGCAGTAGTGGGTTGACCACGCGACGCGGCAGGGGAGCTCGGGTTACGGCCCGAGGAACCTGGGTTTTTTTTGGCAAGATTGCCAGGCGGCTGACTAGTGGGCCACGAGGTACCGCGGGTTGAGAGCGGAAAAAAAGGGGGGGCTTTTGTAAAACTACCACATGCCCGTACTGTACATCTGTTTCCTCTGAACGCGGACAGGTCGGTGATCGACCGTGCGGAGCGCGGCGCGCGGGGTTCGAACCCGGGTCGCGGGCGTGCGCGCTGAGGGGGCTAGCCAGTGCGGTGGTTTACAGGGTAGTGACAGGAGGGTGGACGCAGGCTAGCTAGGTCGCTGCACGGCGCAACAACGAGAGAACGACGTCGGCCGCCGCGCACCGAGGCCGTTCGACGATTTGTCCGGCGAGCACTGGCGATTACAGCAAGGCGGAGGTTGTCAGGGAGGGAGTACTGCTCACCACGGAGGGGACGGTGGAGTTGGATCGGGCTGGGAGGCACTGGAGCGGCGAGGACACAGGCGCTCCCCGGAGTTAGGGTTCGGACGGCGAGGTTTCTCTCCGGCGAGCTGGGCCTTCTCCTCCTTACTGGCACGTACGAGGCGACGCAGAGGATGGTCCTCGTCCTTCCTCGACAACCACAGCTCCTCGCCACCGGCTGCAAGAGGGGGACGGTGGAGACCGACGGTCGCCGGCCGGTGGAGAGAAAGGTAGTGGGGGAGGAGAGATGGTTGCGGCGCGAGGCCAGGGGTGGTTTGGTAAGGCAGAGGAAGGAGGGGAAAGGATAAGGGCGAGCCTAGAGGGAGGCGATGCCGTGGGGGACGCGGAGGTGGAAAAAGATGGCTCGGCCACCTTTCCACCTCGCCCTCACGTGCTCGTCGTGGGGGTCAGCAGAGGGGCTGCCAGTGGGCCTAGGGCGAGAGGAGGGACCGGCTCGGAGCTAGGGTCGTCGGGTGGGGCTGCTGAGGCAGGGAGAGAGAGCTAGAGAGAGAGAGAGCTAGGGTAGGATGGAGTAGGCTCGGGTTAGGGTTTTTGGTTAGGGGTAGGGCTTGCCTGGTAGGTTAGGGGCCGGTGGGGGGAAGAGAAGTGAGAGAAGAGAAGAGAGGGAGGGACTAGCTCGGGTTAGGTTAGATGGTGGCCTCGGGTTAGGTAGATGGGGTAGTCTTGGGTTAGGGTTTTGTTTAGGGTTAGAGAGAGGGGTGGCTGGGGTGTGGGCCAGGGAGAGAGAGGAGGTCAGGCGGCCCTCATGGTAGAGAGAGAGAAAAAGAGAGAGAGGGAGATGGTGTAACCACATGAGCATGAGCAAGCATGAAGGGTAGGAGATGGTCATGGGGATGGTCCTGCAAGATCATGCATGGCACTACACAAGAGAGGTGGATGAGGTTTGATGGCACAAGGCAAGAAACAAAGCAAGGTAGAAAGGATTGAGAGAAAGAGAGAGATGAGAAGATGATCCACTCAAAAACAAATAAAACCAAAGGAGGACAAAAGATGGTGATGGTTGCATGGCCCATGCAAGTATTTTATGCCATGTGTTAATCTTGTGAAAACAAAATAAAATCTCATGGCATTTATTTATGTGCATCCTCAAAAGATGGAGTAAGGGCCAAGCTACGGATTTATAGAATTAGATCCACCCAACCCACATGAGCTAGAATTAATATCAAAAGAAAAAGACTTACAAGCTCATGGGTTATTGGAATGGTGGAAGTATAAGGTGGTGGCAAGGAAAGGTGATGGAGTTGAATAAAAGATATTCCCCCAACTCAACTTGGGCATTTAAACAATCTATCAATAACCAAAATACAATATCAAGAGGCAAATACAATTTACAATGCATATGAGAGAAGAACCAAAACAAAAAGGGGTTTTATATGATGCTCAAATTCAAGGTGGCATGATGACATGAGCATGATATAATTATGATGCAACAATTATATATAGGAAGTAGCATTTATATAGACTAGGCTAGTAGCATTGCAATTGTTAGACAATTGGGATGCTACACATAAGTAAGATGTTTACAACCAAAGTCGGATGAGCATGCCTTTGTAGGTTATTTCGAATAACAATTGGTTATTCCTCCATAACACCAAGGACAAAAGGGTTTGTCGCTTGAAATGTGAAGTTTCTTGAAGAAGGAATTTTTCACAAAAGTTAAGTGGGAGGACAATAGAACTTTGATAAGGTTAACGAACCTTAGCTAAATGTGCCGAGTTGCGCAGCGCCAGAAATGGTTCCGGAGGCTTCCATAATGCTCATAGCTTATGTGCCTCAAAGGTTGTGGTCACGGAGATCTAAGTTCCTATTGAACCGACTACATGCAAAGAAGCGATGATGGGCCCTGACTCCGTCAAATGGCTTGAAGCCATAAAATCCGTGATAGTTCCATACACGAGAAATCAAGTTTTGAACTTGGAAGACCCTCCGGAAAGGTGTAAAAACCTATCAGTCGTATTTGGATCTATAAAGAAACAGACATGGATGTTTCACATCTATGAAATAGTCGACATGTCGTAAAGTATTTTACGACAATGTTCAAGGATTTGACTATGACAAGATTTGATCTTTCATAGCGATATTTAGTCTGGACGGATTAAAGTAGCAACCACTACATATAAATTGGTATATGGTAGATGAATAAACAAAATAAAGTTCTTCTAATAGAATGGTTACCTAGGACGTGTACATGACACGGTCCAAAGGGTTTTGTTAATTCAAAGGATGCTAAAAGGGCATGCAAACTTCAATGGTTGAAGTAAGCATCGCGGAGTTGGAATCTTCACCGTGATGAAAAGGAGTTTTCATCAGGAGACGATGAAGATGCTTGCATTTGCAAGAAATTAAGTGGGAGCGCTGAGACATATTTCTAATACATTATGTGGAGGACATCTTGTTGATTAGAAATGATGTAATTTTTATTGAAAAAGGTTAAGAATTTCATTTTGATGAAAGACTTAGGCAAAACCCGAATATTTAGCATGAATGTCTATAGTGGATAGACTGTGACGCTAATATGGTTGTGCCAAACGTATATATATGAGATATTGAAGGAGTTCAATATAGAAACGACAAGAAACAGTTCTTGTCGCATGGAAAGGAATTGAATCAAGATTCAAGTGTATCAACACTTGATAAGTGAAACAAGATTCAAGTGCTTTGACACATGATGAGTGAAATCACGAGAATGTTTTGATCAATCATACCATGATATGTACACATCTAGATATGTCCTATGCTCTAAGTGTTATGAGCATATACCGAATGAATCATAAAATGATCATTGGACTATAGTAAGGATATTATTATGATCTTTGGGAAGAACAATATATTTGTGTAGAGGTGAAAAACAATTACAAATAGTTCATTGTAAAGCGTTACATTGATACTAGTTTTGTCACAAGATACAAATTAAGTTTATCTCAATTTAAACTATGGGTGGCACAATGTAATGGAAAGGAGATTCCATGATAGATTTGGATGTATTCCAAAGTTAAGACATTGTGACGGATACTACAACAAAAGGCTAAGTATATGACTGCTATAATAGCAGCAAAGGAGGGAATTTGTGTCAAGTAGTTTGTTATCAAACTAAGGTGTGGTTCGCAACGGGCTAAAACTAAAGATATAATGTATGACAATAGTATCGACATGTTTAAACCCCAAGGAACTAAAGGTCTCACCAAAAGATCAAATTTATACAATGCCATCTCATTGGAGAATGAGTGATGCGTGAAGACGCAAAGACATGTAAATACACACAGACCTGAAAGTATCAGATCCGTAGATTATGTTAACCACTTGCAGTTGCGTATATGGAACACCAGAAAGCCATATGTGTTCAATACACAAAGTTTTCAAACTTGATTATTGTCTCTAGTGCAAGTGGGAGACTGAAGGGAATATGCCCGAGAGGCAATAATAAAGTGGTTATTATCATATTCCTTATTTATGTTAAATGTTTATTTTGCATGCTATAATTGTATTAATACGGAAACGTTAATACATGTGTGTTTAATAAACAAAAAGGAAGTTCCTAGTTATGCCTCTCTTATAAACTAGCTCGTTGATTAACAAGATGATCAAAGTTTCCTGATCATGGACATTGGATGTTGTTAATAACGAGGTCACAACATTAGTGTAATGATGTGATGAACATTCATCCGAAGTATAGCATTACGATCAAAGTCATTGAGTTTATATTGCTATAACAACTTACGAAGTGATCCTAATCCTTAGACCATGAGATCATGTCAATCACTAACACCGGAAGAGTTTCTCGATGACATCAAACGTCACACCATAACTGGGTGATTATAAATATGGCTTCAGAACTACTAAAGTGTTATGTTGAGGTTCATGGATCGAGAGTGGAATTTGTTCACCCCGATGACGGATAGATATGCTCTGGACCCTATCGGTGTATCACATTGATTAGCTTGCAAGCAAGTGATTTGATCACTAGAATGTTATATCACGGGAACGAGAAAAGAGTGCCTGTCGGTAATGAGATCAAACTAGGTATGGAGATACCGATGATAAAATCTCGGACATGTAATATATCGTGAAACAAAGGGATTAAGATACTAGCGTAAAAGGTTCACACGATCACAGAAGTCATCGTTGAATGTGTGGGAGTCAATACGGATCTCCAGGTCCCGCTGCTGATTATTGATCGGAGAGGGGTCTCGATCATGCCTGCATTATTCGCAAACCGTAGGGTGACACACTTAAGGGATACCGACACCATTCAGAGAAAATGATATGTCAGAAAAAGAAAAGGAAAACGCAGAAATTTATCTCACTAGACACCGAAACTATTTCGGTTGAAATTGCTGAAACTGGTTCTGCATGTAAAATTGAATACTAGCAAGGTGTTTTATGTGAATGTTTGTTAATTAAAGTAATTAACAAAATTATGAATAAATAAATAAAAGAGTTTTTTTTAAATGAGAGCTTGCATTAAATTTGGTGGAAATTTAATGCATGTGAGTGGATTTTTGAGTGGAGGCTCTGTTATGGGAGTGGAGGCTTTTCATTTTGAGTGGGAGCTCCACCCACATGAATGTGGGAGAGGTGGGGGCAACCCCCATGGCTGGGCGCCATGCCCCTTGGGGTGCTCCCCTCTCACTATAAAAGGCCCCCTCGCATCCTCTCAAAGCACACCTCCCCGCGAAGGATCTCTTTCCCCCTTTTAGAATTTCCCCATGGTCTCGGATCAGCGATATACATGTTCCCGATGGCCTTTTCTGGAAGGATTTGTTGCTTCTGCTGCTTCGCTGGAGCAAGGGCGCGGAGGTTGTCGGGGTACCCGTACGTGTGTGCAATCACGGATGCACCACTGCTTTGCGGTGCTGGACTTGATGGTGCTGGACCGGCTGGACCAGATGGACTTCATCACGATCTTGAGATCGGCAAGCGTTCGTCTACATCATCCACGAGTACAACCTCGTTAACGCTATTCGATCTTCGAGGGTATGTATTCTATGTATGTATATCCACCCGTTGCTTGTATCTAGTAGATAGATCTTGGTACTTAGATGTTCCCATCGTAGGAATTTTTTTGTTTTCTATGCTGCGAACCCAACAGTGGTATCAGAGCCGGATCTATGCGTAGATGTTTTGCACGGGTAGTACACATATGAGTATGTGGGAGATGATGATCATTTTATTGCTTCTTAGTTATACTTTGGATATTGGTGGCATAGTGGGATGAAGTGGCCCGGATAAACTTTACATGTCCTCGCACATGAGACCCGTTCCACGCTTGACATGCAACTAGTTTTGCATAAGGGGCTAGCGGGTGTCTGTCTCTCCTACTATAGTCAATATCTAATTTGCAACGAGTTGTCAACAATTTGGTTATCCTCGTTGTGGTTTATATTCGTAGGTAAGAACGGTTCTATCTTCGAAAGCCCTAAGCCACGTAAAACTTGCAATGGATAAATTAGAGGCGTCTAGTTTAGATTGTTGCTGGGCTAGTGTTATGATATGGTGATGTTATAAGTAGAAGTATGAGATGATACTCTTACAACACACATAACGTGTAAGTTCCATAGACCTTGGCATACACATAGAGGTATGATAGTGATCATACGACGGTGCACATGATGGAGATCATATGCGGGAACCATATCACTTCACTTACAAACATGTGATGTTTGATTGCATCTTATATTGCTTGTTTGGCGTTTTATTAGCATACTAAGATGATCCCTCATTTAGATATCAAGATAAAAATGTGTTCTTCCTTAAGTATGCACCGACAATGTTTGTAAACTTCAAGACATCACGTGATGATGGTGTACTTGAATCCATGAGCATATCTCGGTGTAAGAGCAGTTACACTTGAATACTAAGGTTCTTACTTGGCAAGCCTAGCATGTACAGACATGGCCTCGGAACACGGACCGAAAGGTTAAGCATGAGTCATATGTTTTGATATGATGACCATATGGATGCTCGCCTTTGAATCTACACCGACTCACGTGATGATCGGACTTGGTGTAGTGGATTTGGTTCATGTAATCACCAAAAAGGCACGAGGGATGTCGTTTTTGAGTGGGAGTTCATTTCTAATTTGGATTAGTAGAACTTAATTTATCATAAATTAAATTAAAGTGAATTTGCATAATTTGTTGTAGTCATTGGCATTCGTTCACCACCTTATGCTTAGTTGTAATTGAGATAATAGAACTATAGATTTATGGATATTTACTTTATGAACTGGTATCATATTGTGTTGAGTGTCAATCTAAATTTTAAGTCCTATTGCAAACTTTTAGCAAACTCTGTTTACTTCATGAAATTTAATAATTGGTATTAAATCGAGAGTAACAATTCCAGTGTTAGTATCTTAAGTATCATGTTTGCCTCCATGATTCTTGATTGTTTTAATATCAAGTTTATCTAGGAGCTGAAAGAATTGTTTCAGAAACAATCATGTGTGGCAGATATAACAATATTTGAAACAATGTTTTGGTTGCAATATGATAGAGTATAATATATGTTCTCATATTGGATGAGAATTTGCAAAGGTTAGAGATGCTAGACATCCTAATCATCCAAAGGGTTTTGGAAAGTAATGTTATACTCACGATTCGCCTTTATAAGCTATAGTAGCTTAATCATGAAAGTCGTCATGATAAGGGTGAATAGAAGATGTATGTAAAGTGTTTACTACACTAAAAGATTACTAAAGAATGGATTTTGAAAGAACGCCGATCATTTTGATGATGGTGATCTACTTCAAAGTGCAAGTCCAAAGGTATTATTATTTGAATATACACGCTTTGGACTATGTGTCATGTATATGGCGCCACTTTTGATGTTGATAGATTCTTTTAAAAGGAAAAGGAAATGCTGAAAGAGAATCTATAAAATATATTTGGCAGAAAAGAAAAGATTGGAAATATCCACTTTGGGTATATAGATGATATACATGTTATGGTTGTATTCTTTGCTTGTTAAACAATGTGGTTCGTGGGTATTGGATACCGAATTGGTTGATATAAAATTTCATATGGAACGACGCAATTCATAAACCACAATGGCCTAAGTAGCTAGCAAGAGAATATGTGATGATGTTCATCGAAAACAAACAAACCGTTGTTTGTATTTCTCGTTGACATCAAAGCTTGCCTTCAAGATTTGTTTTAATAATAGTTATTTCAATCAGGAATTATGAGAACAAAGGTTGTTCAAATAATTAACATATTCCATATAAGATGGATGATTTACAAATCTAGTTGGAGAAATCACATCCATAAAACCTAATGCTAAAATGTCGCAAGACAAATAATTGAAAGATCACTTATGAAGTGACATCATCGTTTAAATTATATTAGAAAGAAAACATGAAGAATCTCCATATTCATGGATTTTTGGAGTCTTTGATTTGATCAAGTGACGCTTGTGAGACTTTCCTCGGGATAATTAAAACTTCGTTCAAAGGCCAAAGAAGAACGAATGACTAAAATATTGGAATTTATACATATCGATGTATGTAGTCCATTATATGTAGTCGTAAGCGATGGGTTTCAACTTCATATACTTTCTCCGGAAATTTGAGTGAATGTTCACTTAATGAGAAAGAAGTATGAAATATTTGAAAACGTTTCAACGACTTTCAAGATGAAGTGGAAAATCATTGTAACAAGAAAATAAATGATTTATGATTTTATCATAAGGGATTTATTTGAGTTGCACGTGTAACAAGAAAATAAATGATTTATGATTTTATCATAAAAGGGATTTATTTGAGTTGCAAGTTTAGCAAAACACCTAGATTTACATCTTCCGAAACACCATAGGAGTATGGAGTGTTTGAGATTTGTAATGAAACCTTGTTTGACATGGTTGGATCAAAGGTGTTATTTATAAAACTGCCATTATGTTTTAAAAGATTAAAGCTTTAGAGACTACCGCTTTTTTACACTGAAAAGAGCTCCATCTTGATCCGTTGAAATGACACCATATGAGTTATGGTTTTGTGTAAAACCCAAGTTGTCCTTTCTTAAATTTTGGTATGCTAAGCATAAGTAAGATGTTTACAACCAAAGTCGGATGAGCATGTCTTTGTAGGTTATTTCGAATAACAATTGGTTATTCCTCCATAACACCAAGGACAAAAGGGTTTGTCACTTGAAATGTGAACTTTCTTGAAGAAGGAATTTTTCACAAAAGTTAAGTGGGAGGACAATAGAACTTTGATAAGGTTAATGAACCTTATCTAAATGTGCCGAGTTGCGTAGCGCCGGAAATGGTTCCAGAGGCTGCCATAATGCTCATAGCTTATGCGCCTCAAAGGTTGTGGTCACGGAGATCTAAGTTCCTATTGAACCAAGTAGGCCGGATAAACAATCAAATGCTAAGATTTGAGAGTAAATCAATATTGTTTGACAATGATGAACCGACTACATGCAAAGAAGTGATGATGGGCCCTGACTCCGTCAAATGGCTTGAAGCCATAAAATCCGTGATAGTTCCACACACGAGAAATAATGTTTTGAACTTGGAAGACCCTCCGGAAAGGTGTAAAAACCTATCGGTCATATTTGGATCTATAAAGAAACATACATGGATGTTTCACATCTATGAAATAGTCGACATGTCGTAAAGTATTTTACGACAATGTTCAAGGATTTGACTATGACAAGATTTGATCTTTCATAGCGATATTTAGTCTGGACGGATTAAAGTAGCAACCACTACATATAAATTGGTATATAGTAGATGAATAAACAAAATAAAGTTCTTCTAATAGAATGGTTACCTAGGACGTGTACATGACACGGTCCAAAGGGTTTTGTTAATTCAAAGGATGCTAAAAGGGCATGCAAACTTCAATGGTTGAAGGAAGCATCGCGGAGTTGGAATCTTCACCGTGATGAAAAGGAGTTTTCATCAGGAGATGATGAAGATGCTTGCATTTGCAAGAAATTAAGTGGGAGCGCTGAGACATATTTATAATACATTATGTGGAGGACATCTTGTTGATTAGAAATGATGTAATTTTTATTGACAAAGGTTAAGAATTTCATTTTGATGAAAGACTTAGGCAAAACCCGAATATTTAGCATGAATGTCTATAGTGGATAGACTGTGACGCTAATATGGTTGTGCCAAACGTATATATATGAGATATTGAAGGAGTTCAATATAGAAATGACAAGAAACAGTTCTTGTCGCATGGAAAGGAATTGAATCAAGATTCAAGTGTATCAACACTTGATAAGTGAAACAAGATTCAAGTGCTTTGACACATGATGAGTGAAATCACGAGAATGTTTTGATCAATCATACCATGATATGTACACATCCATATATGTCCTATGCTCTAAGTGTTATGAGCATATACCGAATGAATCATAAAATGATCATTGGACGATAGTAAGGATATTCTTATGGTCTTTTGGAAGAACTAAGAATATATTTGTGTAGAGGTGACAAACAATTACAAATAGTTCATTGTAAAGCGTTACATTGATACTAGTTTTGTCACAAGATACAAATTAAGTTTATCTCAATTTAAACTATGGGTGGCACAATGTAATGGAAAGGAGATTCCATGATATATTTGGATGTATTCCAAAGTTAAGACATTGTGACGGATACTACAACAAAAGGCTAAGTATATGACTGCTATAGTAGCAGCAAAGGAGGGAATTTGTGTCAAGTAGTTTGTTACCAAACTAAGGTGTGGTTCGAAACGGGCTAACACTAAAGATATAATGTACGGCAATAGTATCGACATGTTTTAACCCCAAGGAACTAAAGGTCTCACCAAAAGACCAAATTTATACAATGCCATCTCATTGGAGAATGAGTGATGCGTGAAGATGCAAAGTGTCACATCCCAAGATTTTCCAAATCTTGTAATGTGAAAAATAAATGAATAAAATAAAACTTTGTTGATTTTCAGGGTGAGAAGAAACTTTTTGAATTCAAATGGGAACCTTCAAACCTATTTTGAATCAAATAAAATCCTAAAGGGATTTAAAAAGTTAAATAAACAATAAACTTAAAAATATTTAAAATTCCTATTTTTGGATCTTTTAATAAAAGATTTGGTTTTCAAAGGAAAAGGTAGATTTATAAATAAGGATTATTTTATAGAGCCAAATTAAACCTTGGCCAATCTTTTGAATTAAAATGTTTGTTTTGATTAAAAGAGTAAAAGTTTATTTAAATAAAATAATAAGGATTTAATATCCAATTTTATTTAAGTAAAGGTTTTTTCCATTTTAAATAAACACTAAAACTTATTTATTTATTTTAAACAAGTTTTCCAAGTATCTTATATTTTCAAATAAAACCTACTGATTTTGGTTTTGATAAACTCTGGATTTCAAATGGAAATTTTATTAAATAAATCAAAACCTATTTGAATTAATAATTAAGGTCTATTTTATTTAATTATTAAATAGATCCTAAAAATAATAAAAAATTATTTTGTTTTGGGAATTGGCTTATGTTGATGAACAGAACCAAATTAACACAAAGTATGGTGAATGTTTTGAATTGTTTGAATGTTTGAATTGTTGATTGAAATTCAAAACAGAAAATCAAAAGAGAAAAAGAAAAAGTTTCAGAACAGAAAAAAATAGAACAAGGACCCAGCCCAACAAATTGGCCCAACAAGACCCAGTCCAGCCCACCTACTCTCTCCCACGGCGAAACGTTTTTCACCGTAGACAGAACCCGCGGAGCAACTGACATGTGGACCTTCCCCCTCACTCCCTTTCTCCGACCGGCCGACCCACCCTCTCCTTCATCGTCTCACATGACCAGTTCTTTCCCGCCCCTGCCGTTGATTCCTCCGGTTTAATTCGTCTTAACGCGGCCACCATTACTCGCTTTGATCACGCAAGCTTAAACGCCCCTGCCTCCTCTCCATTTCCCCTCTGTCTCCTCCCCCAAGTGCGCCCCCAGGCTGTCGAATTTCGCCAGACACCGCCCACTGTCCGACGACACTCCGACGACGATTCCGACCGTGTCCTGCCACCCCTTGCCTCCCCGACCAAACTCACACCTTCCCCACTCCCAGGAGCATCTCCCTGTACCTCCCATTCAACCGCGGGCGCCCCAGAACCTCGACTCAACAACCACTTGGCGCCGCGTCTGGTTCTTCTCCGACGACCCCCCCGGTAACACCGACCTCCCCTTCATCTCAGGATGATACTCCTACGCTCTACTCTCTCTTGCGCGTCTAACAGACCCCCCGTTTTGTCTTTTCGTGACCTGTAGCCTCGCCAACTACGACACCAGTGCGTGCCCGATGCTGTCCTAAACTCCGTGACGATTACCATCCACCCGGCGCCTTCTTCGAGCGACCACGTTGAGCACCAGCATTCCACGGCGATTCCGGTGAGCATCTCCCCTACTCCTCTCGCTTCCTGTTCTCGCCGTTACGCCCGTAGCGAACACCGCCGCCAGCCTGCCGTCGTCAGCGGCCAGTTCTTGGCAAGGCATTAGGAGCCGTCCGATCCAGATCCGAGGCACGCGATTGATTGACTTATCGAAGGGGTAAGGTCGATCCTGTGCCGCACGTTTCACTTTAAACCCTGCGGTCCACGTTGCTGATCCGAACGAACCGGTATGACCCAATGGGAATCAGACACGTGGCTCTGAGTGTGAGTTAAAAACAGAAACATTTCAATATGATATGTGATTTTGAAAATTGCACAACTTTAGTTCCACACGTCCAAATTTTGCAAATTTTATATCAATGGAATTAGTCGAACAAGCCCTAGCCAACCATGCCATTTGTTTAGTAAAAAGCTTCTGGAAAAATGGTTGTTTTTGCAGAAACTTTTGTATGCTTGATTAGATTGTAAAAATTGTTCAAAAATGATTTTGGGGATAAAATCTTTGGCAAATGGTGTGATTTAAACCTACTGACCATAGGAAACACTTTGTGGTTTCAAAAATGTATTTGGAGAAGCAAAAGAATGATTCTTTGATTTAAAAACCATTTCTAGTCAAATAAAAATATGGTTTATTTATTAAAAATGGTTTTGGAAGAAAACTTTTGGGAAGTGTTTTTTTCAAAGTCTCTGACCCCAAAAACCAAGTTTTATGGTTTGAAAACATATTTGGTGAACCCTATAGGTTAATTCCTTAGTAAAAATATTTCTACACCACATAAAATGATACTTTGTTTTAAAAATGGTTTAGGAAGTGAAACTTCTTGCAAAATGACTTTGCCACTTTACAAAATGACCAATAGGTGTTTTCAAATGTTTATGACCCATTAGGAACCACTTTTTCCAAACAAAACAAAGCTTGGCATGCTTGCATGCATTACTTTGACTTTGTCATTTTATGTGATGTTTGGCTTGATTGGTAGATTGAGTTTGTGCCTTGTTTGATTGAATTGTAGTGACTTGAAGAGTGTGAGTGTTGCAAGGACAAGGAGTGAACCCATACTCTACCAAAAAGGCAAGTGATGCTTCCTACTTTTGTCCCATTACTTTCACTATGCAATAGTGATTTTTCTAAGTAAAACTTGCATGGAATTTTGCTAAGTATAAACCTTGCTATAGGAAAACCTAGTAGATGAAACCTTAGTAGAAATTTTCCTAAGTTAAGATCCCTACTACTATCAAGCTTAGCCTAGCTAATAGAAAACAAGGATGGAATATATATCCATACTATGAAAAATTTCTAAGTCTGAGGACTTGTGTTTTTGCTTAATAAAACAACTAAGTTAATGAATCACCTGGGTGGAATGGTAATTGCTTGGTGGTTTTTGGTTGAGTGGTTCACAAGGCCCATGTCTATGGTTGACCTTGTGTATCTCACTTGTGGATGGCCACCCAGGAACAAAGAGATTTGAGATGTCAAATGTTGAGAAGCTTCAAGTGCAGCCACTTGGCATTATGGGCTCTGCTTGGATCATATAGGTTGCAAGAACTTAGCCATATGGACAGTGGGTGGTAGAGTTTGATAGGTTGGAACACGTCCATTTTGGTCTAAGGGAAGGCTTCTGAAAGATCTTGTCTTGGGAAACCAAGTCTTGTGGGGAAAGTGCACCACCTCTGCAGAGTGTAAAATCTAAGTACTTAGCCATGTCCCTGGTAAAGGACAATTTGAGCATCAAGACATGGAAGCAATCAAGAATCTCATCATTCAAATTTCTAAGTTAAAAACTTGTGGTTGAACAAGGGTTAAAGAATCTTCAATCTTTGATTGGGAGAAATGATTTTTGTCAAGCAAAAACTTAGTGTTTTCAAAATGATAAGGAAAATCTATTTTGAGCAATGCAAGCCTCAACTCCACTTAGCCAAATGCATATAGATGATAGATTCCACTATACCACCAAAGTATCACTTGCCAATACAATTCAAATGTATTGAACCTTGTGGCTATAACTTGTTATGTTGCAGGTTTGTTTGATATAGTGAAGTTGATTGATTAGGATTACAAAGTCTACAACCAACATGTTCACTGTGGCACTTTGAAGATGAAGGACCCATGCTTATAGAAATTCTGCTGCAATGTAATGTAATAGCCAAATGAGCTATGTAAGATGTAATAAAAATTATGTTATTCCTGGTTAAAAGTTATATTATGACCTTTGTTTCTTGATATTACATCTTAATTGTGGATGCTAGCTATTGATCTAGGGACTAGCATTGTAAACACAGGGGACTCTACCTTATTTAAAGGTTGGGACCCTTACACAAAGACATGCAAATACACACGGACCTGAAAGTATCAGATCCATAGATTATGTTAACCACTTGCAGTTGCGTATATGGAACACCAGAAAGCCATATGTGTTCAATACACAAAGTTTTCAAACTAGATTATTGTCTCTAGTGCAAGTGGGAGACTAAAGGGAATATGCCCGAGAGGCAATAATAAAGTGGTTATTATCATATTCCTTATTTATGATAAATGTTTATTTTGCATGCTATAATTGTATTAATACGAAAACGTTAATACATGTGTGTTTAATAAACAAAAAGGAAGTTCCTAGTTATGCCTCTCTTATAAACTAGCTCGTTGATTAACAAGATGATCAAAGTTTCCTGATCATGGACATTGGATGTTGTTAATAACAAGGTCACAACATTAGTGTAATGATGTGATGAACATTCATCTGAAGTATAGCATTACGATCAAAGTCATTGAGTTTATATTGCTATAACAACTTACGAAGTGATCCTAATCCTTAGACCATGAGATCATGTCAATCACTAACACCGGAAGAGTTTCTCGATGACATCAAACGTCACAGAATCGGGTGATTATAAAGATGGCTTCAGAACTACTAAAGTGTTATGTTGAGGTTCATGGATCGAGAGTGGAATTTGTTCACCCCGATGACGGATAGATATGCTCTGGGCCCTATCGGTGATATCACATTGATTAGCTTGCAAGCAAGTGATTTGATCACTAGAATGTTATATCATGAGAACGAGAAAAGAGTGCCTGTCGGTAACGAGATCAAACTAGGTATGGAGATACCGATGATCAAATCTCGGACATGTAATATATCGTGAAACAAAGGGATTAAGATACTAGCGTAAAAGGTTCACACGATCACAGAAGTCACCGTTGAATGTGTGGGAGTCAATACGGATCTCCAGGTCCCGCTGCTGATTATTGATCGGAGAGGGGTCTTGATCATGTCTGCATTATTCGCGAACCGTAGGGTGACACACTTAAGGGATACCAACACCATTCATAGAAAATGATATGTCAGAAAAAGAAAAGGAAAGCGCAGGAATTTATTTCACTAGACACCGGAACTGTTTCGGTTGAAATTGCTGAAACTGGTTCTGCATGTAAAATTGAATACTAGCAAGGGGTTTTTATGTGAATGTTTGTTAATTAAAGTAATTAACAAAATTATGAATAAATAAATAAAAGAGTTTTATTTAAATGAGAGCTTGCATTAAATTTGGTGGAAATTTAATGCATGTGAGTGGATTTTTGAGTGGAGGCTCTTTTATGGGAGTGGAGGCTTTTCATTTTGAGTGGGAGCTCCACCCACATGAATGTGGGAGAGGTGGGGGCAGCCCCCATGGCTGGGCGCCATGCCCCTTGGGGTGCTCCCCTCTCACTGTAAAAGGCCTCCTCTCATCCTCTCAAAGCACACCTCCTCGCGAAGGATCTCTCTCCCCCTTTTAGAATTTCCCCATGGTCTCAGATCAGCGAGATACATGTTCCTGGTGGCTTTTTTTGGAAGGATTTGTTGCTTCCGCTGCTTCGCTAGAGCGAGGGCGCGGAGGTTGTCGGGGTACCCGTACGTGTGTGCGATCACGAATGCACCACTGCTTTGTGGTGCTGGACCGGCTGGACCAAATGGACATCATCACGATCTTGAGATCAGCAAGCGTCGTCTACATCATCTACGAGTACAACCTCATTAACGCTATTCGATCTTTGAGGGTATGTATGGATGTATATCCACCCGTTGCTTGTATCTAGTAGATAGATCTTGGTACTTAGATGTTCCCATCGTTGGAATTTTTTTGTTTTCTATGTTGCGAACCCAACAAAGAGGTGGCGTTGTGGGTGGAGAGTTGCCGCTGAAGGTGAATCGGCTGCGCGCCGCCGCGGATTTAACCCGCTCAAGGCTGTTTTTGTCCCGTGCTTGCAAGCCTTGGTGAATTTTTGAGGATTTTGGTGATGATTTCACTAGTGAGTTCTTCGATCTTCTGCTGTCATCGCTCATCCTGTTTTGCTACTTAGAAGCTTGTGATCTCTCTCTCAACACGTGGTCCTTAATTTTAGTCACATCGGCTAGCGTTTTCATATATGAACTTCCTAGCCTCACCATTTTGTAGTGTTCATACGCATCCCTAGCTGCTCATGCGGACAATAGAGACCACTAAAATGTTGATCCCCTCTGAATCGAAGTGAATTTTTGTGTGTCCGGTAGGTGTTTTGCTCATGTGCACCGAGGGGGGGGGGCACGATGCTGATCCCTTGAAACCAAACTTGGGTTGACAAGTTTGTTTATTATTCATGTACAATAGGGGTCTTTGATGTATGGTCCCAGCTTCCTTCGAATCAAAGTGAAATATGTGTCCAGTAGTTTTTTTGCTTCATGTGTAGCAAGGCCATGGTTCTGATCCCCTGAAATCAAACTTTGGGCTTGACTAGTTTGCGTTTTGCCCACAGTTTTGGGGTTCCAGGGCGATTTACAACGACCTTAAGACCCGATACATGTTTGAGAGTAATGCCTAAAAACTCGTATTTCTCGTGTTTATGGCCATTTTCATGAGTTATTAAACCCTTACATGTTTGAGAGATATGAACAGAAACTCGTCGTTTTCGCGTTTTGGGGTTCTAAGGAGATTTACAATGACCTTATGACACAATACATGTTTGAGAGTTATCACCAAAAACTCATTGTTTTCGTGTTTTATGGCCATTTTCATGAGTTATTGCCCATAGTTTTGGGTTCCGGGCGGACTTGCATGCCTCGTAAGAACCCTTAAATGTTTGAGATATGACGAGAAACTCGTCGTTTCACGTTTTATGGCCGTTTTCATGAGCTGTTTCCCACAGTTTTGGGGTTCCAGGGCGGTTTACAATGACCTTACGACACGATACATGCTTGAGAGTTAAGACCAAAAACTCGTTGGTTTCGTGTTTATGGCCATTTTCATGAGTTATTTCCCACAGCTTTTGGGTTCAAGTTGTATTTGCAACGCATGTAAGACCCATTACATGTTTTATATATACGACTAAAAACTCTTAGTTATCGCATTTCATGGCTGTTTTCATGAGCTATTGCCCATAGTTTTGGGGTTCTAGGGTGATTTACAACAACCTTAATACCTGATTCATATTTGAGAGATATGACCAAAAACTAGTCGTTTTCGTGTTTATAGCCATTTTTATGAGTTATTGCCCACAGTGTTTGGGTTCCAGTTGGATTTGCAAGGCCTGTAAGACCCGTTACATGTTTGACGTATATGACTAAAACTCGTAGTTTTCGTGTTTTATGGACATTTTCATGAGCTACTGCCCACTGTTTAGGGGTTCTAGGGCAATTTACAGTGAGCTTCCGACCTGATACATGTTGGAAAGATATGACCAGAAACTCGTCGTTTTCGCGTTTTATGGCCGTTTTCATGAGCTATTGCCCACAGTTTTCTGGTTCTAGGGCTATTTAAAGCAACCTTAAGACCCGATACATGTTTGAGAGTTATGCCTAAAAACTCATCGTTTTCGTGTTTTATGGTCATTTTCATGAGTTATTGCCCAAAGTTTTTGGGTTTCAGGCGGATTTGCAAACCTCGAAAGAACCATTACATGTTTGAGAGATATGACCAGAAACTCGTCGTTCTCGCCTTTTATGGCCGTTTTCATGACCTATTGCCCACATTTTTGGGTTCCAGGGTGATTTACAACGACCTTAAGACCCGATACATGTTTGAGAATTATGCCTAAAAACTCGTCTTTTTCTTGTTTATGGCCATTTTAATGAGTTGTTGAACCCTTACATGTTTGAGAGATATGACCAGAAACTCGTCGTTGTCGCGTTTTGGGGTTCTAGGACAATTTACAATGACCTTACGACACGATACATGTTTGAGAGTTATGACCAAAAACTCACATTTTTCGTCTTTCATGGCCATTTTCACGAGTTATTGCACACAGTTTTGGGTTCCAAGCGGATTTGCATGCCTCGTAAGAACCCTTAAAATGTTTGAGAGATATGACCAGAAACTCGTCGTTTTCGCTTTTTATGGCTGTTTTCATGAGCTATTGCCCACAGTTTTCTGGTTCCAGGGCTATTTAAAGCAACCTTAAGACCCGATACATGTTTGAGATTTATGCCGAAAAACTCGTCGTTTTCGTGTTTTATGGTCATTTTCATGAGTTATTGCCCATAGTTTTTGGGTTTCAGGCGGATTTGCATACATCGAAAGAACCCTTACATGTTTTAGAGATATGACCAAAAACTCGACGTTCTCGCGTTTTATGGCCGTGTTCATGAGCTATTGCCCATAGTTTTGGGGTTCAGGGCGATTTACAACAACGTTAAGACCCGATATATGTTTGAGAGTAATGCCTAAAAACTTGTCTTTTTCGTGTTTATGGCCATTTTCATGAATTATTGAACCCTTACATGTTTGAGAGATGTGACCAGAAACTCGTCGTTTTCGCGTTTTGGGGTTCTAGGGCGATTTACAATGACCTTATGACACGATACATGTTGGAGAGTTATTTACAAAAACTCATCGTTTCCGTGTTTTATGGCCATTTTCATGAGTTATTGCCCACAGTTTTGGGTTCCAGGCGGATTTGCATGCCTCGTAAGAACCCTTAAATGTTTGAGAGATATGACCAGAAACTCGTCGCACGTTTTATGGCCATTTTCATGAGCTGTTTCCCACAGTTTTGGGGTTCCAGGGCGGTTTACAATGACCTTACGACACGATACATGCTTGAGAGTTAAGACCAAAAACTCGTTGTTTTCGTGTTTATGGCCATTTTCATGACTTATTGCCCACAATTTTTGGGTTCAAGTTGTATTTGCAACGCATGCAAGACCCATTACATGTTTGAGATATATGACTAAAAAATTGTAGTTATCGCGTTTCATTGCCGTTTTCATGAGCTACTGCCCATAGTTTTGGGGTTCAAGGTCGATTTACAATGACCTTAATACCCGATTCATGTTTGAGAGATATGACCAAAAACTCGTCGTTTTCGTGTTTATAGGCATTTTTATGAGTTATTGCCCACAGTTTTTGGGTTCCAGTTGGATTTGCAAGGCCTATAAGACCCGTTACATGTTTGAGATATATGACTAAACACTCGCCGTTTTCGTGTTTTATGGCCATTTTGATGAGCTACTGCCCACTATTTAGGGGTTCTTGGGCGATTTACAGTGACCGTTAGACCTCATACATGTTGGAAAGATATGACCAGAAACTCGTCGTTTTCGCGTTTTATGGCCGTTTTCATGAGCTATTGCCCACAGTTTTGGGGTTCCAGGGCGATTTACAACGACCTTAAGACCCGATACATATTTGAGAGTAATGCCTAAAAACTCATCTTTTTCGTGTTTATGGCCATTTTCATGAGTTATTGAACACTTACATGTTTGATAGATATGACTAGAAACTCGTCGTTTTTGCGTTTTGGAGTTCTAGGGCGATTTACAATGACCTTATGACACGATACATATTTGTTAGTTATGACCAAAAACTCATCGTTTTGGTGTTTTATGGCCATTTCATGAGTTATTGCCCATAGTTTTGGGATCCAGGCGGATTTGCATGCCTCGTAAGAACCCTTAAATGTTTGAGAGATATGACCAGAAACTCGTCGTTTTCACGTGTTATGGCCGTTTTCATGAGCTGTTTCCGTGTTATGGCCGTTTTCATGAGCTGTTTCCGTGTTATGGCCATTTCCGTGTTATTGAACCCTTACATGTTTTCGTGTTTATCGCCATTTTCATGAGTTATTCTCACAGTTTTTGGGTTCAAGTTGTATTTGCAAGGCATGTAAGACCCATTACATGTTTGAGATATATGACTAAAAACTCTTAGTTTTCGTCGTTTTCACGTTTTATGGCCGTTTTCATGACCTATTGCCCATAGTTTGGGGGTTCTAGGGCGATTTACAACGACCTTAATACCCGATTCATGTTTGAGAGATATGACCAAGAACTAGTCGTTTTCGTGTTCATAGCCATTTTTATGAGTTATTGCCCATAGTGTTTGGGTTCCAGTTGGATTTGCAAGGCCTGTAAGACCCATTACATGTTTGAGATATATGACTAAAAACTCTTAGTTTTCGTGTTTTATGGCCATTTTCTTGAGCTACTGCCCACTGTTTAGGGGTTCTAGGACAATTTACAGTGACCTTCCGACCTGATACATGTTGGAAAGATATGACCAGAAACTCGTCGTTTTCGCGTTTTATGGCCGTTTTCATGAGCTATTGCCCACAGTTTTTTGGTTCTAGGGCTATTTAAAGCAACCTTAAGACCCGATACATGTTTGAGATTTATGCCTAAAAACTTATCGTTTTCGTGTTTTATGGTCATTTTCATGAGTTATTGCCCACAATTTTTGCGTTTCAGGCGGATTTGTAAGCCTCGAAAGAACCCTTACATGTTTGAGATATATGACCAGAAACTCGTCGTTCTCGCTTTTTATGGCTGTTTTCATGAGCTATTGTCCATAGTTTTGGGGTTCCAGGGCGATTTACAACGACCTCAAGACCCGATACATGTTTTAGAGTAATACCTAAAAACTCGTCTTTTTCGTGTTTATGGCCATTTTCATGAGTTATTGAACCCTTACATGTTTGAGAGATATGACCAGAAACTCGTCGTTTTCGCGTTTTGGGGTTCTAGGGCAATTTACAATGACCTTATGACACGATACATGTTTGTTAGTTATGACCAAAAACTCATTGTTTTCGTGTTTTATGGCCATTTTCATGAGTTATTGCCCACAGTTTTGGGATCCAGGCGGATTTGCATGCCTCGTAAGAACCCTTAAATGTTTGAGAGATATGACCAGAAACTCGTCGTTTTCACGTTTTATGGCCATTTTCATGAGCTGTTTCCCATAGTTTTGGGGTTCCAGGGCGGTTTACAATGACCTTACGACACGATACATGCTTGAGAGTTAAGACCAAAAACTCGTTGTTTTCGTGTTTATGGCCATTTTCATGAGTTATTTCCCACAGTTTTTGGGTTTAACTTGTATTTGCAACGCATGTAAGACCCATTACATGTTTGAGATATATGACTAAAAACTCGTAGTTATCGCGTTTCATGGCCGTTTTGATGAGCTATTGCCCATAGTTTTGGGGTTCTTGGGCGATTTACAACAACCTTAATACCTGATTTATGTTTGAGAGATATGACCAAAATCTAGTCGTTTTCGTGTTCATAGCCATTTTTATGAGTTATTGCCCATAGTGTTTGGGTTCCAGTTGCATTTGCAAGGCTTGTAAGACCCGTTACATGTTTGAGGTATATGACTAAAACTCGTAGTTTTCGTGTTTTATGGCCTTTTTCATGAGCTACTGCCCACTGTTTAGGGGTTCTAGGGAAATTTACAGTGATCTTCCGACCTGATACATGTTGGAAAGATATTACCAGAAACTCATAGTTTTCTCTTTTTATGGCCGTTTAGATGAGCTATTGCCCACAGTTTTTTGGTTCTAGTGCTATTTAAAGCAACCTTAAGACCTGATACATGTTTGAGATTTATGCCTAAAAACTCATCGTTTTCGTGTTTTATGGTCATTTTCATGAGTTATTGCCTACGCTTTTGGGTTTCAAAGGATTTGCAAGCCTCGAAAGAACCCTTACATGTTTGAGAGATATGACCAGAAACTCGTCGTTCTCGCTTTTTATGGCCGTTTTCATGAGCTATTGCCCATAGTTTTGGGGTTCCAGGGCGATTTACAACGACCTTAAGACCCAATACATGTTCGAGAGTAATGCCTAAAAACTCGTATTTTTCGTGTTTATGGCCATTTTCATGAATTATTGAACCCTTACATGTTTGAGAGATATGACCCGAAACTCGTTGTTTTCGCGTCTTGGGGTTCTAGGGCAATTTACAATGACCTTATGACACGATACATGTTTGTTAGTTATGACCAAAAACTCATTGTTTTCGTGTTTTATGGACATTTTCATGAGTTAATGCCCATAGTTTTGGGATCCAGGCAGATTTGCATGCCTCGTAAGAACCCTTAAATGTTTGAGAGATATGACCAGAAACTCGTCGTTTTCACGTTTTATGGCCGTTTTCATGAGCTGTTTCTGTGTTATGGCCATTTCCGTGTTATTGAACCCTTACATGTTTTCGTGTTTATCGCCATTTTCATGAGTTATTCCCACAGTTTTTGGGTTCACGTTGTATTTGCAAGGCATGTAAGACCCATTACATGTTTGAGATATATGACTAAAAACTCTTAGTTTTCATCGTTTTCACGTTTTATGGCCGTTTTCATGACCTATTGCCCATAGTTTGGGGGTTCTAGGGCGATTTACAACGACCTTAATACCTGATTCATGTTTGAGAGATATGACCAAAAACTAGTCGTTTTCGTGTTCATAGCCATTTTTATGAGTTATTTGTTGGAGATATGCCCTAGAGGCAATAATAAATACAGTTATTATTATATCTTTGTGTTTATGATAAATGTTTACATTCATGCTATAATAGTATTAACAAGGAAACATTAATACTTGTGTGATTTGTAAACTTAATTTGAAGTCCCTAGTAAAGCCTCTATATAATACTAGCTTGTTGGTTAATAGATGATTGTGGTTTCCCTATCATGAACATTGAGATGTTATTAACAACAAGATCATATTGTTAGGAGAATGATATGATGGACATACTCCTATAGATAAGCGTAGCATAAAGATCAAGTCATTTTAATAGTTCAATTGCTATATGCTTTCTGATACATAGTAATCTGATTCCTTCGACCATGAGATCATGCATATCACCTTTACCGGATGGATGCTTTGGTGACATCAAACACCACACCGTAACTGGGTGGCTATAAAGGTGGCATTGAGTGTTCGGAAAGTATTGGTTGAAACACATGGATCAAGAGTGGGATTTGTCCATCCATATGACGGATAGATATACTCTAGGCCCTCTCGGTGAAATGTCATCCAATTAGCTTGCAAGCATGTGACTGGCTCACAAGGGATCACATATCACGGAACGAGAAAAGAGTACTTATCGAACGAGGTTGAACTAGGTATGCAGATACCGACGATCATAACCTCGGATAAGTAAACTATCGTGAGACAAAGGGAAATTGATATCGTATGTAAGTGGTTCATTCGACGCAAAGTAATCGTAGAATTATGTGGGAGCCATATGAATTTCCAGATTCCTCTATTGGTTATTGTTCGGAGAAGTGTCTCGATCATGTCCGCATAATTCACGAACCGTAGGGAGACACACTTAAGGAATTGACGTTGTTTGAGTAGTTATGGAATGATGAGAAAGAGACCGAATGTTGTTCGGAGTCCCGGATGGGATCCGGGATATCACGAGGAGATCCGGAATGGTCCGGAGAATAAGATTCATATAAGGAAAGTCCGCTTTGGAGTTGGGGAATGGTTTGGTGTTTTCATCAGAATGTTCTTGAATGTTCGGAATGTCCGCACTGAGGGAAGGGTACATGAATGTGTTGTATCAAGTTGGTATGATTGCATCATGTACTAAGTGTCATCGCTGTACCAAATAAAGGATTAATTCAAATCCTAGTTTGAAAAGTCAAATAGCTAGTTTGAAAAGTCAAACGGCTAAATTTGGAAAGAGGAAAAGAGGAGGAAGGGGAAACGAGTTGGGGAGGAGTTCCTCCTCCAACCGGGCGGCCCACCTCCAAGCCGAGTTGGGGAGGACTCCTCTCCATCCTTGGCCGGCCCCTCCACCTATATAAGGAGGGGCAGGGCTCCTCCTAGAGACACACAAGACCCTCTCCTCCAAACCCTAGCCGCCTCCATAGCCGCCGGCCGCCCTAGGCAACCGCCGCCGCCTAGCTAAACCCTAATCGCCGGCTTGCCTCCTTGGTGTGTCTAAACCCTAGAACACCGAGGGACTCTCTCATACTCCACCATACTCGCCCGCTTAAGGCGAGATCTCCCTCTACTTGGGTACCACGCCACAGTCGCCGGAATCGCGAGGAGAGTGCTACAACCTCTGCTGCCTGCTAGAACAAGGGAGAGGAAGGTCTTCGTCGAGTACCGAACGTGTGACCGACTGCAGGAGCGCTGCCGGAACGCAGCGCCGGAAGGATCGTCTACGCGATCTTGAGATCGGAAAGAGTACGACTACATCACCCACGAGAATCCGCTCTCGTTAAACACTTTGGAATCTTCGAGGGTGAGTTATTCCATCGACTCGTTGCTACAATCTAGTAGATATATCTTTGCTTGTTTGTTTGTATGCGGTAGAAATTTTTTGTTTTCCATGCTACGAAACCCTACAGTGGTATCAGAGCCGTGTCTATATGTAGATCTGTTGCACGAGTAGAACACAATGGTCATTGTGGGCGTTGATGCTTTTATTGTCGATTGCTTCTTGTGTACTTTGCATCTTGCGGGATGTTGGGATGAAGCGGCCCGGGCTAACCTTACATGACATCGTTCATGAGACTTGCTCCACGCTTGACATGCAACTTGTATTGCATAAGTGGCTTTGCGGGTGCCTGTTTCTCCTAGAATAGTTAAGATCCAATTTACAACGGGTGATTAACAATACTAGTATCAATGTTGTGGTTCTTGTTCGTAAGTTAGAACGACACTTATTGAAAGCCCCAAACCACGTAAAACATGCAAAGAAAGTAGAGGCGTCTAACTTTGTTTTGCAGGTGTGTCTGTGATGTGATATGGCCATGATTGTGATTATATTTGATGTATGCAATGTTCCTTATTGTAAGTTGGCAACCGCGGGAGCCATATGGTTGTCTTTAATTTATGTTAAGACCCGCGTGTCTATTCAAAGTAGTTGTAATAGTTGAAGCCGGTGGACGACAACCATGGAGAAGCGTCATTGACCTTGATGCAATGCCGATGATGATGGAGATCATGTTCGTGCTAGAAGATGGAGATCAGAAGCACAAAGAAGAAAGGCCATATCATATCACATATTATGAATTGCATGTGATGTTAATCCTTTATGCATCTTGTATTGCTTAGTAGACAACGGTAGCATTATAAGATGATCCCTCATGCACATGAATTTCAAGTCATAAAGTGTTCACCCTTAGTTAGCACCGTTGCTAAAGCTTGTTGTTTCAAAGCACCACGTGATGATCGGGTGTGTTACATTCCGCAAGTGTATACAACGTGAGCAAGCCAGATTTGCTCATGCGGAAACTAAGGTTTGATCTTGACGAGCCTAGCATGTACAGACATGGTCTCGGAACACGGATCACCGAAAGGTAAAGCATGAATCATATAGTAGATATGATGAACATGTCGATTGTTCGCCATTGAAACTATATCAACTCTCGTGATGATCGGTGTTGATGTGGTGGATTTGGTTCGTGTGATCACTAAAACAATGTGAGGGATATTGTTTTGAGTGGGAGTTCACCTAGATTAAATTTATTAATTTGAACTCAATTTGTCATAAACTTAGTCTAAACTATTGCAAATATGTTGTAGATCAATGGCAGCCCCTACCATCAATTTTAATGCGTTCCTAGAGAAAGAAAAGTTGAAAAACAATGGAAGCAACTTCGCGGATTGGTTCCGCAATTTTAGGATTGTCCTCGTAGCTGGTAATTTGACCTATGTGCTGGATGCACCGCTAGGTGACCCACCTGCAGCTACTGCTTCCGATGAAGTAAAGAATGTTTACCTCACTCGGAAGACTCAGTACTCCACAGTTCAGTGTGCTATCTTGTATGGTTTAGAATCGGAGCTTCAGAAAAGGTTTGATAATTCAGACCCATATGATATTGTCGAGGATCTCAAATTGATCTTTGAGACTCATGCGGCAATTGAAAGCTATGAGGCTTCTGAAAAGTTCTTTAACTGCAAGATGGAAGAGGGCAGCTCCGTCAGTGAGCATGTGCTTAAGATGTCTGGGCACGCAAACAAACTTCAAAGCTTGGGTATTGTGATTCCTAATGCTTTGGGGATTTACCGTGTCCTCCAATCACTACCACCAAGTTACAAGAACTTTGTGATGAACTACAACATGCAAAACATGAACAAGACGTTGCCAGAACTCTTTGCCATGTTGAAGTCAGCAGAAGTGGAGATCAAGAAAGAGCACCAAGTGTTGTTGGTCAATAAGACCACCAAATTCAAGAAAGGCAAGTCTAAGCAGAAGGGACACTTCAAGAAGGGTGGTAAGAAAGTTACCACGCCGACGAAGAAGACCAAGGCTGGACCTAAGCCCGACATCGAGTGCTTTTACCGCAAGGAGAAGGTCACTGGAAGCGGAATTGCCCAAAGTACTTGGCGGATTTGAAGAACGGCAACATCAAGAAGAAAGGTATATCTGATATACATGTTATTGATGTGTATCTCACTAGTACTCGTAGTAGTGCCTGGGTATTTGATACTGGTTCGGTTGCTCATATTTGTAACTCAAAACAGGTGTTGCAGAATAAACAGAAGCTAGCGAGGAACGAGGTGACGATGCGCGTTGGAAACGGATCAAAGGTTGATGTGATCGCGGTCGGCACGCTACCCCTTCATCTACCATCGGGATTAGTTTTATACTTAAATAATTGTTATTTGGTGCCTGCGTTAAGCATGAACATTATATCGGGATCTTGTTTAAATCCGAGAATAATGGTTGTTCGATTTATATGAGTAATATGTTTTATGCACATGCACCTTTGATAGATGGTCTATTCTTATTGAATCTCGATAGTGGAAATACACATATTAATAACATTGAGGCTAAACGTTTGAAATCAAGCGATAACTCGACCTATATGTGGCAATCGTGCCTTGGTCACATTGGAGTGAAGCGTATGAAGAAACTCCATTCCGATGGACTTCTTGAATCACTTGATTTTGAATCACTTGATAGATGCGAAGCATGTCTGATGGGTAAAATGACTAAGACTCCATTTTTTGGTATGATGGAGCGAGCTACGGACTTATTGGAAATCATACAAACCGATGTGTGTGGTCCAATGAGTGTAGCATCGCGCGGTGGTTATCGTTATGTTCTTACCTTCACAGATGACTTGAGTAGATATGGGTATATCTATTTCATGAAACATAAGTCCAAAACTTTCGAGAAGTTTAAGGAATTTCAAAGTGAGGTAGAGAATCAACGTAACAAGAAGATTAAATTTCTACGTTCTGATCGTGGAGGTGAATATCTAAGTTACGAGTTTGGCGAGCATTTGAAGAAATGCGAATACTTTCAATTGACACACCGGGAACACCACAGTGTAATGGTGTGTCCGAACGTCGTAATCGAACTCTCTTAGATATGGTTCGTTCTATGATGTCACTTACAGATTTACCGCTATCATTTTGGGGTTATGCATTAGAAACAGCCGCATCCACTTTAAATAGGGCACCGTCTAAATCCGTTGAAACGACACCGTATGAATTATGGTTTGGGAAGAAACCTAGATTGTCGTTCCTTAAAGTTTGGGGGTGCGAAGCCTATGTAAAGAAGTTACAGCCGGACAAGCTTGAACCCAAAGCGACAAAATGCGTCTTCATAGGATACCGAAGGAAACTATTGGGTATACCTTCTATCATAGATCCGAAGGAAAAATCTTCGTTGCCAAGAATGGATCCTTTATAGAGAAGGAATTTCTCTCGAAAGAAGTGACTGGAAGGAAAGTAGAACTCGACGAGGTTGTCGAACCTTCTCTCGAAATTGCAAGTAGCGCAGCACCGGAACAAATTCCTGTGGTGCCTGCACCAATAAGAGAGGAAGCTAATGATGATGATCATGAAACTTCGGTTGAAGTTGCTACAGAGCCTCGCAGGTCAACAAGAACTCGTACCACTCCAGATTGGTATGATCCCGTTATGAGTGTCATGTTGGTGGACAACACCGATGACCCTGAGACATATGAGGAAGCGATGATGAGCCCATATTCCAATAAATGGCAAGAAGCCATGAAATCCGAGATTGGATCCATGTACGAAAACCAAGTATGGACTTTGGTGGACTTACCGGATGGCCGGAAGGCTGTCGAGAACAAATGGATCTTCAAGAAGAAAACAGATGCTGATGGTAATGTTACTGTCTATAAAGCTCAACTTGTCGCAAAAGGGTTTCGACAAATTCAAGGAGTTGACTATGATGAGACTTTCTCACCTGTAGCGAAGCTAAAGTCTGTGAGGATTATGTTAGCAATCGCTGCATATTACGATTATGAGATATGGCAGATGGATGTCAAAACAGCATTCCTCAATGGAGACATTGATGAAGAGTTGTATATGATGCAACCCAAAGGTTTTGTTGATCCTAAAGATGCTAACAAGGTATGCAAACTTCAACGGTCTATCTATGGATTGAAGCAAGCATCCCGAAGTTGGAATCAACGTTTTGATAAGGTGATCAAAAGTTTTGGTTTTATACAAACTTATGGAGAAGCTTGTATTTACAAGAAAGTGAGTGGGAGCTCTGTAGCATTCTTAATACTATATGTGGATGACATATTATTGATTGGGAATGCTGTAGACCTTCTTAATAGTGTCAAGGAATATTTGAATAATAGTTTTTCAATGAAGGATCTTGGCGAAGCAGCTTACATATTAGGCATAAAGATTTATAGAGATAGATCGAAACGCCAAATATCATTGTCACAGAGTACATATTTGGACAAAGTTCTAAAGAGGTTTGGAATGGAAGATAGCAAGAAAGGGTTCTTGCCCATGTTTCCCAATACGACCTTGAGTAAAACTCAAAGTCCGACATCGGCAGAAGATAGAGAAAGGATGAGTAAGACTCCCTATGCCTCAGCCATAGGATCTCTAATGTATGCCATGCTATGTACTAGACCCGACATTGCATATGGTGTTAGTTTAACTAGCAGATATCAAAGTGATCCAGGAGTGGATCATTGGACAGCGGTCAAAAACATCCTTAAGTACTTGAGAAGAACTAAGGATATGGTTCTTTCTTATGGAGGTGATGAACAGCTCGTTGTTAATGGTTACACCGATGCTAGTTGGAACACCGATCCGGATGATTCTAAATCACAACTGGATACGTATTTATATTGAATGGTTCAGAATTTAGCTGGAGGAGTGCAAAGCAAAGCGTTGTGGCGAGATCTTCAACTGAATCGGAATACATGGCTGCTTCGGAGGCTTCACAAGAAGCGATATGGATGAAAGAGTTCATTACAGAGCTGGGTGTGGTTCCTAGTGCGCTGGACCCAATGTCTATCTACTGTGATAACATGGGCTCCATAGCCAATGCGCAAGAACCAAGGTCACACAAGAAGCTGAAGCATATCAAGCTACGTTTTCACGCTATTCGAGAACATATCCAAGATGGGGATATAAAGATTTGCAAAGTACACAGAGATCTGAATGTGGCGGATCCGTTGACTAAACCTCTCCCAAGGGCAAAACATGACCAGCACCAAACTGCCATGGGTGTTCGGTATATTACCATGTAATCTAGATTAGATGACTCTAGTGCAAGTGGGAGACTGTTGGAGATATGCCCTAGAGGCAATAATAAATACAGTTATTATTATATCTTTGTGTTTATGATAAATGTTTACATTCATGCTATAATAGTATTAACAAGGAAACATTAATACTTGTGTGATTTGTAAATTTAATTTGAAGTCCCTAGTAAAGCCTCTATATAATACTAGCTTGTTGGTTAATAGATGATTGTGGTTTCCCTATCATGAACATTGAGATGTTATTAACAACAAGATCATATTGTTAGGAGAATGATATGATGGACATACTCCTATAGATAAGCGTAGCATAAAGATCAAGTCATTTTAATAGTTCAATTGCTATATGCTTTCTGATACATAGTAATCTGATTCCTTCGACCATGAGATCATGCATATCACCTTTACCGGATGGATGCTTTGGTGACATCAAACACCACACCGTAACTGGGTGGCTATAAAGGTGACATTGAGTGTTCGGAAAGTATTGGTTGAAACACATGGATCAAGAGTGGGATTTGTCCATCCATATGACGGATAGATATACTCTAGGCCCTCTCGGTGAAATGTCATCCAATTAGCTTGCAAGCATGTGACTGGCTCACAAGGGATCACATATCACGGGAACGAGAAAAGAGTACTTATCGGTAACGAGGTTGAACTAGGTATGCAGAGATACCGACGATCATAACCTCGGATAAGTAAACTATCGTGAGACAAAGGGAAATTGATATCGTATGTAAGTGGTTCATTCGATCGCAAAGTAATCGTAGAATTATGTGGGAGCCATATGAATTTCCAGATTCCTCTATTGGTTATTGTTCGGAGAAGTGTCTCGATCATGTCCGCATAATTCACGAACCGTAGGGAGACACACTTAAGGATTCGACGTTGTTTGAGTAGTTATGGAATGATGAGAAAGAGACCGAATATTGTTCAGAGTCCCGGATGGGATCCGGGATATCACGAGGAGATCCGGAATGGTCCGGAGAATAAGATTCATATAAGGAAAGTCCCGTTTCGGAGTTGGGGAATGGTTTCGGTGTTTTCATCAGGAATGTTCTTGAATGTTCCGGAATGTCCGGCACTCCAGAGGGGAAGGGTACATGAATGTGTTGTATCAAGTTGGTATGATTGCATCATGTACTAAGTGTCATCGCTGTACCAAATAAAGGATTAATTCAAATCCTAGTTTGAAAAGTCAAATAGCTAGTTTGAAAAGTCAAACGGCTAAATTTGGAAAGAGGAAAAGAGGAGGAAGGGGGAAACCGAGTTGGGGAGGAGATCCCTCCTCCAACCGGCGGCCCACCTCCAAGCCGAGTTGGGGAGGGACTCCTCTCCCTCCCCTTGGCCGGCCGGCCCCTCCACCTATATAAGGAGGGGCATGGCTCCCTCCTAGAGACACACAAGACCCTTTCCTCCAAACCCTAGCCCCAAGCCGCCGCCGCTTCCATAGCCACCGCCGGCCCTAGGGCAAACCGCCGCCGCCGCCTAGCTAAACCCTAGCCGCCGGCTTGCCCCTCCTTGGTGTGTCTAAACCCTAGAACACCGAGGGACTGTCTCATACTCCACCATACTCGCTCCGGCTTAAGGCGAAGCCCTGCGAGATCTCCCCTCTACTTCCGGTACCACGCCGTTGTCCTGCCGGAATCACGAGGAGAGTGCTACAACCTCCGCTGCCTGCTGGAACAAGGGAGAGGAAGGTCTTCGTCGAGTACCCGAAACGTGACCGACCGCAGGAGCGCTGTTGAACGCAGCGTTTTAAGGATCGTCTACGCGATCTTGAGATCGGGAAGAGTACGACTACATCACCCACGAGAATCCGCTCTCGTTGAACACTTTGGAATCTTCGAGGGTGAGTTATTCCATCGACTTGTATGCGGTAGAATTTTTTTGTTTTCCATGCTACGAAACCCTACATTATTGCCCACAATGTTTGGGTTCAAGTTGGATTTGTAACGCATGTAAGACCCGTTACATGTTTGAGATATATGACTAAAAACTCTTAGTTTTCCTGTTTTGTGGCCATTTTCATGAGCTACTGCCCACTGTTTAGGGGTTCTAGGACAATTTACAGTGACCTTCCGACCTGATACATGTGGGAAAGATATGACCAGAAACTCGTCGTTTTCGTGTTTTATGGCCGTTTTCATGAGATATTGCCCAAAGTTTTCTGGTTCTAGGGCTATCTAAAGCAACCTTAAGACCCGATACATGTTTGGGAGTTATGCCTAAAAACTCATCGTTTTCGTGTTTTATGGTCATTTTCATGAGTTATTGCCCACAATTTTTGGGTTTCAGGCGGATTTGCAAGCCTCGATAGAACCCTTACATGTTTGAGAGATATGACCAGAAACTCGTCGTTCTCGCTTTTTATGGCCGTTTTCATGAGCTATTGCCCACAGTTTTGGGGTTCCAGGGCGATTTACAACGACCTTAAGACCCAATACATGTTTGAGAGTAATGCCTTAGAACTCGTCCTTTTCGTGTTTATGGCCATTTTCATGAATTATTGAACCCTTACATGTTTGAGAGATATGACCAGAAACTCGTTGTTTTCGCAAAGTATAGTGAATGTTTTGAATTGTTTGAATGTTTGAATTGTTGATTGAAATTCAAAACAGAAAATCAAAAGAGAAAAAGAAAAGGTTTCAGAACAGAAAAAAATAGAACAAGGACCCAGCCCAACAAATTGGCCCAACAAGACCCAGTCCAGCCCACCTACTCTCTCCCACGGCGAAACATTTTTCACCGTAGACAGAGCCCGCGGAGAAACTGACATGTGGACCTTCCCCCTCACTCCCTTTCTCACTGACCAGCCGACCCCACCTCTCATCGCTCACACACGACCAGTTCTTCCCCGCCCCTGCCGTTGATTCCTCCGGTTTAATTCCTCTTAACGCGGCCACCATTACTCGCTTTGATCACGTAAGCTTAAACGCCCCTGCCTCCTCTCCATTTCCCCTCTGTCTCCTCCCCCAAGTGCGCCCCCAGGCTGTCGAATTTCGCCAGACACCGCCCACTGTCCGACGACACTCCGACGACGATTCCGGCCATGTCCTGCCACCCCTTGCCTCCCCGACCAAACTCACACCTTCCCCACTCCCAGGAGCATCTCCCTGTACCTCCCATTCAACCGCGGGCGCCCCAGAACCTCGACTCCAACAACCACTGAGCACCGCCGCGTCTGGTTCTACTCCGACGACCCCCCCGGTAACACCGACCTCCCCTTCATCTCAGGATGATACTCCTACGCTCTACTCTCTCTTGCGCGTCTAAAAGACCCCCTGTTTTGTCTTTCCGTGACCTGTAGCCTCGCCAACTACGACGCCAGTGCGTGCCCGACGCTGTCCTAAACTCCAGCGAGCGATTACCATCCACCCCGAGCGCCCCTTCGACAGAGACGACCACGTTGAGCACCAGCATTCCACGGCGATTCCGGTGAGCATCTCCCCTACTCCTCTCGCTTCCTGTTCTCGCCGTTACGCCGTAGCCAGAGCACCGCCGCCGCGCGCCACCGTCGTCGCGCCGCCAGTTCTTGGCAAGGCATTAGGAGCCGTCCGATCCAGATCCGAGGCACGCGATTGATTGACTTATCGAAGGGGTAAGATCGATCCTGTGCCGCACGTTTCACTTTAAATCCTGCGGTCCACGTTGCTGATCCGAACGAACCGGTATGACCCAATGGGAATCAGACACGTGGCTCTGAGTGTGAGTTAAAAACAGAAACATTTCAATATGATATGTGATTTTGAAAATTGCACAACTTTAGTTCCACACGTCCAAATTTTGCAAATTTTATATCAATGGAATTAGTCGAACAAGCCCTAGCCAACCATGCCATTTGTTTAGTAAAAAGCTTCTGGAAAAATGGTTGTTTTTTGCAGAAACTTTTGTATGCTTGATTAGATTGTAAAAATTGTTCAAAAATGATTTTGGGGATAAAATCTTTGGCAAATGGTGTGATTTAAACCTACTGACCATAGGAAACACTTTGTGGTTTCAAAAATGTATTTGGAGAAGCAAAAGAATGATTCTTTGATTTAAAAACCATTTCTAGTCAAATAAAAATATGGTTTATTTATTAAAAATAGTTTTGGAAGAAAACTTTTGGGAAGTGTTTTTTTCAAACTCTCTGACCCCAAAAACCAAGTTTTATGGTTTGAAAACATATTTGGTGAACCCTATAGGTTAATGCCTTAGTAAAAATATTTCTACACCACATAAAATGATACTTTGTTTTAAAAATGGTTTAGGAAGTGAAACTTCTTGCAAAATGACTTTGCCACTTTACAAAATGACCAATAGGTGTTTTCAAATGTTTATGACCCATTAGGAACCACTTTTTACAAACAAAACAAAGCTTGGCATGCTTGCATGCATTACTTTGACTTTGTCATTTTATGTGATGTTTGGCTTGATTGGTAGATTGAGTTTGTGCCTTGTTTGATTGAATTGTAGTGACTTGAAGAGTGTGAGTGTTGCAAGGACAAGGAGTGAACCCATACTCTACCAAAAAGGCAAGTGATGCTTCATACTTTTGTCCCATTACTTTCACTATGCAATAGTGATTTTTCTAAGTAAAACTTGCATGGAATTTTGCTAAGTATAAACCTTGCTATAAGAAAACCTAGTAGATGAAACCTTAGTAGAAATTTTCCTAAGTTAAGATCCCTACTACTATCAAGATTAGCCTAGCTAATATAAAACAAGGGTGGAATATATATCCATACTATGAAAAATTTCTAAGTCTGAGGACTTGTGTTTTTGCTTAATAAAACAACTAAGTTAATGAATCACCTGGGTGGAATGGTAATTGCTTGGTGGTTTTTGGTTGAGTGGTTCACAAGGCCCATGTCTATGGTTGACCTTGTGTATCTCACTTGTGGATGGCCACCCAGGAACAAAGAGATTTGAGATGTCAAATGTGGAGAAGCTTCAAGTGCAGCCACTTGGCATTATGGGCTCTGCCTGGATCATATACGTTGCAAGAACTTAGCCATATGGACAGTGGGTGGTAGAGTTTGATAGGTTGGAACACGTCCATTTTGGTCTAAGGGAAGGCTTCTGAAAGATCTTGTCTTGGGAAACCAAGTCTTGTGGGGAAAGTGCACCACCTCTGCAGAGTGTAAAATCTAAGTACTTAGCCATGTCCCTGGTAAAGGACAATTTGAGCATCAAGACATGGAAGCAATCAAGAATCTCATCATTCAAATTTCTAAGTTAAAAACTTGTGGTTGAACAAGGGTTAAAGAATCTTCAATCTTTGATTGGGAGAAATGATTTTTGTCAAGCAAAAACTTAGTGTTTTCAAAATGATAAGGAAAATCTATTTTGAGCAATGCAAGCCTCAACTCCACTTAGCCAAATGCATATAGATGATAGATTCCACTATACTACCAAAGTATCACTTGCCAATACAATTCAAATGTATTGAACCTTGTGGCTATAACTTGTTATGTTGCAGGTTTGTTTGATATAGTGAAGTTGATTGATTAGGATTACAAAGTCTACAACCAACATGTCTGCCTGTGGCACTTTGAAGATGAAGGACCCATGCTTATAGAAATTCTGCTGCAATGTAATGTAATAGCCAAATGAGCTATGTAAGATGTAATAAAAATTATGTTATTCCTGGTTAAAATTTATATTATTACCTTTGTTTCTTGATATTACATCTTAACTGTGGATGCTAGCTATTGATCCAGGGACTAGCATTGTAAACACAGGGGACTCTACCTTATTTAAAGGTTGGGACTCTTACAGATGGTATCAGAGCATTGTGTTGCCTGTAGGATTTGTAACCCTAGGATTGGACAAAACCCCTTAGAAAAAATAGGAGTTGTTTTTGTTCCAAAACTTATTTACAAACAATCTTGTAAACTCTTTCCTCAACCATTTTGGTTTTAACTCTACATCTCTTCTATTTCAACTTGTTGGATAAAGCCTACCCCATGGCCAAAGACTTCACCATGTGCTAAGGACTTCTTCAACTCTAATGACTTCAACATCTTCAACATTTTCACCAAGGACTTCAACTTTGGATATCACTAAGGACTACAAGTGTAACAAGAAATGTTGCTCAAGACTTGAAGACTAAGAAGCACAATTTAGAAGGAACCATCATCTCTTTGAAGTTTTGTGCCCAAGGATTTTCCAAGGAAACCATGATCTTGTTCAAGAAGAATCAACCAAGAAGGATGGAAAGATCTCAAGTGAACCACATAGATGGACCACCATATTAAGTATAGATCAAACCCACCAACTTATGTGGTGTAACAATAATATTTTTGTTTGCCTAAAAATATGCTTGAAACTTGTTGTTTGAGTGAAATGTTTGGTAGTGATTGCTTGCACATTGCTTGTGTGAATTGTGATGTGTGTGATTAGAATTATTTCCTTAGAAATATTCTGCCTATTCTAAACCCAATCCAACCCAAACAGATGACTTCTCTAAGAAACTCCAACATCAAGGATGATGACAAAAACAACAACAACCAAGAGATGCACATGAGAGAACAACTACTAGCAAACCAAACCCAGTTGAGCCAAGTGACAACTCAGCTTTTAGCCAACAACAATGGACTAGACCCAGCCATACAAAGGATTTTGAAAATTCAATCCCAATTGTTGCAAGGGATGGCCACTCAAATGATCAACATTGGAGACAACTCTTCAAAAGGAGTTTATGACAACAAGGATGACAAAGATGATATTCTAGAAGGAACCCAAGCCAGCAATACTTGTGGAGACAAGGATCATACATCCAAGGAGCATGAAGACCAATGCCCCAAGAAGAGAGAAAGATTTCCTACCTATGAGAAAACATATGAAGAACATGAACTAGAAGAACTCCTAGCTTTGGAGAGACCCAAAAAAAAAGAAGAAGAAGGACATAAGCTAGTTGCAATGTTACAATTGCAAAGAGAAGGGACACTATGCCAGTGATTGCCCAGAAAAGAAGAAGAACCAAGGTAACAAACAAGAGGAAAAGATACCAAAGGAAAAGAAAGATATTAGCCAAGTGTGGTGCAACAACTGCAAAGAGCTAGGACATTATGCAAGCAACTATCCAGAAAAGATGAAACACAAGATAAACAAGCCTATGAGAGACCTCAGCCTTGTCACATGTTTCAAATGCAAGGAACTAGGCCACTATGCAAACTTCTGTCCAGAGAAGTTACCCCAAGATCCCAATGTGTAATTTAGTTGGAAAATTTTTAAGGGTGGTAGTACCCTAGATGCTTTTGAGCCAACTTGTAACCCTAGCCTCCCCAAATCTCGGGACGAGATTTATTTTAAGGGTGGTAGCCTGTCACCTCCCAAGATTTTCCAAATCTTGTAATGTGAAAAATAAATGAATAAAATAAAACTTTGTTGATTTTCAGGGTGAGAAGAAACTTTTTGAATTCAAATGGGAACCTTCAAACCTATTTTGGATCAAATAAAATCCTAAAGGGATTTAAACAATAAACTTAAAAATATTTAAAATTCCTATTTTTGGATCTTTTAATAAAAGATTTGGTTTTCAAAGGAAAAGGTAGATTTATAAATAAGGATTATTTTATAGAGCCAAATTAAACCTTGGCCAATCTTTTGAATTAAAATGTTTGTTTTGATTAAAAGAGTAAAAGTTTATTTAAATAAAATAATAAGGATTTAATATCCAATTTTATTTAAGTAAAGGTTTTTTCCATTTTAAATAAACACTAAAACTTATTTATTTATTTTAAACAAGTTTTCCAAGTATCTTATATTTTCAAATAAAACCTACTGATTTTGGTTTTGATAAAATTTGGATTTCAAATGGAAATTTTATTAAATAAAACAAAACCTATTTGAATTAATAATTAAGGTCTATTTTATTTAATTATTAAATAGATCCTAAAAATAATAAAAAATTATTTTGTTTTGGGAATTGGTTTATGTTGATGAACAGAACCAAATTCAACACAAAGTATGGTGAATGTTTTGAATTGTTTGAATGTTTGAATTGTTGATTGAAATTCAAAACAGAAAATCAAAAGAGAAAAAGAAAAAGTTTCAGAACAGAAAAAAATAGAACAAGGATCCAGCCCAACAAATTGGCCCAACAAGATCCAGTCCAGCCCACCTACTCTCTCCCACGGCGAAACGTTTTTCACCGTAGACAGAACCCGCGGAGCAACTGACATGTGGACCTTCCCCCTCACTCCCTTTCTCACTGACCAGCCGACCCCACCCTCTCCTGTTCATCGTCTACACCGCGACCAGTTCTTCCCCGCCCCTGCCGTTGATTCCTCCGGTTTAATTCGTCTTAACGCGGCCACCATTACTCGCTTTGATCACGCAAGCTTAAACGCCCCTGCCTCCTCTCCATTTCCCCTCTGTCTCCTCCCCCAAGTGCGCCCCCAGGCTGTCGAATTTCGCCAGACACCGCCCACTGTCCAACGACACTCCGACGACGATTCCGGCCGTGTCCTGCCACCCCTTGCCTCCCCGACCAAACTCACACCTTCCCCACTCCCAGGAGCATCTCCCTGTACCTCCCATTCAACCGCGGGCGCCCCAGAACCTCGACTCCAACAACCACTGAGCGCCGCCGCGTCTGGTTCTTCTCCGACGACCTCCCCCCGGTAACACCGACCTCCCCTTCATCTCAGGATGATACTCCTACGCTCTACTCTCTCTTGCGCGTCTAACAGACCCCCTGTTTTGTCTTTCCGTGACCTGTAGCCTCGCCAACTATGACGCCAGTGCTTGCCCGACGCTGTCCTAAACTCCGGCGAGCGATTACCGTCAACCCCGAGCGCCCCTTCTACGGAGACGACCACGTTGAGCACCAGCATTCCACGGCGATTCCGGTGAGCATATCCCCTACTCCTCTCGCTTCCTGTTCTCGCCGTTCATTGTAGCGTGAGCACCGGCCACAGCGCCATGCCGTCACCGCCGCCAGTTCTTGGCAAGGCATTAGGAGCCGTCCGATCCAGATCTGAGGCACGCGATTGATTGACTTATCGAAGGGGTAAGATCGATCCTGTGCCGCACGTTTCACTTTAAATCCTGCGGTCCACGTTGCTGATCCGAACGAACCGGTATAACCCAATGGGAATCAGACACGTGGCTCTGAATGTGAGTTAAAAACAGAAACATTTCAATATGATATGTGATTTTGAAAATTGCACAACTTTAGTTCCACACGTCCAAATTTTGCAAATTTTATATCAATGGAATCATTGGAACAAGCCCTAGCCAACCATGCCATTTGTTTAGTAAAAAGCGTCTGAAAAAATGGTTGTTTTTGCAGAAACTTTTGTATGCTTGATTAGATTGTAAAAATTGTTCAAAAATGATTTTGGGGATAAAATGTTTGGCAAATGGTGTGATTTAAACCTATTGACCATAGGAAACACTTTGTGGTTTCAAAAATGTATTTGGAGAAGCAAAAGAATGATTCTTTGATTTAAAAACCATTTCTAGTCAAATAAAAATATGGTTTATTTATTAAAAATGGTTTTGGAATAAAACTTTTGGGAAGTGTTTTTTTTCAAACTCTCTGACCCCAAAAACCAAGTTTTATGGTTTGAAAACATATTTGGTGAACCCTATAGGTTAATGCCTTAGTAAAAATATTTCTACACCACATAAAATGATACTTTGTTTTGAAAATGGTTTAGGAAGTGAAACTTCTTGCAAAATGACTTTGCCACTTTACAAAATGACCAATAGGTGTTTTCAAATGTTTATGACCCATTAGGAACCACTTTTCCAAACAAAACAAAGCTTGGCATGCTTGCATGCATTACTTTGACTTTGTCATTTTATGTGATGTTTGGCTTGATTGGTAGATTGAGTTTGTGCCTTGTTTGATTGAATTGTAGTGACTTGAAGAGTGTGAGTGTTGCAAGGACAAGGAGTGAACCCATACTCTACCAAAAAGGAAAGTGATGCTTCATAATTTTGTCCCATTACTTTCACTATGCAATAGTGATTTTTCTAAGTAAAACTTGCATGGAATTTTGCTAAGTATAAACCTTGCTATAGGAAAACCTAGTAGATGAAACCTTAGTAGAAATTTTCCTAAGTTAAGATCCCTACTACTATCAAGCTTAGCCTAGCTAATAGAAAACAAGGGTGGAATATATATCCATACTATGAAAATTTTCTAAGTCTGAGGACTTGTGTTTTTGCTTAATAAAACAACTAAGTTAATGAATCACCTGGGTGGAATGGTAATTGCTTGGTGGTTTTTGGTTGAGTGGTTCACAAGGCCCATGTCTATGGTTGACCTTGTGTATCTCACTTGTGGATGGCCACCCAGGAACAAAGAGATTTGAGATGTCAAATGTTGAGAAGCTTCAAGTGCAGCCACTTGGCATTATGGGCTCTGCCTGGATCATATAGGTTGCAAGAACTTAGCCATATGGACAGTGGGTGGTAGAGTTTGATAGGTTGGAACGCGTCCATTTTGGTCTAAGGGAAGGCTTCTGAAAGATCTTGTCTTGGGAAACCAAGTCTTGTGGGGAAAGTGCACCACCTCTATAGAGTGTAAAATCTAAGTACTTAGCCATGTCCCTGGTAAAGGACAATTTGAGCATCAAGACATGGAAGCAATCAAGAATCTCATAATTCAAATTTCTAAGTTAAAAACTTGTGGTTGAACAAGGGTTAAAGAATCTTCAATCTTTGATTGGGAGAAATGATTTTTGTCAAGCAAAAACTTAGTGTTTTCAAAATGATAAGGAAAATATATTTTGAGCAATGCAAGCCTCATCTCCACTTAGCCAAATGCATATAGATGATAGATTCCACTATACTACCAAAGTATCACTTGCCAATACAATTCAAATGTATTGACCCTTGTGGCTGTAACTTGTTATGTTGCAGGTTTGTTTTATATAGTGAAGTTGATTGATTAGGATTACAAAGTCTACAACAATATGTTCTCGTGGCACTTTGAAGATGAAGGACCCATGCTTATAGAAATTCTGCTGCAATGTAATGTAATAGCCAAATGAGCTATGTAAGATGTAATAAAAATTATGTTATTCCTGGTTAAAAGTTATATTATGACCTTTGTTTCTTGATATTACATCTTAACTGTGGATGCTAGCTATTGATCCAGGGACTAGCATTGTAAACACAGGGGACTCTACCTTATTTAAAGGTTGGGACCCTTACACAAAGACATGCAAATACACACGGACCTGAAAGTATCAGATCCATAGATTATGTTAACCACTTGCAGTTGCGTATATGGAACACCAGAAAGCAATATGTGTTCAATACACAAAGTTTTCAAACTAGATTATTGTCTCTAGTGCAAGTGGGAGACTAAAGGGAATATGCCCGAGAGGCAATAATAAAGTGGTTATTATCATATTCCTTATTTATGATAAATGTTTATTTTGCATGCTACAATTGTATTAATACGGAAACATTAATACATGTGTGTTTAATAAACAAAAAGGAAGTTCCTAGTTATGCCTCTCTTATAAACTAGCTCGTTGATTAACAAGATGATCAAAGTTTCCTGATCATGGACATTGGATGTTGTTAATAACGAGGTCACAACATTAGTGTAATGATGTGATGAACATTCATCTGAAGTATAGCATTACGATCAAAGTCATTGAGTTTATATTGCTATAACAACTTACGAAGTGATCCTAATCCTTAGACCATGAGATCATGTCAATCACTAACACCGTAACTGGGTGATTATAAAGATGGCACCAGAAAGTGTTCACCCCGATGACGGATAGATATGCTCTGGGCCCTATCGGTGATATCACATTGATTAGCTTGCAAGCAAGTGATTTGATCACTAGAATGTTATATCACGAGAACGAGAAAAGAGTGCCTGTCTGTAACGAGATCGAACTAGGTATGGAGATACCGATGATCAAATCTCGGACATGTAATATATCGTGAAACAAAGGGATTAATATACTAGCGTAAAAGGTTCACACGATCACAGAAGTCATCGTTGAATGTGTGGGAGTCAATACGGATCTCCAGGTCCCGCTGCTGATTATTGATCGGAGAGGGGTCTCGATCATGTCTGCATTCTTCGCGAACCGTAGGGTGACACACTTAAGGGATACCAACACCATTCATAGAAAATGATATGTCAGAAAAAGAAAAGGAAAGCGCAGGAATTTATTTCACTAGACACCGGAACTGTTTCGGTTGAAATTGCTAAAACTGGTTCTGCATGTAAAATTGAATACTAGCAAGGGGTTTTATGTGAATGTTTGTTAATTAAAGTAATTAACAAAATTATGAATAAATAAATAAAAGAGTTTTATTTAAATGAGAGCTTGCATTAAATTTGGTGGAAATTTAATTCATGTGAGTGGATTTTTGAGTGGAGGCTCTTTTATGGGTGTGGAGGCTTTTCATTTTGAGTGGGAGCTCCACCCACATGAATGTGGGAGAGGTGGGGGCAGCCCCCATGGCTGGGCGCCATGCCCCTTGGGGTGCTCCCCTCTCACTGTAAAAGGCCCCCTCTCATCCTCTCAAAGCACACCTCCTCGCGAAGGATCTCTCTCCCCCTTTTAGAATTTCCCCATGGTCTCGGATCAGCGAGATACATGTTCCCGGTGGCTTTTTTTGGAAGGATTTGTTGCTTCCGCTGCTTCGCTAGAGCGAGGGCGCGGAGGTTGTCGGGGTACCCGTACGTGTGTGCGATCACGAATGCACCACTGCTTTGTGGTGCTGGACTTGATGGTGCTGGACCGGCTGGACCAAATGGACTTCATCACGATCTTGAGATCGGCAAGCGTTCGTCTACATCATCCATGAGTACAACCTCATTAACGCTATTCCATCTTTGAGGGTATGTATGGATGTATATCCACCCGTTGCTTGTATCTAGTAGATAGATCTTGGTACTTAGATGTTCCCATCGTTGGAATTTTTTCGTTTTCTATGCTGCGAACCCAACAAAGAGGTGGCGTTGTGGGTGGAGAGTTGCCGCTGAAGGTGAATCGGCTGCGCGCCGCCGCGGATTTAACCCGCTCAAGGCTGTTTTTGTCCCGTGCTCGCAAGCCTTGGTGATTTTTTGAGGATTTTGGTGGTGATTTCACTAGTGAGTTCTTCGATCTTCTGCTGTCATCGCTCATCCTGTTTTGCTGATTAGAAGCTTGTGATCTCTCTCTCAACACGTGGTCCTTAATTTTAGTCACATCGGCTAGCGTTTTCATAGATGAACTTCCTAGCCTCACCATTTTGTAGTGTTCATACGCATCCCTAGCTGCTCATGCGGACAATAGAGACCACTAAAATGTTGATCCCCTCTGAATCAAAGTGAATTTTTGTGTGTCCGGTAGGTGTTTTGCTCATGTGCACCGAGGGGGGGGGGGCACGATGCTGATCCCCTGAAACCAAACTTGGGTTGACAAGTTTGTTTATTATTCATGTACAATAGGGGTCTTTGATGTATGGTCCCAGCTTCCTTTGAATCAAAGTGAAATATGTGTCCAGTAGTTTTTTTGCTTCATGTGTAGCAAGGCCATGGTTCTGATCCCCTGAAATCAAACTTTGGGCTTGACTAGTTTGCGTTTTGCCCACAGTTTTGGAGTTCCAGGGTGATTTACAACGACCTTAAGACCAGATACATGTTTGAGAGTAATGCCTAAAAACTCGTATTTCTCGTGTTTATGGCCATTTTCATGAGTTATTAAACCCTTACATGTTTGAGAGATATGACCAGAAACTCGTCGTTTTCGCGTTTTGGGGTTCTAAGGAGATTTACAATGACCTTATGACACAATACATGTTTGAGAGTTATCACCAAAAACTCATTGTTTTCGTGTTTTATGGCCATTTTCATGAGTTATTGCCCATAGTTTTGGGTTCCGGGCGGACTTGCATGCCTCGTAAGAACCCTTAAATGTTAGAGAGATATGACCAGAAACTCGTCGTTTTCACATTTTATGGACGTTTTCATGAGCTGTTTCCCACAGTTTTGGGGTTCCAGGGCGGTTTACAATGACCTGAAGACACGATACATGCTTGAGATTTAAGACCAAAAACTCGTTGTTTTCGTGTTTATGGCCATTTTCATGAGTTATTGCCCACATTTTTTTGGTTCAAGTTGTATTTGCAACACATCTAAGACCCATTACATGTTTGAGATATATGACTAAAAACTCATAGTTATTGCATTTCATGGCCATTTTCATTAGATATTGCACATAGTTTTGGGGTTCTAGGGCGATTTACAACGACCTTAATACCCGATTCATGTTTGAGAGATTTGACCAAAAATTGTCGTTTTCGTGTTTATGGCCATTTTTATGAGTTATTGCCCACAGTTTTAGGGTTCCAGTTGGATTTGCAAGGCATGTAAGGCCCGTTACATGTTTGAGATATATGATAAAAACTCATAGTTTTCGTGTTTTATGGCCATTTTCATGAGCTACTGCCCACTGTTTAGGGGTTATAGGCAATTTACAGTCACCTTCCGACCTGATCCATGTTGGAAAGATATGACCAGAAACTCGTGGTTTTCGCGTTTTATGGCCGTTTTCCTGAGCTATTGCCCACAGTTTTCTGGTTCTAGGGCTATTTAAAGCATCCTTAAGACCCGATACTTGTTTGAGAGTTATTCCTAAAAACTCATCGTTTTCCTGTTTTATGGTCATTTTCATGAGTTATTGCCCATAATTTTTGGGTTTCAGGCGGATTTGCATGCCTCGAAAGAACCCTTACATGTTTGAGAGATATGACCAGAAACTCGACATTCTCGCATTTTATGGCCGTTTTCATGAGCTATTGCCCATAGTTTTGGGGTTCTAGGGCGATTTACAACGACCTTAAGACACGATACATGTTTGAGAGTAACGCCTAAAAACTCGTCTTTTTCGTGTTTATGGCCATTTTAATGAGTTATTGAACCATTACATTTTGAGAGATATGACCAGAAACTCATTGTTTTCGTGTTTTGGGCGTTCTAGGGCAATTTACAATGACCTTATGACACGATACATGTTTATTAGTTATGACCAAAAACTCATCATTTACGTGTTTTATGGCCATTTTCATGAGTTATTGCCCACAATTTTGGGTTCCAGGCGGATTTGCATGCCTCGTAAGAACCCTTAAATATTTGAGAGATATGACGAGAAACTCGTCGTTTCACGTTTTATGGCCGTTTTCATGAGCTGTTTCCCACAGTTTTGTGGTTCCAGGGCGGTTTACAATGACCTTACGACACGATACATGCTTGAGAGTTAAGACCAAAAACTCGTTGTTTTCGTGTTTATGGCCATTTTCATGAGTTATTTCCCACAGTTTTTGGGTTCAAGTTGTATTTACAACGGATGTAAGACCCATTACATGTTTTAGATATATTACTAAAAACTCGTAGTTATCGCGTTTCATGGCCGTTTTGATGAGCTATTGCCCATAATTTTGGGGTTGTTGGGCGATTTACAACAACCTTAATACCTGATTTATGTTTGGCAGATATGACCAAAAAATAGTCGTTTTCGTGTTTATAGCCATTTTTAAGAGTTATTGCCCACAGTGTTTGGGTTCCAGTTGGATTTGCAAGGCCTATAAGACCCGTTACATGTTTGAGATATATGTCTAAAACTCGTAGTTTTCGTGTTTTATGGACATTTTCATGAGCTACTGCCCACTGTTTAGGGGTTCTAGGGCAATTTACAGTGAGCTTCCGACCTGATACATGTTGGAAAGATATGACCAGAAACTCGTCGTTTTCGCGTTTTATGGCCGTTTTCATGAGCTATTGTCCACAGTTTTCTGGTTCTAGGGCTATTTAAAGCAACCTTAAGACCCGATACATGTTTGAGAGTTATGCCTAAAAACTCATCGTTTTCGTGTTTTCTGGTCATTTTCATGAGTTATTGCCCAAAGTTTTTGGGTTTCAGGTGGATTTGCAAACCTCGAAAGAACCATTACATGTTTGAGAGATATGACCAGAAACTCGTCGTTCTCGCCTTTTATGGCCGTTTTCATGACCTATTGCCTACATTTTTGGGTTCTAGGATGATTTACAACGACCTTAAGACCCGATACATGTTTGAGAATTATGCCTAAAAACTCGTCTTTTTCTTGTTTATGGCCATTTTAATGAGTTGTTGAACCCTTACATGTTTGAGAGATATGACCACAAACTCGTCGTTGTCTCGTTTTGGGGTTCTAGGACAATTTACAATGACCTTACGACACGATACATGTTTGAGAGTTATGACCAAAAACTCACAGTTTTCGTCTTTCATGGCCATTTTCACGAGTTATTGCACACAGTTTTGGGTTCCAAGCGGATTTGCATGCCTCGTAAGAACCCTTAAAATGTTTGAGAGATATGACCAGAAACTCGTCATTTTCGCTTTTTATGGCCATTTTCATGAGCTATTGCCCACAGTTTTCTGGTTCCAGGGCTATTTAAAGCAACCTTAAGACCCGATACATGTTTGAGATTTATGCCGAAAAACTCGTCGTTTTCGTGTTTTATGGTCATTTTCATGAGTTATTGCCCATAGTTTTTGGGTTTCAGGCGGATTTGCATACATCGAAAGAACCCTTACATGTTTGAGAGATATGACCAAAAACTCGACGTTCTCGCGTTTTATGGCCGTGTTCATGAGCTATTGCCCACAGTTTTGGGGTTCAAGGTGATTTACAACGACGTTAAGACCCGATATATGTTTGAGAGTAATGCCTAAAAACTTGTCTTTTTCGTGTTTATGGCCATTTTCATGAATTATTGAACCCTTACATTTTTGAAAGATGTGACCAGAAACTTGTCGTTTTCGCGTTTTGGGGTTCTAGGGCGATTTACAATGACCTTATGACACGATACATGTTTGAGAGTTATTTACAAAAACTCATCGTTTCCGTGTTTTATGGCCATTTTCATGAGTTATTGCCCACAGTTTTGGGTTCTAGGCGGATTTGCATGCCTCGTAAGAACCCTTAAATGTTTGAGAGATATGACCAGAAACTCGTCGCACGTTTTATGGCCATTTTCATGAGCTGTTTCCCACAGTTTTGGGGTTCCAGGGCGGTTTACAATGACCTTACGACACGATACATGCTTGAGAGTTAAGACCAAAAACTCGTTGTTTTCGTGTTTATGGACATTTTCATGACTTATTGCCCACAATTTTTGGGTTCAAGTTGTATTTGCAACGCATGCAAGACCCATTACATGTTTGAGATATATGACAAAAAAATCGTAGTTATCGCGTTTCATTGCCGTTTTCATGAGCTACTGCCCATAGTTTTGGGGTTCAAGGTCGATTTACAACGACCTTAATACCCGATTCATGTTTGAGAGATATGACCAAAAACTCGTCGTTTTCGTGTTTATAGGCATTTTTATGAGTTATTGCCCATAGTTTTTGGGTTCCAGTTGGATTTGCAAGGCCTATAAGACCCGTTACATGTTTGAGATATATGACTAAACACACGTCGTTTTCGTGTTTTATGGCCATTTTCATGAGCTACTGCCCACTATTTAGGGGTTCTAGGGCGATTTACAGTGACCTTTAGACCTCATACATGTTGGAAAGATATGACCAGAAACTCGTCGTTTTCGTGTTTTATGGCCGTTTTCATGAGCTATTGCCCACAGTTTTGGGGTTCCAGGGCGATTTACAACGACCTTAAGACCCGATACATATTTGAGAGTAATGCCTAAAAACTCATCTTTTTCGTGTTTATGGCCATTTTCATGAGTTATTGAACCCTTACATGTTTGATAGATATGACCAGAAACTCGTCGTTTTCGCGTTTTGGAGTTATAGGGCGATTTACAATGACCTTATGACACGATACATATTTGTTAGTTATGACCAAAAACTCATCGTTTTGGTGTTTTATGGCCATTTCATGAGTTGTTGCCCATAGTTTTGGGATCCAGGCGGATTTGCATGCCTCAGAAGAACCCTTAAATGTTTGAGAGATATGACTAGAAACTCGTCGTTTTCACGTGTTATGGCCGTTTTCATGAGCTGTTTCCGTGTTATGGCCATTTCCGTGTTATTGAACCCTTACATGTTTTCGTGTTTATCGCCATTTTCATGAGTTATTCTCACAGTTTTTGGGTTCAAGTTGTATTTGCAAGGCATGTAAGCCCCATTACATGTTTGAGATATATGACTAAAAACTCTTAGTTTTCGTCGTTTTCACGTTTTATGGCCGTTTTCATGACCTATTCCACATAGTTTGGGGGTTCTAGGGCGATTTACAACGACCTTAATACCCGATTCATGTTTGAGAGATATGACCAAGAACTAGTCGTTTTCATGTTCATAGCCATTTTTATGAGTTATTGCCCACAGTGTTTGGGTTCCAGTTGGATTTGCAAGGCCTGTAAGACCCGTTACATGTTTGAGATATATGACTAAAAACTCTTAGTTTTCGTGTTTTATGGCCATTTTCTTGAGCTACGGCCCACTGTTTAGGGGTTCTAGGACAATTTACAGTGACCTTCCGACCTGATACATGTTGGAAAGATATGACCAGAAACTTGTCGTTTTCGCGTTTTATGGCCGTTTTCATGAGCTATTGCCCAAAGTTTTCTGGTTCTAGGGCTATTTAAAGCAACCTTAAGACCCGATACATGTTTGAGAGTTATGCCTAAAAACTCATCGTTTTCGTGTTTTATGGTCATTTTCATGAGTTATTGCCCACAATTTTTGGGTTTCAGGCGGATTTGTAAGCCTCGAAAGATACCTTACATGTTTGAGATATATGACCAGAAACTCGTCGTTCTCGCTTTTTATGGCCGTTTTCATGAGCTATTGTCCATAGTTTTGGGGTTCCAGGGCGATTTACAACGACCTCAAGACCCGATACATGTTTTAGAGTAATACCTAAAAACTCGTCTTTTTCGTGTTTATGGCCATTTTCATGAGTTATTGAACCCTTACATGTTTGAGAGATATGACCGTAAACTGCGTTTTCTGCTCGGGGTTCTAGGGCAATTTACAATGACCTTATGACACGATACATGTTTGTTAGTTATGACCAAAAACTCATTGTTTTCGTGTTTTATGGCCATTTTCATGAGTTATTGCCCACAGTTTTGGGATCCAGGCGGATTTGCATGCCTCGTAAGAACCCTTAAATGTTTGAGAGATATGACCAGAAACTCGTCGTTTTCACGTTTTACGGCCGTTTTCATGAGCTGTTTCCCATAGTTTTGGGGTTCCAGGGCGGTTTACAATGACCTTACGACACGATACATGCTTCAGAGTTAAGACCAAAAACTCGTTGTTTTCGTGTTTATGGCCATTTTCATGAGTTATTTCCCACAGTTTTTGGGTTCAACTTGTATTTGCAACGCATGTAAGACCCATTACATGTTTGAGATATATGACTAAAAACTCGTAGTTATCGCGTTTCATGGCCGTTTTGATGAGCTATTGCCCATAGTTTTGGGGTTCTTGGGCGATTTACAACAACCTTAATACCTGATTTATGTTTGAGAGATATGACCAAAATCTAGTTGTTTTCGTGTTCAGAGCCATTTTTATGAGTTATTGCCCATAGTGTTTGGGTTCCAGTTGGAATTGCAAGGACTGTAAGACCCGTTACATGTTTGAGATATATGACTAAAACTCGTAGTTTTCGTGTTTTATGGACATTTTCATGAGCTACTGCCCACTGTTTAGGGGTTCAGGGCAATTTACAGTGAGCTTCCGACCCGATACATGTTGGAAAGATATTACCAAAAACTCGTCGTTTTCGCGTTTTATGGCCGTTTTCATGAGCTATTGCCCACAATTTTCTGGTTCTAGGGCTATTTAAAGCAACCTTAAGACCCGATACATGTTTGAGAGTTATGCCTAAAAACTCATCGTTTTCGTGTTTTATGGTCATTTTCATGAGTTATTGCCCAAAGTTTTTGGGTTTCAGGCGGATTTGCAAACCTCGAAAGAACCATTACATGTTTGAGAGATATGACCAGAAACTCGTCGTTCTCGCCTTTTATGGCCGTTTTCATGACCTATTGCCCACATTTTTGGGTTCCAGGGTGATTTACAACAACCTTAAGACCCGATACATGTTTGAGAGTTATGCCTAAAAACTCGTCTTTTTCTTGTTTATGGCCATTTTAATTAGTTGTTGAACCCTTACATGTTTGAGAGATATGACCAGAAACTCGTCGTTTTCTCGTTTTGGGGTTCCAGGATAATTTACGATGACCTTACGACACGATACATGTTTGAGAGTTATGACCAAAAACTCACAGTTTTCGTCTTTTATGGCCATTTTCACGAGTTATTGCACACAGTTTTGGGTTCCAAGCGGATTTGCATGCCTTGTAAGAACCCTTCAAATGTTTGAGAGATATGACCAGAAACTCGTCGTTTTCGCTTTTTATGGCCGTTTTCATGAGCTATTGCCCACAGTTTTCTGGTTCCAGGGCTATTTAAAGCAACCTTAAGACCCGATACATGTTTGAGATTTATGCCGAAAAACTCGTCGTTTTCGTGTTTTATGGTCATTTTCATGAGTTATTGCCCATAGTTTTTGGGTTTCAGGCGGATTTGCATACATCGAAAGAACCCTTACATGTTTGAGAGATATGACCAAAAACTCGATGTTCTCGCGTTTTATGGCCGTGTTCATGAGCTATTGCCCACAGTTTTTGGGTTCAGGGCGATTTACAACGACGTTAAGACCCGATATATGTTTGAGAGTAATGCCTAAAACTTGTCTTTTTCGTGTTTATGGCCATTTTCATGAATTATTGAACCCTTACATGTTTGAGATATGTGACCAGAAACTCGTCGTTTTCGCGTTTTGGGGTTCTAGGGCGATTTACAATGACCTTATGACACGATACATGTTTGAGAGTTATTTACAAAAACTCACCGTTTCCGTGTTTTATGGCCATTTTCAAGAGTTATTGCCCACAGTTTTGGGTTCCAGGCGGATTTGCATGCCTCGTAAGAACCCTTAAATGTTTGAGCGATATGACCAGAAACTCGTCGCACGTTTTATGGCCATTTTCATGAGCTGTTTCCCATAGTTTTGGGGTTCCAGGGCGTTTTACAATGACCTTACGACACGATACATGCTTGAGAGTTAAGACCAAAAACTCGTTGTTTTCGTGTTTATGGCCATTTTCATGAGTTATTTCCCACAGTTTTTGGGTTCAAGTTGTATTTGCAACGCATGTAAGACCCATTACATGTTTGAGATATATGACTAAAAAATCGTAGTTATCGCGTTTCATGGCCGTTTTGATGAGCTATTGCCCATAGTTTTGGGGTTCTTGGGCGATTTACAACAACCTTAATACCTGATTTATGTTTGAGAGATATGACCAAAATCTAGTCGTTTTCGGGTTCATAGCCATTTTTATGAGTTATTGCCCATAGTGTTTGGGTTCCAGTTGGATTTGCAAGGCTTGTAAGACCCGTTACATGTTTGAGATATATGACTAAAAACTCGTAGTTTTCGTGTTTTATGGCCTTTTTCATGAGCTACTGCCCACTGTTTAGGGGTTCTAGGGAAATTTACAGTGATCTTCCGACCTGATACATGTTGGAAAGATATTAGTAAACTCATAGTTTTCTTTTTATGGCCGTTTTGATGAGCTATTGCCCACAGTTTTTTGGTTCTAGTGCTACTTAAAGCAACCTTAAGACCTGATACATGTTTGAGATTTATGCCTAAAAACTCATCGTTTTCATGTTTTATGGTCATTTTCATGAGTTATTGCCTACGCTTTTGGGTTTCAAAGTGATTTGCAAGCCTCGAAAGAACCCTTACATGTTTGAGAGATATGACCGTAAACTCGCGTTTCGCTTTTTATGGCCGTTTTCATGACCTATTGCCCACATTTTTGGGTTCCAGGGTGATTTACAACAACCTTAAGACCCGATACATGTTTGAGAGTTATGCCTAAAAACTCGTCTTTTTCTTGTTTATGGCCATTTTAATGAGTTGTTGAACCCTTACATGTTTGAGAGATATGACCAGAAACTCGTCGTTTTCGCGTTTTCAGGTTCCAGGACAATTTACGATGACCTTACGACACGATACATGTTTGAGAGTTATGACCAAAAACTCACAGTTTTCGTCTTTTATGGCCATTTTCACGAGTTATTGCACACAGTTTTGGGTTCCAAGCGGATTTGCATGCCTTGTAAGAACCCTTCAAATGTTTGAGAGATATGACCAGAAACTCGTCGTTTTCGCTTTTTATGGCCGTTTTCATGAGCTATTGCCCACAGTTTTCTGGTTCCACGGCTATTTAAAGCCACCTTAAGACCCGATACATGTTTGAGATTTATGCCGAAAAACTCGTCGTTTTCGTGTTTTATGGTCATTTTCATGAGTTATTGCCCATAGTTTCTGGGTTTCAGGCGAATTTGCATACATCGAAAGAACCCTTACATGTTTGAGAGATATGACCAAAAACTCGATGTTCTCGCGTTTTATGGCCGTGTTCATGAGCTATTGCCCATAGTTTTGGGGTTCAGGGCGATTTACAACAACGTTAAGACCCGATATATGTTTGAGAGTAATGCCTAAAAACTTGTCTTTTTCGTGTTTATGGCCATTTTCATGAATTATTGAACCCTTACATGTTTGAGAGATGTGACCAGAAACTCGTCGTTTTCGCGTTTTGGGGTTCTAGGGCGATTTACAATGACCTTATGACACGATACATGTTGGAGAGTTATTTACAAAAACTCATCGTTTCCGTGTTTTATGGCCATTTTCATGAGTTATTGCCCACAGTTTTGGGTTCCAGGCGGATTTGCATGCCTCGTAAGAACCCTTAAATGTTTGAGAGATATGACCAGAAACTCGTCGCACGTTTTATGGCCATTTTCATGAGCTGTTTCACGCTTTTGGGGTTCCGTATGCTTTTACAATGACCTTACGACACGATACATGCTTGAGAGTTAAGACCAAAAACTCGTTGTTTCCGTGTTTATGGCCATTTTCATGAGTTATTTCCCACAGTTTTTGGGTTCAAGTTGTATTTGCAACGCATGTAAGACCCATTACATGTTTGAGATATATGATTAAAAAATCGTAGTTATCGCGTTTCATGGCCGTTTTGATGAGCTATTGCCCATAGTTTTGGGGTTCTTGGGCTATTTACAACAACCTTAATACCTGATTTATGTTTGAGAGATATGACCAAAATCTAGTCGTTTTCGTGTTCATAGCCATTTTTATGAGTTATTGCCCATAGTGTTTGGGTTCCAGTTGGATTTGCAAGGCTTGTAAGACCCGTTACATGTTTAAGATATATGACTAAAAACTCGTAGTTTTCGTGTTTTATGGCCTTTTTCATGAGCTACTGCCCACTGTTTAGGGGTTCTAGGGAAATTTACAGTGATCTTCCGACCTGATACATGTTGGAAAGATATTACCAGAAACTCATAGTTTTCTCTTTTTATGGCCGTTTTGATGAGCTATTGCCCACAGTTTTTTGGTTCTAGTGCTACTTAAAGCAACCTTAAGACCTGATACATGTTTGAGATTTATGCCTAAAAACTCATCGTTTTCGTGTTTTATGGTCATTTTCATGAGTTATTGCCCACAATTTTTGGGTTTCAGGCGGATTTGCAAGCCTCGAAAGAACCCTTACATTTTTGAGAGATATGACCAGAAACTCGTCGTTCTCGCTTTTTATGGCCGTTTTCATGAGCTATTGCCCACAGTTTTGGGGTTCCAGGGCGATTTACAACGACCTTAAGACCCAATACATGTTTGAGAGTAATGCCTAAAAACTCGTCCTTTTCGTGTTTATGGCCATTTTCATGAATTATTGAACCCTTACATGTTTGAGAGATATGACCAGAAACTCGTTGTTTTCGCGTCTTGGGGTTCTAGGGCAATTTACAATGACCTTATGACACGATACATGTTTGTTAGTTATGACCAAAAACTCATCGTTTTCGTGTTTTATGGCCATTTTCATGAGTTAATGCCCATAGTTTTGGGATCCAGGCGGATTTGCATGCCTCGTAAGAACCCTTAAATGTTTGAGAGATATGACCAGAAACTCGTCGTTTTCACGTTTTATGGCCGTTTTCATGAGCTGTTTCCGTGTTATGGCCATTTCCGTGTTATTGAACCCTTACATGTTTTCGTGTTTATCGCCATTTTCATGAGTTATTCCCACAATTTTTGGGTTCAAGTTGTATTTGCAAGGCATGTAAGACCCATTACATGTTTGAGAAATATGACTAAAAACTCTTAGTTTTCGTCGTTTTCACGTTTTATGGCCGTTTTCATGACCTATTGCCCATAGTTTGGGGGTTCTAGGGCGATTTACAACGACCTTAATACCTGATTCATGTTTGAGAGATATGACCAAAAACTAGTCGTTTTCGTGTTCATAGCCATTTTTATGAGTTATTGCCCACAATGTTTGGGTTCAAGTTGGATTTGCAACGCATGTAAGACCCGTTACATGTTTGAGATATATGACTAAAAACTCTTAGTTTTCGTGTTTTATGGCCATTTTCATGAGCTACTGCCCACTGTTTAGGGGTTCTAGGACAATTTACAGTGACCTTCCGACCTGATACATGTTGGAAAGATATGACCAGAAACTCGTCGTTTTCGCGTTTTATGGCCGTTTTCATGAGATATTGCCCAAAGTTTTCTGGTTCTAGGGCTATCTAAAGCAACCTTAAGACCTGATACATGTTTGGGAGTTATGCCTAAAAACTCATCGTTTTCGTGTTTTATGGTCATTTTCATGAGTTATTGCCCACAATTTTTGGGTTTCAGGCGGATTTGCAAGCCTCGAAAGAACCCTTACATGTTTGAGAGATATGACCAGAAACTCGTCGTTCTCGCTTTTTATGGCCGTTTTCATGAGCTATTGTCCATAGTTTTGGGGTTCCAGGGCGATTTACAACGACCTCAAGACCCGATACATGTTTGAGAGTAATACCTAAAAACTCGTCTTTTTCGTGTTTATGGCCATTTTCATGAGTTATTGAACCCTTACATGTTTGAGAGATATGGCCAGAAACTCGTCGTCTTCGCGTTTTGGGGTTGTAGGGCAATTTACAATGACCTTATGACACGATACATGTTTGTTAGTTATGACCAAAAATACATTGTTTTCGTGTTTTATGGCCATTTTCATGAGTTATTGCCCACAGTTTTGGGATCCAGGCGGATTTGCATGCCTCGTAAGAACCATTAAATGTTTGAGAGATATGACCAGAAACTCGTCGTTTTCACGTTTTATGGCCGTTTTCATGAGCTGTTTCCCATAGTTTTGGGGTTCCAGGGCGGTTTGCAATGAACTTACGACACGATACATGCTTGAGAGTTAAGACCAAAAACTCGTTGTTTTCGTGTTTATGGCCATTTTCATGAGTTATTTCCCACAGTTTTTGGGTTCAAGTTGTATTTGCAACGCATGTAAGACCCATTACATGTTTTAGATATATGACTAAAAACTCTTAGTTATCGCGTTTCATAGCCGTTTTCATGAGCTATTGCCCATAGTTTTGGGGTTCTAGGGTGATTTACAACGACCTTAATAGCTGATTCATATTTGAGAGATATGACCAAAATCTAGTCGTTTTCGTATTCATAGCCATTTTTATGAGTAATTGCCCATAGTGTTTGGGTTCCAGTTGGAATTGCAAGGCCTGTAAGACCCGTTACATGTTTGAGATATATGACTAAGAACTCGTAGTTTTCGTGTTTTATGGCCTTTTTCATGAGCTACGCCTATCGTTAGGGTTCTAGGGAAATTTACAGTGATCTTCTGACCTGATACATGTTGGAAAGATATTACCATAAACTCATCGTTTTCGCTTTTTATGGCCGTTTTCATGAGCTATTGCCCATAGTTTTTTTTTTGGTTCTAGTGCTATTTAAAGCAACCTTAAGACCTGATACATGTTTGAGATTTATGCCTAAAAACTCATCGTTTTCGTGTTTTATGGTCATTTTCATGAGTTATTGCCCACAGTTTTTGGGTTTCAAAGGATTTGCAAGCCTCGAAAGAACCCTTACATGTTTGAGAGATATGACCAAACTCGTCGTTTCGCTTTTTATGGCCGCTTTCATGAGCTATTGCCCACGCTTTTGGGGTTCTGTATGATTTACAACGACCTTAAGACCCAATACATGTTCGAGAGTAATGCCTAAAACTCGTCTTTTCGTGTTTATGGCCATTTTCATGAATTATTGAACCCTTACATGTTTGAGAGATATGACCGTAAACTCGCTGCTGCCTTCGGGTTCTAGGGCAATTTACAATGACCTTATGACACGATACATGTTTGTTAGTTATGACCAAAAACTCATCGTTTTCGTGTTTATCGCCATTTTCATGAGTTATTCCCACAGTTTTTGGGTTCAAGTTGTATTTGCAAGGCATGTAAGACCCATTAAATGTTTGAGATATATGACTAAAACCTCTTAGTTTTCGTCGTTTTCACGTTTTATGGCCGTTTTCATGACCTATTGCCCATAGTTTGGGGGTTCTAGGGCGATTTACAATGACCTTAATACCTGATTCATGTTTGAGAGATATGACCAAAAACTAGTCGTTTTCGTGTTCATAGCCATTTTTATGAGTTATTGCCCACAGTGTTTGGGTTCCCTTTGGATTTGCAAGGCCTATAAGACCCGCTACATGTTTGAGATATATGACTAAAACTCTTACTTTTCGTGTTTTATGGCCATTTTCATGAGCTACTGCCCACTGTTTAGGGGTTCTAGGACAATTTACAGTGACCTTCCGACCTGATACATGTTGGAAAGATATGACCAGAAACTCGTCGTTTTCGCATTTTATGGCCGTTTTCATGAGCTATTGCCCAAAGTTTTCTGGTTCTAGGGCTATTTAAAGCAACCTTAAGACCCGATACATGTTTGAGAGGTATGCCTAAAAACTCATCGTTTTCGTGTTTTATGGTCATTTTCATGAGTTATTGCCCACAATTTTTGGGTTTCAGGCGGATTTGCAAGCCTCGAAAGAACCCTTACATCTTTGAGAGATATGACCAGAAACTCTTCGTTCTCGCTTTTTATGGCCGTTTTCATGAGCTATTGTCCATAGTTTTGGGGTTCTAGGGCGATTTACAACGACCTCAAGACCCGATACATGTTTGAGAGTAATACCTCAAAACTCGTCTTTTTCATGTTTATGGCCATTTTCATGAGTTATTGAACTCTTACATGTTTGAGAGATACGACCAGAAACTCGTCGTTTTCGCGTTTTGGGGTTCTAGGGCAATTTACAATGACCTTATGACACGATACATGTTTGTTAGTTATGACCAAAAACTCATTGTTTTCGTGTTTTATGGCCATTTTCATGAGTTATTGCCCACAGTTTTGGGATCCAGGCGGATTTGCATGCCTCGTAAGAACCCTTAAATGTTTGAGAGATATGACCAGAAACTCGTCGTTTTCATGTTTTATGGCCGTTTCGTGAGCTGTTTCCCATAGTTTTGGGGTTGCAGGGCGGTTTACAATGACCTTACGACACGATACATGCTTGAGAGTTAAGACCAAAAACTCGTTGTTTTCGTGTTTATGGCCATTTTCATGAGTTATTTCCCACAGTTTTTGGGTTCAAGTTGTATTTGCAACGCATGTAAGACCCATTACATGTTTGAGATATATGACTAAAAACTCGTAGTTATCGCGTTTCATGGCCGTTTTGATGAGCTATTGCCCATAGTTTTGGGGTTCTTGGGCGATTTACAACAACCTTAATACCTGATTTATGTTTGAGAGATATGACCAAAAACTAGTCGTTTTCGTGTTTATAGCCATTTTTATGAGTTATTGCCCATAGTGTTTGGGTTCCAGTTGGAATTGCAAGGCCTGTAAGACCCGTTACATGTTTGAGATATATGACTAAAAACTCGTAGTTTTCGTGTTTTATGGCCTTTTTCATGAGCTACTGCCCACTGTTTAGGGGTTCTAGTGAAATTTACAGTGATCTTCCGACCTGATACATGTTGGAAAGATATTACCAGAAACTCATCGTTTTCGCTTTTTATGGCCGTTTTCATGAGCTATTGCCCACAGTTTTCTGGTTCTAGTGCTATTTAAAGCAACCTTAAGACCTGATACATGTTTGAGATTTATGCTCATCGTTTTCGTGTTTTATGGTCATTTTCATGAGTTATTGCCTACAATTTTTGGGTTTCAGGCGGATTTGCAAGCCTCGAAAGAACCCTTACATGTTTGAGAGATATGACCAGAAACTCGTCGTTCTCGCTTTTTATGGCCGTTTTCATGAGCTATTGCCCACAGTTTTGGGGTTCCAGGGCGATTTACAACGACCTTAAGACCCAATACATGTTTGAGAGTAATGCCTAAAAACTCGTCTTTTCGTGTTTATGGCCATTTTCATGAATTATTGAACCCTTACATGTTTGAGAGATATGACCAGAAACTCGTCGTTTTCGCGTCTTGGGGTTCAAGGGCAATTTACAATGACCTTATGACACGATACATGTTTGTTAGTTATGACCAAAAACTCATCGTTTTCGTGTTTTATGGCCATTTTCATGAGTTATTGCCCATAGTTTTGGGATCCAGGCGGATTTGCATGCCTCGTAAGAACCCTTAAATGTTTGAGAGATATGACCAGAAACTCGTCGTTTTCACGTTTTATGGCCGTTTTCATGAGCTGTTTCCGTGTTATGGCCGTTTTCATGAGCTGTTTCCGTGTTATGGCCATTTCCGTGTTATTGAACCCTTACATGTTTTCGTGTTTATCGCCATTTTCATGAGTTATTCCCACAGTTTTTATGTTCAAGTTGTATTTGCAAGGCATGTAAGACCCATTAAATGTTTGAGATATATGACTAAAACCTCTTAGTTTTCGTCGTTTTCACGTTTATGACCGTTTTCATGACCTACTGCCCATAGTTTGGGGGTTCTAGGGCGATTTACAACGACCTTAATACCTGATTCATGTTTGAGAGATATGACCAAAAACTAGTTGTTTTCGTGTTCATAGCCATTTTTATGAGTTATTGCCCACAGTGTTTGGGTTCCAGTTGGATTTGCAAGGCCTGTAAGACCCGTTACATGTTTGAGATATATGACTAAAACTCTTAGTTTTCGTGTTTTATGGCCATTTTCATGAGCTACTGCCCACTGTTTAGGGGTTCTAGGACAATTTACAGTGACCTTCCGACCTGATACATGTTGGAAAGATATGACCAGAAACTCGTCGTTTTCGCGTTTTATGGCCGTTTTCATGAGCTATTGCCCAAAGTTTTTCTGGTTCTAGGGCTATTTAAAGCAACCTTAAGATCCGATACATGTTTGAGAGTTATGCCTAAAAACTCATCGTTTTCGTGTTTTATGGTCATTTTCATGAGTTATTGCCCATAATTTTTGGGTTTCAGGCGGATTTGCAAGCCTCGAACGAACCCTTACATGTTTGAGAGATATGACCAGAAACTCGTCGTTCTCGCTTTTATGGCCGTTTTCATGAGCTATTGTCCATAGTTTTTGGGTTCTAGGGCGATTTACAACGACCTCAAGGCCCGATACATGTTTGAGAGTAATACCTAAAAACTCGTCTTTTTCGTGTTTATGGCCATTTTCATGAGTTATTGAACCCTTACATGTTTGATAGATATGACCAGAAACTCGTCGTTTTCGCGTTTTGGGGTTCTAGGGCAATTTACAATGACCTTATGACACGATGCATGTTTGTTAGTTATGACCAAAAACTCGTTGTTTTCGTGTTTTATGGCCATTTTCATGAGTTATTGCCCACAGTTTTGGGATCCAGGCGGATTTGCATGCCTCATAAGAACCCTTAAATGTTTGAGAGATATGACCAGAAACTCGTCGTTTTCACGTTTTATGGACGTTTTCATGAGCTGTTTCCCATAGTTTTGGGGTTCCAGGGCGGTTTACAATGACCTTACGACACGATACATGCTTCAGAGTTAAGACCAAAAACTCGTTGTTTTCGTGTTTATGGCCATTTTCATGAGTTATTTCCCAAAATTTTTGGGTTCAAGTTGTATTTGCAACGCATGTAAGATCCATTACATGTTTGAGATATATGACTAAAAACTCGTAGTTTTTGTGTTTTATGGCCTTTTTCATGAGCTACTGCCCACTGTTTAGGGTTCTAGGGAAATTTACAGTGATCTTCCGACCTGATACATGTTGGAAAGATATTACCAGAAACTCATCGTTTTCGCTTTTTATGGCCGTTTTCATGAGCTATTGCCCACGGTTTTCTGGTTCTAGTGCTATTTAAAGCAACCTTAAGACCTGATACATGTTTGAGATTTATGCTCATCGTTTTCGTGTTTTATGGTCATTTTCATGAGTTATTGCCCACAGTTTTTGGGTTTCAGGCGGATTTGCAAGCCTCGAAAGAACCCTTACATGTTTGAGAGATATGACCAGAAACTCGTCGTTCTCGCTTTTTATGGCCGTTTTCATGAGCTATTGCCCACAGTTTTGGGGTTCCAGGGCGATTTACAACGACCTTAAGACCCAATACATGTTTGAGAGTAATGCCTAAAAACTCGTCTTTTCGTGTTTATGGCCATTTTCATGAATTATTGAACCCTTACATGTTTGAGAGATATGACCAGAAACTCGTCGTTTTCGCGTCTTGGGGTTCTAGGGCAATTTACAATGACCTTATGACACGATACATGTTTGTTAGTTATGACCAAAAACTCATCGTTTTCGTGTTTTATGGCCATTTTCATGAGTTAATGCCCATAGTTTTGGGATCCAGGCGGATTTGCATCCCTCGTAAGAACCCTTAAATGTTTGAGAGATATGACCAGAAACTTGTCATTTTCACGTTTTATGGCCGTTTTCATGAGCTGTTTCCGTGTTATTGCCGTTTTCATGAGCTGTTTCCGTGTTATGGCCATTTCCGGGTTATTGAACCCTTACATGTTTTCGTGTTTATCGCAATTTTAATGAGTTATTCCCACAGTTTTTGGGTTCAATTTGTATTTGCAAGGCATGTAAGACCCATTAAATGTTTGAGATATATGACTAAAACCTTTTAGTTTTCGTCGTTTTCACGTTTATGGACGTTTTCATGACCTATTGCCCATAGTTTGGGGGTTCTAGGGCGATTTACAACGACCTTAATACCTGATTCATGTTTGAGAGATATGACCAAAAACTAGTCGTTTTCGTGTTCATAGCCATTTTTATGAGTTATTGCCCACAGTGTTTGGGTTCCAGTTGGATTTGCAAGGCCTATAAGACCCGTTACATGTTTGAGATATATGACTAAAACTCTTAGTTTTCGTGTTTTATGGCCATTTTCATGAGCTACTGCCCACTGTTTAGGGGTTCTAGGACAATTTACACTGACCTTCCGACCTGATACATGTTGGAAAGATATGACCAGAAACTCGTCGTTTTCGCGTTTTATGGCCGTTTTCATGAGCTATTGCCCAAAGTTTTTCTGGTTCTAGGGCTATTTAAAGCAACCTTAAGATCCGATACATGTTTGAGAGTTATGCCTAAAAACTCATCGTTTTCGTGTTTTATGGTCATTTTCATGAGTTATTGCCCATAATTTTTGGGTTTCAGGCGGATTTGCAAGCCTCGAACGAACCCTTACATGTTTGAGAGATATGACCAGAAACTCGTCGTTCTCGCTTTTTATGGCCGTTTTCATGAGCTATTGTCCATAGTTTTTGGGTTCTAGGGCGATTTACAACGACCTCAAGGCCCGATACATGTTTGAGAGTAATACCTAAAAACTCGTCTTTTTCGTGTTTATGGCCATTTTCATGAGTTATTGAACCCTTACATGTTTGAGAGATATGACCAGAAACTCGTCGTTTTCGCCTTTTGGGGTTCTAGGGCAATTTACAATGACCTTATGACACGATACATGTTTGTTAGTTATGACCAAAAACTCATTGTTTTCGTGTTTTATGGACATTTTCATGAGTTATTGCCCACAGTTTTGGGATCCAGGCGGATTTGCATGCCTCATAAGAACCCTTAAACGTTTGAGAGATATGACCAGAAACTCGTCGTTTTCACGTTTTATGGCCGTTTTCATGAGCTGTTTCCCATAGTTTTGGGGTTCCAGGGCGGTTTACAATGACCTTACGACACGACACATGCTTGAGAGTTAAGACCAAAAACTCGTTGTTTTCGTGTTTATGGCCATTTTCATGAGTTGTTTCCCACAGTTTTTGGGTTCAAGTTGTATTTGCAACGCATGTAAGACCCATTACATGTTTGAGATATATTACTAAAAACTCGTAGTTATCGTGTTTCATGGCCGTTTTGATGAGCTATTGCCCATAGTTTTGGGGTTCTTGGGCGATTTACAACAACCTTAATACCTGATTTATGTTTGAGAGATGACCAAAAACTAGTCGTTTTCGTGTTTATAGCAATTTTATGAGTTATTGCCCATAGTGTTTGGGTTCCAGTTGGAATTGCAAGGCCTGTAAGACCCGTTACATGTTTGAGATATATGACTAAAAACTCGTAGTTTTCGTGTTTTATGGCCTTTTTCATGAGCTACTGCCCACTGTTTAGGGGTTCTAGGGAAATTTACAGTGATCTTCCGACCTGATACATGTTGGAAAGATATTACCAGAAACTCATAGTTTTCTCTTTTTATGGCCGTTTTCATGAGCTATTGCCCACAGTTTTTTTGGTTCTAGTGCTATTTAAAGCAACCTTTAGACCTGATACATGTTTGAGATTTATGCCTAAAAATCATCGTTTTCGTGTTTTATGGTCATTTTCATGAGTTATTGCCCATAATTTTTGGGTTTCAGGCGGATTTGCAAGCCTCGAACGAACCCTTACATGTTTGAGAGATATGACCAGAAACTCGTCGTTCTCGCTTTTTATGGCCGTTTTCATGAGCTATTGTCCATAGTTTTTGGGTTCTAGGGCGATTTACAACGACCTCAAGGCCCGATACATGTTTGAGAGTAATACCTAAAAACTCGTCTTTTTCGTGTTTCTGGCCATTTTCATGAGTTATTGAACCCTTACATGTTTGAGAGATATGACCAGAAACTCGTCGTTTTCGCCTTTTGGGGTTCTAGGGCAATTTACAATGACCTTATGACACGATACATGTTTGTTAGTTATGACCAAAAACTCATTGTTTTCGTGTTTTATGGACATTTTCATGAGTTATTGCCCACAGTTTTGGGATCCAGGCGGATTTGCATGCCTCATAAGAACCCTTAAACGTTTGAGAGATATGACCAGAAACTCGTCGTTTTCACGTTTTATGGCCGTTTTCATGAGCTGTTTCCCATAGTTTTGGGGTTCCAGGGCGGTTTACAATGACCTTACGACACGATACATGCTTGAGAGTTAAGACCAAAAACTCGTTGTTTTCGTGTTTATGGCCATTTTCATGAGTTGTTTCCCACAGTTTTTGGGTTCAAGTTGTATTTGCAACGCATGTAAGACCCATTACATGTTTGAGATATATTACTAAAAACTCGTAGTTATCGTGTTTCATGGCCGGTTTGATGAGCTATTGCCCATAGTTTTGGGGTTCTTGGGCGATTTACAACAACCTTAATACCTGATTTATGTTTGAGAGATGACCAAAAACTAGTCGTTTTCGTGTTTATAGCAATTTTTATGAGTTATTGCCCATAGTGTTTGGGTTCCAGTTGGAATTGCAAGGCCTATAAGACCCGTTACATGTTTGAGATATATGACTAAAAACTCGTAGTTTTCGTGTTTTATGGCCTTTTTCATGAGCTACTGCCCACTGTTTAGGGGTTCTAGGGAAATTTACAGTGATCTTCCGACCTGATACATGTTGGAAAGATATTACCAGAAACTCATAGTTTTCTCTTTTTATGGCCGTTTTCATGAGCTATTGCCCACAGTTTTTTGGTTCTAGTGCTATTTAAAGCAACCTTTAGACCTGATACATGTTTGAGATTTATGCCTAAAAACTCATCGTTTTCGTGTTTTATGGTCATTTTCATGAGTTATTGCCCACAATTTTTGGGTTTCAGGCGGATTTGCAAGCCTCGAAAGAACCCTTACATGTTTGAGAGATATGACCAGAAACTCATCGTTCTCGCTTTTTATGGCCGTTTTCATGAGCTATTGCCCACAATTTTGGGGTTCCAGGGCGATTTACAACGACCTTAAGACCCAATACATGTTTGAGAGTAATGCCTAAAAACACGTCCTTTTCGTGTTTATGGCCATTTTCATGAATTATTGAACCCTTACATGTTTGAGAGATATGACCAGAAACTCGTCGTTTTCGCGTCTTGGGGTTCTAGGGCAATTTACAATGACCTTATGACACGATACATGTTTGTTAGTTATGACCAAAAACTCATCGTTTTCGTGTTTTATGGCCATTTTCATGAGTTAATGCCCAATGTTTTGGGATCCAGGCGGATTTGCATGCGTCGTAAGAACCCTTAAATGTTTGAGAGATATGACCAGAAACTCATCGTTTTCATGAGCTGTTTCCCATATTTTTTGGGTTCCAGGGCGGTTTACAATGACCTTACGACACGATACATGCTTGAGAGTTAAGACCAAAAACTCGTTGTTTTCGTGTTTATGGCCATTTTCATGAGTTATTTCCCACAGTTTTTGGGTTCAAGTTGTATTTGCAACGCATGTAAGACCCATTACATGTTTGAGATATATGACTAAAAACTCGTTGTTATCGCGTTTCATGGCTGTTTTGATGAGCTATTGCCCATAGTTTTGGGGTTCTTGGGCGATTTACAACAACCTTAATACCTGATTTATGTTTGAGAGATATGACCAAAAACTAGTCGTTTTCGTGTTTATAGCCATTTTTACGAGTTATTGCCCATAGTGTTTGGGTTCCAGTTGGAATTGCAAGGCCTGTAAGACCCGTTACATGTTTGAGATATGACTAAAAACTCGTAGTTTTCGTGTTTTATGGCCTTTTTCATGAGCTACTGCCCACTGTTTAGGGGTTCTAGGGAAATTTATAGTGATCTTCCGACCTGATACATGTTGGAAAGATATTACCATAAACTCATCGTTTTCGCTTTTTATGGCCGTTTGCATGAGCTATTGCCCACAGTTTTCTGGTTCTAGTGCTATTTAAAGCAACCTTAAGACTTGATACATGTTTGAGATTTATGCCTAAAAACTCATCGTTTTCGTGTTTTATGGTCATTTTCATTAGTTATTGCCCACAGTTTTTGGGTTTCAGGCGGATTTGCAAGCCTCGAAAGAACCCTTACATGTTTGAGAGATATGACTAGAAACTCGTCGTTCTCGCTTTTTATGGCCGTTTTCATGAGCTATTGCCCATAGTTCTGGGGTTCCAGGGCGATTTACAACGACCTTAAGACCCAATACATGTTTGAGAGTAATGCCTAAAAACTCGTCTTTTTCGTGTTTATGGCCATTTTCATGAATTGTTGGACCCTTATATGTTTGAGAGATATGACCAGAAACTCGTCGTTTTCGCGTCATGCGGTTCTAGGGCAATTTACAATGACCTTATGACACGATACATGTTTGTTAGTTATGACCAAAAACTCATCGTTTTCGTGTTTTATGGCCATTTTCATGAGTTATTGCCCATAGTTTTGGGATCCAGGCGGATTTGCATGCCTCGTAAGAACCCTTAAATGTTTGAGAGATATGACCAGAAACTCGTCGTTTTCACGTTTTATGGCTGTTTTCATGAGCTGTTTCCGTGTTATGGCCGTTTTCATGAGCTGTTTCCGTGTTATGGCCATTTCCGTGTTATTGAACCCTTACATGTTTTCGTGTTTATCGCCATTTTCATGAGTTATTCCCATAGTTTTTGGGTTCAAGTTGTATTTGCAAGGCATGTAAGACCCATTAAATGTTTGAGATATATGACTAAAACCTCTTAGTTTTCGTCGTTTTCACGTTTTATGGCCGTTTTCATGACCTATTGCCCATAGTTTGGGGGTTCTAGGGCGATTTACAACGACCTTAATACCTGATTCATGTTTGAGAGATATGACCAAAAACTAGTCGTTTTCGTGTTCATAGCCATTTTTATGAGTTATTGCCCATAGTGTTTGGGTTCCAGTTGGATTTGCAAGGCCTTTAAGACCCGTTACATGTTTGAGATATATGACTAAAAACTCTTAGTTTTCGTGTTTTATGGCCATTTTCATGAGCTACTGCCCACTGTTTAGGGGTTCTAGGACAATTTACAGTGACGTTCCGACCTGATACATGTTGGAAAGATAAGACCAGAAACTCGTCGTTTTCGCTTTTTATGGCCGTTTTCATGAGCTATTACCCAAAGTTTTCTGGTTCTAGGGCTATTTAAAGCAACCTTAAGACCCGATACATGTTTGAGAGTTATGCCTAAAAACTCATCGTTTTCGTGTTTTATGGTCATTTTCATGAGTTATTGCCCACAATTTTTGGGTTTCAGGCGGATTTGCAAGCCTCGAAAGAACCCTTACATGTTTGAGAGATATGACCAGAAACTCGTCGTTCTCGCTTTTTATGGCCGTTTTCATGAGCTATTGTCCATAGTTTTGGGGTTCTAGAGCGATTTACAACGACCTCAAGACCCTATACATGTTTGAGAGTAATACCTAAAAACTCGTCTTTTTCGTGTTTATGGCCATTTTCATGAGTTATTGAACCCTTACATGTTTGAGAGATATGACCAGAAACTCGTCGTTTTCGTGTTTTGGGGTTCTAGGGAAATTTACAATGACCTTATGACACGATACATGTTTGTTAGTTATTACCAAAAACTCATCGTTTTCGTGTTTTATGGCCATTTTCATGAGTTAATGCCCAATGTTTTGGGATCCAGGCGGATTTGCATGCGTCGTAAGAACCCTTAAATGTTTGAGAGATATGACCAGAAACTCATCGTTTTCATGTTTTATTGCCGTTTTCATGAGCTGTTTCCCATAGTTTTGGGGTTCCAGGGCGGTTTACAATGACCTTACGACACGATACATGCTTGAGAGTTAAGACCAAAAACTCGTTGTTTTCGTGTTTATGGCCATTTTCATGAGTTATTTCCCACAGTTTTTGGGTTCAAGTTGTATTTGCAACGCATGTAAGACCCATTACATGTTTGAGATATATGACTAAAAACTCGTTGTTATCGCGTTTCATGGCCGTTTTGATGAGCTATTGCCCATAGTTTTGGGGTTCCTGGGCGATTTACAACAACCTTAATACCTGATTTATGTTTGAGAGATATGAACAAAAATAGTCGTTTTCGTGTTTATAGCCATTTTTATGAGTTATTGCCCATAGTGTTTGGGTTCCAGTTGGAATTGCAAGGCCTGTAAGACCCGTTACATGTTTGAGATATATGACTAAAAACTCGTAGTTTTCGTGTTTTATGGCCTTTTTCATGAGCTACTGCCCACTGTTTAGGGGTTCGAGGGAAATTTACAGTGATCTTCCGACCTGATACATGTTGGAAAGATATTACCATAAACTCATCGTTTTCGCTTTTTATGGCCGTTTTCATGAGCTATTGACCACAATTTTCTGGTTCTAGTGCTATTTAAAGCAACCTTAAGACCTGATACATCTTTGAGATTTATGCTCATCGTTTTCGTGTTTTATGGTCATTTTCATGAGTTATTGCCCACGCTTTTGGGTTTCAGTGATTTGCAAGCCTCGAAGAACCCTTACATGTTTGAGAGATATGACCGAACTCGTCGTTCTCGCTTTTTATGGCCGTTTCATGAGCTATTGCCCATAGTTCTGGGGTTCCAGGGCGATTTACAACGACCTTAAGACCCAATACATGTTTGAGAGTAATGCCTAAAAACTCGTCTTTTTCGTGTTTATGGCCATTTTCATGAATTATTGAACCCTTACATGTTTGAGAGATATGACCAGAAACTCGTCGTTTTCGCGTCTTGGGGTTCTAGGGCAATTTACAATGACCTTATGACACGATACATGTTTGTTAGTTATGACCAAAAACTCATCGTTTTCGTGTTTTATGGCCATTTTCATGAGTTAATGCCGATAGTTTTGGGATCCAGGCGGATTTGCATGCGTCGTAAGAACCCTTAAATGTTTGAGAGATATGACTAGAAACTCGTCGTTTTCATGTTTTATGGCCGTTTTCATGAGCTGTTTCCCATAGTTTTGGAGTTCCAGGGCGGTTTACAATGACCTTACGACACGGTACATGCTTGAGAGTTAAGACCAAAAACTCGTTGTTTTCGTGTTCATGGCCATTTTCATGAGTTATTTCCCACAGTTTTGGGTTCAAGTTGTATTTGCAACGCATGTAAGACCCATTACATGTTTGAGATATATGACTAAAAACTCGTAGTTATCGCGTTTCATGGCCGTTTTGATGAGCTATTGCCCATAGTTTTGGGGTTCTTGGGCGATTTACAACAACCTTAATACCTGATTTATGTTTGAGAGATATGACCAAAAACTAGTCGTTTTCGTGTTTATAGCCATTTTTATGAGTTATTGCCCATAGTGTTTGGGTTCCAGTTGGAATTGCAAGGCCTGTAAGACCCGTTACATGTTTGAGATATATGACTAAAAACTCGTAGTTTTTGTGTTTTTTGGCCTTTTTCATGAGCTACTGCCACTGTTTAGGGGTTCTAGGGAAATTTACAGTGATCTTCCGACCTGATACATGTTGGAAAGATATTACCATAAACTCATCGTTTTCGCTTTTTATGGCCATTTTCATGAGCTATTGCCCACAGTTTTCTGGTTCTAGTGCTATTTAAAGCAACCTTAAGACCTGATACATGTTTGAGATTTATGCCTAAAAACTCATCGTTTTCGTGTTTTATGGTCAGTTTCATGAGTTATTGCCCACAGTTTTTGGGTTTCAGGCGGATTTGCAAGCCTCGAAAGAACCCTTACATGTTTGAGAGATATGACCAGAAACTCGTCGTTCTCGCTTTTTATGGCCGTTTTCATGAGCTATTGCCCACAGTTCTGGGGTTCCAGGGCGATTTACAACGACCTTAAGACCCAATACATGTTTGAGAGTAATGCCTAAAAACTCGTCCTTTTCGTGTTTATGGCCATTTTCATGAATTATTGAACCCTTACATGTTTGAGAGATATGACCAGAAACTCGTCATTTTCACGTCTTGGGGTTCTAGGGCAATTTACAATGACCTTATGATACGATACATGTTTGTTAGTTATGACCAAAAGCTCATCGTTTTCGTGTTTTATGGCCATTTTCATGAGTTATTGCCCATAGTTTTGGGATCCAGGCGGATTTGCATGCCTCGTAAGAACCCTTAAATGTTTGAGAGATATGACCAGAAACTCGTCGTTTTCACGTTTTATGGCCGTTTTCATGAGCTGTTTCCGTGTTATGACCGTTTTCATGAGCTGTTTCCGTGTTATGGCCATTTCCGTGTTATTGAACCCTTACATGTTTTCGTGTTTATCGCCATTTTCATGAGTTATTCCCATAGTTTTTGGGTTCAAGTTGTATTTGCAAGGCATGTAAGACCCATTAAATGTTTGAGATATATGACTAAAACCTCTTAGTTTTCGCTGCGTTTCACGTTTTATGGCCGTTTTCATGACCTATTGCCCATAGTTTGGGGGTTCTAGGGTGATTTACAACGACCTTAATACCTGATTCATGTTTGAGAGATATCACCAAAAACTAGTCGTTTTCGTGTTCATAGCCATTTTTATGAGATATTGCCCACAGTGTTTGGGTTCCAGTTGGATTTGCAAGGCCTGTAAGACCCGTTACATGTTTGAGATATATGACTAAAACTCTTAGTTTTCGTGTTTATGGCCATTTTCATGAGCTACTGCCCACTGTTTAGGGGTTCTAGGACAATTTACAGTGACCTTCCGACCTGATACATGTTGGAAAGATATGACCAGAAACTCGTCGTTTTCGCGTTTTATGGCCGTTTTCATGAGCTATTGCCCAAAGTTTTCTGGTTCTAGGGCTATTTAAAGCAACCTTAAGACCCGATACATGTTTGAGAGGTATGCCTAAAAACTCATCGTTTTCGTGTTTTATGGTCATTTTCATGAGTTATTGCCCACAATTTTTGGGTTTCAGGCGGATTTGCAAGCCTCGAAAGAACCCTTACATGTTTGAGAGATATGACCAGAAACTCGTCGTTCTCGCTTTTTATGGCCGTTTTCATGAGCTATTGTCCATAGTTTTGGGGTTCTAGGGCGATTTACAACAACCTCAAGACCCTATACATGTTTGAGAGTAATACCTAAAAACTCGTCTTTTTCGTGTTTATGGCCATTTTCATGAGTTATTGAACCCTTACATGTTTGAGAGATATGACCAGAAACTCGTCGTTTTCGCGTTTTGGGGTTCTAGGGCAATTTACAATGACCTTATGACACGATACATGTTTGTTAGTTATGACCAAAAACTCATCGTTTTCGTGTTTTATGGCCATTTTCATGAGTTAATGCCCACAGTTTTGGGATCCAGGCGGATTTGCATGCGTCGTAAGAACCCTTAAATGTTTGAGAGATATGACCAGAAACTCGTCGTTTTCATGTTTTATGGCCGTTTTCATGAGCTGTTTCCCATAGTTTTGGGGTTCCAGGGCGGTTTACAATGACCTTACGACACGATACATGCCTGAGAGTTAAGACCAAAAACTCGTTGTTTTCGTGTTTATGGCCATTTTCATGAGTTATTTCCCACAGTTTTTGGGTTCAAGTTGTATTTGCAACGCATGTAAGACCCATTACATGTTTTGAGATATATGACTAAAAACTCGTTGTTATCGCGTTTCATGGCCGTTTTGATGAGCTATTGCCCATAGTTTTGGGGTTCTTGGGCGATTTACAACAACCTTAATACCTGATTTATGTTTGAGAGATATGAACAAAAAATAGTCGTTTTCGTGTTTATAGCCATTTTTATGAGTTATTGCCCATAGTGTTTGGGTTCCAGTTGGAATTGCAAGGCCTGTAAGACCCGTTACATGTTTGAGATATATGACTAAAAACTCGTAGTTTTCGTGTTTTATGGCCTTTTTCATGAGCTACTGCCCACTGTTTAGGGGTTCTAGGGAAATTTACAGTGATCTTCCGACCTGATACATGTTGGAAAGATATTACCATAAACTCATCGTTTTCGCTTTTTATGGCCGTTTTCATGAGCTATTGACCACAATTTTCTGGTTCTAGTGCTATTTAAAGCAACCTTAAGACCTGATACATCTTTGAGATTTATGCTCATCGTTTTCGTGTTTTATGGTCATTTTCATGAGTTATTGCCCACAGTTTTTGGGTTTCAGGCAGATTTGCAAGCCTCGAAAGAACCCTTACATGTTTGAGAGATATGACCAGAAACTCGTCGTTCTCGCTTTTTATGGCCGTTTTCATGAGCTATTGCCCATAGTTCTGGGGTTCCAGGGCGATTTACAACGACCTTAAGACCCAATACATGTTTGAGAGTAATGCCTAAAAACTCGTCTTTTTCGTGTTTATGGCCATTTTCATGAATTATTGAACCCTTACATGTTTGAGAGATATGACCAGAAACTCGTCGTTTTCGCGTCTTGGGGTTCTAGGGCAATTTACAATGACCTTATGACACGATACATGTTTGTTAGTTATGACCAAAAACTCATCGTTTTCGTGTTTTATGGCCATTTTCATGAGTTAATGCCGATAGTTTTGGGATCCAGGCGGATTTGCATGCGTCGTAAGAACCCTTAAATGTTTGAGAGATATGACTAGAAACTCGTCGTTTTCATGTTTTATGGCCGTTTTCATGAGCTGTTTCCCATAGTTTTGGAGTTCCAGGGCGGTTTACAATGACCTTACGACACGGTACATGCTTGAGAGTTAAGACCAAAAACTCGTTGTTTTCGTGTTCATGGCCATTTTCATGAGTTATTTCCCACAGTTTTGGGTTCAAGTTGTATTTGCAACGCATGTAAGACCCATTACATGTTTGAGATATATGACTAAAAACTCGTAGTTATCGCGTTTCATGGCCGTTTTGATGAGCTATTGCCCATAGTTTTGGGGTTCTTGGGCGATTTACAACAACCTTAATACCTGATTTATGTTTGAGAGATATGACCAAAAACTAGTCGTTTTCGTGTTTATAGCAATTTTATGAGTTATTGCCCATAGTGTTTGGGTTCCATTGGAATTGCAAGGCTGTAAGACCGTTACATGTTTGAGATATATGACTAAAACTCGTAGTTTTTGTGTTTTTTGGCCTTTTCATGAGCTACGCCTTTGTTTAGGGTTCTAGGAAATTTACGGTGATCTTCCGACTGATACATGTTGGAAAGATATTACCATAAACTCATCGCTTTCTTTTTATGGCCATTTTCATGAGCTATTGCCCACAGTTTTCTGGTTCTAGTGCTATTTAAAGCAACCTTAAGACCTGATACATGTTTGAGATTTATGCCTAAAAACTCATCGTTTTCGTGTTTTATGGTCAGTTTCATGAGTTATTGCCACGCTTTTTGGGTTTCAAAGGCGGATTTGCAAGCCTCGAAGAACCCTTACATGTTTGAGAGATATGACCGTAAACTCGTCGTTTCGCTTTTTATGGCTGCTTTCATGAGCTATTGCCCACGCTCGGGGTTCGAGGCGATTTACAACGACCTTAAGACCCAATACATGTTTGAGAGTAATGCCTAAAAACTCGTCCTTTTCGTGTTTATGGCCATTTTCATGAATTATTGAACCCTTACATGTTTGAGAGATATGACCAGAAACTCGTCATTTTCACGTCTTGGGGTTCTAGGGCAATTTACAATGACCTTATGATACGATACATGTTTGTTAGTTATGACCAAAAGCTCATCGTTTTCGTGTTTTATGGCCATTTTCATGAGTTATTGCCCATAGTTTTGGGATCCAGGCGGATTTGCATGCCTCGTAAGAACCCTTAAATGTTTGAGAGATATGACCAAACTCGCTGCTTTCACGTTTTATGGCCGTTTTCATGAGCTGTTTCCGTGTTATGACCGTTTTCATGAGCTGTTTCCGTGTTATGGCCATTTCCGTGTTATTGAACCCTTACATGTTTTCGTGTTTATCGCCATTTTCATGAGTTAGTCCCATAGTTTTTGGGTTCAAGTTGTATTTGCAAGGCATGTAAGACCCATTAAATGTTTGAGATATATGACTAAAACCTCTTAGTTTTCGTCGTTTTCACGTTTTATGGCCGTTTTCATGACCTATTGCCCATAGTTTGGGGGTTCTAGGGTGATTTACAACGACCTTAATACCTGATTCATGTTTGAGAGATATCACCAAAAACTAGTCGTTTTCGTGTTCATAGCCATTTTTATGAGATATTGCCCACAGTGTTTGGGTTCCAGTTGGATTTGCAAGGCCTGTAAGACCCGTTACATGTTTGAGATATATGACTAAAACTCTTAGTTTTCGTGTTTATGGCCATTTTCATGAGCTACTGCCCACTGTTTAGGGGTTCTAGGACAATTTACAGTGACCTTCCGATACATGTTGGAAAGATATGACAAACTCGCTGCTTTCGCGTTTTATGGCCGTTTTCATGAGCTATTGCCCAAAGTTTTCTGGTTCTAGGGCTATTTAAAGCAACCTTAAGACCCGATACATGTTTGAGAGGTATGCCTAAAAACTCATCGTTTTCGTGTTTTATGGTCATTTTCATGAGTTATTGCCCACAATTTTTGGGTTTCAGGCGGATTTGCAAGCCTCGAAAGAACCCTTACATGTTTGAGAGATATGACCAGAAACTCGCTGCTCGCTTTTTATGGCCGTTTTCATGAGCTATTGTCCATAGTTTTGGGGTTCTAGGGCGATTTACAACAACCTCAAGACCCTATACATGTTTGAGAGTAATACCTAAAAACTCGTCTTTTTCGTGTTTATGGCCATTTTCATGAGTTATTGAACCCTTACATGTTTGAGAGATATGACCGTAAACTCGTTGCTTTCGCTTTGGGGTTCTAGGGCAATTTACAATGACCTTATGACACGATACATGTTTGTTAGTTATGACCAAAAACTCATCGCTTTCGTGGTTTTATGGCCATTTTCATGAGTTAATGCCGATAGTTTTGGGATCCAGCGGATTTGCATGCGTCAGAAGAACCCTTAAATGTTTGAGAGATATGACCGTAAACTCGCTGCTTTCATGTTTTATGGCCGCTTTCATGAGCTTTCATAGTTTTGGGGTTCCGTGGTTTACAATGACCTTACGACACGATACATGCCTGAGAGTTAAGACCAAAAACTCGTTGTTTTCGTGTTTATGGCCATTTTCATGAGTTATTTCCCACAGTTTTTGGGTTCAAGTTGTATTTGCAACGCATGTAAGACCCATTACATGTTTTGAGATATATGACTAAAAACTCGTTGTTATCGCGCTTCATGGCCGCTTTTGATGAGCTATTGCCCATAGTTTTGGGGGTTCTTGGGCATTTACAACAACCTTAATACCTGATTTATGTTTGAGAGATATGAACAAAAAATAGTCGCTTTCGTGTTTATAGCCATTTTTATGAGTTATTGCCATAGTGTTTGGGTTCCATTGAATTGCAAGGCCTGTAAGACCCGTTACATGTTTGAGATATATGACTAAAAACTCGTAGTTTTCGTGTTTTATGGCCTTTTTCATGAGCTACTGCCCACTGTTTAGGGGTTCTAGGGAAATTTACAGTGATCTTCCGACCTGATACATGTTGGAAAGATATTACCATAAACTCATCGTTTTCGCTTTTTATGGCCGTTTTCATGAGCTATTGACCACAATTTTCTGGTTCTAGTGCTATTTAAAGCAACCTTAAGACCTGATACATCTTTGAGATTTATGCTCATCGTTTTCGTGTTTTATGGTCATTTTCATGAGTTATTGCCCACAGTTTTTGGGTTTCAGGCAGATTTGCAAGCCTCGAAAGAACCCTTACATGTTTGAGAGATATGGCCAGAAACTCGTCGTTCTCGCTTTTTATGGCCGTTTTAATGAGCTATTGCCACAGCTTCGGGGTTCGAGGCATTTACAACGACCTTAAGACCCAATACATGTTTGAGAGTAATGCCTAAAAACTCGTCTTTTTCGTGTTTATGGCCATTTTCATGAATTATTGAACCCTTACATGTTTGAGAGATATGACCAGAAACTCGTCATTTTCACGTCTTGGGGTTCTAGGGCAATTTACAATGACCTTATGACACGATACATGTTTGTTAGTTATGACCAAAAGCTCATCGTTTTCGTGTTTTATGGCCATTTTCATGAGTTATTGCCCATAGTTTTGGGATCTAGGCGGATTTGCATGCCTCGTAAGAACTCTTAAATGTTTGAGAGATATGACTAGAAACTCGTCGTTTTCACGTTTTATGGCCGTTTTCATGAGCTGTTTCCGTGTTATGGCCATTTCCGTGTTATTGAACCCTTACATGTTTTCGTGTTTATCGCCATTTTCATGAGTTATTCCCACAGTTTTTGGGTTTAAGTTGTATTTGCAAGGCATGTAAGACCCATTTAATGTTTGAGATATATGACTAAAACCTCTTAGTTTTCGTCGTTTTCCCGTTTTATGGCCGTTTTCATGACCTATTGCCCATAGTTTGGGGGTTCTAGGGCGATTTACAACGACCTTAATACCTGATTCATGTTTGAGAGATATGACCAAAAACTAGTCGTTTTCGTGTTCATAGCCATTTTTATGAGTTATTGCCCACAGTGTTTGGGCTCCAGTTGGATTTGCAAGGCCTGTAAGACCCGTTACATGTTTGAGATATATGACTAAAACTCTTAGTTTTCGTGTTTTATGGCCATTTTCATGAGCTACTGCCCACTGTTTAGGGGTTCTAGGACAATTTACAGTGACCTTCCGACCTGATACATGTTGGAAAGATATGACCGTAAACTCGCTGCTTTGCATTTTATGGCCGCTTTTCATGAGCTATTGCCCAAAGTTTTACGGTTCTAGGGCTATTTAAAGCAACCTTAAGACCCGATACATGTTTGAGAGGTATGCCTAAAACTCATCGCTTTTGTTTTATGGTCATTTTCATGAGTTATTGCCCACAATTTTGGGTTTCAGGATTTGCAAGCCCCGAAGAACCCTTACATGTTTGAGAGATATGACCGTAAACTCGTCGTTCTCGCTTTTATGGCCGTTTTCATGAGCTATTGTCCATAGTTTTGGGGTTCTAGGGCGATTTCCAACAACCTCAAGACCCGATACATGTTTGAGAGTAATACCTAAAAACTCGTCTTTTTCGTGTTTATGGCCATTTTCATGAGTTATTGAACCCTTACATGTTTGAGAGATATGACCAGAAACTCGTCTTTTCGCGTTTTGGGGTTCTAGGGAAATTTACAATGACCTTATGACACGATGCATGTTTGTTAGTTATGATCAAAAACTCATTGTTTTCGTGTTTTATGGCCATTTTCATGAGTTATTGCCCACAGTTTTGGGATCCAGGCGGATTTGCATGCCTCGTAAGAACCCTTAAATGTTTGAGAGATATGACCGTAAACTCGCTGCTTTCATGTTTTATGGCCGTTTCATGAGCTGTTTCCCATAGTTTTGGGGTTCCAGGGCGGTTTACAATGACCTTGCGACACGATACATGCTTGAGAGTTAAGACCAAAAACTCGTTGTTTTCGTGTTTATGGACATTTTCATGAGTTATTTCCCACAGTTTTTGGGTTCAAGTTGTATTTGCAACGCATGTAAGACCCATTACATGTTTGAGATATATTACTAAAAACTCGTAGTTATCACGTTTCATGGCCGTTTTGATGAGCTATTGCCCATAGTTTTGGGGTTCTTGGGCGATTTACAACAACCTTAATACCTGATTTATGTTTGAGAGATATGACCAAAAAATAGTCCTTTTCGTGTTTATAGCCATTTTTATGAGTTATTGCCCATAGTGTTTGGGTTCCAGTTGGAATTACAAGGCCTGTAAGACCCGTTACATGTTTGAGATATATGACTAAAAACTCGTAGTTTTCGTGTTTTATGGCCTTTTTCATGAGCTACTGCCCACTGTTTAGGGGTTCTAGGGAAATTTACAGTGATCTTCCGACCTGATACATGTTGGAAAGATATTACCAGAAACTCATCGTTTTCGCTTTTTATGGCCGTTTTCATGAGCTATTGCCCACAGTTTTCTGGTTCTAGTGCTATTTAAAGCAACCTTAAGACCTGATACATGTTTAAGATTTATGCCTAAAAACTCATCGTTTTCGTGTTTTATGGTCATTTTCATGAGTTATTGCCCACAATTTTTGGGTTTTAGGCGGATTTGCAAGCCTCGAAAGAACCCTTACATGTTTGAGAGACATGACCAGAAACTCGTCGTTCTCGCTTTTTATGGCCGTTTTCATGAGCTATTGTCCATAGTTTTGGGGTTCTAGGGCGATTTACAACAACCTCAAGACCCGATACATGTTTGAGAGTAATACCTAAAAACTCGTCTTTTTCGTGTTTATGGCCATTTTCATGAGTTATTGAACCCTTACATGTTTAAGAGATATGACCAGAAACTCGTCGTTTTCGCGTTTTGGGGTTCTAGGGCAATTTACAATGACCTTATGACACGATGCATGTTTGTTAGTTATGATCAAAAACTCATTGTTTTCGTGTTTTATGGCCATTTTCATGAGTTATTGCCCACAGTTTTGGGATCCAGGCGGATTTGCATGCGTCGTAAGAACCCTTAAATGTTTGAGAGATATGACCAGAAACTCGTCGTTTTCATGTTTTATGGCCGTTTTCATGAGCTGTTTCCCATAGTTTTGGGGTTCTGTATGTTTACAATGACCTTACGACACGATACATGCCTGAGAGTTAAGACCAAAAACTCGTTGTTTTCGTGTTTATGGCCATTTTCATGAGTTATTTCCCACAGTTTTTGGGTTCAAGTTGTATTTGCAACGCATGTAAGACCCATTACATGTTTGAGATATATGACTAAAAACTCGTTGTTATCGCGTTTCATGGCCGTTTTGATGAGCTATTGCCCATAGTTTTGGGGTTCTTGGGCGATTTACAACAACCTTAATACCTGATTTATGTTTGAGAGATATGAACAAAAAATAGTCGTTTTCGTGTTTATAGCCATTTTTATGAGTTATTGCCCATAGTGTTTGGGTTCCAGTTGGAATTGCAAGGCCTGTAAGACCCGTTACATGTTTGAGATATATGACTAAAAACTCGTAGTTTTCGTGTTTTATGGCCTTTTTCATGAGCTACTGCCCACTGTTTAGGGGTTCTAGGGAAATTTGATGATCTTCCGACCTGATACATGTTGGAAAGATATTACCATAAACTCATCGTTTTCGCTTTTTATGGCCGTTTTCATGAGCTATTGACCACAATTTTCTGGTTCTAGTGCTATTTAAAGCAACCTTAAGACCTGATACATGTTTAAGATTTATGCCTAAAAACTCATCGTTTTCGTGTTTTATGGTCATTTTCATGAGTTATTGCTGTAGGGGTTCGTAGCATGGAAAACAAAAATTTTCTATCGCATACAAACAAACAAGCCAAGATCTATCTACTAGATTGTAGCAACGAGTCGATAGAGGAACTCACCCTCGAAGATTCCAAAGCGTTTAACGAGAGCAGATTCTCGTGGGTGATGTAGTCGATTTTCCGATCTCAAGATCGCAGACGATCCTTCCAGCGCCACGTTCCAGCAGCGCTCATGATCGGTCACATCGCCTGTACTGACGAAGACCTTCCTCTCCCTTGTTCCAAAGAAAATGAGGTTGTAGCACTCTCCTCGCGATTCGGCAAAGACAACGGCGTGGTACCGAGGTAGAGGGAATCTCAGCAGGCTTCGCTTAAGCCAAAGTAGTATGGTGGAGCTTATGAGAGAGGCTATTAGTGGTCTAGTAATTAGACACACCAATTAGAAGGCTCTAAACCAATTAGAAGGCTCTAAACCGAAATAGCTCTAAACCGGGGTTTAGGTCTAGGGTTTAGAAGCAATTAGAAGCTCTAAACCAAAACGGCTCTAAACCGGAGGTAGAAGATAGGAACTTGTGTGTGCTAGGAGGGGCAGCCCTGCCCCTCCCTTTATAGGTGGGAGGGCATGCCAAGGAGGAGTCCTCCCCAAGTCGGCCTTGGGAGGCGCCACGGCCAAGGGGACTCTCCCCAAGTCGGTTTCCTCTTCTCCTCCTCTTTCCACTTTCCAAAACTTGCCGTTTGACTTTCAAACTAGCCGTTTGACTTTTCAATTTAGGATTTAAATAAACCCTTTATTTTGGACAGCAAAGACACCTAGTACATGATGCAATCATTCCAATATGTAATGACACATTCATGTACCCTTCCCCCTCCGGAGTGCCTTGACATTCCGGGACTTCTAGAATGTTCCATGAAAACACGGAACCATTCCCCAACTCCAAAACGGAACTTTCCTTATATGAATCTTATTCTCCGGACCATTCCGGATCTCCTCGTGATATCCCGGATCCCATCCGAGACTCCGAACAACATTCGGTCTCTTTCTCATAATACCATAACTACTCAAACAACGTCCGAATCCTTATGTGTCTCCCTACGGTTCGTGAATTATGCGGACATGATCGAGACACTTCTCGAACAATAACCAATAGAGGAATCTGGAAATTCATATGGCTCTACATATTTCTACGATTACTTTGCATCGAATGAACCACTTACATACGATACCAATTTCCTTTGTCTCACGATATGTTACTTATCCGAGGTTATGATCGCTCGGTATCTCGCATACCTAGTTCAACCTCCATCGATAAGTACTCTTTTCTCGCTCCGTGATATGTGATCCCTTGTGACCCAGTCACATGCTTGCAAGCTAATTGGATGACATTTCACCGAGAGGGCCCAGAGTATATCTATCCGTCATATGGATGGACAAATCCCACTCTTGATCCATGTGTTTCAACCAATACTTTCCGAACACTCAATACCACCTTTATAACCACCCTGTTACGGTGTGGTGTTTGATGACATCAAAGCATCCATCCAGTAAAGGTGATATGCATGATCTCATGGTCGAAGGAATTAGGTTACTATGTATCAGAAAGCATATAGCAATTGAACTATTGAAATGACTTGATCTTTATGCTACGCTTGTCTATAGGAGTATGTCCACCATATCATTCTCCTAACGATATGATCTTGTTGTTGATAACATCTCAATGTTCATGATAGGGAAACCACAATCATCAATCAACCAACAAGCTAGTGAAGTATAGAGGCTATACTAGGGACTTCAAATTAAGTTTACAAATCACACAAGTATTAATGGTTTCCTTGTTAATACTATTATAGCATGAATGTAAACATTTATCATAAACACAAAGATATAATAATAACTATATTTATTATTGCCTCTAGGGCATATCTCCAACAGTCTCCCACTTGCACTAGAGTCATCTAATCTAGATTACATGGTAATATACCAAACACCCATGGCAGTTTGGTGTTGGTCATGTTTTTCCCTCGGGAGAGGTTTAGTCAACGGATCCGCCACATTCAGATCTGTGTGTACTTTGCAAATCTTCATATCCCCATCCTGGATATGTTCTCGAATAGCGTGGAAACGCAGCTTGATATGCTTCAGCTTCTTGTGTGACCTTGGTTCTTGCGCATTGGCTATGGCGCCCATGTTATCACAGTAGATAGACATTGGGTCCAGCGCACTAGGAACCACACCCAGCTCTGTAATGAACTCTTTCATCCATATCGCTTCTTGTGAAGCCTCCGAAGCAGCCATGTATTCCGATTCAGTTGAAGATCTCGCCACAACGCTTTGCTTTGCACTCCTCCAGCTAACTGTTGCACCATTCAAAATAAATACGTATCCAGATTGTGATTTAGAATCATCCGGATCGGTGTTCCAACTAGCATCGGTAACCATTAACAACGAAATGTTCATCACCTCCATAAGAAAGAACCATATCCTTAGTTCTTCTCAAGTACTTAAGGATGTTTTTGATCATTGTCCAATGATCCACTCGATCACTTTGATATCTGCTAGTTAAACTAACAGCATATGCAATGTCGGGTCTAGTACATAGCATGGCATACATTAGAGATCCTATGGCTGATGCATAGGAGTCTTACTCATCCTTTCTCTATCTTACGCCGATGTCGGACTTTGAGTTTTACTCAAGGTCGATTGAGCAAATATGGGCAAGAACCCTTTCTTGCTATCTTCCATTCCAAACCTCTTTAGAACTTTGTCCAAATATGTACTTTGTGACAATGATATTTGGCGTTTCGATCTATCTCTATAAATCTTTATGCCTAATATGTAAGCTGCTTCGCCAAGATCCTTCATTGAAAAACTATTATTCAAATATTCCTTGACACTATTAAGAAGGTCTACATCATTCCCAATCAACAATATGTCATCCACATACAGTATTAAGAATGCTACAGAGCTCCCACTCACTTTCTTGTAAATACAAGCTTCTCCATAAGTTTTTATAAAACCAAAACTTTTGATTACCTTATCAAAACGTTGATTCCAACTTCGGGATGCTTGCTTCAATCCATAGATGGACCGTTGAAGCTTGCATACCTTGTTAGCATCTTTAGGATCGACAAAACCTTTGGGTTGCATCATATACAACTCTTCATCAATGTCTCCATTGAGGAATGCTGTTTTGACATCCATCTGCCATATCTCATAATCATAATATGCAGCGATTGCTAACATAATCCTCACAGATTTTAGCTTCGCTACCGGTGAGAAAGTCTCATCGTAGTCAACTCCTTGAATTTGTCGAAACCCTTTTGCGACAAGTCGAGCTTTATAGACAGTAACATTACCATCAGCATATGTTTTCTTCTTGAAAATCCATTTGTTCTCGACAGCCTTTCGGCCATCCGGTAAGTCCACCAAAGTCCATACTTGGTTTTCGTACATGGATCCAATCTCGGATTTCATGGCTTCTTGCCATTTATTGGAATCTGGGCTCATCATCGCTTCCTCATATGTCTCGGGGTCATCGGTGTTGTCCACCACCATGACATTCATAACGGAATCATACCAATCTGGAGTGGTACGAGTTCTCGTTGACCTCCGAGGCTCTGTAGTAACCTCAACCGAAGTTTCATGATCACCATCATTAGCTTCCTCTCTTATTGGTGCAGGCACCACAGGAACTTCTTCCGGTGCTGCGCTACTCGCAATTTCGAGAGAAGGTTCGACAACCTCGTCGAGTTCTACTTTCCTTCCAGTCACTTCTTTCGAGAGAAATTCCTTCTCTAGAAAGGATCCATTCTTAGCAACGAAGATTTTGCCTTCGGATCTATGATAGAAGGTATACCCAATAGTTTCCTTGGGTATCCTATGAAGACGCATTTTTCGCTTTGGGTTCAAGCTTGTCCGGCTGTAACTTCTTTACATAGGCTTCGCATCCCCAAACTTTAAGGAACGACAATTTAGGTTTCTTCCCAAACCATAATTCATACGGTGTCGTTTCAACGGATTTAGACGGTGCCCTATTTAAAGTGAATCTGTTTCTAATGCATAACCCCAAAATGATAGCGGTAAATCTGTAAGTGACATCATAGAACGAACCATATCTAAGAGAGTTCGATTACGACGTTCAGACACACCATTACGCTGTGGTGTTCCCGGCGGTGTCAATTGTGAAAGTATTCCGCATTTCCTTAAATGCTCGCCAAACTCGTAACTTAGATATTCACCTCCACGATCAGAACGTAGAAATTTAATCTTCTTGTTACGTTGATTCTCTACCTCACTTTGAAATTCCTTAAACTTCTCGAAAGTTTGGACTTATGTTTCATGAAATAGATATACCCATATCTACTCAAGTCATCCGTGAAGGTAAGAACATAATGATAACCATCGCATGATGCTACACTCATTGGACCACACATCGGTATGTATGATTTCCAATAAGTCCGTAGCTCGCTCCATCATACCAGAAAATGGAGTCTTAGTCATTTTACCCATCAGACATGCCTCGCATCTTTCAAGTGATTCAAAATCAAGTGATTCAAGAAGTCCATCGGAATGGAGTTTCTTCATACGCTTCACTCCAATGTGACCAAGGCAGCGATTGCCACATATAGGTCGAGTTATCGCTTGATTTCAATCGTTTAGCTTCAATGTTATTAATATGTGTATTTCTACTATCGAGATTCAACAAGAATAGACCATCTATCAAAGGTGCATGTGCATAAAACATATTACTCATATAAATCGAACAACCATTATTCTCGGATTTAAACAAGTAACCGTCTCGCAATAAACAAGATCCCGATATAATGTTCATGCTCAACGCAGGCACCAAATAACAATTATTTAAGTATAAAACTAATCCCGATGGTAGATGAAGAGGTAGCGTGCCGACCGCGATCACATCAACCTTTGATCCGCTTCCTACGCGCATCGTCACCTCGTTCTTCACTAGCTTCCGTTTATTCTGCAGCTCCTGTTTCGAGTTACAAATATGAGCAACCGAACCAGTATCAAATACCTAGGCACTACTACGAATACTAGTGAGATACACATCAATAACATGTATATCAGATATACCTTTCTTCTTGATGTTGCCGTTCTTCAAATCCGCCAAGTACTTTGGGCAATTCCGCTTCCAGTGACCTTCTCCTTGCAGTAAAAGCACTCAGTATCAGGCTTAGGTCCAGCCTTGGTCTTCTTTCGGCGTGGTAACTTTCTTACCACCCTTCTTGAAGTGTCCTTCGCTTAGACTTGCCTTTCTTGAATTTGGTGGTCTTATTGACCATCAACACTTGGTGCTCTTTCTTGATCTCCACTTCTGCAGATTTTAACATAGCAAACAGTTCTGGCAACTCTTTGTTCATGTTCTGCATGTTGTAGTTCATCACAAAGTTCTTGTAACTTGGTGGTAGTGATTGGAGGATGCGGTAAACCCCAAAGTATTAGGAATCACTATACCCAAGCTTTGAAGTTTATTTGCGTGCCTGGACATCTTAAGCACATGCTCACTTGACAGTTGCCCTCTTCCATCTTGCGGTTAAAGAACTTTTGAAGCTTCATAACTTTCAATTGCCGCATGAGTCTCAAAAATTAATTTGAGATCCTCGACAATATCATATGGGTCCGACTCTTCAAACCTTTTCGAAGCTTGATTCTAAACCATACAAGATAGCACACTGAACTATGGAGTACTGATTCTTCCGAGCAAGGTAAACATTCTTTACTTCATCGGTAGCATCAGCTGCAGGTGGGTCACCCAGCGGTGCATCCAGCACATAGGTCAAATTACCAGCTGTGAGGACAATCCTCAAATTGCGGAACCAATCCGCGAAGTTGCTTCCATTGTTTTTCAATTTTTCTTTCTCTAGGAACGCATTAAAATTGATGGTAGGGGCTGCCATTGATCTACAACATATTTGCAATAGTTTAGACTAAGTTTATGACAAATTGAGTTCAAATTAATTAATGAAATTAAACTAGGTGAACTCCCACTCAAAACAACATCCCTCACATTGTTTTAGTGATCACATGAACCAAATCCACTACATCAACACCGATCATCACGAGAGTTGATATAGTTTCAATGGCGAACAATCATCATGTTCATCATATCTACTATATGATTCACGCTTTACCTTTCGGCGATCCGTGTTCCTGAGGCCATGTCTGTACATGCTAGGCTCGTCAAGATCAAACCTTAGCTACCGCATAAGCAAATCTGGCTTGCTTACGTTGTATTCACCCGCGGAATCAAAGACACCCGATCATCACGTGGTGCTTGAGCGACAAGCTTTGGCAACGGTGCATACTAAGGGTGAACACTTTAGAACTTGAAATTTATGTGCATGAGGGATCATCTTATAATGCTACCGTCGTCTACTAAGCAATACAAGATGCATAAAGGATTAACATCACATGCAATTCATAATATGTGATATGATATGGCCTTTCTTCTTTGTGCTTCCGATCTCCATCTTTAAGCACGAACATGATCTCCATCATCACCGGCATAGCATCAAGGTCAATGACGCTTCTTCATGGTTGTCGTCCACCAGCTTCAACTATTACAACTATTTTGAATAGACACGCGGTCTTAATGAAATTAAAGACAACCATATGGCTCTCGCGGTTGCCAACTTACAATAAGGAACATTGCATACATCAAATATAATCACAATCATGGCCATATCACATCATCGCACACCTCGCAAAACAAAGTTAGACGCTTCTACTTTCTTTGCATATTTTACGTGGTTTGGGGCTTTCAATAAGTGTCGTTCTAACTTACGAACAAGAACCACAACATTGATACTAGCATTGTTGATTACCCGTTGTAAATTGGATCTTTACTATGCTAGGAGAAACAGGCACCCGCAAAGCCACTTATGCAATACAAGTTGCATGTCAAGCGTGGAGCAAGTCTCATGAACGATGTCATGTAAGGTTAGCCCGGGCCGCTTCATCCCAACATACCGCAAGATGCAAAGTACACGAAAAGCAATCTACAATAAAAGCATCAACGCCCATAATGACCATTGTGTTCTACTCGTGCAACAGATCTACATATAGACACGGCTCTGATACCACTGTAGGGGTTCGTAGCATGGAAAACAAAAATTTTCTATCGCATACAAACAAACAAGCCAAGATCTATCTAGATTGTAGCAACGAGTCGATAGAGGAACTCACCCTCGAAGATTCCAAAGCGTTTAACGAGCAGATTCTCGTGGGTGATGTAGTCGCACTCTTTCCGATCTCAAGATCGCGTGACGATCCTTCCAGCGCCACGTTCAGCAGCGCTCCATGATCGGTCACCGTTCGATTTTCGGCGAAGACCTTCCTCTCCTTGTTCCAGCGTGACGGAGGTTGTAGCACTCTCCTCGCGATTCCGGCAACTGCGGCGTGAATGGGAGGTAGAGGAAATCCTGAGGCTTCGCCTTAAGCCGGTGCGAGTATGGTGGAGCTTATGAGAGAGGCTATTAGTGGTCTATTAATTAGACACACCAATTAGAAGGCTCTAAACCAATTAGAAGGCTCTAAACCGCTGGCTAAAGCAATTAGAAGCTCTAAACCAACACGGCTCTAAACCGGAGGTAGAAGATAGGAACTTGTGTGTGCTAGGAGGGGCAGCCCTGCCCCTCCCTTTATAGGTGGGAGGGCCGGCGGCCAAGGGGAGGAGTCCCTCCCCAAGTCGGCCTTTGGGCCAGGCCGCCAAGGGACTCCTCCCAAGTCGGTTCCTCTTCTCCTCCTCTTTCCACTTTCCAAAACTTGCCGTTTGACTTTCAAACTAGTGCTTGACTTTTCAATTTAGGATTTAAATAAACCCTTTATTTTGGACAGCAAAGACACCTAGTACATGATGCAATCATTCCAATATGTAATGACACATTCATGTACCCTTCCCCCCTCCGGAGTGCCGGACATTCCGGGACCTTCTAGAATGTTCCCGATGAAAACACCGGAACCATTCCCCAACTCCAAAACGGAACTTTCCTTATATGAATCTTATTCTCCGGACCATTCCGGATCTCCTCGTGATATCCCGGATCCCATCCGAGACTCCGAACAACATTCGGTCTCTTTCTCATAATACCATAACTACTCAAACAACGTCGAATCCTTAAGTGTGTCTCCCTACGGTTCGTGAATTATGCGGACATGATCGAGACACTTCTCCGAACAATAACCAATAGAGGAATCTGGAAATTCATATGGCTCCCACATATTTCTACGATTACTTTGCGATCAAATGAACCACTTACATACGATACCAATTTCCCTTTGTCTCACGATATGTTACTTATCCGAGGTTATGATCGTCGGTATCTCTGCATACCTAGTTCAACCTCGTTACTGATAAGTACTCTTTTCTCGTTCCCGTGATATGTGATCCCTTGTGACCCAGTCACATGCTTGCAAGCTAATTGGATGACATTTCACCGAGAGGGCCCAGAGTATATCTATCCGTCATATGGATGGACAAATCCCACTCTTGATCCATGTGTTTCAACCAATACTTTCCGAACACTCAATACCACCTTTATAACCACCCTGTTACGGTGTGGTGTTTGATGACATCAAAGCATCCATCCAGTAAAGGTGATATGCATGATCTCATGGTCGAAGGAATTAGGTTACTATGTATCAGAAAGCATATAGCAATTGAACTATTGAAATGACTTGATCTTTATGCTACGCTTGTCTATAGGAGTATGTCCACCATATCATTCTCCTAACGATATGATCTTGTTGTTGATAACATCTCAATGTTCATGATAGGGAAACCACAATCATCAATCAACCAACAAGCTAGTGAAGTATAGAGGCTATACTAGGGACTTCAAATTAAGTTTACAAATCACACAAGTATTAATGGTTTCCTTGTTAATACTATTATAGCATGAATGTAAACATTTATCATAAACACAAAGATATAATAATAACTATATTTATTATTGCCTCTAGGGCATATCTCCAACAATTGCCCACAATTTTTGGGTTTCAGGCGGATTTGCAAGCCTCGAAAGAACCCTTACATGTTTGAGAGACATGACCAGAAACTCGTCGTTCTCGCTTTTTATGGCCGTTTTCATGAGCTATTGTCCATAGTTTTGGGGTTCTAGGGCGATTTACAACAACCTCAAGACCCGATACATGTTTGAGAGTAATACCTAAAAACTCGTCTTTTTCGTGTTTATGGCCATTTTCATGAGTTATTGAACCCTTACATGTTTAAGAGATATGACCAGAAACTCGTCGTTTTCGCGTTTTGGGGTTCTAGGGCAATTTACAATGACCTTATGACACGATGCATGTTTGTTAGTTATGATCAAAAACTCATTGTTTTCGTGTTTTATGGCCATTTTCATGAGTTATTGCCCACAGTTTTGGGATCCAGGCGGATTTGCATGCCTCGTAAGAACCCTTAAATGTTTGAGAGATATGACCAGAAACTCGTCGTTTTCATGTTTTATGGCCGTTTCATGAGCTGTTTCCCATAGTTTTGGGGTTCCAGGGCGGTTTACAATGACCTTGCGACACGATACATGCTTGAGAGTTAAGACCAAAAACTCGTTGTTTTCGTGTTTATGGACATTTTCATGAGTTATTTCCCACAGTTTTTGGGTTCAAGTTGTATTTGCAACGCATGTAAGACCCATTACATGTTTGAGATATATTACTAAAAACTCGTAGTTATCGCGTTTCATGGCCGTTTTGATGAGCTATTGCCCATAGTTTTGGGGTTCTTGGGCGATTTACAACAACCTTAATACCTGATTTATGTTTGAGAGATATGGCCAAAAAATAGTCCTTTTCGTGTTTATAGCCATTTTTATGAGTTATTGCCCATAGTGTTTGGGTTCCAGTTGGAATTGCAAGGCCTGTAAGACCCGTTACATGTTTGAGATATATGACTAAAAACTCGTAGTTTTCGTGTTTTATGGCCTTTTTCATGAGCTACTGCCCACTGTTTAGGGGTTCTAGGGAAATTTACAGTGATCTTCCGACCTAATACATGTTGGAAAGATATTACCAGAAACTCATCGTTTTCGCTTTTTATGGCCGTTTCCATGAGCTATTGCCCACAGTTTTCTGGTTCTAGTGCTATTTAAAGCAACCTTAAGACCTGATACATGTTTGAGATTTATGCCTAAAAACTCATCGTTTTCGTGTTTTATGGTCATTTTCATTAGTTATTGCCCACAATTTTTGGGTTTCAGGCGGATTTGCAAGCCTCGAAAGAACCCTTACATGTTTGAGAGATATGACCAGAAACTCGTCGTTCTCGCTTTTTATGGCCGTTTTCATGAGCTATTGCCCACAATTTTGGGGTTCCAGGGCGATTTACAACGACCTTAAGACCCAATACATGTTTGAGAGTAATGCCTAAAAACTCGTCCTTTTCGTGTTTATGGCCATTTTCATGAATTATTGAACCCTTACATGTTTGAGAGATATGACCAGAAACTCGTCGTTTTCGCGTCTTGGGGTTCTAGGGCAATTTACAATGACCTTATGACACGATACATGTTTGTTAGTTATGACCAAAAACTCATCGTTTTCGTGTTTTATGGCCATTTTCATGAGTTAATGCCCAATGTTTTGGGATCCAGGCGGATTTGCATGCGTCGTAAGAACCCTTAAATGTTTGAGAGATATGACCAGAAACTCATCGTTTTCATGAGCTGTTTCCCATAGTTTTGGGGTTCCAGGGCGGTTTACAATGACCTTACGACACGATACATGCTTGAGAGTTAAGACCAAAAACTCGTTGTTTTCGTGTTTATGGCCATTTTCATGAGTTATTTCCCACAGTTTTTGGGTTCAAGTTGTATTTGCAACGCATGTAAGACCCATTACATGTTTGAGATATATGACTAAAAACTCGTTGTTATCGCGTTTCATGGCCGTTTTGATGAGCTATTGCCCATAGTTTTGGGGTTCTTGGGCGATTTACAACAACCTTAATACCTGATTTATGTTTGAGAGATATGACCAAAAAATAGTCGTTTTCGTGTTTATAGCCATTTTTATGAGTTATTGCCCATAGTGTTTGGGTTCCAGTTGGAATTGCAAGGCCTGTAAGACCCGTTACATGTTTGAGATATATGACTAAAAACTCGTAGTTTTCGTGTTTTATGGCCTTTTTCATGAGCTACTGCCCACTGTTTAGGGGTTCTAGGGAAATTTAAAGTGATCTTCCGACCTGATACATGTTGGAAAGATATTACCATAAACTCATTGTTTTTGCTTTTTATGGCCGTTTTCATGAGCTATTGACCACAATTTTCTGGTTCTAGTGCTATTTAAAGCAACCCTAAGACCTGATACATCTTTGAGATTTATGCTCATCGTTTTCGTGTTTTATGGTCATTTCATGAGTTATTGCCCACAGTTTTTGGGTTTCAGGCAGATTTGCAAGCCTCGAAAGAACCCTTACATGTTTGAGAGATATGACCAGAAACTCGTCGTTCTCGCTTTTTATGGCCGTTTCCATGAGCTATTGCCCATAGTTCTGGGGTTCCAGGGCGATTTACAACGACCTTAAGACCCAATACATGTTTGAGAGTAATGCCTAAAAACTCGTCTTTTTCGTGTTTATGGCCATTTTCATGAATTATTGAACCCTTACATGTTTGAGAGATATGACCAGAAACTCGTCATTTTCACGTCTTGGGGTTCTAGGGCAATTTACAATGACCTTATGACACGATACATGTTTGTTAGTTATGACCAAAAGCTCATCGTTTTCGTGTTTTATGGCCATTTTCATGAGTTATTGCCCATAGTTTTGGGATCCAGGCGGATTTGCATGCCTCGTAAGAACCCTTAAATGTTTGAGAGACATTATTAGAAACTCGTCGTTTTCACGTTTTATGGCCGTTTTCATGAGCTGTTTCCGTGTTATGGCCATTTCCGTGTTATTGAACCCTTACATGTTTTCAAGTTTATCGCCATTTTCATGAGTTATTCCCACAGTTTTTGGGTTCAATTTGTATTTGCAAGGCATGTAAGACCCATTAAATGTTTGAGATATATGACTAAAACCTCTTAGTTTTCGTCGTTTTCACATTTTATGGCCGTTTTCATGACCTATTGCCCATAGTTTGGGGGTTCTAGGGCGATTTACAACGACCTTAATACCTGATTCATGTTTGAGAGATATGACCAAAAACTAGTCGTTTTCGTGTTCATAGCCATTTTTATGAGTTATTGCCCACAGTGTTTGGGCTCCAGTTGGATTTGCAAGGCCTGTAAGACCCGTTACATGTTTGAGATATATGACTAAAACTCTTAGTTTTCGTGTTTTATGGCCATTTTCATGAGCTACTGCCTACTGTTTAGGGGTTCTAGGACAATTTACATTGACCTTCTGACCTGATACATGTTGGAAAGATATGACCAGAAACTCGTCGTTTTCGCGTTTTATGGCCGTTTTCATGAGCTATTGCCCAAAGTTTTCTGGTTCTAGGGCTATTTAAAGCAACCTTAAGACCCGATACATGTTTGAGAGGTATGCCTAAAAACTCATTGTTTTCGTGTTTTATGGTCATTTTCATGAGTTATTGCCCACAATTTTTGGGTTTCAGGCGGATTTGCAAGCCTCGAAAGAACCCTTACATGTTTGAGAGATATGACCAGAAACTCGTCGTTCTCGCTTTTTATGGCCGTTTTCATGAGCTATTGTCCATAGTTTTGGGGTTCTAGGGCGATTTACAACAACCTCAAGACCCGATACATGTTTGAGAGTAATACCTAAAAACTCGTCTTTTTCGTGTTTATGGCCATTTTCATGAGTTATTGAACCCTTACTTGTTTGAGAGATATGACCAGAAACTCGTCGTTTTCGCGTTTTGGGGTTCTAGGGAAATTTACAATGACCTTATGACACGATGCATGTTTGTTAGTTATGATCAAAAATTCATTGTTTTCTTGTTTTATGGCCATTTTCATGAGTTATTGCCCACAGTTTTGGGATCCAGGCGGATTTGCATGCCTCGTAAGAACCCTTAAATGTTTGAGAGATATGACCAGAAACTCGTCGTTTTCATGTTTTATGGCCGTTTCATGAGCTGTTTCCCATAGTTTTGGGGTTCCAGGGCGGTTTACAATAACCTTGCGACACGATACATGCTTGAGAGTTAAGACCAAAAACTCGTTGTTTTCGTGTTTATGGACATTTTCATGAGTTATTTCCCACAGTTTTTGGGTTCAAGTTGTATTTGCAACGCATGTAAGACCCATTACATGTTTGAGATATATTACTAAAAACTCGTAGTTATCGCGTTTCATGGCCGTTTTGATGATCTATTGCCCATAGTTTTGGGGTTCTTGGGCGATTTACAACAACCTTAATACCTGATTTATGTTTGAGAGATATGACCAAAAAATAGTCCTTTTCGTGTTTATAGCCATTTTTATGAGTTATTGCCCATAGTGTTTGGGTTCCAGTTGGAATTGCAAGGCCTGTAAGACCCGTTACATGTTTGAGATATATGACTAAAAACTCGTAGTTTTCGTGTTTTATGGCCTTTTTCATGAGCTACTGCCCACTGTTTAGGGGTTCTAGGGAAATTTACAGTGATCTTCCGACCTGATACATGTTGGAAAGATATTACCAGAAACTCATCGTTTTCGCTTTTTATGGCCGTCTTCATGAGCTATTGCCCACAGTTTTCTGGTTCTAGTGCTATTTAAAGCAACCTTAAGACCTGATACATGTTTGAGATTTATGCCTAAAAACTCATCGTTTTCGTGTTTTATGGTCATTTTCATGAGTTATTGCCCACAATTTTTGGGTTTCAGGCGGATTTGCAAGCCTCGAAAGAACCCTTACATGTTTGAGAGATATAACCAGAAACTCGTCGTTCTCGCTTTTTATGGCCGTTTTCATGAGCTATTAACCACAGTTTTGGGGTTCCAGGGCGATTTACAATGACCTTAAGACCCGATACATGTTTGAGAGTAATGCCTAAAAACTTGTCCTTTTCGTGTTTATGGCCATTTTCATGAATTATTGAACCCTTACATGTTTGAGAGATATGACCAGAAACTCGTCATTTTCACGTCTTGGGGTTCTAGGGCAATTTACAATGACCTTATGACACGATACATGTTTGTTAGTTATGACCAAAAGCTCATAGTTTTCGTGTTTTATGGCCATTTTCATGAGTTATTGCCCACAGTTTTGGGATCCAGGCGGATTTGCATGCCTCGTAAGAACCCTTAAATGTTTGAGAGATATGACCAGAAACTCGTCGTTTTCACGTTTTATGGCCGTTTCATGAGCTGTTTCCCATAGTTTTGGGGTTCCAGGGCGGTTTACAATGACCTTGCGACACGATACATGCTTGAGAGTTAAGACCAAAAACTCGTTGTTTTCGTGTTTATGGACATTTTCATGAGTTATGTCCTCAGTTTTTGGGTTCAAGTTGTATTTGCAACGCATGTAAGACCCATTACATGTTTGAGATATATTACTAAAAACCCGTAGTTATCGCGTTTCATGGCCGTTTTGATGAGCTATTGCCCATAGTTTTGGGGTTCTTGGGCGATTTACAACAACCTTAATACCTTATTTATGTTTGAGAGATATGACCAAAAAATAGTCCTTTTCGTGTTTATAGCCCTTTTTATGAGTTATTGCCCATAGTGTTTGGGTTCCAGTTGGAATTGCAAGGCCTGTAAGACCCGTTACATGTTTGAGATATATGACTAAAAACTCGTAGTTTTCGTGTTTTATGGCCTTTTTCATGAGCTACTGCCCACTGTTTAGGGGTTCTAGGGAAATTTACAGCGATCTTCCGACCTGATACATGTTGGAAAGATATTACCAGAAACTCATCGTTTTCGCTTTTTATGGCCGTCTTCGTGGGCTATTGCCCACAGTTTTCTGGTTTTAGTGCTATTTAAAGCAACCTTAAGACCTGATACATGTTTGAGATTTATGCCTAAAAACTCATCGTTTTCGTGTTTTATGGTCATTTTCATGAGTTATTGCCCACAATTTTTGGGTTTCAGGCGGATTTGCAAGCCTCGAAAGAACCCTTACATGTTTGAGAGATATGACCAGAAACTCGTCGTTCTCGCTTTTTATGGCCGTTTTCATGAGCTATTAACCACAGTTTTGGGGTTCCAGGGCGATTTACAACGACCTTAAGACCCGATACATGTTTGAGAGTAATGCCTAAAAACTCGTCCTTTTCGTGTTTATGGCCATTTCCATGAATTATTGAACCCTTACATGTTTGAGAGATATGACCAGAAACTCGTCGTTTTCGTGTCTTGGGGTTCTAGGGCAATTTACAATGACCTTATGACACGATACATGTTTGTTAGTTATGACCAAAAACTCATCGTTTTCGTGTTTTATGGCCATTTTCATGAGTTAATGCCCATAGTTTTGGGATCCAGGCGGATTTGCATGCGTCGTAAGAACCCTTAAATGTTTGAGAGATATGACCAGAAACTCGTCGTTTTCACGTTTTATGGCCGTTTTCATGAGCTGTTTCCCATAGTTTTGGGGTTCCAGGGCGGTTTACAATGACCATATGACACGATACATGCTTGAGAGTTAAGACCAAAAACTCGTTGTTTTCGTGTTCATGGCCATTTTCATGAGTTATTTCCCACAGTTTTGGGTTCAAGTTGTATTTGCAACGCATGTAAGACCCATTACATGTTTGAGATATATGACTAAAAACTCGTAGTTATCGCGCTTCATGGCCGTTTTGATGAGCTATTGCCCATAGTTTTGGGGTTCTTGGGCGATTTACAACAACCTTAATACCTGATTTATGTTTGAGAGATATGGCCAAAAAATAGTCCTTTTCGTGTTTATAGCCATTTTTATGAGTTATTGCCCATAGTGTTTGGGTTCCAGTTGGAATTGCAAGGCCTGTAAGACCCGTTACATGTTTGAGATATATGACTAAAAACTCGTAGTTTTCGTGTTTTATGGCCTTTTTCATGAGCTACTGCCCACTGTTTAGGGGTTCTAGGGAAATTTACAGTGATCTTCCGACCTGATACATGTTGGAAAGATATTACCAGAAACTCATCGTTTTCGCTTTTTATGGCTGTTTTCATGAGCTATTGCCCACAGTTTTCTGGTTCTAGTGCTCTTTAAAGCAACCTTAAGACCTGATACATGTTTGAGATTTATGCCTAAAAACTCATCGTTTTCGTGTTTTATGGTCATTTTCATGAGTTATTGCCCACAATTTTTGGGTTTCAGGCGGATTTGCAAGCCTCGAAAGAACCCTTACATGTTTGAGAGATATGACCAAACTCGCTGCTCGCTTTTTATGGCCGTTTTCATGAGCTATTGCCCACAATTTTGGGGTTCCAGGGCGATTTACAACGACCTTAAGACCCGATACATGTTTGAGAGTAATGCCTAAAAACTCGTCCTTTTCGTGTTTATGGCCATTTTCATGAATTATTGAACCCTTACATGTTTAAGATATATGACCAGAAACTCGTCGTTTTCGCGTCTTGGGGTTCTAGGGCAATTTACAATGACCTTATGACACGATACATGTTTGTTAGTTATGACCAAAAACTCATCGTTTTCGTGTTTTATGGCCATTTTCATGAGTTAATGCCCATAGTTTTGGGATCCAGGCGGATTTGCGTGCGTCGTAAGAACCCTTAAATGTTTGAGAGATATGACCAGAAACTCGTCGTTTTCACGTTTTATGGCCGTTTTCATGAGCTGTTTCCCATAGTTTTGGGGTTCCAGGGCGGTTTACAATGACCTTACGACACGATACATGCTTGAGAGTTAAGACCAAAAACTCGTTGGTTTCGTGTTCATGGCCATTTTCATGAGTTATTTCCCACAGTTTTGGGTTCAAGTTGTATTTGCAACGCATGTAAGACCCATTACATGTTTGAGATATATGACTAAAAACTCGTAGTTATCGCGTTTCATGGCCGTTTTGATGAGCTATTGCCCATAGTTTTGGGGTTCTTGGGAGATTTACAACAACCTTAATACCTGATTTATGTTTGAGAGATATGACCAAAAAATAGTCCTTTTCGTGTTTATAGCCATTTTTATGAGTTATTGCCCATAGTGTTTGGGTTCCAGTTGGAATTGCAAGGCCTATAAGACCCGTTACATGTTTGAGATATATGACTAAAAACTCGTAGTTTTCGTGTTTTATGGCCTTTTTCATGAGCTACTGCCCACTGTTTAGGGGTTCTAGGGAAATTTACAGTGATCTTCTGACCTGATACATGTTGGAAAGATATTACCAGAAACTCTTCGTTTTCACTTTTTATGGCCGTTTTCATGAGCTATTGCCCATAGTTTTCTGGTTCTAGTGCTATTTAAAGCAACCTTAAGACCTGATACATGTTTGAGATTTATGCCTAAAAACTCATCGTTTTCGTGTTTTATGGTCATTTTCATGAGTTATTGCCCACAGTTTTTGGGTTTCAGGCGGATTTGCAAGCCTCGAAAGAACCCTTACATGTTTGAGAGATATGACCAGAAACTCGTCGTTCTCGCTTTTTATGGCCGTTTTCATGAGCTATTGCCCATAGTTTTGGGGTTCCAGGGCGATTTACAACGACCTTAAGACCCATTACATGTTTGAGAGTAATGCCTAAAAACTCGTCTTTTTCGTGTTTATGGCCATTTTCATGAATTACTGAACCCTTACATGTTTGAGAGACATGACCAGAAACTCGTCGTTTTCGCGTCTTGGGGTTCTAGGGAAATTTACAATGACCTTATGACACGATACATGTTTGTAGTTATGACCAAAAACTCATCGTTTTCGTGTTTTATGGCCATTTTCATGAGTTATTGCCCATAGTTTTGGGATCCAGACGGATTTGCATGCCTCGTAAGAACCGTTAAATGTTTGAGAGATATGTCCAGAAACTCGTCGTTTTCACGTTTTATGGCCGTTTTCATGAGCCGTTTCCGTGTTATGGCCGTTTTCATGAGCTGTTTCCGTGTTATGGCCATTTCCGTGTTATTGAACCCTTACATGTTTTCGTGTTTATCGCCATTTTCATGAATTATTCCCACAGTTTTTGGGTTCAAGTTGTATTTGCAAGGCATGTAAGACCCATTAAATGTTTGAGATATATGACTAAAACCTCTTAGTTTTCGTCGTTTTCACGTTTTATGGCCGTTTTCATGACCTATTGCCCATAGTTTGGGGGTTCTAGGGCGATTTACAACGACCTTAATACCTGATTCATGTTTGAGAGATATGACCAAAAACTAGTCGTTTTCGTGTTCATAGCCATTTTTATGAGTTATTGCCCACAGTGTTTGGGTTCCAGTTGGATTTGCAAGGCCTGTAAGACCCGTTACATGTTTGAGATATATGACTAAAACTCTTAGTTTTCGTGTTTTATAGCCATTTTCATGAGCTACTGCCCACTGTTTAGGGGTTCTAGGACAATTTACAGTGACCTTCCGACCTGATACATGTTGGAAAGATATGACCAGAAACTCGTCGTTTTCGCGTTTTATGGCCGTTTTCAAGAGCTATTGCCCACAGTTTTCTGGTTCTAGGGCTATTTAAAGCGACCTTAAGACCCGATACATGTTTGAGAGTTATGCCTAAAAACTCATCGTTTTCGTGTTTTATGGTCATTTTCATGAGTTATTGCCCACAATTTTTGGGTTTCAGGCAGATTTGCAAGCCTCGAAAGAACCCTTACATGTTTGAGAGATATGACCAGAGACTCGTCGTTCTCGCTTTTTATGGCCGTTTTCATGAGCTATTGTCCATAGTTTTGGGGTTCTAGGGCGATTTACAACGACCTCAAGACCCGATATATGTTTGAGAGTAATACCTAAAAACTCGTCTTTTTCGTGTTTATGGCCATTTTCATGAATTATTGAACCCTTACATGTTTGAGAGATATGACCAGAAACTCGTCATTTTCGCGTCTTGGGGTTCTAGGGCAATTTACAATGACCTTATGACACGATACATATTTGTTAGTTATGACCAAAAACTCATCGTTTTCGTGTTTTATGGCCATTTTCATGAGTTAGTGCCCACAGTTTTGGGTTCCAGGCAGATTTGCATGCCTCGTAAGAACCCTTCAATGTTTGAGAGATATGACCAGAAACTCATCGTTTTCACGTTTTATGGCCGTTTTCATGAGCTGTTCCCCACAGTTTTGGGGTTCCAGGGCGATTTACAATGACCTTACGACACGATACATGCTTGAGAGTTAAGACCAAAAACTCGTTGTTTTCGTGTTTTATGGCCATTTTCATGAGTTATTGCACAGAGTTTTGGGTTCCAAGCAGATTTGCATGCCTCGTAAGAACCCTTAAAATGTTTGAGAGATATGACCAGAAACTCGTCGTTTTCATGTTTTATGGCCGTTTTCATGAGCTATTGCCCACAGTTTTCTGGTTCCAGGGCAGTTTACAATGACCTTATGACACGATACATGCTTGAGAGTTAAGACCAAAAACTCGTTGTTTTCGTGTTTATGGCCATTTTCATGAGTTATTTCCCATAGTTTTTGGGTTTAAGTTGTATTTGCAACGCATGTAAGACCCATTACGTGTTTGAGATATATGACGAAAAACTCGTAGTTATCGCGTTTCATGGCCGTTTTCATGAGCTATTGCCCATAGTTTTGGGGTTCTAGGGCGATTTACAACGACCTTAATACTTGATTCATGTTTGAGAGATATGACCAAAAACTAGTCATTTTCATGTTTATAGCCATTTTTATGAGTTATTGCCCACAGTGTTTGGGTTCCAGTTGGATTTGCAAGGCCTGTAAGACCCGTTACATGTTTGAGATATATGACTAAAACTCGTAGTTTTCGTGTTTTATGGCTATTTTCATGAGCTACTGCCCACTGTTTAGGGGTTCTAGGGCAATTTACAGTGAGCTTCCGACCTGATACATGTTGGAAAGATATGACCAGAAACTCGTCGTTTTCGCGTTTTATGGCCGTTTTCATGAGCTATTGCCAACAGTTTTCTGGTTCTAGGGCTATTTAAAGAAACCTTAAGTCCCGATACATGTTTGAGAGTTATGCCTAAAAACTCATCGTTTTCGTGTTTTATGGTCATTTTCATGAGTTATTACTGTCACATCCCAAGATTTTCCAAATCTTGTAATGTGAAAATAAATGAATAAAATAAAACCTTGTTTGATTTTTAAGGCCAGAAGAAACTTTTTGTATTCCAATAGGAATCTTCAAACCTATTTTAAACAATTAAATCCTAAAGGGATTTATAAAGATAATTATTTCAAATAAAGGTTTTAAATAAAACAAATCCTATATGGATTATTAACTAAGGTCCATTATATTTAATTGTTAATGGAACCTAAATTAAAAGGTTATTTTGTTTTAAAACAAGTTTTCCAAATATTCTTTATTTTCAAATAAAACCTACTGGTTTGGTTTTGAAAATATTTGGATTTCAAATGGAAATTTTATTAATTAAATCAAAACCTATTTTATTAAATAACTAAAGATCCATTTTATTTAAATATTGAATGGATCCTAAAATAAATAAAAATATTATTTTTTATTTTGAGATTTGGATTATGTTGATAAACAGAACCAAATTCAAAGTACAAAGTTGAGTGCTTGTTTGAATTGGTTGAATGTTTGAATATTTGGTTGAAATTCAAAACAGAAATAGAAATAGAAATGGAAAAAGAAAGCAGACAGAAAAAAAATAGAAAAAGGACAGCCCAACCCAGCAGCCCAATAGGCCCAGTCCAGCCCAGTATTTCCTCCCCGCAGAAAAAACGTTTCGCACCAATTAGTTGACCCACTAAGACACTGACTGGTGGACCTCCTCCTCTCTCCTTTTCCCACTGACGCAACGGCCCCACTTTGCTAACCGTCTTCCTCGCCGCGACTTCTTCATCCTCGCGTTAACGACGCTGCCGTTGCTGCCTTCAATCCCCGCGATCAATTCACAGTAATGCCGTGCCTTAAACCTCGCAGCGATCACGCCCATTTAAGCGCCTGCGTCTTCTCCTCCTTTCCCCTCTGTCTCCTCCCCACGCATGCCACCAGGCCGCCCCCAATTTCTCCTCGAGCTCCTCTGTTCCGACCACCGTCTCCGGGCAATTCCGGCCAGTACCTGCCTCCCCTTGCCCCTTGGATGCTACGAGCTCGTTCACCATCACCGTGCACTTCTTCCAGTACCTCCCACTTGTCTGCTAGTGTCCCACAGCCTTGCCTTCGTCTTCGTCCGGGAACCACCGCCGTCTGCCTCGTCTCCGGCAAGCACCAGGTAGTTTCTGACCGCCCCGCGCCTCCTCGTTCACACTCCCACACTCGCCACATCCTTCTGTATCTAACCGCATCTTTGTTTCGCCTTGGGGTGATCCACAGCGACCGTCCACGATGACCACCTGAAGAACCGACGCTGTCCTCCACTCCGGCGAGCAATCGCAGCTGCACCCGTGCGCCCCTTGCCTCGTCAACCACACGTTGAGCATCGCCGTGACCCCTGAGCCTGGTGAGCATCTCCCCTTTCTCCCTCACCTCCTGTAGCTTCGGCACCGTCGTCGACCGACAGCTCCGCCACCGTAGCCCGATGCCGCCAAGATTGGCCAGGCGATAGCAGCCGTTCGATCTAGATCGGGCGAGCACGATAGATTCACTTAACCGCGAAGGGGTATGTCCTCTGGACTGCACGATTTAACTTAGATCCAACGCACCGCAACGCTGATCCACACCGAACCGGTACGGGCGAATAAGAATACGACGCGTGGCCAGTGTTTGATTAAAACAAATTTAGAAACCAGATTTAAATGCCATTTTCAAACCCTTATAACTTTGGATCCACACGTCCAAAAATTACAAATTTTATGTCATTGGATTCAGGAGAGCAAGCCCTAACCAACCCTGCCCTTAGTTTAGCAAATAGTATCTGTTAGCTTGCTTGTTTTTGCAGATTCTTTTGTGAGCTTGTTTAGATTAGAAAAATTGTTTAAAAATGTTTTTAAGGTTAAAACCTTTGCAAAATGGTTTGTTGTGACCTTACTGACCCTAGGAACCAAACCATGTTTTGGAAAATGAATTTGGAAAAGTTTAGAATGGATTAATTGGTTTAGTCCATTTCTAGCTAACTAAAAACTATTGATTTGTTTATGAAAATGTTTTGGTAAAGAAAACTTTGGGAAAATGGTTTGTTCCAAACCTACTGACCCAAAACACCAAGTTTTGCAATAGCAACTCATTTGGTGAAACAAAATAATGATTCTTTGATTTAAAAACCATTTCTAGTCAAATAGAAATGTGGTTATTTATTAAAAATGATTTTGGAAGAAAACCTTGGGAAAATGTTTTGTTTTAAACTCACTAACCCCAAACCACAAGTTTTGTGATTTGAAAACCTATTTGGGAAACCCTATAGGTTAATGCCTTAGTAAAAATATTTCTACACCACCTAAAATGATACTTTGTTTTGAAAATGGTTTTGAGGTGAAACCCTTTTGCAAATGACTTTGCCATTTTGGTAAATGACCAATTTGGAACTTACAAAGTTTAGAAGCCTAGTGGAGACCACCTTTGCAATTAGAACCATCTTTTGCATGCTTGCATGCATTACCTTGACTTTGTGATTTTATGTGTGTTGTTTTGCTTGATTGGTAGATTGAGTTTGTGCCTTGCTTGATTGATTGTAGTGACTTGAAATGAGTGAACATTGCAAAGATCAAGGAGTGAACCTATACCTCTACCAAAAAGGCAAGTGATGCTATATATCTTTTGTCCCATTATTTTCTATATGCATTAGTGATTTTGTTAAGTAAAACTTGCATGGATTTTATTTTGCTAAGTATAGACCTTGCTATATGAAAACCTAGTAGATGAATCCTTAGTAGGATTTTCCTAAGTTAATAATCCTATCAAGCTTAGCCTAGCTAATAGAAAACATGGGTGGAATATATATTCACACTATGGAAAAATCTCTAAGTCCGAGGACTTATGTTTTTGTTTAATAAAACAACTAAGTTAATGAATCACCTAGGTGGAATGGGACTTGCTTGGTGGTTTTTGGTTGAGTGGTTCACAAGGCCCATGTCTATGGTTTACCTTGTGTATCTCACTTGTGGATGGCCACCCAGGAATAAAGAGATTTGAGATGTCAAATGTTGAGAAGCTTCAAGTGCAACCACTTGGCAATATGGGCTCTGCCATGAACATATAGGTTGCAAGAACTTAGCCATATGGACAGTTGGTGGTAGTGTTTTGATAGGATGGAACGCGTCCATGATGGTCTAAGGGAAAGCTTCTGAAAGATCTTGTCTTGGGAAACCAAGTCTTGTGGGGAAAGTGCACCACCTCTGCAGAGTGTAAAATCTAAGTACTTAGCCATGTCCCTGGTAAAGGACGATTTGAGCATCAAGACATGGAAGCAATCAAGAATCTCATCACTCCAATTTTCTAAATAAAACTTGTGGTTTGAACAAGGGTTGTGTGAAATCTTCAATCTTTGATTGAGAGATGCCTTGTTTAAGGATCTCCAATCTTTGGTTAAGAAAAATGATTTTGTCAAAACTTCAAATCTTTGATTGAGAGATGCCTTGAAGGATCTTCAAATCTTGGATTGGGAGAAGCTTAGTATTTTCAAAATGATAGGAAAAATCTATTTTGAGCAATGCAAGCCTCAACTCCACTTAGCCAAATGCATATAGATGATAGACTCCACTATACTACCATAGTATCACTTGCCAATACAATTCAAATGTATTGACCCTTGTGGCTGTAACTTGTAATGTTGCAGGTTTGATTGAATTTAGTGAGGATTGATTGATTAGGATTACAAAGTCTACAACCAACATCTGCCTGTGGCACTTTGAAGATGATGGACCCCATGACTATAGTTATTCCGCTGCAATGTAATGTAATAGCCAAATGAGCTATGCATTGATGTAATAAAATTTTGTTATTCCTGGTTATAAAGTTGAATTATGACCTTTGTTTCTTGATATTACATCTGAACTGTGGATGCTAGCTATTGATCCAGGGACTAGCATTGTAAAACACAGGGGGCTCTATCTTATTAAAGATTGGGACCCTACAATTACCCACAGTTTTTGGGTTTCAGGCGGATTTGCAAACCTCGAAAGAACCATTACATGTTTGAGAGATATGACCAGAAACTCGTCGTTCTCGCCTTTTATGGACGTTTTCATGACCTATTGCCCACAGTTTTGGGGTTCCAGGGTGATTTACAACGACCTTAAGACCCGATACATGTTTGAGAGTTATGCCTAAAAACTTGTCGTTTTCTTGTTTATGGCCATTTTAATGAGTTGTTGAACCCTTACATGTTTGAGAGATATGACCAGAAACTCGTCGTTTTCGTGTTTTGGGGTTCCAGGGCAATTTACAATGACCTTACGACACGATACATGTTTGAGAGTTATGACCAAAATCTCATAGTTTTCGTCTTTTATGGCCATTTTCACGAGTTATTGCACACAGTTTTAGGTTCCAAGCGGATTTGCATGACTCGTAAGATCCCTTAAAATGTTTGACAGATATGACCAGAAACTCGTCGTTTTCGCTTTTTATGGCCATTTTCATGAGCTATTGCCCACAGTTTTCTGGTTCTAGGGCTATTTAAAGCAACCTTAAGACCCGATACATGTTTGAGATTTATGCCGAAAAACTCGTCGTTTTCGTGTTTTATGGTCATTTTCATGAGTTATTGCCCATAGTTTTTGGGTTTCAAGCGGATTTGCATACATCGAAAGAACCCTTACATGTTTGAGAGATATGACCAAAAACTCGACGTTCTCGCGTTTTATGGCCGTTTTCATGAGCTATTGCCCACAGTTTTGGGGTTCCAGGGCGATTTACAACGACGTTAAGACCCGATATATCTTTGAGAGTAATGCCTAAAAACTTGTCTTTTTCGTGTTTATGGCCATTTGCATGAGTTATTGAACCCTTCCATGTTTGAGAGATGTGACTAGAAACTCGTCGTTTTCGCGTTTTGGGGTTCTAGGGCGATTTACAATGACCTTATGACACGATACATGTTTGAGAGTTATTTACAAAAACTCATCGTTTCCGTGTTTTATGGCCATTTTCATGAGTTATTGCCCATAGTTTTGGGTTCCAAGCGGATTTGCATGCCTCGTAAGAACCCTTAAATGTTTGAGAGATATGACCAGAAACTCGTCGCACGTTTTATGGCCATTTTCATGAGCTGTTTCCCACAGTTTTGGGGTTCCAGGGCGGTTTACAATGACCTTACGACACGATATGTTTATGGCCATTTTCATGAGTTATTGCCCACAATTTTTGGGTTCAAGTTGTATTTGCAACGCATGTAAGACCCATTACATGTTTGACATATATGACTAAAAAATCGTAGTTATCGCGTTTCATTGCCGTTTTCATGAGCTACTGCCCATAGTTTTGGGGTTCTAGGGCGATTTACAACGACCTTAATACCCGATTCATGTTTGAGAGATATGACCAAAAACTCGTCGTTTTCATGTTTATAGCCATTTTTATGAGTTATTGCCCACAGTTTTGGGGTTGCAGTTGGATTTGCAAGGCCTATAAGACCTGTTACATGTTTGAGATATATGACTAAACACTCGTCGTTTTCGTGTTTTATGGCCATTTTCATGAGCTACTGCCCACTATTTAGGGGTTCTAGGGCGATTTACAGTGACCTTCCGACCTCATACATGTTGGAAAGATATGACCAGAAACTCGTCGTTTTCGCGTTTTATGGCCGTTTTCATGAGCTATTGCCCACAGTTTTGGGGTTCCAGGGAGATTTACAACGACCTTAAGACCCGATACATGTTTGAGAGTAATGCCTAAAAACTCGTCTTTTTCGTGTTTATGGCCATTTTCATGAGTTATTGAACCCTTACTTGTTTGAGAGATATGACCAGAAACTCGTCGTTTTCGCGTTTTGGGGTTCTAGGGCGATTTACAATGACCTTATGACACGATACATGTTTGAGAGTTATGACCAAAAACTCATTGTTTTCGTGTTTTAAGGCCATTTTCATGAGTTATTGCCCACAGTTTTGGGTTCCAGGCGGATTTGCATACCTTGTAAGAACCCTTAAATGTTTTAGAGATATGACCAGAAACTCATCGTTTTCACGTTTTATGGCCGTTTTCATGAGCTATTTCCCACGGTTTTGGGGTTCCAGGGCTATTTACAATGACCTTACGACACGATACATGCTTGAGAGTTATGACCAAAAACTCGTCGTTTTCGTGTTTATGGCCATTTTCATGAGTTATTGCCCACAATTTTTGGGTTCAAGTTGTATTTGCAAGGCATGTAAGACCCATTACATGTTTGAGATATATGACTAAAAACTCGTAGTTATCGCATTTCATGGCCGTTTTCATGAGGTATTGCCCATAGTTTTGGGGTTCTAGGGAGATTTACAACGACCTTAATACCCGATTCATGATTGAGAGATATGACCAAAAACTCGTCATTTTCGTGTTTATAGCCATTTTTATGAGTTATTGCCCACAGTTTTTGGGTTCCAGTTGGATTTGCAAGTCCTGTAAGACCCATTACATGTTTGAGATATATGACTAAAAACTCGTAGTTTTCGTGTTTTATGGCCATTTTCATGAGCTACTGCCCATGTGTACACTTTTGAATAACTTGGTTTCTTGGGAGATGGAAGCATGAGTAGAACTTACTCATACAAGTGGAGGCTAGCAAAAGGTTGGGAGCAACCAACTAACAGAGCAATAATCGCCATAATCTTGCAGAGCGACAAAACATTACTAATCAAAGCATAGAGTGGTACTACAAGTCAAGGACTAAATGATCATAGAGGCTATGGTGACTTGTTCATAGTCATAACATGGTTTGAGCATGTGCCAAGTCAACCCAAACAAAGCATCAAAGGAGAATACCACAATACTATGCCTTTGCATGCTAAAACAACGCATAATTATTTCAAGGCACACTAAGAAATCCCAATTATTTCGAACAAGACATGCTACAGAAAGAATCACTACGCATAGGGTCAAAACAACACCTAGCATCTCATGCTAAATCTAAGTCACAGTCAATGCAAGCTCCTCTTGCACTTCCAAGAAAGAACTTTCTACTCCTTTCCAACACCAATCTACTTATTTGAAACAACAAAGAGAGAACGGGGGTCCAACTACTTTATTCAAGCAAACTAAACAAGCTAAGAAAACAAAAACTAAGATGCTCCAAGAACAACACAACAGTGCATGAAATAATAAAAACAAAGTGTCTAGACATACCTGAGCTTTTACTGATGAAGAAGGTGATGCCTTGGGCATCCCCAAGCTTTGACGCTTGTACCTCTTGGATATTTCTTGGGGTGACACCAGGATGGCATCCCCAAGCTTGAGCTTTTGTCCATTCTTCATCTCATTGCATCATTCTTTCTTTACACCTGAAAATTTTCCTTCATACAAAACTTCACACAATTTTCATTAGCAACATTAGTGTATTCGAAAGATAATAGACCTTTGGGCAAAGCTTTGGAACAGCAAAACTTTTCACTAAAAACACAATCTACTGTATCAACTCCCTTTAAAAAGCTCAATTCCCCAAAAGAGAACACAAAAAGGAATCAATAAGAAGCAAATGCAAATAATGGCAGAAATCTGTCAAAACAGACCAGAAGGTAGAAACCGATTTTTTAGAAAATCTTATGTTACTCAAATAAAAAATTGTTGACTAACGAAAGTTATCTAACATACTAGGGGATGTATTCATAAAATATCAGCTCAATCCGAGTTACAGAGACTCCTCACGAATTTTTATGGTGAAGGACAGAAATCTGTTTCGGGACAGCAACTCCCGAAATCTTACTTCCCTCTCATTAGAGGTCATTCTTGGCACAAAAAGCAAACAACAAGGATAAGGAAAGGTCATTACTGAATTAATAACTTCCAAGACTCAAGGAAACTCTTGGGTTATCTCCCAACAAGTACTTTTCTTTAACGCCTTTAAGTTAGGCACAAGAAGCAAGAAATCAAGTATTTTCAAATGAGGAAGCATTAACATCAAACCTTGCTTTCAAAGGAGGAGCAAAAAGCAACTTCTCTATCCCATAGGTAAGTGTTCAATACCTTTATTTAATGGAAATTGATATTTAATGGTGCCTTATTTCATATCAATGATAGCACCAACTGTTCTAAGAAAAGGTCTTCCCAAAGTAATAGGACAAGAAGTATTGTATTCAACATCCAAAACATAGAAATCCACAAGGACATAAGCATTATTAACCATAATGAGAACATCATTAATACTCCTCATGAGTTTCTTCTTAGCATTATCATCAAGTGGGACATTCAAATAACAACCTTCCAAAGGTGGCAAATCAAGCATTTCATAAATCTTCCTAGGCATAATAGGGACACTAGAACCAAGATCACATGAAGCTTTGACATCAAAGTGATTCACTTGCACATTAATAATGGGTTCCCAACTATCTTCTACTTTCCTAGGAATAGAAGCTTTGTGTTTTAACTTCTCTTCCTTAATCTTAACAAGAGCATCTGTAATCTGTTTGGTGAAAGCAATATGCATATCACTAGCATCAGGATTTCTAGCAAGTTTTTGCAGGAACATAATCACATCAGAAATATTGAAACCATCTATATCAAAATCAAACTTAGCATCATTAGACTTAGGAAATGTAGGAGGAATAGGGACTTCTTGTGGTTTAGTGGTATCCATTTAGTGATGGTGCACACACTATTGTTTCTATCAATTTCAGCTTCCCTTTCCCACTTAGCATGAAGTTCGGCTAACAGTCTAACATTTTCATAAATAGTAACTTGTATGGAATGAGTAGCAACAAAGGTACTGTCCATGGTTTCAGGTTTAGCAGCCATTTTATTAATCAAGGAGGACTGTGCTTCAGACAAAGAGGATATATTTTTCTCAGCACTTAAAAGCTTTTCCTCTATAGCCTTGTTGAAAGTGGTTTGTTTACTAATAAAGTCTTTGAGCATGACTTCAAGTTTAGAGGGGGCACTTCTAGCATTGTTGTAAGAGTTTCCATAGGTATTGCCATTATTAGGAGGATAGGACCTATAGTTGTTACCACCAAAATTACTCCTATAAGCATTGTTGTTGAAATTGTTGTTTCTAATGAAGTTCACATCAACTTGCTCTTCTTGATCAACCAAAGAGGCTAAGAGAACACTATTAGGATCTAAAGGAGCTTTCCCATTAACAAGCATATCCATAATAACATCAATCTTATCACTCAAAGAGGAAGTTTCCTCAACAGAAATTACCTTCTTACCATGTGGATCTCTCTCAGTGTGCCATTCAGAGTAGTTAACCATCATATTATCTAGGAGTCGAGTTGCAACACCCAAAGTGATGCTCATAAAAGTACCTCCAGTAGCTAAATCCAACAGGTTTCTTGAAGAGAAGTTCAAACCTGCATAAAAGGTCTGGATAATCATCCAAGCAATGAGTCCATGAGTGGGACAATTCTTAACCAAAGATTTTATTGTTTCCCAAGCTTGAGCAACATGTTCATTATCAAGTTGTTTAAATTTCATAATGTCACTTATCTTAGATATAATCTTAGCAGGAGGGTAGTACTTTCCAATAAAAGCATCTTTGCACTTACTCCAAGAATCAATACTATTTCTAGGCAAAGATAGCAACCATTCTTTAGCTTTTCCTCTCAAGGAGAAAGGAAAATGCTTGAGCTTAATAATATCTCCATCTACATCCTTATACTTTTTCATATCACAAAGTTCAACAAAGTTATTGAGATGGGAAGCAGCATCATCAGAACTAGCACCAGAAAATTGATCTCTCATCATAAGATTGAACAAAGCAGGCTTAATTTCATAAAAGGTAGCATCAGGAGCAGGTGGAACAATAGGAGTGCTAAGGAAATCATTGTTGTTGGTGCTAGTGAAGTCACACAACTTGGTGTTCTCAGCAGATTTAATTTTGGCAAAGGTGGGCAAGCCAAAAACAGCAGCAACAGCTAGAGCAGGAACTAATTTTTTTTGTGTTTTTGAATAAAGAAAGCAAACCAAACTAGACTATTTTTTTGGAGTTTTTGAAAACAAGAGGCAAACAAAACCAAGCAAAAGAAACTAAGCAAACTAAAATCAAAGTAAAGAGAAAGGAAGTGGAGGACTCCCCTTGTGAAGACGTCCTTAGCCTCCACGACAATGGCGCCAGAAAGTCTTGTTGGCTGTGCGTGGTGCACCTCGTTGGAAACCCCAAGAGAAAGGTGTGATGAGCACAACAACAAGTTTTCCCTCTGTAGAGACCGAGGTTACCGAACCAAAAGGAGGAACGAAACGTCCCAAAGGTGTTGCAATCAACATGGAAACCTGCACAATACAAACTTAAGACTTTGTCCCAACGAATAGTGAGGTTGTCAAGCTCACCGGTTTGCTATAACAAAGGATTAACTGTATGGTGTGGAAGGTAACACTAGTAGAAAGCGGACCTTTGGTCCAGAGCATTAGTCCCGGTTCTGGTACAAACCGGGACTAATGCCCTGGTCCCAATGGCTAGAAACGGCTTAGGGTTTAGGGTTTAGGGTCACCGGGGGTTTGCAGCAAGTAAACAGTAACATTGGAAGATGTATCAATGGTAAAGATTGGACCGGGGTCCATAGTTCACTAGAGGTGCTCTCCTTAGATAAACAACATGGCATGAAGGGTAAACAAATTACAGCAGGGCAATTGACAGGAACTGAGCAAGGCATAACAATGCAATACTAGTCAGAAAGATCCTATGAGATTTGATTGGGCAATACAACAAGATACATAGACCACCATCCAACTGCATCTATGATTAGTAATCCACCTTTGGGTTGTCATCCGAACCCCCTCCAGTATTAAGTTGCAAGCAACAGACAACTGCTTTAAGCAAAGTGTGTAAGGTAAACAATCCACTTGTTCTATGAACAAGAGACCGTTGTTTTCTCCCTAGTGGGAACAACACATCTACAACCGAAGAGATTTCTATCACTTCCCTGGGAAACTAGAGGCATGAACCCACTATCGAGCATAAATACCCTCTCTTGGAGTCACTAGCAACTACTTGGCCAAGATAGCTACTAACAATGGAGAGTATGCAAGATCACAAACAACACAGACATGATAGAATCAAATAGACAAAATCATTAACCAAACTGACATAATAATCTCAATATCCATCGGATCCCCGCAAACACAACATGCATGATTACAAATAGATTAGATCTTGATCATGAACTGAGCTCAAGATCTATACTTGAAAGCACAAGGAGGAGATACAACCATCTAGCTACTACATGGACCCATAGTCCAAGGTGGAACTACTCACACATCATACTGGAGAAGAAGGCCCCCGGGATGATCTTCCCTCCGGCAGGGTGCCGGGAAGAACTTCAGATCCCCCCGATCTAGGGACGATGGTGGCGGTGGCTACAGACGGTTTCGTAGAGTTTTGATCGGGTTGCCTAGGGTTTCTGCATCGGGAGCTTTTTATAGGCGAAGAGGTGAGGCAGGGGGTGCCTAGGGGCACACACCCTGCCCAGGCGCGGGCCAGGCATGGCCGTTCCTGGGGGGTGTGGCCACCCCGTGGGGCTTCTCCGTCTCGTCTTCTAGATTCGTGTCGCCCACGGTAAAATATTGACTTTGGCTTTTGTCCCGTCCAATTCCGAGAATATTGATTTTCTGCCTTTCTGGAAACTAAAAACAGAAGAAAACTGACAACTGACACTGTGACAACTTGTTAATAGGTTAGTTCTAGAAAAGATATAAAAACACTTCAAAGTATAGCCAAACCAAAGCAAAGTAGATACTAAACAAATATGGAATATTAAAAATTATACATACGTTTCTGACGTATCAGGAGGACGACGAGAAACGTGGGATCGTGAGCTGACGACGGGCGACAAGTTCGAATTTTGAGTCTAGCCAAATATGTAACGTTTTCAATAAATTTGGGCTTATTTGCAAGTTTAACTTTGAACTAACCATGCGAACAATAAAACGGGGCGGAGGGAGTAGTAAAAAATGTATTTACTCTGTCCCAAATTATTTTTTTTGAAAATGATGAGTTAAATATTCATGCACTACAAGTAGGATACGCAATTGTCTATATCCATATATTGTAACGATTTTTTTTGAAAAATTGAATTCGAATTTTCGAGACTACATGTAGCCTAGGTAGTCGGCGCTATCATCGTGTATATTTGGATATGGTCGGATATACACACCATGTTTTCTACTCGTATATTCTATTCGGCCAACATGATATTTGTGTTCTGTATCCATTGTACCCTGTCCGTGTTCAGCGGAAAAGAGTTCCAATTTAATCTCATAATAAAACATCTTACATTTAAAGTCAGATATATGTTTATATTAGAGATAAAAAAAGCATGCATATACTAAATTATTCAGGGGTGTGGCTACATCAAGGTCGACCTGGTTTTAACACAGTTCAAACAACCTACTAATATTTCTATTTTTAGGATAAAAAAACAAATGTGTTTTGTCTTTATATTCTTAAAAAAGATACGCTACTCAGCCGTACTGCAAGCACTTTATTCCATGTATATAATTACGAAATCTAAAAATTTGAAATGTTTTCTAGCTCAAACTTTTTGTCCGATTCAAGATCTGATTTTACCGTTGGGCTTGTCGCGACGAGATCTTTAAAACTAGATCTCATGTCGATATGTTTCGACTATTTTTTTAGAGGATGTAATTTGTGGAAGTTACATCCGATCAAAGTTACATCCAATTTACAAAAAAAGTTATATCCAAGTTATCAGAAAGTTACATCCAGCAAAAAGTTACATCATCCAGCAAAAAATTACATCTGAATTAGCAAAAAAGTTACATCAACCAGCAAAAAAGTTAGATCCCAGTTAGCAGAGAGAGTTACATCTAGCAAAAAGTTACATCCTCGAAAAAAAGTCATAGAAACATATCAACATGGGATCTTGTTTCGAAGATCTCGTTATGACTAGTCTAACGGTGAAAACAAAATCTAATTTAGATAAACGGTTTGAGCTAGAAAACATTTTAAATGTTTAAAATTTGTAATTAAATGCACAAGTGAAAGTGAAAGCATACAGTGGCGTGACGTTTGGCCACAACAAGACAAAAAGATAGTACAGCCCTGTGCGGTCCTATCAGCTTTGACGAGCTCGGGTCGTTTGATCTTCATCCCGTAGCCAGCATGCCTAACCTTGCGTTGTGACAGTACGAGGTCGACCTGGTATTAGATTTCCTGATTATTCAGACCCTTGCTTCGGTGTCCCTCACCCACACCACACACACCCCGAAAAGAAATCAGGTAGATAGCGGTATGGATCGTTCTTTTGGTTTATACCGGGTGGAGTCCTTACTATGTATAGGAGATCTCCCCGGGAAAAAAAGCTATGTATAGAAGCTCGGACTGAATCGTACAACCGAGTGGTTTGAGGAGGTTTCTACAGACTCGGTCAGGAACATGTACAAGACCGGTTGCGAGCCATACATCCCGTGAAAATAATCTGTTATTCCTTCGGATCTATATTTTTTGTTAGATTTATCTAGATATAAATATATCTAGTTAAGTTTTAATGCTAGATACATCTAAATCTAAACAAATTTGACTCAATTAATATGGGTTGGAGGGAATAACAAATGCATGAAAGATATGCGTGCATAACTTTTCTAATTTAACAAGTAATATTTTCTTATATTGTCCAATCCTTTAGTTTTTTAACAAACGCCAATGATGCACCGGACATGTTTGAACAAAGTCCTAGCTTTTGTGGAGTACAAGAGTCGTGACTAACCTGTACAAACCGCCTCATAATTACGATCGATCAGAGCTAGCTCCACCTAGTCGTACGACTAGACGCACACCCGATCCCGCCCGTATTCCCACTGTCGTATATGTACCAAGTTCGGACTCCATCTCCATCCGGTATCAACCAAGAAAACGACACAAACCCGTTATCTACCTGATTTCTTTATCTAGAGGGGACACCGAAGCAAGGCTCATTCAGAAATTATATATCGTTTATTGTTAGTCTTGAATGAACCGAAGCCAAGGTTGGCACATACTACAAACTAGTACTGATTCACCTCCAAGCCATATTTGTAGCACTTGAATACATAGCTAGCATACAGTATACTAGTACTATTATTTCCGTGGCACGCAGCAGCAATCGCTACCACTGCCTTCCTTGCAACTGCTCTTCCCGTAGTCATAACCGTGGCTAAGACAGTAATTCTTGCAGAAACGGTTGCCATATCGTTCTCGGTAGCGGGGCGAGCAAATGTCCGTGAATTGACATCGGTCCTCAGTAGTTGTACCTACGAACAACCAGAGATAGCGAAAATTTATTTTTTTATATATACAATTGTGAGTGCAGATATATATCAAGAGAGACTAAATTAAAGCGAGCCATACCAATGTCACTCCCGGATGCATGAAATGCCAAGAAAGTGGTTGCCATGGCCAGAAGAGCTACGAAGCACAAGGCCCGTGTGTACACCCTAATAAGATGTGCCATCGCAGGTAGTACTTGCCTTTATCTTCTAGTTTGTTGATTGATGTCTGTATAGTCATGTTCCTGAAAGTGTGCTACTAGAGTTTATATAGAGGAAAGACGACTAATTTTGGAGATTAATGCTGCGCAAGCATATTATTGGAGTGAATTTATTTCTTGCCATCTACCAGTATATTAATGCCAATCTATACTGAAGCGTTGCATAATGTGTCTACCGATAAATTATTGCCATTGTATCATCCTATCTATTAATGCTACCTTATCCTCATTAATACATATTGTACTTGGTTTATCCAATGCTCCAGATCTTTCTTTAATTGGATAAATATAACCATATTGGGAGTGATCATCCGTGAATGTTATAAATGAATCATAGCCATCCACACTTTTTACTGGAAACGGTCCACACATATCCGTGTGGATTATTTCTAGTGTAGCTATACTTTGGTTTGCACCCTTTTTAATTTGCTTTACATACTTTCCTCTAATGCAATCTATGCATTGTTCTATGTCTGAGAACTCTAACGGAGGAAGAATGTCATTTTTAACAAGGCTTTCTATTCTTCCCCTCGAAATATGGCCTAATCTGCAGTACCATAACTTCGATGAGTCAAGAGTTCGCTTTCTTTTCTTTTGTTCTTTGTTCGACAAGGGAACTTGTTCAGTTACATCACACACAGAAAATACTTTCTCATGCAAATATAATAAATAAAGCTTGTCATATAGTGTAGCAACACCCACACAAGTATCTTTCAACCAAATGGCACATTTGCCATGTCCAAAATAGCACTCATACAAGTCTTTGTCCAAGCACGACACACTTATTAAATTTCTATGAATGGAAGGAACAAAAAGAACATCCTTAAGCAAAAGAGAAGAGCCATCAGCCAGCTCCAGAGGAATATCGCCAATAGCCTCCACTTCTGCTTCAATCCCATTCGCCACTTCAATGAGTCTTTCTCTTTTTGGCAAAATCCTTGTCGAATGGAACCCCTGTAGAGAGTTGGCAACATGAACAGTTGCACCAGAGTCAATCCACCAAGTAGATTTAGAAAACTTTTCATACAGAGATTCATTAATAAACGAGACTATATCTTTACCGTTTTTGGCCATTATGGACTTCAGCCATATTGGACAATCCTTCTTGTAGTGGCCAACCTTTTTGCAATGGTGACACTGGTCTTTGTCCCCAGGGGTAGACTGCTGGTACTGATGCTGGTGCTGTAGTGGGCCCTTGCCATGTGGCTTGGAAGGTGAGCCACCATGGTTACTGTTGGTGAAGTTCCTCTTCCTATTGTCCTTCACGTAGTTCAAGGAACCACCGTGAATGGACTTCAGCCTTTCTTCCTCTTGAGAACACATCCCTATGGTCTTTTCAATGTCCCACTTTTCAGGGGACATGTTATAGTTGATGACGAAGTTCTCGAACTGTTGGGGAAGAGAGGCCATGACAAGATGCACCAGAAGAGCAGGCTTGAGCTCGAGGTCCTCATCCATGGGCTTCAACTTAGCCGCCATGTTGGACATGCTCAAGATGTGCTCTCTAATGCCATGTGGCCCTCCCGTATACTTTTCTGTCACCAGCTGTTTTAGCAGCTGGGTTGCATACATCTTTGAAGAGCCAGTAAACTGGCTCTTTATCTTTGCAAGGTATTCGCCAACAGAGGCACACTCTCCAATTGATCCCACTATTGTGTTCTCAATTGTGTTCTTGACAAAAGCCAAACATTTCTTATTGGCGTTCACCCACTTTTGATTGTCTATTGAGTAGGCCAGCTCCAAAGGAGCATGGTCCCTCTTTCTCTTTTCAAAAGCAGCACTTTCCTCAGCATCACCCCTTACTGGGTCTTCAGGCTTGACTGGTTGTTTAGTGTCAACCACCCAGTCCACCTCGGCGCAGACAAACGCCAGATCAACCTTTTTCTTCCATTCGGAGTAGTTATCCCCCCTGAGTAGTGGGATGTCCTTCAGGCAGCTCATGAGGTTGAGACCTCCTGAAAACCACAAAAGATGTGAGATGACCAAAAACAACTGTATGCATTAATCCAACGTTGGTATAAATGAAGCATGCAATTGTTTGTGCCATTTAAAATTACATCACTGTTGGGTAAAAATAAAATTAAATGCATCTTTAATACTCAATGAAAAAGGATCATGATCATGCTTATTAATAACGTTGGTCAATTAATAACATGGGACACAATCATCTTTAATTATTTTGTCACATCTTTTAAAACAAAAATTTAAACAAACTTTATTGCATTATGGCAATTTAAATCAACTATTTGCAGCGGAAACATTTATAATGACTTTCATAAGACTTTTAAATTTTACAGAAAAATCTGCCTTTATTCCATTTTCTAGTAAAATGTTCACTTGAAATAAATAGACTAGAAAAAAAACTGTGCAAAAAAACTCTCCAAAACTTGATGAAAAACATCAAAATAGCTTCTGTAAAAAACAAAACAGAAACAGAACAGAGCAGTCACTGCAGCAGCGGCCCAGCATTGTAGGGTTCGCAGCATAGAAAACAAAAAATTTCCTACGATGGGAACAACTATGTACAAAGATCTATCTACTAGATACAAACAACGGGCGGATGTATATCCTTAGAGAACATACCCTTGAAGACCAACAAAGCTTAACGAGTCCAAACTCGTGGTTGATGTAGACGATCTCTTGCCGATCTCAAGATCGAGAGGAAGTCCTAGCGCCGCAAAACAACAGCGCATCCGTGCTCGCACACACGTTCGAGGCACCGAGCAACCTCCGCCTCCTCGCTCCAGTGATGCAGCGGAAGCACAACTCTTTCTTGCCGAATAGCCACCGGGAACATGTATCTCGCTAGTCCGAGACCATGGGGAATAAATACTAGAGGGGGAGAGAGATCCTTCACGAGGAGGTGTGAGTGAGAGAGAGGGAGGGGGCTCCTTTTATATGGAGAGGGGGGCACCCAAGGGGCCATGCACCCAGCCATGGGGCTGCCCCCACCTCTTCCACATTCATGTGGGTGGACACTCCACTCACTCAAATGCCTTTCAATTCCCTCCACTCAAAAACCCACTCAAATTCCCATTAAATTTCCACCAAATTTAATGCAAGCTCTCATTAAATAAAACTCCTTTTATTTATTCAGAATTTTGTCAATTACTTTAATGACAAACATTCACATATAACCCCTTGCTAGTATTTCATTTCACATGCAGAAACACTTTCTGCAATTTCACCCGAAAACCCGTTTCGGTATCTAGTGAAATAAATTCATGCGCTTGTTATTCTTTTCGGCATGAAACTTTTGCTCCAAATGGATGTCGGTGTCTCTTAAGTGTGTCACCCTACGGTTCGCAAATAATGTGGATATGATCGAGACCCCTCTCGGATCAATAATCAGAAGCGGGATCTGGAGACCCATACTGACTCCCACACATTCAACGATGACTTTCTTGTGATCGTCGGAACCTTTTACGCTAGTATCTTAATCCTTTTGTTTCGCGATATATTACATGTCCGAGATTCGATCATCGGTATCTCCATACCTAGTTTGATCTCGTTACTGACATGCACTCTTTTCTCGTTCCCGTGATATAACATTCTAGTGATCAAATCACTTGCTTGCAAGCTAACCAATGTGATATCACCGAGAGGGTCCAGAGTATATCTATACATCGCCGGGATGAACAAATTCCACTCTCGATCCATGGGCCTCAACATAACACTTTATTAGTTCTGAATCCATCTTTATAATCACCCTGTTACGGTGTGACGTTTGATGTTATCAAGAAACTCTTCCGGTGTTAGTGATTGACATGATCTCATGGTGTAAGGATTAGGATCACTTCGTAAGTTGTTATAGCAATATAAACTCAATGACTTTGATCGTAATGCTATACTTCGGATGAATGTTCATCACATCATTACACTAATGTTGTGATCCCGTTATTAACAACATCCAATGTCCATGATCAGGAAACCTTGATCATCTTGTTAATCCACGAGCTAGTTTATGGGAGAGGCATAACTAGGAACTTTTTGTTTGTTTATTAAACACACATGTATTAACGTTTCCGTATTAGTACAATTATAGCATGCAAAATAAACATTTATCATAAACAAGGAATACGATAATAACCACTTTATTATTGCCTCTCGGGCATATTCCCTTCAGTCTCCCACTTGAACTAGAGACAATAATCTAGTTTGAAAACTTTGCGTATTGAACACCTATGGCTTTCTGGTGTTCCATATACGCAATTGCAAGTGGTTACATAATCTACGGATCTGACGCTTCAATTCCGTGTGTATTTGCATGTCTTTGCGTCTTCACGCATCACTCATTCTCTAATGAGATGGCATTGTATGAATTTGGTCTTTTGGTGAGACCTTTAGTTCCTTGGGGTTAAATCATGTCGATACTATTGTCATACAATATATCTTTAGTGTTAGCCTGTTGTGAACCACACCTTAGTTTGATAACAAACTTCTTGACACAAATTTCCTCCTTTGCTGCTACTATAGCAGTCATATACTGAGCCTTTTTGTTGTAGTATTCGTCATAATGTCTTAACTATGGATTTCACCCAAATCCATCATGGAATCTTCTTTCCATTACATTGTGCCACCCATAGTTTAAATTGAGATAAACTTAATTTGTATCTTGTGACAAACCTAGTATCAATGTAACGCTTTACAATGAACTATTTGTAATTGTTTGTCACCTCTACACAAATATATTCTTAGTTCTTTCAAAAATATCATAAGAATATCCTCACTATCGTTCAATGATCATTTTATGATTCATTCTGGTATATGCTCATAACACTTAGAGCATAGGACATATCTGGATGTGTACATATCATGGTATGATTGATCAAAACATTCTCGTGATTTCACTCATCAAGTGTCAAAGCACTTGAATCTTGTTTCACTTATCAAGTGTCGATACACTTGAATCTTGATTCAATTCCTTCCCATGCAACAAGAACTATTTATTGCCGTTTCTATATTGAACTCCTTCAATATCTCATATATGTACATTTGGCACAACCATATTGGCGTCACAGTCTATCCACTATAGACATTCACGCTAAATATTCGGGTTTTGCCTAAGTCTTTCATCGAAATGAAATTCTTAACCTTTGGTCAATAAAAGATACATCATTTCTAATCAACAAGATGTCCTCCACATAATGTATTAGAAATATGTCTCAGCGCTCCCACTTAATTTCTTGCAAATGCAAGCATCTTCATCGTCTCCAGATGAAAACTCCTTTTTTCATCACGGTGAAGATTCTAACTCCGCGATGCTTACTTCAACCATTGAAGTTTGCATGCCCTTTTAGCATCCTTTGAATTTAACAAAACCCTTTGGACTGTGTCTTGTACACGTCCTAGGTAACCATTCTATTAGAAGAATTTTGTTTTGTTTATTCATCTACCATATACCAAATTATATGTAGTGGTTGCTACTTTAATCCGTCCAGACTAAATATCGCTATGAAAGATCAAATCTTATCATAGTCAACTCCTTGAACATTGTCGTAAAATACTTTACGACATGTCGACTATTTCATAGATGTGAAACATTCATGTCTGTTTCCTTATAGATCCAAATACGACCGATAGATTTTTACACCTTTCCGGAGGGTCTTCCAAGTTCAAAACTTGATTTCTCGTGTATGGAACTATCACGGATTTTATGGCTTCAAGCCATTTGACGGAGTCAGGGCCCATCATCGCTTCTTTGTATGTAGTCGGTTCATCATTGTCAAACAATAATGATTTACTCTCAAATCTTAATCATTTGATTGTTTATCCGACCTTCTTGGTTCAATAGGAACTTTAGACCTCCGTGACCGCAACCTTTGAGGCACGTAATCCATGAGCATTATGGCTGCCTCCGGAACATTTTCCGGCGCTGCGCAACTCAGATCATATAGCTAAGGTTCGTTAACCTTATCAAAGTTCTATTGTCCTCCCACTTAACATTTATGAAAAATTCCTTCTTCAAGAAACTTCACGTTTCAAGCGACAAACCCTTTTGTCCTTGGTGTTATGGAGGAATAACCAATTGTTATTCGAAATAACCTATAAAGACATGCTCATCCGACTTTGGTTGTAAACATCTTACTTATGTTTAGCATACCAAAATTTAAGAAATGACAACTTGGGTTTTACCCCAAACCATAACTTCCATGGTGTCATTTCAATGGATCAAGATGGAGCTCTTTTTAGTGTAAAAGCGGAAATCTCTAAAGCTTTAGTCTTTTAAAATATAATGGCAGTTTCATAAATAACAGCTTTGATCCAACCATGTCAAACAAGGTTTCATTACAAATCTCAAACATTCCATATTCCTATGGTGTTTCGGGAGATGTAAATCTAGGTGTTTTGCTAAACTTGTAACTCAAATAAATCCCTTTATGATAAAATCATAATTCATTTATTTCCTTGTTACACTTGTAACTCAAATAAATCCCATATGATAAAATCATAAACCATTTATTTTCTTGTTACAATGATTTTCCACTTCATCTTGAAAGTCTTTGAAACGTTTTTCAAATATTTCATACTTCTTTCTCATTAAGTGAATATTCACTCAAATTTCCGGAGAAAGCATATGAATTGAAACCATCGCTTACGACTACACATAATGGACTACATACATCGATATGTATAAATTCCAATAATTTAGTCGTTCGTTCTTCTTTGGCCTTTGAACGAAGTTTTAATTATCCCGAGAAATGTCTCACAAGCGTCACTTGATCAAATCAAAGACTCCAAAAATCCATGCATATGGAGTTTCTTCATGTTTTATTTCCAATATAATTTAAACGGCGATGTCACTTCGTAAGTGATCTTTCAATCATTTGTCTTGCGACATTTTAGCATTAGGTTTTATGAATGTGATTTCTCCAACTAGATTTGTAAATCATCCATATTATATGGAATACTGTAATTATTTGAACAACCTTTATTCTCATAATACCTGATTAAAATAACAATTATTAAAACAAATCTTGAAGTCAAGCTTTGATGTCAACGAGAAATACAAACAACGGTTTGTTTGTTTTCGATGAACATCATCACATATTCTCTTGCAAGTTACTTAGGCCATTGTGGTTCATGAATTGCGTAGTTCTGTATGAAATTTCATACCAACCAATTCGGTATCCAATACCCAAGAACCACATTGTTTAACAAGCAAAGAATACAACCATAACATGTATATCATCCATATACCTAAATTGGATATTTCCAATCTTTTCTTTTCTTCCAAATATATTTTATAGATTCTCTTTCAGCATTTCCTTTTCCTTTTTTAAAAGAATCTATCAACATCAAAAGTGGCGCCATATACATGACACATAGTACAAAGCGTGTATATTCAAATAATAATACCTTTGGACTTGCACTTTGAAGTAGATCACCATCATCAAAATGATCGGTATTCTTTCAAAATCCATTCTTTAGTAATCTTTTAGTGTAGTAAACACTTTACATACATCTTATATTCATCCTTATCATGACGTCTTTCATGATCAAGCTACTGTAGCTTATAAAGGCGAATCGTGAGTATAATATTAATTTCCAAAATCCTTTTTGGATGATTAGGATGTCTAGCATCTCCAACCTTTGCAAATTCTCATCCAATATGAGAATATATATTATACTCTATCATATTGCAACCAAAATACCGTTTCAGATATCTTTATATCTGCCACACATGATGGTTTCTGAAATAATTCTTTCAGCTCCTAGATACTAACACTGGAATTGTTACTCTCGATTTAATCCAACTATTAAATTTCACGGAGTAAATAGAGTTTGCTGAAAGTTTGCAATAGGACTTTAAACTTTAGATTGACACTCAACACAATACGATACCAGTTCGTAAAGTATATATCCAGAATTTTATAGTTCTATTATCTCAATTACAACTATGCATATGGTGGTGAACGAATGCCAATGACTACAACAAATTATGCAAAATCACTTTGATTTAATTTATGATAAATTGAGTTCTACTAATCCAAATTAGAAATGAACTCCCACTCAAAAACGACATCCCTCGTGCCTTTTTGGTGATTACATGAACCAAATCCACTACACCAAGTCCGGTCATCACGTGAGTCGGTGTAGCTTCAAAGGCGAGCATCAAATGGTCATCATATCAAAATATATGACTCATGCTTAACCTTTCGGTCCGTGTTCCGAGGCCATGTCTGTACATGCTAGGCTCGCCAAGTAAGAACCTTAGTATCCGCGTGTGTAACTGTCTTACACCCGAGATATGCTCGTTGATTCAAGTACACCCGACCATCACGTGATGTCTTGAAGCGACGAAACATTGTCGGTGCACACTTAAGGAAGAACACATTCTTATCTTGATATCTAAATGAGGGATCATCTTATTATGCTAATAAAATGCCAAACAAGCAATATAAGATGCAATCAAAACATCACATGTTTATTAGTGAAATGATATGGTTCCCGCATTTGATCTCCATCATGTGCACCGTGGTATGATCTCTATCATACCTTTATGTGTAAGGCCAAGGTCTATGGAACTTACAAGCTATGTGTGTTATAAGAGTATCATCTCATACTTCTACTTACAACATTACCATATCATAACACTAGCCCAGCAACAATCTAAACTAGACGCCTCTAATTTATCCATTGCAAGTTTTACGTGGATTAGGGCTTTCGAAGATAGAACCGTTCTTACCTACGAACATGAACCACAACGAGGATAACCAAATTGTTGACAACTAGTTGCAAATTAGATATTGACTATAGTAGGAGAGACAGACACCCGCTAGCCACTTATGCAAAACTAGTTGCATGTCAAGCGTGGAACAGGTCTCATGTGCGAGGACATGTAAAGTTTGTCCGGGACGCTTCATCCCACTATGCCACCAATATCCAAAGTACAACTAAGAAGCAATAAAATGATCATCATCTCCCACATACTCATATGTGTACTACCCGTGCAAAGTATCTACGCATAGATCCGGCTCTGATACCACTGTAGGATTCGCAGCATAGAAAACAAAAATTTTCCTACGATGGGAATAACTATGTACCAAGATCTATTTACTAGATACAAACAACGGGCGGATGTATATCCGTAGAGAACATACCCTTGAAGACCGACAAAGCTTAACGAGTCCAAACTCGTGGTTAATGTAGACGATCTCTTGCCAATCTCAAGACCGAGAGGAAGTCCTAGCGCCGCAAAACAGCAGCGCATCCGTGCTCGCACACACGTTCGAGGCACCGAGCAACCTCCGCCTCCTCTCTCCAGTGATGCAGTGGAAGCACAACTCTTTCTTGCCGAATAGCCACCGGAAACATGTATCTCGCTAGTCCGAGACCATGGGGAATAAATACTAGAGGGGGAGAGAGATCCTTCACGAGGAGGTGTGAGTGAGAGAGAGGGAGGGGGATCCTTTTATATGGAGAGGGGGGGCACCCAAGGGGCCATGCGCCCAGCCATGGGGATGCCCCCACCTCTTCCACATTCATGTGGGTGGACACTCCACTCACTCAAATGCCTTTCAATTCCCTCCACTCAAATTCCCATTAAATTTCCACCAAATTTAATGCAAGCTCTCATTAAATAAAACTCTTTTTATTTATTCAGAATTTTGTCAATTAATTTAATGACAAACATTCACATATAACCCCTTGCTAGTATTTCATTTCACATGCAGAAACACTTTCTGCAATTTCACCCGAAAACCCGTTTCGGTATCTAGTGAAATAAATTCCTGCGCTTGTTATTCTTTTCGGGATGAAACTTTTCCTCCAAATGGATGTCGGTGTCTCTTAAGTGTGTCACCCTATGGTTCACGAATAATGCGGACATGATCAAGACCCCTTTCGGATCAATAATCAGAAGCGGTGCGGAGACCCTATCTTGACTCCCACACATTCAACGATGACTTTCTTGTGATCGTCGGAACCTTTTATGCTAGTATCTTAATCCTTTTGTTTCGCGATATATTACATGTCCGAGATTCTATCATCGGTATCTCCATACCTAGTTTGATCTCGTTACTGATATGCACTCTTTTCTCGGTCCCGTGATATAACATTCTAGTGATCAAATCACTTGCTTGCAAGCTAACCAATGTGATATCACCGAGAGGGCCCAGAGTATATCTATCCGTCATCGGGATGAACAAATTCCACTCGCGATCCATGGGCCTCAACAAAACACTTTATTAGTTCTAAATCCATCTTTATAATCACCCTGTTATGGTGTGACGTTTGATGTTACCAAGAAAATCTTCCGGTGTTAGTGATTGACATGATCTCATGGTCTAAGGATTAGGATCACTTCGTAAGTTGTTATAGCAATATAAACTCAATGACTTTGATCGTAATGCTATACTTCGAATGAATATTCATCACATCATTACACTAATGTTGTGATCCCGTTATTAACAACATCCAATGTCCATGATCCGGAAACCTTGATCATCTTGTTAATCAACGAGCTAGTTTATGAGAGAGGCATAACTAGGAACTTTCTGTTTGTTTATTAAACACACATGTATTAACGTTTCCGTATTAATACAACTATAGCATGCAAAATAAACATTGATCATAAACAAGGAATACGATAATAACCACTTTATTATTGCCTCTCGGGCATATTCCCTTCAAGCGTGGCCCAGTGGCCCGGCAGCTATCTGCCGCCCAAGCACTCACTAAGAGCCGCCAGCATCCCGCCACCGGCCTGCCTGCGCGTTGCCCCCTGCCCGCGCGCTCGCTAGCCTAAGCGCCGCCCACGCGCAACAGAGAGCGGTCGTGGGCTCGCTCGCCACAATGACCAGACTGCAACTGCCGCATCGCTTACGCCAGCGCCGCTCAATCACAGCCGTGCGCCAGGCTAGATCTAGATTCAGCGCCCTGAAACCCTAGGTTCATTTTCCCCCTGCGTCCACCTGGCTCCTCTCTGTCTGGCGGCGGCCTCCCGCGAGGTTTGAGGCGAGGCGGCACCGCCCGGCGCAGCCGGTGGCCCCTCCCTCTATTGGAGATATGCCCTAGAGGCAATAATAAATATAGTTATTATTATATCTTTGTGTTGATGATAAATGTTTACATTCATGCTATAATAGTATTAACAAGGAAACATTAATACTTGTGTGATTTGTAAACTAAAATAGAGTCCCTAGTAAAGCCTCTTTATAATACTAGCTTGTTGGTTAATAAATGATTGTGGTTTCCCTATCATGAACATTGAGATGTTATTAACAACAAGATCATATCGTTAGGAGAATGATATGGTGGACATACTCCTATAGATAAGCGTAGCATAAAGATCAAGTAATTTTAATAGTTCAATTGCTATATGTTTTCTGATACATTGTAACCTAATTCCTTCGACCATGAGATCATGCATATCACCTTCACCGGAAGGATGCTTTGATGACATCAAACACCACACTGTAACTGGGTGGCTATAAAGGTGGCATTGAGTGTTCGGAAAGTATTGGTTGAGACACATGGATCAAGAGTGGGATTTGTCCATCCATATGACGGATAGATATACTTTGGGCCCTCTCGGTGGAATGTCATCCAATTAGCTTGCAAGCATGTGACTGGCTCACAAGGGATCACATATCACGGGAACGAGAAAAGAGTACTTATCAGTAACGAGGTTGAACTAGGTATGCAGAGATACCGACGATCATAACCTCGGATAAGTAAACTATCGTGAGACAAAGGGAAATTGGTATCGTATGTTAGTGGTTCATTCGATCGCAAAGTAATCGTAGAAATATGTGGGAGCCATATGAATTTCCAGATTCCTCTATTGGTTATTGTTCGGAGAAGTGTCTCGATCATGTCCGCATAATTCACGAACCGTAGGGTACACACTTAAGGATTCGACGTTGTTTGAGTAGTTATGGAATGATGAGTAAGAGACCGAATGTTGTTCAGAGTCTCGGATGGGATCCGGGATATCACGAGGAGATCCGGAATGGTCCGGAGAATAGGATTCATATAAGGAAAGTCCTGTTTCGGGGTTGCAGAATGGTTCCGGTGTTTTCATCGGGAATGTTCTAGAAGGTTCCGGAATGTCCGGCACTCCGGAGGGGAAGGGTACATGAATGTGTCATAACAAGTTGGAATGATTGCATCATGTACTAGGTGTCATCGCTGAACAAAATAAAGGGTTAAATAAAATCCTAGTTTGAAAATTCAAACGCCAATTTGAAAAGTCAAACGGCTATTTTGTGAGGTGGAGGGGAAGTAGGAAACCTACTTGGGGAGGAGTTCCCTCCCTCCACCGCCGGCCTTGGAAGCCGAGTTGGGGAGGGACTCCCCTCCCCTGGCGCGCCCCCTCCACCTATATAAGGAGGGGCAGGGCTGCCCCTCCAAGCACACAACACCTCCACCCAAAACCCTAGCTCCTAGCCGCCGGCGCCGCCACCTCCTGCTGCCGCCGCCTAGGCAAACCCTAGCCGCTGACCTTGCTCCTCCTTGGTGCGTCTAAACCCTAGATCGCCGAGGCTCTCTCTCATAGTCCACCATGCCGTTGTGCTGCCGGAATCGCGAGGAGAGTGCTACAACCTCCATTTTCATTGGAACAAGGAGAGGAAGGTCTTCCTCGAAACCGAACGGTGACCGATCTGAGCCAGCCGAACGCAGCCTTGGAAGGATCGTCTACGCGATCTTGAGATCGGCAAGAGTACGACTACATCACCCACGAGAATCCGCTCTCGTTAAACACTTTGGAATCTTCGAGGGTGAGTTATTCCATCGACTCGTTGCTACAATCTAGTAGATAGATCTTGGCTTGTTTGTTTGTATGCGGTAGAAATTTTTTGTTTTCCATGCTACGAATCCCTACAGTGGTATCAGAGCCGTGTCTATATGTAGATCTGTTGCACGAGTAGAACACAATGGTCATTATGGGCGTTGATGCTTTTGTTGTTGATTGCTTCTTGTGTACTTTGCATCTTGTGGGATGGTGGGATGAAGCGGCCCGGGCTAACCTTACATGACATCGTTCATGAGACTTGCTCCACGCTTGACATGCAACTTGTATTGCATAAGTGGCTTTGCGGGTGCATATTTCTCCCATCATTGTTAAGATTCAATTTACAACGGGTGATTGACAATACTAGTATCAATGTTGTGGTTCTTGTTCGTAAGTTAGAACGACACTTATTGAAAGCCCCAAACCATGTAAAACATGCAAAGAAAGTAGAGGCGTCTAACTTTGTTTTGCAGGGGTGTGTTGTGATGTGATATGGCCATGATTGTGATTATATTTGATGTATGCAATGTTCCTTATTGTAAGTTGGCAACCGGCAGGAGCCATGTGGTTGTCTTTAATTTTGTTAAGACCCGCGTGTCTATTCAAAGTAGTTGTAATAGTTGAAGCCGGTGGACAACAACCATGGATCAGTGTCATTGACCTTGATGCAATGCCGGTGATGATGGAGATCATGTTCATGCTTGAAGATGGAGATCGGAAGCACAAAGAAGAAACGCCATATCATATCACATATTATGAATTGCATGTGATGTTAATCCTTTAAGCATCTTGTATTGCTTAGTTAACAACGGTAGCATTATAAGATGATCCCTCATGCACATGAATATCAAGTTCTAAAGTGTTCACCCTTAGTAAGCACCGTTGCTAAAGCTTGTTGTTTCGAAGCACCACGTGATGATCGGGTATGTTAGATTCCGCAAGTGCATACAACGTGAGCAAGCCAGATTTGCCAATGCGGAAGCTAAGGTTTGATCTTGACGAGCCTAGCATGTACAGACATGGTCTCGGAACACGGATCACCGAAAGGTAAAGCATGAATCATATAGTAGATATGATGAACATGTCGATTGTTCGCCACTGAAGCTACATCAACTCTCGTGATGATCGGTGTTGATGTGGTGGATTTGGTTCATGTGATCACTAAAACAATGCGAGGGATATTGTTTTGAGTGGGAGTTCACCTTGATTAATTTAACTATTAATTAGAACTCAATTTGTCATAAACTTAGTCTAAACTATTGCAAATATGTTGTAGATCAATGGCGGCCCCTACCATCAATTTTAATGCGTTCCTAGAGAAAGAAAAGTTGAAAAACAATGGAAGCAACTTAGCGGATTGGTTCCGCAATTTGAGGATTGTCCTCACAGCTGGTAATTTGACCTATGTGCTGGATGCACCGCTAGGTGACCCACCTGCAGCTACTGCTACCGATGAAGTAAAGAATGTTTACCTCGCTCGGAAGACTCAATACTCCACAGTTCAGTGTGCTATCTTGTATGGTTTAGAATCGGAGCTTCAGAAAAGGTTTGAGAATTCATACCCACATGATATTGTCCGTGATCTCAAATTGATCTTTGAGACTCACGCGGCAATTGAGAGCTATGAGGCTTCTGAAAAGTTCTTTAAGCGCAAGATGGAAGAGGCAGCTCGTCGGTGAGCATGTGCTTAAGATGTGCAGACGCATAACCAAACTTCAAAGCTTGGGTATAGTGATTCCTAATGCTTTGGGGATTTATCGTGTCCTCCAATCACTACCACCAAGTTACAAGAACTTTGTGATGAACTACAATATGCAAAACATGAACAAGCAGTTGCCAGAACTCTTTGCCATGTTAAAATATGCAGAAGTGGAGATCAAGAAAGAGCACCAAGTGTTGATGGTCAATAAGACCACCAAATTCAAGAAAGTCAAGTCTAAGCAAAAGGGACACTTCAAGAAGGGTGGTAAGAAAGTTACCGCGCCAACGAAGAAGACCAAGGCTGGACCCAAGCGTCTTGAGTGCTTTTCTGCAAGGGAGAAGGTCCTCGAAGCGGAATTGCCCAAAGTACTTGGCGGATTTGAAGAACGGCAACATCAAGAAGAAAGGTATATCCGATATACATGTTATTGATGTGTATCTCACTAGTACTCGTAGTAGTGCCTGGGTATTTGATACTGGTTCGATTGCTCATATTTGTAACTCAAAACAGGTGCTGCAGAATAAGCGGAAGCTAGCGAAGAACAAGGTGACGATGCACGTGGGAAATGGATCAAAGGTTGATGTGATCGCGGTTGGCACGCTACTTCTTCATCTACCATCGGGATTAATTTTATACTTAAATAATTGTTATTTGGTGCCTGCGTTAAGCATGAACATTATATCGGGATCTTGTTTATTGCGAGACGGTTACTTGTTTAAGTCCGAGAATAATGGTTGTTCGATTTATATGAGTAATATGTTATATGCACATGCACCTTTGATAGATGGTCTATTCTTATTGAATCTCGATAGTGGAAATACACATATTAATAACATTGAGGCTAAATGTTTGAAATCGAGCGATAACTCGACCTATATGTGGCACTGTCGTCTTGGTCACATTGGAGTGAAGCGTATGAAGAAACTCCATTCCTATGGACTTCTTGAATCACTTGATTTCGAATCACTTGAAAGATGCGAAGCATGTCTGATGGGTAAAATGACTAAGACTCCATTTTCTGGTATGATGGAGCGAGCTACGGACTTATTGGAAATCATACATACCGATGTGTGTGGTCCAATGAGTGTAGCATCACGCGGTGGTTATCGTTATGTTCTTACCTTCACGGATGACTTGAGTAGATATGGGTATATCTATTTCATGAAACATAAGTCCGAAACTTTCGAGAAGTTTAAGGAATTTCAAAGTGAGGTAGAGAATCAACGTAACAAGAAGATTAAATTTCTATGTTTTGATCGTGGAGGTGAATATCTAAGTTACGAGTTTGGCGAGCATTTGAAGAAATGCGGAATACTTTCACAATTGACACCGCCGGGAACACCACAGCGTAATGGTGTGTCCGAGCGTCGTAATCGAACTCTCTTAGATATGGTTCGTTCTATGATGTCACTTACAGATTTACCGCTATCATTTTGGGGTTATGCATTAGAAACAGCCGCATTCACTTTAAATAGGGAACCATCTAAATTCGTAGAAATGACACCGTATGAATTATGGTTTGAGAAGAAACCTAAATTGTCGTTCCTTAAAGTTTGGGGTTGCGAAGCCTATGTAAAGAAGTTACAGCCGGACAAGCTTGAACCCAAAGCGGAAAAATGCGTCTTCATAGGATACCCGAAGGAAACTATCGGGTATACCTTCTATCATAGATCCGAGGGCAAAATCTTCGTTGCCAAGAATGGATCCTTTCTAGAGAAGGAATTTCTCTCGAAAGAAGTGACTGGAAGGAAAGTAGAACTCGACAAGGTTGTCGAACCTTCTCTCGAACTTGCGAGTAGCGCAGCACCGGAAGAAGTTCCTGTGGTGCCTGCACCAATAAGAGAGGAAGCTAATGATGATGATCATGAAACTTCAGTTGTAGTTGCTACAGAGCCTCGCATGTCAACGAGAACTCGTACCACTCCTGATTGGTATGATCCTGTTATGAGTGTCATGTTGGTGGACAACACCGATGACCCTGCGACATCTGAAGAAGCGATGATGAGCCCAGATTCCAATAAATGGCAAGAAGCCATGAAATCCGAGATTGGATCCATGTACGAAAACCAAGTATGGACTTTGGTGGACTTACCGTATGGCCGGAAGGCTGTCGAGAACAAATGGATTTTCAAGAAGAAAACAGATGCTGATGGTAATGTTACTGTCTATAAAGCTCGACTTGTCGCAAAAAGGTTTCGACAAATTCAAGGAGTTGACTATGATGAGACTTTCTCACCTGTAGCGAAGCTAAAGTCTATGAGGATTATGTTAGCAATCGCTGCATATTATGATTATGAGATATGGCAGATGGATGTCAAAACAGCATTCCTCAATGGAGACATTGATGAAGAGTTGTATATGGTGCAACCCAAAGGTTTTGTCGATCCTAAAGATGCTAACAAGGTATGCAAACTTCAACGATCCATCTATGGATTGAAGCAAGCATCCCGAAGTTGGAATCAATGTTTTGATAAGGTAATCAAAAGTTTTGGTTTTATACAAACTTATGGAGAAGCTTGTATTTACAAGAAAGTGAGTGGGAGCTCTGTAGCATTCTTAATACTATATGTAGATGACATATTGTTGATTGGGAATGATGTAGACCTTCTTAATAGTGTCAAGGAATATTTGAATAATAGTTTTTCAATGAAGGATCTTGGCGAAGTAGCTTACATATTAGGCATAAAGATTTATAGAGATAGATCGAGACGCCTAATATCATTGTCACAAAGTACATATTTGGATAAAGTTCTAAAGAGGTTTGGAATGGAAGATAGCAAGAAAGGGTTCTTGCCCATGTTGCCCAATACGACCTTGAGTAAAACTCAAAATCCGACAACAGCAGAAGATAAAGGATGAGTAAGACTCCCTACGCCTCAGCCATAGGATCTCTAATGTATGCCATGCTATGTACCAGACCCGACATTGCATATGCTATTAGTTTAACTAGCAGATATCAAAGTGAACCAGGAGTAGATCATTGGACAGCGGTCAAAAACATCCTTAAGTACTTGAGAAGAACTAAGGATGTGGTTCTTTCTTATGGAGGTGATGAACAGCTCGTTGTTAATGGTTACACCGATGCTAGTTGGAACACCGATCCGGATGATTCTAAATCACAATCTGGATACGTATTTACTTTGAATGGCGCAGCAGTTAGCTGGAGGAGTGCAAAGCAAAGCGTTGTGGCGAGATCTTCAACTGAATCAGAATACATGGCTGCTTCGGAGGCTTCACAAGAAGCGATATGGATGAAAGAGTTCATTACAGAGCTCGGTGTGGTTCCTAGTGCGCTGGACCCAATGTCAATCTACTGTGATAACATGGGCGCCATAGCCAATGCGCAAGAACCAAGGTCACACAAGAAGCTGAAGCACATCAAGCTACGTTTTCACGCTATTCGAGAACATGTCCGAGATGGGGACATAACGATTTGCAAAGTACACACAGATCTGAATGTGGCGGATCCGTTGACTAAACCTCTCCCGAGGGCAAAACATGACCAACACCAAACTGCCATGGGTGTTCGGTATATTACCAGGTAATCTAGATTAGATGACTCTAGTGTAAGTGGGAGACTGTTGGAGATATGCCCTAGAGGCAATAATAAATATAGTTATTATTATATCTTTGTGTTTATGATAAATGTTTACATTCATGCTATAATAGTATTAACAAGGAAACATTAATACTTGTGTGATTTGTAAACTAAAATAGAGTCCCTAGTAAAGCCTCTTTATAATACTAGCTTGTTGGTTAATAAATGATTGTGGTTTCCCTATCATGAACATTGAGATGTTATTAACAACAAGATCATATCGTTAGGAGAATGATATGGTGGACATACTCCTATAGATAAGCGTAGCATAAAGATCAAGTAATTTTAATAGTTCAATTGCTATATGTTTTCTGATACATAGTAACCTAATTCCTTCGACCATGAGATCATGCATATCACCTTCACCGGAAGGATGCTTTGATGACATCAAACACCACAATGGCGGGTGGCTATAAAGGTGGAATTGAGTGTTCGGAAAGTATTGGTTGAGACACATGGATCAAGAGTGGGATTTGTCCATCCATATGACGGATAGATATACTTGTAGGGGTTCGTAGCATGGAAAACAAAAAATTTTCTACCACATACAAACAAACAAGCCAAGATCTATCTACTAGATTGCAGCAACGAGTCGATGGAATAACTCACCCTCGAAGATTCCAAAGTGTTTAACGAGAGCAGATTCTCGTGGGTGATGTAGTAAATACTCTTTCGATCTCAAGATCGCGTGAGCGATCCTTCCGTATCACGTTCGGCAGCACTCCCGTAGTCGGTCACACGTTCGATTTTCGACGAAGACCTTCCTCTCCCTTGTTCCAAGGCAGCGGAGGTTGTAGCACTCTCCTCGCGATTCCGGCCTGGCTGGCAATGGCAGGAAGTAGAGGAGATCCCAGAGCGCCTTAAGCCGGTGCAGTATGGTGGATCTTATGAGAGATGCTATTAGTGGTCTAGTAATTAGACACACCAATTAGAAGGCTCTAAACCAATTAGAAGGCTCTAAACCGAAATAGCTCTAAACCGGGGTTTAGGTCTAGGGTTTAGTTTAGAGGATAGGAACTTTTGTGTGCTAGGAGGGGCAGCCCTGCCCCTCCCTTTATAGGTGGGAGGGCGTGCCAAGGGAGAGTCCCTCCCAAGTCGGCCTTGGGGCCTTGGCCGCCAAGGGACTCCTCCCCCAAGTCGGTTTCCTCTTCTACACCTCTTTCCACTTTCCAAAACTTGCCGTTTGACTTTCAAACTAGCCGTTTGACTTTTCAATTTAGGATTTAAATAAACCCTTTATTTTGGACAGCGAGAACACTTAGTACATGATGCAATCATTCCAATATGTAATGACACATTCATGTACCCTTCCCCCTCCGGAGTCTTGGGACATTCAGGACCTTCTAGAATGTTCCCGATGAAAACAGAACCATTCCCCAACTCCAGCAGGACTTTCCTTATATGAATCTTATTCTCCGGACCATTCCGGATCACCTCATGATATCCGGATCCCATCCGAGACTCGAACAACATTCGGTCTCTTTCTCATAATACCATAACTACTCAAACAACGTCGAATCCTTAAGTGTGTCTCCCTACGGTTCGTGAATTATGCGGACATGATCGAGACACTTCTCGAACAATAACCAATAGAGGAATCTGGAAATTCATATGGCTCCCACATATTTCTACGATTACTTTGCGATCGAATGAACCACTTACATACGATACCAATTTCCCTTTGTCTCACGATATGTTACTTATCCGAGGTTATGATCGTCGGTATCTCTGCATACCTAGTTCATCCTCGTTACTGATAAGTACTCTTTTCTCGTTCCCGTGATATGTGATCCCTTGTGACCAAGTCACATGCTTGCAAGCTAATTGGATGACATTTCACCGAGAGGGCCAGAGAATATCTATCCGTCATATGGATGGACAAATCCACTCTTGATCCATGTGTTTCAACCAATACTCTCCGAACACTCAATGCCACCTTTATAGCCACCCTGTTACGGTGTGGTGTTTGATGACATCAAAGCATCCATCCAGTAAAGGTGATATGCATGATCTCATGGTCGAAGGAATTAGGTTACTATGTATCAGAAAGCATATAGCAATTGAACTATTGAAATGACTTGATCTTTATGCTACGCTTGTCTATAGGAGTATGTCCACCATATCATTCTCCTAACGATATGATCTTGTTGTTGATAACATCTTAATGTTCATGATAGGGAAACCACAATCATCAATCAACCAACAAGCTAGTGAAGTATAGAGGCTATACTAGGGACTTCAAATTAAGTTTACAAATCACACAAGTATTAATGTTTCCTTGTTAATACTATTATAGCATGAATGTAAACATTTATCATAAACACAAAGATATATAATAATAACTACATTTATTATTATCTCTAGGGCATATCTCCAACAGTCTCCCACTTGCACTAGAGTCATCTAATCTAGATTACATGGTAATATACCGAACACCCATGGCAGTTTGGTGTTGGTCATGTTTTGCCCTCGGGAGAGGTTTAGTCAACGGATCCGCCACATTCAGATCTGTGTATACTTTGCAAATCTTTATATCCCCATCCTGGATTTGTTCTCGAATAGCGTGAAAGCGTGGCTTGATATGCTTGACTTCTTGTGTGACCTTGGTTCTTGCGCATTGGCTATGGCGCCCATGTTATCACATAGATAGACATTGGGTCCAGCACTAGGAACCACACCAGCTGTAATGAACTCTTTCATCCATATCGCTTCTTGTGAAGCCTCCGAAGCAACCATGTATTCCGATTCAGTTGAAGATCTCGCCACAACGCTTTGCTTTGCACTCCTCCATTAGCTGCTGCACCATTCAAAATAAATACGTATCCAGTTGTGATTTAGAATCATCCGGATCGGTGTTCCAACTAACATCGGTGTAACCATTAACAACGAGCTGTTCATCACCTCCATAAGAAAGAACCATATCCTTAGTTCTTCTCAAGTACTTAAGGATGTTTTTGATCATTGTCCAATGATCCACTCTGGATCACTTTGATATCTGCTAGTTAAACTAACGACATATGCAATGTCGGGTCTAGTACATAGCATGGCATACATTAGAGATCCTATGGCTGATGCATAGGAGTCTTACTCATCCTTTCTCTATCTTCTGTAGATGTCGGACTTTGAGTTTTACTCAAGGTCGTATTGACAACATGGGCAAGAACCCTTTCTTGCTTTCTTCCATTCAAACCTCTTTAGAACTTTGTCCAAATATGTATTTTGTGACAATGATATTTGGCGTTCGATCTATCTCTATAAATCTTTATGCCTAATATGTAAGCTGCTTGCCAAGATCCTTCATTGAAAAACTATTATTCAAATACTCTTTGACACTATTAAGAAGGTCTACATCATTCCCAATCAACAATATGTCATCCACATACAGTATTAAGAATGCTCTGAGCTCCCACTCACTTTCTTGTAAATAGAAGCTTCTCCATAAGTTTGTATAAAACCAAAACTTTTGATTACCTTATCAAAGCGTTGATTCCAACCGGGATGCTTGCTTCAATCCATAGATGGACCGTTGAAGCTTGCATACCTTGTTAGCATCTTTAGGATCGACAAAACCTTTGGGTTGCATCATATACAACTCTTCATCAATGTCTCCATTGAGGAATGCTGTTTTGACATCCATCTGCCATATCTCATAATCGTAATATGCAGCGATTGCTAACATAATCCTCACAGACTTTAGCTTCGCTACTGGTGAGAAAGTATCATAGTCAACTCCTTGAATTTGTCGAAACCCTTTTGCGACAAGTCGAGCTTTATAAACGATAACATTACCATCGGCATCTGTTTCTTCTTGAAAATCCATTTGTTCTCGACACCTTCCGGCCATCAGGTAAGTCCACCAAAGTCCATACTTGGTTTTCGTACATGGATCCAATCTCGGTTCATGGCTTCTTGCCATTTATTGGAATATGGGCTCATCATCGCTTCCTCATATGTCTCGGGGTCATCGGTGTTGTCCACCAACATGACATTCATAACGGAATCATACCAATGGAGGTGGTACGAGTTCTCGTTGACCTCCGAGGCTGTAGCAACTTCAATAGTTTCATGATCACCATCATTAGCTTCCTCTCTTATTGGTGCAGGCACCACAGGAACTTCTTCGGTCTGCGCTACTCGCAATTCGAGAGAAGGTTCGACAACCTCGTCGAGTTCTACTTTCCTTCCGATCACTTCTTTCGAGAGAAATTCCTTCTCTAGAAAGGATCCATTCTTAACAACGAAGATTTTGCCTTGGATCTATGATAGAAGGTATACCCAATAGTTTCCTTGGGTATCCTATGAAGACGCATTTTCGCTTTGGGTTCAAGCTTGTCCGCTGTAACTTCTTTACATAGGCTTCATCCCCAAACTTTAAGGAGCGACTATTTAGGTTTCTTCCCAAACCATAATTCATATGGTGTCGTTTAACGGATTTAGGCGGTGCCCTATTTAAAGTGAATCTGTTTCTAATGCATAACCCCAAAATGATAGCGGTAAATCTGTAAGTGACATCATAGAGCGAACCATATCTAAGAGAGTTCGATTCTGACGTTCGGACACACCATTCTGTTGTGGTGTTCGGCGGTGTCAAGCTGAAAAAGTATTCCACATTTCTTCAAATGCTGCCAAACTTCGTAACTTAGATATTCACCTCCACGATCGAACGTAGAAATTTAATCTTCTTGTTACGTTGATTCTCTACCTCACTTTGAAACTCCTTAAACTTCTCGAAAGTTTCGGACTTATGTTTCATGAAATAGATATACCCATATCTACTCAAGTCATCCGTGAAGGTAAGAACATAACGATAACCATCTTTGCGATGCTACACTCATTGGACCACACACATCGGTATGTATGATTTCCAATAAGTCTGTAGCTCGCTCCATTATACCAGAAAATGGAGTCTTAGTCATTTTACCCATCAGACATGCCTCGCATCTTTCAAGTGATTCAAAATCAAGTGATTCAAGAAGTCCATCGGAATGGAGTTTCTTCATACGCTTCACTCCAATGTGACCAAGGCAGCGATGCCACATATAGGTGAATTATCGCTTGATTTCAAACGTTTAGCCTCAATGTTGTTGATATGTGTATTTCCACTATCGAGATTCAATATGAATAGACCATCTATCAAAGGTGCATGTGCATAAAACATATTACTCATATAAATCGAACAACCATTATTCTCGGATTTAAACAAGTAACCGTCTCGCAATAAACAAGATCACGATATAATGTTCATGCTCAACGCAGGCACCAAATAACAATTATTTAAGTATAAAACTAATCCCGATGGTAGATGAAGAGGTAGCGTGCCGACCGCGATCACATCAACCTTTGATCCGTTTCCTACGCGCATCGTCACCTCGTTCTTCACTAGCTTCCGTTTATTCTGCTCTGTTTGAGTTACAAATATGAGCAACCGAACGATTATCAAATACCTGTGCACTACTACGAATACTAGTGAGATACACATCAATAACATGTATATCAGATATACCTTTCTTCTTGATGTTGCCGTTCTTCAAATCCGCCAAGTACTTTGGGCAATTCCGCTTCCAGTGACCTTCTCCCTTGCAGTAAAAGCACTCAGTTTCAGGCTTAGGTCCAGCCTTGGTCTTCTTCGTCGGCGTGGTAACTTTCTTACCACCCTTCTTGAAGTGTCCCTTCTGCTTAGACTTGCCTTTCTTGAATTTGGTGGTCTTATTGACCATCAACACTTGGTGCTCTTTCTTGATGTCCACTTCGCAGATTTTAACATAGCAAATAGTTACGCAACTCTTTGTTCATGTTACGAATGTTGTAGTTCATCACAAAGTTCTTGTAACTTGGTGGTAGTGATTGGAGGATCGGTAAACCCCAAAGTATTAGGAATCACTATACCCAAACTTTGAAGTTTATTTGCGTGCCCGGACATCTTAAGCACATGCTCCTTGGAGCTACCCTCTTCCATCTTGCGGTTAAAGAACTTTTCGAAGCTTCATAACTTTCAATTGCGCATGGGTCTCAAAGATTAATTTGAGATCCTCGACAATATCATATGGATCGACTCTTCAAACCTTTTACGAGCTCCGATTCTAAACCATACAAGATAGCACCTGAACTATGGAGTCTTGATTCTTAGCGAGGTAAACATTCTTTACTTCATCGGTAGCATCAGCTGCAGTGGGTCACCTAGCGGTGCATCCAGCACATAGGTCAAATTACCGGTGTGAGGACAATCCTCAAATTGCGGAACCAATCCATGAAGTTGCTTCCATTGTTTTTCAACTTTTCTTTCTCTAGGAACGCATTAAAATTGATGGTAGGCTGCCATTGATCTACAACATATTTGCAATAGTTTAGACTAAGTTTATGACAAATTGAGTTCAAATTAATTAATGAAATTAAACTAGGTGAACTCCTCAAAACAATATCCCTCACATTGTTTTAGTGATCACAGACCAAATCCACTACATCAACACCGATCATCACGAGTTGATATAGTTTTAATGGCGAACAATCATCATGTTCATCATATCTACTATATGATTCATGCTTTACCTTCGGCGATCCGTGTTCACGAGGCCATGTCGTACATGCTAGGCTCGTCAAGATCAAACCTTAGCTACCGCATAAGCAAATCTGGCTTGCTTACGTTGTATTCACCCGCGGAATCAAAGACACCCGATCATCACGTGGTGCTTCGAAGCAGCAAGCTTTGGCAACGGTGCATACTAAGGGTGAACACTTTAGAACTTGAAATTTATGTGCATGAGGGATCATCTTATAATGCTACCGTGTCTACTAAGCAATACAAGATGCATAAAGGATTAACATCACATGCAATTCATAATATGTGATATGATATGGCCTTTCTTCTTTGTGCTTCCGATCTCCATCTTCAAGCACGAACATGATCTCCATCATCACCGGCATAGCATCAAGGTCAATGATGCTTCTTCATGGTTGTCGTCCACCAGCTTCAACTATTACAACTATTTTGAATAGACACGCAGGTCTTAACGAAATTAAAGACAACCATATGGCTCCTTGGGTTGCCAACTTACAATAAGGAACATTGCATACATCAAATATAATCACAATCATGGCCATATCACATCATTTGCACACCTGCAAAACAAAGTTAGACGCCTCTACTTTCTTTGCATATTTTACGTGGTTTGGGGCTTTCAATAAGTGTCGTTCTAACTTACGAACAAGAACCACAACATTGATACTAGAATTGTTGATCACCCGTTGTAAATTGGATCTTTACTATGCTAGGAGAAACAGGCACCCGCAAAGCCACTCATGCAATACGAGTTGCATGTCAAGCGTGGAGCAAGTCTCATGAACGATGTCATGTAAGGTTAGCCCGGGCCGCTTCATCCCAACATACCGCAAGATGCAAAGTACACAAAAGGCAATCTACAATAAAAGCATCAAAGAACACAATGACCATTGTGTTCTACTCGTCTGCAGATCTACATATAGACACGGCTCGATACCCTTTGTAGGGGTTCGTAGCATGGAAAACAAAAAATTTCTACCGCATACAAACAAACAAGCCAAGATCTATCTACTAGATTGCAGCAACGAGTCGATGGAATAACTCACCCTCGAAGATTCCAAAGTGTTTAACGAGAGCAGATTCTCGTGGGTGATGTAGTCGTACTCTTTCCGATCTCAAGATCGCGTAGACGATCCTTCCGGTGCCACGTTCCGGCAGCGCTCCCGTAGTCGGTCACACGTTCGGTACTCGACGAAGACCTTCCTCTCCCTTGTTCCAAGAAAAGCGGAGGTTGTAGCACTCTCCTCGCGATTCTGCAAAGACTGGCGTGGTAATGGGAAGTAGAGGGAGATCCTGAGGCCGCCTTAAGCCGGTGCGAGTATGGTGGAGCTTATGAGAGAGGCTATTAGTGGTCTAGTAATTAGACACACCAATTAGAAGGCTCTAAACCAATTAGAAGGCTCTAAACCGAAATAGCTCTAAACCGGGGTTTAGGTCTAGGGTTTAGTTTAGAGGATAGGAACTTTTGTGTGCTAGGAGGGGCATCCCTGCCCCTCCCTTTATAGGTGGGAGGGCCGGCGGCCAAGGGGAGGAGTCCCTCCCCAAGTCGGCCTTGGGAGGCGCGCCGGCCAAGGGGACTCCTCCCCCAAGTCGGTTTCCTCTTCTCCTCCTCTTTCCACTTTCCAAAACTTGCCGTTTGACTTTCAAACTAGCCGTTTGACTTTTCAATTTAGGATTTAAATAAACCCTTTATTTTGGACAGTGAGAACACTTAGTACATGATGCAATCATTCCAATATGTAATGACACATTCATGTACCCTTCCCCTCAGTCGGACATTAGGACCTTCTAGAATGTTCCGATGAAAACACGGAACCATTCCCCAACTCGAAGCAGGACTTTCCTTATATGAATCTTATTCTCCGGACCATTCCGGATCACCTCGTGATATCCCGGATCCCATCCGAGACTCCGAACAACATTCGGTCTCTTTCTCATAATACCATAACTACTCAAACAACGTCGAATCCTTAAGTGTGTCTCCCTACGGTTCGTGAATTATGCGGACATGATCGAGACACTTCTCCGAACAATAACCAATAGAGGAATCTGGAAATTCATATGGCTCCCACATATTTCTACGATTACTTTGCGATCGAATGAACCACTTACATACGATACCAATTTCCCTTTGTCTCACGATATGTTACTTATCCGAGGTTATGATCGTCGGTATCTCTACATACCTAGTTCATCCTCGTTACTGATAAGTACTCTTTTCTCGTTCCCGTGATATGTGATCCCTTGTGACCAAGTCACATGCTTGCAAGCTAATTGGATGACATTTCACCGAGAGGGCCCAGAGAATATCTATCCGTTATATGGATGGACAAATCCCACTCTTGATCCATGTGTTTCAACCAATACTCTCCGAACACTCAATGCCACCTTTATAGCCACCCTGTTACGGTGTGGTGTTTGATGACATCAAAGCATCCATCCAGTAAAGGTGATATGCATGATCTCATGGTCGAAGGAATTAGGTTACTATGTATCAGAAAGCATATAGCAATTGAACTATTGAAATGACTTGATCTTTATGCTACGCTTGTCTATAGGAGTATGTCCACCATATCATTCTCCTAACGATATGATCTTGTTGTTGATAACATCTTAATGTTCATGATAGGGAAACCACAATCATCAATCAACCAACAAGCTAGTGAAGTATAGAGGCTATACTAGGGACTTCAAATTAAGTTTACAAATCACACAAGTATTAATGTTTCCTTGTTAATACTATTATAGCATGAATGTAAACATTTATCATAAACACAAAGATATATAATAATAACTACATTTATTATTATCTCTAGGGCATATCTCCAACAATACTCTGGGCCCTCTCGATGGAATGTCATCCAATTAGCTTGCAAGCATGTGACTGGCTCACAAGGGATCACATATCACGGGCGAGAAAGAGTACTTATCGATGTGAGGTTGAACTAGGTATGCAGAGATACCGACGATCATAACCTCGGATAAGTAAACTATCGTGAGACAAAGGGAAATTGGTATCGTATGTTAGTGGTTCATTCGATCACAAAGTAATCGTAGAAATATGTGGGAGCCATATGAATTTCCAGATTCCTCTATTGGTTATTGTTCGGAGAAGTGTCTCGATCATGTCCGCATAATTCACGAACTGTAGGGAGACACACTTAAGGATTCGACGTTGTTTGAGTAGTTATGGAATGATGAGTAAGAGACCGAATGTTGTTCGGAGTCTCGGATGGGATCCGGGATATCACGAGCAGATCCGGAATGGTCCGGAGAATAAGATTCATATAAGGAAAGTCCTGTTTCGGGGTTGGAGAATGGTTCCGGTGTTCTTAGAAGGTTCCGGAATGTCCGGCACTCCGGAGGGGAAGGGTACATGAATGTGTCATAACAAGTTGGAATGATTGCATCATGTACTAGGTGTCATCGCTGAACAAAATAAAGGGTTAAATAAAATCCTAGTTTGAAAAGTCAAACGCCAATTTGAAAAGTCAAACGACTATTTTGTGAGGTGGAGGGGAAGTAGGAAACCTACTTGGGAAGGAGTTCCCTCCCTCCACCACCGGCCTTGGAAGCCGAGTTGGGGAGGGACTCCCCTCCCCTGGTGCGCCCCCTCCACCTATATAAGGAGGGGCAGGGCTGCCCCTCCAAGCACACAACACCTCCACCCAAAACCCTAGCTCCTAGCCACCGGCGCCGCCACCTCCTACTGCCGCCGCCTAGGGCAAGCCGCCGCCTAGGCAAACCCTAGCCACCGACCTTGCTCCTCCTTGGTGCGTATAAACCCTAGATCGTCGAGGCTCTCTCTCATAGTCCACCATACTCGCTACGGCTTAAGGCGAAGCCCTGCGAGATCTCCCCTCTACTTCCGGTACCACGCCGTTGTCTTTGCGAGGAGAGTGCTACAACCTCCGGCTGCTTTGGAACAAGGGAGAGGAAGGTCTTCATCGAAAATCTTGAACGTGTGACCATTGTGGAAGCGCTGCGGAGCATAGCCGGAAGGATCGCTCTACGATCTTGAGATCGGCAGAGAAATCGACTACATCACCCACGAGAATCCGCTCTCGTTAAACACTTTGGAATCTTCGAGGGTGAGTTATTCCATCGACTCATTGCTACAATCTAGTAGATAGATCTTGGCTTGTTTGTTTGTATGCGGTAGAAATTTTTTGTTTTCCATGCTACGAATCCCTACAGTGGTATCAGAGCCGTGTCTATATGTAGATCTGTTGCACGAGTAGAACACAATGGTCATTGTGGGCGTTGATGCTTTTGTTGTCGATTGCTTCTTGTGTACTTTGCATCTTGCGGGGTGGTGGGATGAAGCGGCCCGGGCTAACCTTACATGACATCGTTCATGAGACTTGCTCCACGCTTGACATGCAACTTGTATTGCATAAGTGGCTTTATGGTGCTGTTTCTCCCAACATAGTTAAGATTCAATTTACAAAGGGTGATTGACAATACTAGTATCAATGTTGTGGTTCTTGTTCGTAAGTTAGAACGACACTTATTGAAATCCCCAAACCACGTAAAACATGCAAAGAAAGTAGAGGCGTCTAACTTTGTTTTGCAGGGGTGTGCTGTGATGTGATATGGCCATGATTGTGATTATATTTGATGTATGCAATGTTCCTTATTGTAAGTTGGCAACCGGCAGGAGCCATATGGTTGTCTTTAATTTTGTTAAGACCCACGTGTCTATTCAAAGTAGTTGTAATAGTTGAAGCCGGTGGACAACAACCATGGAGCAGCGTCATTGACCTTGATGCAATGCCGGTGATGATGGAGATCATGTTCGTGCTTGAAGATGGAGATCGGAAGCACAAAGAAGAAAGGCCATATCATATCACATATTATGAATTGCATGTGATGTCAATCCTTTATGCATATTGTATTGCTTAGTTAACAACGGTAGCATTATAAGATGATCCCTCATGCACATGAATATCAAGTTCTAAAGTGTTCACCCTTAGTAAGCACCGTTGCTAAAGCTTGTTGTTTCGAAGCACCACGTGATGATCGGGTGTGTTAGATTCCGCAAGTGCATACAACGTGAGCAAGCCAGATTTGCTCATGCGGAAGCTAAGGTTTGATCTTGACGAGCCTAGCATGTACAGACATGGTCTCAAAACACGGATCACCGAAAGGTAAAGCATGAATCATATAGTAGATATGATGAACATGTCGATTGTTCGCCACTGAAGCTACATCAACTCTCGTGATGATCGGTGTTGATGTGGTGGATTTGGTTCGTGTGATCACTAAAACAATGCGAGGGATATTGTTTTGAGTGGGAGTTCACCTTGATTAATTTAACTATTAATTAGAACTCAAATTGTCATAAACTTAGTCTAAAATATTGCAAATATGTTGTAGATCAATGGCGGCCCCTACCATCAATTTTAATGCATTCCTAGAGAAAGAAAAGTTGAAAAACAATGGAAACAACTTAGCAGATTGGTTCCGCAATTTGAGGATTGTCCTCACAGCTGGTAATTTGACCTATGTGCTGGATGCACCGCTGGGTGACCCACCTGCAGCTACTGCTACCAATGAAGTAAAGAATGTTAACCTCGCTCGGAAGACTCAGTACTCCACAGTTCAGTGTGCTATCTTGTATGGTTTAGAATCGGAGCTTCAGAAAAGGTTTGAGAATTCATACCCACATGATATTGTCCGTGATCTCAAATTGATCTTTGAGACTCGCACGGCAATTGAGAGCTATGAGGCTTCTGAAAAGTTCTTTAACTACAAGATGGAAGAGGGCAGCTCCGTCAGTGAGCATGTGCATAAGATGTCTGGGCACGCAAACAAACTTCAAAGCTTGGGTATAGTGATTCCTAATGCTTTGGGTATTTATCGTGTCCTCCAATCACTACCACCAAGTTACAAGAACTTTGTGATGAACTACAATATGCAAAACATAAACAAGCAGTTGCCAGAACTCTTTGCCATGTTAAAATCTGCAGAAGTGGAGATCAAGAAAGAGCACCAAGTGTTGATGGTCAATAAGACCACCAAATTCAATAAAGGCAAGTCTAAGCAAAAGGGACACTTCAAGAAGGGTGGTAAGAAAGTTACCGCGCCAACGAAGAAGACCAAGGCTGGACCTAAGCCTGATACTAAGTGCTTTTACTGCAAGGGAGAAGGTCACTGGAAGCGGAATTGCCCAAAGTAATTGGCGGATTTGAAGAACGGCAACATCAAGAAGAAAGGTATATCCGATATACATGTTATTGATGTGTATCTCACTAGTAATCGTAGTAGTGCCTGGGTATTTGATACTGGTTCGGTTGCTCATATTTGTAACTCGAAACAGGTGCTGCAGAATAAACGGAAGCTAGCGAAGAACGAGGTGACGATGCGCGTGGGAAATGGATCAAAGGTTGATGTGATCGCGGTCGGCATGCTACCTCTTCATCTATCATCGGGATTAGTTTTATACTTAAATAATTGTTATTTGGTGCCTGCGTTAAGCATGAACATCACATCGGGATCTTGTTTATTGCGATACGGTTACTTGTTTAAGTCCGGGAATAATGGTTGTTCAATTTATATGAGTAATATGTTTGATGCACATGCACCTTTGATAGATGGTCTATTCTTATTGAATCTCGATAGTGGAAATACACATATTAATAACATTGAGGCTAAACGTTTGAAATCGAGCGATAACTCGACCTATATGTGGCACTGTCGTCTTGGTCACATTGGAGTGAAGCGTATGAAGAAACTCCATTCCGATGGACTTCTTGAATCACTTGATTTCGAATCACTTGAAAGATGTGAAGCATGTCTGATGGGTAAAATGACTAAGACTCCATTTTATGGTATGATGGAGCGAGCTACGTGAAGGGAATATGCCCGAGAGGCAATAATAAAGTGGTTATTATCGTATTCCTTATTTATGATAAATGTTTATTTTGCATGCTATAATTGTATTAATACGGAAACGTTAATACATGTGTCTTTAATAAACAAATAGAAAGTTCCTAGTTATGCCTCTCTCATAAACTAGCTCGTTGATTAACAAGATGATCAAGGTTTCCTGATCATGGACATTGGATGTTGTTAATAACAGGATCACAACATTAGTTTAATTGTGTGATGAACATTCATCCGAAGTATAGCATTACGATCAAAGTCATTGATTTTATATTGCTATAACAACTTACGAAGTGATCCTAATCCTTAGACCATGAGATCATGTCAATCACTAACACCGGAAGAGTTTCTTGATAATATCAAACGTCACACCGTAACAGGGTGATTATAAAGATGGATTCAGAACTAATAAAGTGTTATGTTGAGGATCATGGATCGAGAGTGGAATTTGTTCATCCCGATGACGGATAGATATACTCTGGGCCCTCTCGGTGATATCACATTGATTAGCTTGCAAGCAAGTGATTTGATCACTAGAATGTTATATCACGGGAACGAAAAAAGAGTGCATGTCGGTAACGAGATCAAACTAGGTATGGAGATACCGATGATCGAATCTTGGACATGTAATATATCGTGAAACAAAGGGATTAAGATACTAGCGTAAAAGGTTCCGACGATCACAAGAAAGTCATCGTTGAATGTGTGGGAGTCAGTATGGGTCTCAGATCCGCTTCCGATTATTGATCAGAAGGGTCTCGATCATGTCCGCATTATTCACGAACCGTAGGGTGACACACTTAAGAGACACCGACATCCAATGGAGCCTAAGTTTCATGCCGAAAGAATAAACAAGCGCGAATTTATTTTACTAGATCCCAAACAGGTTTTGGGTGAAATTGCATAACGTGGTTATGCATGTGAAATGGAATTCTAGCAAGGGTTATTTGAATGTTTGTCATTAAAGTAATTGACAAAATTCTGAATAAAATAAAAGAGTTTTATTTAATGAGAGTTTGCATTAAATTTGGTGGAAATTTAATGGGAATTTGAGTGGACTTTTGAGTGGAGGAAATTTAAAGGGCATTTTGTGAGTGGAGTGTCCACCCACATGAATGAAGGAGGGGAGGGGGCTTCCCCATGGCGGCCACCCCTTGGGTGCCCCTCCTCCTATAAAAGGAGCCCTCCTCACTTGTCTCACACACCTCCTCGTGAAGGATCTCTCCCCCTCTAGAATTTATCCCCCATGGTCTCGGACTAGCGAGATACATCTTCCCGGTGGCTATTCGGCAAGAAAGAGTTGTGCTTCCGCTGCATCGCTGGAGCGAGGAGGCGGAGGTTTCTCGGTGCCTCAAACGTGTGTGCGAGCACGGATGCGCTGCTGTTTTGCGGCGCTAGGACTTCCTCTCGATCTTGAGATCGGCAAGAGATCGTCTACATCAACCACGAGTTTGGACTCGTTAAGCTTTGTCGGTCTTCAAGGGTATGTTCTCTACGGATATACATCCGCCCGTTGTTTGTATTTAGTAGATAGATCTTGGTACATAGTTGTTCCCATCGTAGGAAAATTTTTGTTTTCTATGCTGCGAACCCTACAGTGGTATCAGAGCCGGATCTATGCGTAGATACTTTGCACAGGTAGTACACATATGAGTATGTGGGCGATGATGATCATTTTATTGCTTCTTAGTTGTACTTTGGATATTGGTGGCATAGTGGGGTGAAGCGTCCCGGACAAACTTTACATGTCCTCGCACATGAGACCTGTTCCACGCTTGACATGCAACTAGTTTTGCATAAGTGGCTAGCGGGTGTCTGTCTCTCCTACTATAGTCAATATCTAATTTGCAACGAGTTGTCAACAAATTGGTTATCCTTGTTGTGGTTCATGTTCGTAGGTAAGAACGGTTCTATCTTTGAAAGCCCTAAGCCACGTAAAACTTGCAATGGATAAATTAGAGGCGTCTAGTTTAGATTGTTGCTGGCCTAGTGTTATGATATGGTGATGTTGTAAGTAGAAGTATGAGATGATACTCTTACAACACACATAATGTATAATCTCCATAGACCTTGGACTTACACATATAGGTATGATAGTGATCATACCACGGTGCACATGATAGAGATCATATGCGGGAACCATATCATTTCACTAATAAACATGTGATGTTTGATAGCATCTTATATTGCTTGTTTGGCGTTTTATTAGCATAATAAGATGATCCCTCATTTAGATATCAAGATAAGAATGTTCTCTTCCTTAAGTATGCACCGACAATGTTTCGTCGCTTCAAGACATCACGTGATGATCGGGTGTACTTGAATCCACGAGCACATCTCGGGTGTAAGACAGTTACACACGCGAATACTAAGGTTCTTACTTGGAGAGCCTAGCATGTACAGACATGGTTTCGTGGTGGTATCACGGCATATGCCATGGGTAGGCTAAAGTTGGGGCCGATGGACGTGGAGGAATCCGGGGAGGGATGATGCAGTGAAGACCGCACTTGTATGAACAAAGAGAAATACAATGTATATTGGTTTGAAGCTCTCAAGTGGGGATAACACCTCATTCTATACATCTAATCCCTCATAATCTTGCCATACTTGTGGCTAGAATCATGCTCCTTGAGCTGTTTCCCCTATGCTTCTATCTAAGCTCTCTGTGAGAGGGGAGGAAGAGGAAGAAGGAGAGCTCCTAGTGAGCAGAAAGGAGAGGAGCCCTTCGGGGCCTCTCTCTGAACGATCCCCCTGGTGCTCCTTATAAAGGGGAGCCCAGGGGACAAGGCTTGTTCCACACGTTTGGCATCTACATAGCATATTCCCGGCATCTTCCCAGATGCTCAGCATATGCCTTGGCATCTTCGGAGATGCCATGGCATATTCCTTAGCATCTTCTTGGATGCCTAGGGCATATTCCTTTTGCCATGTGCCTGTCTGAGTTGGTTGGGTCCCAGAGCTGGCATAATACTTGTGTAGCTTGTCTTGGCTTGATCTGATGACGTGCTTTATCTGGAGATGAATAGACTGGTACCTGGAGCAATATACCTCGGCCCAAATGACATTGCTAGAAGTGTAGTTCGGCCTGGATAGAGCAGATTCGGCCTGGCAGTCAGTTAATTCGGCCCACCCTGGCCTGGGTCTGATCCTGTGGAGCCTGTAGTACTGAGTCCCGCGGTGGGCCGAGCTTGTGCTCATTCGGCCCACCCGGCGTGAAGGAGGAGTTGGTGCGAGTCATGGGTGGGCTTGTGCTCATTCGGCCCACCCGGGCGGAGGAGCTGGTCTTTGAGTCCCGGTGGGAAGCTTGTGCTCATTCGCCCACCCGGGCGGGGAGGAGCTGGTGCGAGTCCCGGTGGGCCGAGCTTGTGCTCATTCGGGCAAGTAGGTGGAATGGAGGGACACCATGGGGGCGTCGACTGCGGTCACGATTTGGCGGGAAGTGGAGTGGGCGTCGGGTAGGAGGCCCGTGGTGGGCCGACTTAGGCTTAGGTCGGCCCACCCGGGGGTTATTCTCTTTTTTATTTAGTTCGGCCATGGGGAGTGTGGGCTAGGCCGAGATTTCCCTTACTCGGCCCAGTTGCTCTTTCTTGTCTTTTTCCTTTTCTTTTTTGCCTAATATCTCCTTATTAAATACTCTTTCCTTTATTCATGTCTCTCATGAGTTTACTTATAGACCAACTCTGGGGTACCTGGGGTTATATCCCCAACATTAGTCCCCGAGGCCATGTGGGATTCGTAGAATCGCTCATGGGCTTTATATCTAAAATATCCCCAGAGTTGTTTTCTGACATACAACTTCTTTGTCATACATTTTTTGGTCGCATAATCCTTTTGGGTAAATTTGTGATTTCAGCCTTCTTGGGCTCTGCTCATAACCTTTCTGGGACCATTTTTTGACTTTTGGCCTTCTCTGCCACTAGTCATAACCTCTTTGGGTAAGTTTTTGGACTTCTGGCCTTCTGGGCACAGGTCGTAACCCCTTTGGGTAAGTAATGAATACTGGCCTTATCGGGCACTCCTCTTTTAACCTCATTGGGTAAGTTATGAGTTCTTGCCTTCTTTGGCATTGCTCTATTAACCTCATTGGGTAAGTTACGAGTTCCTGCCTTCTTGGGCATTGCTCTTTTAACCCCATTTGGTAAGTTATGAATTCCTGCCTTCTTGGGCATTGCTCTATTAACCTCATTGGGTAAGTTTCAAGTTCCTGCCTTCTTGGGCATTGCTCTATTAACCTCATTGGGTAAGTTACGAGTTCCTGCCTTCTTGGGCAGTGCTCTTTTAACCCCATTGGGTAAGTTATGAATTCCTGCCTTCTTGGGCATTGCTCTTTTAACCTCATTAGGTAAGTTTCAAGTTCCTTCCTTCTTGGGCATTGCTCTATTAACCTCATTGGGTAAGTTACGAGTTCCTGCCTTCTTGGGCAGTGCTCTATTAACCTCATTGGGTAAGTTACGAGTTCCTGCCTTCTTGGGCAGTGCTCTTTTAACCCCATTGGGTAAGTTATGAATTCCTGCCTTCTTGGGCATTGCTCTTTTAACCTCATTGGGTAAGTTACGAGTTCCTGCCTTCTTGGGCAGTGCTCTTTTAACCCCATTGGGTAAGTTATGAATTCCTGCCTTCTTGGGCATTGCTCTTTTAACCTCATTAGGTAAGTTTCAAGTCCCTGCCTTCTTGGGCATTGCTCTATTAACCTCATTAGGTAAGTTTCAAGTTCCTGCCTTCTTGGGCATTGCTCTATTAACCTCATTGGGTAAGCTTATGAGCTCTTGCCTTATCGGGCGTTGCTCTTTTAACCTCATTGGTTGAGCTTATGAGCTCTGGCCTTATTGGGCACTGCTTTTTAAACCCATTGGGTAAGTTATTATCCGAGTTAACTCATCCCAAATCCGAGTTACTTTACTCAAAATTGACTTTATGTCTTAAGTCTGAATCATCTGTCTCGAATCCGAGTTATATGACTCAAATCCGAGTTAACTCATCCCAAATCCGAGTTACTTTACTCAAAGTTGACTTTATGTCTTAAGTCTGAGTCATCTGACTCAAATCCGAGTTAACTCATCCCAAATCCGAGTTACTTTACTCAAAATTGACTTTATGTCTAAGTCTGAGTCATCTGACTCAAATCCGAGTTATATGACTCAAATCCGAGTTAACTCATCCCAAATCCGAGTTACTTTACTCAAAATTGACTTTATGTCTTAAGTCTGAGTCACCTGACTCAAATCCGAGTTATATGACTCAAATCCGAGTTAACTCATCCCAAATCCGAGTTACTTTACTCAAAATTGACTTTATGTCTTAAGTCTGAGTCATCTGACTCAAATCCGAGTTATATGACGTAAATCCGAGTTAACTGTTTGCCACGATATAGCTTGATTTGGCGTGATGACGATATTTGCCTTTGATATGGATCCGAGATATAGATCCGAGATTAAGCTTTGGGATATGATAATAAGGCTAACCGCTGAGAGATTTGATTCGAGATGTAGATATGAGATATAGACTCGAGATATGATAAGCTGGCAAATAGTCATCCGAGATATGGGATAACCTGGCAAAATGGCTTTCATCCATATCGCTTCTTGTGAAGCCTCCGAAGCAACCATGTATTCTGATTCAGTTGAAGATCTCGCCACAACGCTTTGCTTTGCACTCCTCCAGCTAACTGCTGCACCATTCATGTAGGGTTTCGTAGCATGGAAAACAAAAAAATTCTATCACATACAAACAAACAAGCCAAGATCTATCTACTAGATTGTAGAAACAAGTCGATGGAATAACTCACCCTCAAAGATTCCAAAGTGTTTAACGAGAGCGGATTCTCGTGGGTGATGTAGTCGTACTCTTTCCGATCTCAAGATCGCGTAGACGATCCTTCCATTGGCTAAGCTCAGCGCTCAAGCATCGGTCACCGTTCGACGAAGACCTTAATCTCCCTTGTTCCAGCAGGCAGCGGAGGTTGTAGCACTCTCCTCGTGATTCCGGCAGCACAACGGCGTGGTACCGGAAGTAGAGGGGACATCTCACAGGCCTTCGCCTTAAGCCGGAGCGAGTATGGTGGACTATGAGGATGCTCCTCGGCGATCTAGGGTTTAGACACACCAAGGAGGAGGTGCTAGGGCCGGCGGCTAGGGCTTGGGGCCTGCCCAAGTCGGTGGCTAGGGGAGCCCTAGGCGGCGGCAACAGGAGGTGGCGGCGCTGGGCTAGGGTTTTGGGTGGAGATCTTGTGTACTTGGAGGGGCAGCCCTGCCCCTCCCTTTATAGGTGGGAGGCACCGGCCAAGGGGAGGGGAGTCCCTCCCCAACTCGGATCCCTAGTGGGCCGGCAGTGGAGGAGGAACTCCTCCCCAACTCGGTTTCCCACTTCCCCTCCACTTCCCAAAATAGCCGTTTCACTTTTCAAACTAGGATTTGATTAAACCCTTTATTTTGTTCAGCGATGACACCTAGTACATGATGAAATCATTCCAACTTGGTATGACACATTCATGTACTCTTCCCCTCGGGAGTGCCGGACATTCCGGAACCTTCTAGAACATTCCCGATGAAAACACCGGAACCATTCTCCAACTCCGAAACAGGACTTTCCTTATATGAATCTTATTCTCCAGACCATTTCGGATCTCCTCGTGATATCCCGGATCCCATCCGAGACTCCGAACAACATTCGGTCTCTTACTCATCATTCCATAACTCCTCAAACAACGTCTAATCCTTAATGTGTCTCCCTACGGTTCGTGAACTATGCGGACATGATTGAGACACTTCTCCGAACAATAACCAATAGAGGAATCTGGAAATTCATATGGCTCCCACATATTTCTACGATTACTTTGCGATCGAATGAACCACTTACATACGATACCAATTTCCCTTTGTCTCACGATAGTTTACTTATCCGAGGTTATGATCATCGGTATCTCTGCATACCTAGTTCAACCTCGTTACTGATAAGTACTCTTTTCTCGTTCCCGTGATATGTGATCCCTTGTGATCCAGTCACATGCTTGCAAGCTAATTGGATGACATTCCACCGAGAGGACCTAGAGTATATCTGTCCGTAATATGGATGGACAAATCACACTCTTGATCCATGTGTCTCAACCAATACTTTCCGAACACTCAATGCCACCTTTATAGCCACCCAGTTACGGTGTGGTGTTTGATGTCATCAAAGCATCCTTCCGGTGAAGGTGATATGCATGATCTCATGGTCGAAGGAATTAGGTTACTATGTATCAGAAAGCATATAGCAATTGAACTATTAAAATGACTTGATCTTTATGCTACGCTTATCTATAGGAGTATGTCCACCATATCATTCTCCTAACGATATGATCTTGTTGTTAACAACATCTCAATGTTTATGATAGGGAAACCACAATCATTTATTAACCAACAAGCTAGTATTATAAAGAGGCTTTACTAGGGACTCTATTTTAGTTTACAAATCACACAAGTATTAATGTTTCCTTGTTAATACTATTATAGCATGAATGTAAACATTTATCATAAACACAAAGATATAATAATAACTATGTTTATTATTGCCTCTAGGGCATATCTCCAACAGTCTCCCACTTGCACTAGAGTCATCTAATCTAGATTACATGGTAATATATCGAACACCCATGGCAGTTTGGTGTTGGTCATGTTTTGCCCTCGGGAGAGGTTTAGTCAACGGATCCGCCACATTCAGATCTGTGTGTACTTTGCAAATCTTTATGTCCCCATCTTGGACATGTTCTCGAATAGCGTGAAAACGTAGATTGATGTGCTTCAGCTTCTTGTGTGACCTTGGTTCTTGCGCATTGGCTATGGCGCCCATGTTATCACAGTAGATAGACATTGGGTCCAGCGCACTAGAAACCACACCCAGCTCTGTAATGAACTCTTTCATCCATATCGCTTCTTGTGAAGCCTCCGAAGCAGCCATGTATTCCGATTCAGTTGAAGATCTCGCCACAATGCTTTGCTTTGCACTCCTCCAGCTAACTGTTGCACCATTCAAAGTGAATACGTATCCAGATTGTGATTTAGAATCATCCGGATCGGTGTTCCAACTAGCATCGTGTAACCATTAACAACGAGCTGTTCATCACCTCCATAAGAAAGAACCATATCCTCAGTTCTTGTCAAGTACTTAAGGATGTTTTTGACCGCTGTCCAATGATCCACTCCTGGATCACTTTGATATCTGCTAGTTAAACTAACAGCATATGCAATGTCGGGTCTAGTACATAGCATGGCATACATTAGAGATCCTATGGCTGAGGCATAGGGAGTCTTACTCATCCTTTCTCTATCTTCTGCTGTTGTCGGACTTTGAGTTTTACTCAACGTCGTATTGGGCAACATGGGCAAGAACCCTTTCTTGCTATCTTCCATTCCAAACCTCTTTAGAACTTTGTCCAAATATGTACTTTGTGAAAATGATATTAGGTGTCTCGATCTATCTCTATAAATATTTATGCCTAATATGTAAGCTGCTTCGCCAAGATCTTTCATTGAAAAACTATTATTGAAATATTCCTTGACACTATTAAGAAGGTCTACATCATTCCCAATCAACAATATGTCATCTACATATAGTATTAAGAATGCTATAGAGCTCCCACTCACTTTCTTGTAAATACAAGCTTCTCCATAAGTTTGTATAAAACCAAAACTTTTGATTACCTTATCAAAACGTTGATTCCAACTTTGGGATGCTTGCTTCAATCCATAGATGGACCGTTGAAGTTTGCATACCTTGTTAGCATCTTTAGGATCGACAAAACCTTTGGGTTGCATCATATACAACTCTCATCAATGTCTCCATTGAGGAACGCTGTTTTGACATCCATCTGCCATATCTCATAATCATAATATGCAGCGATTGCTAACATAATCCTCACAGACTTTAGCTTTACTACTGGTGAGAAAGTCTCATCGTAGTCAACTCCTTGAATTTGTCGAAACCCTTTTGCGACAAGTCGAGCTTTTTATAGACAGTTACATTACCATCAGTATTTGTTTTCTTCTTGAAAATCCATTTGTTCTCGACAGCCTTCCGGCCATCCGGTAAGTCCACCAAAGTCCATACTTGGTTTTCGTACATGGATCCAATCTCGGATTTCATGGCTTCTTGCCATTTATTGGAATCTGGGCTCATCATCGCTTCCTCATATGTCGCAGGGTCATCGCTGTTATCTACCAACATGACACTCATAACTGGATCATACCAATCAGGAGTAGTACAAGTTCTCGTTGACCTGCGAGGCTCTGTAGCAACTACAACCGAAGTTTCATGATCATCATCATTAGCTTCATCTCTTATTGGTGTAGGCACCACAGGAACTTCTTCCGGTGCTGCGCTACTCGCAATTTCGAGAGAAGGTTCAACAACCTCGTCGAGTTCTACTTTCCTTCCAGTCACTTCTTTCGAGAGAAATTCCTTCTCTAGAAAGGATCCATTCTTGGCAACGAAGATTTTGCCTTTGGATCTATGATAGAAGGTATACCCAATAGTTTCCTTCGGGTATCCTATCAAGACGCATTTTTCCGCTTTGGGTTCAAGCTTGTCCGGCTGTAACTTCTTTACATAGGCTTCGCAACCCCAAACTTTATGAAACGACAATTTAGGTTTCTTCCCAAACCATAATTCATACGGTGTCGTTTCAACGGATTTAGATGGTGCCCTATTTAAAGTGAATGCGGCTGTTTCTAATGCATAACCCCAAAATGATAGCGGTAAATCTGTAAGTGACATCATAGAACGAACCATATCTAAGAGAGTTCGATTCGACGCTCAGACACACCATTACGTTGTGGTGTTCCCGGTGTCAATTGTGAAAGTATTCCGCATTTCTTCAAATGCTCGCCAAACTCGTAACTTAGATATTCACCTCCACGATCAGAACGTAGAAATTTAATCTTCTTGTTACGTTGATTCTCTACCTCACTTTGAAATTCCTTAAACTTCTCAAAAGTTTCGGACTTATGTTTTATGAAATAGATATACCCATATCTACTCAAGTCATCCGTGAAGGTAAGAACATAACGATAACCACCGCGCGATGCTACACTCATTGGACCACACACATCGGTATGTATGATTTCCAATAAGTCCGTAGCTCGCTCCATCATACCAGAAAATGGAATCTTAGTCATTTTACCCATTAGACATGCTTCGCATCTTTCAAGTGATTCGAAATCAAGTGATTCAAGAAGTCCATCGGAATGGAGTTTCTTCAAACGCTTCACTCCAATGTGACCAAGACGACAGTGCCACATATAGGTCGAGTTATCGCACGATTTCAAACGTTTAGCCTCAATGTTATTAATATGTGTATTTCCACTATCGAGATTCAACAAGAATAGACCATCTATCAAATGTGCATGTGCATAAAACATATTACTCATATAAATCGAACAACCATTATTCTCGGACTTAAACAAGTAACCGTCTCGCAATAAACAAGATCCCGATATAATGTTCATGCTTAACGCAGGCACCAAATAACAATTATTTAAGTATAAAACTAATCCCGATGGTAGATGAAGGGGTAGCGTGCCGACCGCGATCACATCAACCTTTGATCCATTTCCCACGCGCATCGTCACCTCGTTCTTCGCTAGCTTCCATTTATTCTACAGCACTTGTTTCGAGTTACAAATATGAGCAACCGAACCAGTATCAAATACACAGGCACTACTATGAGTACTAGTGAGATACACATCAATAACATGTATATCGGATATACCTTTCTTCTTGATGTTGCCGTTCTTCAAATCCGCCAAGTACTTTGGGCAATTCTGCTTCCGGTGACCTTCTCCCTTGCAGTAAAGCACTCGATGTCGTGCTTGGGTCCAGCCTTGGTCTTCTTCGTCGGCGCGGTAACTTTCTTACCACCCTTCTTGAAGTGTCCCTTTTGCTTAGACTTGCCTTTCTTGAATTTGGTGGTATTATTGACCATCAACACTTGGTGCTCTTTCTTGATCGCCACTTCTACAGATTTCAACATGGCAAAGAGTTCTGGCAACTGCTTGTTCATGTTTTGCATATTATAGTTCATCACAAAGTGCTTGTAAGTTGGTGGTAGTGATTGGAGGACACGATAAATCCCCAAAGCATTAGGAATCACTATGCCCAAGCTTTGAAGTTTGTTTGCGTGCCCAGACATCTTAAGCACATGCTCACTGACGGAGCTGCCCTCTTCCATCTTGCAGTTAAAGAACTTTTCAGAAGCCTCATAGCTCTCAATTGCCGCCTGAGTCTCAAAGATCAATTTGAGATCACGGACAATATCATGTGGGTATGAATTCTCAAACCTTTTAAAGCTCGATTCTAAACCATACAAGATAGCACACTGAACTGGAGTACCGAGTCTTCCAGCGAGGTAAACATTCTTTACTTCGTCGGCAGATCACCGCAGGCGGGTCACCAATGTGCATCCAGCACATAGGTCAAATTACCAAATGTGCGGACAATCCTCAAATTATGGAACCAATCCGAAGTTGCTTCCATTGTTTTTCAACTTTTCTTTCTCTAGGAACGCATTAAAATTGATGGTAGGGGCCGCCATTGATCTACAACATATTTGCAATAGTTTAGACTAAGTTTATGACAAATTGAGTTCTAATTAATAGTTAAATTAATCTAGGTGAACTCCCACTCAAAACAACATCCCTCACATTGTTTTAGTGATCACACGAACCAAATCCACCACATCAAAACCGATCATCACGAGAGTTGATATAGTTTCAATGGCGAACAATCGACATGTTCATCATATCTACTATATGATTCATGCTTTACCTTTCGATGATCCGTGTTCCAAGACCATGTCTGTACATGCTAGGCTCGTCAAGATCAAACCTTAGCTTCCGCATGAGCAAATCTGGCTTGCTCACGTTGTATAAACTTGCGGAATCTAACACACCCGATCATCACTGGTGCTTCGAAACAACAAGCTTTAGCAACGGTGCTAACTAAGGGTGAACACTTTATGACTTGAAATTCATGTGCATGAGGGATCATCTTATAATGCTACCGTCGTTAACTAAGCAATACAAGATGCATAAAGGATTAACATCACATGCAATTCATAATATGTGATATGATATGGCCTTTCTTCTTTGTGCTTCCGATCTCCATCTTCAAGCACGAACATGATCTCCATCATCACCGGCATTGCATCAAGGTCAATGACGCTTCTCCATGGTTGTCTTCCACCAGCTTCAACTATTACAACTACTTTGAATAGACACGCGGGTCTTAACAAAATTAAAGACAACCATATGGCTCCTGTCGGTTGCCAACTTACAGTAAGGAACATTGCATACATCAAATATAATCACAATCATGGCCATATCACATCACTGCACACCCCTGCAAAACAAAGTTAGACGCCTCTACTTTCTTTGCATGTTTTACGTGGTTTGGGGCTTTCAATAAGTGTCGTTCTAACTTACGAACAAGAACCACAACATTGATACTAGTATTGTCAATCACCCGTTGTATATTGGATCTTAACTATGCTGGGAGAAACAGGCACCCGCAAAGCCACTTATGCAATACAAGTTGCATGTCAAGCGTGGAGCAAGTCTCATGAACAATGTTATGTAAGGTTAGCCCGGGCCGCTTCATCCAAACATCCCGCAAGATGCAAAGTACACAAGAAGGAATCGACAACAAAAGCATCAACGCCTACAATGACCATTGTGTTCTACTCGTGCAACAGATCTACATATAGACACGGCTCTGATACCACTGTAGGGTTTCGTAGCATGGAAAACAAAAAATTTCTATCGCATACAAACAAACAAGCCAAGATCTATCTACTAGATTGTAGCAATGAGTCGATGGAATAACTCACCCTCGAAGATTCCAAAGTGTTTAACGAGAGCGGATTCTCGTGGGTGATGTAGTCGTACTCTTTCCGATCTCAAGATAGCGTAGACGATCCTTCCGGCGCTGCGTCGCAGTCGGTCACACGTTCGGTACTCGACAAGACCTTCCTCTCCCTTGTTCCAGCAGGCAGCGGAGGTTGTAGCACTCTCCTCGCGATTCCGGCAGCACAACGGCGTGGTACCGAAAGTAGAGTGGAGATCTCGCAGGGCTTCGCCTTAAGCCGGAGCGAGTATGGTGGACTATGAGAAAGCTCCTCGGCGATCTAGGGTTTAGACACACCAAGGAGGAGGTGCTAGGACCGGCGGCTAGTGCTTGGGGCTTGCCCAAGTCGGCGGCTAGGGAGGCTTAGGGCTAGGGTTTTGGGTGGAGATCTTGTGTACTTGAGGCGCCCTGCCCCTCCTTTATAGGTGGGAGGCGCCCGCTGCCAGCGGAGGAGTCCCTCCCCAACTCGGATCCCTAGTGGGCCGGCGGTGGAGGAGGAACTCCTCCCCAACTCGGTTTCCCACTTCCCCTCCACTTCCCAAAATAGCCGTTTGACTTTTCAAACTAGGATTTGATTAAACCCTTTATTTTGTTCAGCGATGACACCTAGTAAATGATGCAATCATTCCAACTTGGTATGACACATTCAAGTACCCTTCCCCTCCGAAGTGCCGGACATTCCGGAACCTTCTAGAACATTCCCGATGAAAACACCGGAACCATTCTCCAACTCCGAAACAGGACTTTCCTTATATGAATCTTATTCTCCGGACCATTCCGGATCTCCTCGTGATATCCCAGATCCCATCCGAGACTCCGAACAACATTCGGTCTCTTACTCATCATTCCATAACTACTCAAACAACGTCGAATCCTTAAGTGTGTCTCTCTACGGTTCGTGAATTATGCGGACATGATCGAGACACTTCTCCGAATAATAACCAATAGAGGAATCTGGAAATTCATATGGCTCCCACATATTTCTACGATTACTTTGCGATCGAATGAACCACTTACATACGATACCAATTTCCCTTTGTCTCACGATAGTTTACTTATCCGAGGTTATGATCGTCGGTATCTCTGCATACCTAGTTCAACCTCGTTACTGATAAGTACTCTTTTCTCGTTCCCATGATATGTGATCCCTTGTGAGCCAGTCACATGCTTGCAAGCTAATTGGATGACATTCCACCGAGAGGGCCCAGAGTATATCTATCTGTCATATGGATGGACAAATCCCACTCTTGATCCACGTGTCTCAACCAATACTTTCCGAACACTCAATGCCACCTTTATAGCCACCCAGTTATGGTGTGGTGTTTGATGTCATCAAAGCATCCTTCCGGTGAAGGTGATATGCATGATCTCATGGTCGAAGGAATTAGGTTACTATGTATCAGAAAGCATATAGCAATTGAACTATTAAAATGACTTGATCTTTATGCTACGCTTATCTATAGGAGTATGTCCACCATATCATTCTCCTAACGATATGATCTTGTTGTTAATAACATCTCAATGTTCATGATAGGGAAACCACAATCATTTATTAACCAACAAGCTAGTATTATAAAGAGGCTTTACTAGGGACTCTATTTTAGTTTACAAATCACACAAGTATTAATGTTTCCATGTTAATACTATTATAGCATGAATGTAAACATTTATCATAAACACAAAGATATAATAATAACTACATTTATTATTGCCTCTAGGACATATCTCCAATAATTCAAAGTAAATACGTATCCAGATTGTGATTTAAAATCATCCGGATCGGTGTTCCAACTAGCATCGGTGTAACCATTAACAACGAGCTGTTCATCACCTCCATAAGAAATAACCATATCCTTAGTTCTCCTCAAGTACTTAAGGATGTTTTTGACCGCTGTCCAATAATCCACTCCTGGATCACTTTGATATTTGCTAGTTAAACTAACAGCATATGCAATGTCGGGTCTAGTACATAGCATGGCATACATTAGAGATCCTATGGCTGAGGCATAGGGAGTCTTACTCATCCTTTCTCTATCTTCTGCCGTCGTCGGACTTTGAGTTTTACTCAAGTTCGTATTGGGAAACATGAGCAAGAACCCTTTCTTGTTATCTTCCATTCCAAACCTCTTTAGAACTTTGTCCAAATATGTACTTTGTGACAATGATATTAGGCGTCTCAATCTATCTCTATAAATCTTTATGCCTAATATGTAAGCTGCTTCGCCAAGATCCTTCATTGAAAAACTATTATTCAAATATTCCTTGACACTATTAAGAAGGTCTACATCATTCCTAATCAACAATATGTCATCTACATATAGTATTAAGAATGCTACAGAGCTCCCACTCACTTTCTTGTAAATACAAGCTTCTCCATAAGTTTGTATAAATCCAAAACTTTTGATTACCTTATCAAAATGTTGATTCCAACTTCGGGATGCTTGCTTCAATCCATAGATGGACCGTTGAAGTTTGCATACCTTGTTAGCATCTTTAGGATCGACAAAACCTTTGGGTTGCATCATATACAACTCTTCATCAATGTATCCATTGAGGAATGTTGTTTTGACATCCATCTGCCATATCTCATAATCATAATATGCAGTGATTGCTAACATAATCCTCACAGACTTTAGCTTCGCTACAGGTGAGAAAGTCTCATCGTAGTCAACTCCTTGAATTTGTCGAAACCCTTTTGCGAAAAGTCGAGCTTTATAGACAGTAACATTACCATCAGCATCTATTTTCTTCTTGAAAATCCATTTGTTCTCGACAGCCTTCCGGCCATCCCGTAAGTCCACCAAAGTCCATACTTGGTTTTCGTACATGGATCCAATCTCGGATTTCATGGCTTCTTGCCATTTATTGGAATCTAGGCTCATCATCGCTTCCTCATATGTCGCAGGGTCGTCGGTGTTGTCCACCAACATGACACTCATAACGGGATCATACCAATCAGGAGTGGTACGAGTTCTCGTTGACCTGCGAGGCTCTGTAGCAACTACAACCAAAGTTTCATGATCATCATCATTAGCTTCCTCTCTTATTGGTGCAGGCACCACAGGAACTTCTTCCGGTCTTTGCGCTACGCAAGTTCGATGAAGGTTCGACAACCTCGTCGAGTTCTACTTTCCTTCCAGTCACTTCTTTCGAGAGAAATTCCTTCTCTAGAAAGGATCCATTCTTGGCAACGAAGATTTTGCCTTCGGATCTATGATAGAAGGTATACCCGATAGTTTCCTTCGGGTATCCAATGAAGACGCATTTTTCCGCTTTGGGTTCAAGCTTGTCTGGCCGTAACTTCTTTACATAGGCTTCGCAACCCCACACTTTAAGGAACGACAATTTAGGTTTCAACGGATTTAGATGGTGCCCTATTTAAAGTGAATGCGGTTGTTTCTAATGCATAACCCCAAAATGATAGCGGTAAATCTATAAGTGACATCGTAGAACGAACCATATCTAAGAGAGTTCGATTACGATGTTCGGACACACCATTACGCTGTGGTGTTCCCGGTGGTGTCAATTGTGAAAGTATTCCGCATTTCTTCAAATGCTCGCCAAACTCGTAACTTAGATATTCACCTCCACGATCAAAACGTAGAAATTTAATCTTCTTGTTACGTTGATTCTCTACCTCACTTTGAAATTCCTTAAACTTCTCGAAAGTTTCGGACTTATGTTTCATGAAATAGATATACCCATATCTACTCAAATCATCTGTGAAGGTAAGAACATAACGATAACCACCGCGCGATGCTACACTCATTGGACCACACACATCGGTATGTATGATTTCCAATAAGTCCGTAGCTCGCTCCATCATACCAGAAAATGGAGTCTTAGTCATTTTTCCCGTCAGACATGCTTCGCATCTTTCAAGTGATTCGAAATCAAGTGATTCAACAAGTCCATCGGAATGGAGTTTCTTCATATGATTCACTCCAGTGTGACCAAGACGACAGTGCCACATATAGGTCGAGTTATTGCTCGATTTCAAACGTTTAGCCTCAATGTTATTAATATGTGTATTTCCACTATCGAGATTCAATAAGAATAGACCATCTATTAAAGGTGCATGTGCATAAAACATATTACTCATATAAATCGAACAACCATTATTCTCGGACTTAAACAAGTAACCGTCTCGCAATAAACAAGATCCCGATATAATGTTCATGCTTAACGCAGGCACCAAATAACAATTATTTAAGTATAAAACTAATCCCGATGGTAGATGAAGGGGTAGCGTGCCGACCGCGATCACATCAACCTTTGATCCGCTTTCCACGCCAAGATCGTCACCTCGTTCTTCGCTAGCTTCGCTTATTCTGCAAAGACCTGTTTTGAGTTACAAATATGAGCAAATCAACCAAAGATCAAATACCTGGCACTACTACGAGTACTAGTGAGATACACATCAATAACATGTATATCGGATATACCTTTCTTCTTGATGTTGCCGTTCTTCAAATCCGCCAAGTACTTTGGGCAATTCCACTTCCAGTGACCTTCTCCCTTGCAGTAAAAGCACTCAGTATTAGGCTTGGGTCCAGCCTTGGTCTTCTTCGTCGGCGCGGTAACTTTCTTACCACCCTTCTTGAAATGTCCCTTTTGCTTAGACTTGCCTTTCTTGAATTTGGTGGTCTTATTGACCATCAACACTTGGTGCTCTTTCTTGATCTCCACTTCTGCAGATTTCAACATGGCAAAGAGTTCTGGCAACTGCTTGTTCATGTTTTGCATATTGTAGTTCATCACAAAGTTCTTGTAACTTGGTGGTAGTGATTGGAGGACACGGTAAATCCCCAAAGCATTAGGAATCACTATACCCAAGATTTGAAGTTTGTTTGCGTGCCCAGACATCTTAAGCACATGCTCACTTACGGAGCTGCCCTCTTCCATCTTGTAGTTAAAGAACTTTTTAGAAGCCTCATAGCTCTCAATCTCTGCGTGAGTCTCAAAGATCAATTTGAGATCACGGACAATATCATGTGGGTCTGAATTATCAAACCTTCTTTGAAGCTCCGATTCTAAACCATACAAGATAGCACACTGAACTGTGGAGTACTGAGTCTTCCGAGCGAGGTAAACATTCTTTACTTCGTCGGTAGCGTAGGCTGAGTGGGTCACCCAGCGGTGCATCCAACACATAGGTCAAATTACCAGCTGTGAGGACAATCCTCAAATTGCGGAACCAATCCGCGAAGTTGCTTCCATTATTTTTCAACTATTTTTTCTCTAGGAACGCATTAAAATTGATGGTAGGGGCTGCCATTGATCTACAACATATTTGCAATAGTTTAGACTAAGTTTATGACAAATTGAGTTCTAATTAATAGTTAAATTTATCTAGGTGAACTCCCACTCAAAACAATATCCCTCACATTGTTTTAGTGATCACACGAACCAAATCCACCACATCAACACCGATCATCACGAGAGTTGATATAGTTTCAATGGCGAACAATCGACATGTTCATCATATCTACTATATGATTCATGCTTTACCTTTCGGTGATCCGTGTTCCGAGACCATGTCTGTATATGCTAGGCTCGTCAAGATCAAACCTTAGCTTCCGCATGAGCAAATCTGGCTTGCTCACATTGTATACACTTGCGGAATCTAACACACCCGATCATCACGTGGTGCTTTGAAACAACAAGCTTTAGCAACAGTGCTAACTAAGGGTGAACACTTTATGACTTGAAATTCATGTGCATGAGGGATCATCTTATAATGCTACCGTCGTTAACTAAGCAATACAAGATGCATAAAGGATTAACATTACATGCAATTCATAATATGTGATATGATATGGCCTTTCTTCTTTGTGCTTCCGATCTCCATCTTCAAGCACGAACATGATATCCATCATCACCGGCATTGCATCAAGGTCAATGATGCTTCTCCTTGGTTGTCGTCCACCGGCTTCAACTATTACAACTACTTTGAATAGACACGCGGGTATTAACAAAATTAAAGACAACCATATGGCTCCTGCCGGTTGCCAACTTACAATAAGGAACATTGCATACATCAAATATAATCACAATCATGGCCATATCACATCACAGCACACCCCTGCAAAACAAAGTTAGACGCCTCTACTTTCTTTGCATATTTTACGTGGTTTGGGGCTTTCGATAAGTGTCGCTCTAACTTACGAACAAGAACCACAACATTGATACTAGTATTGTCAATCACCCGTTGTAAATTGGATCTTAACTATGTTGGGAGAAACAGGCACCCGCAAAGCCACTTATGCAATACAAGTTGCATGTCAAGCGTGGAGCAAGTCTCATGAACGATGTCATGTAAGGTTAGCCCGGGCCGCTTTATCCCACCATCCCGCAAGATGCAGAGTACACAAGAAGCAATCGACAATAAAAGCATCAACGCCCACAATGACCATTGTGTTCTACTCGTGCAACAGATCTACATATAGACACGGCTCTGATACCACTGTAGGGTTTCGTAGCATGGAACACCAAAAAATTTCTACCGCATACAAACAAACAAGCCAAGATCTATCTACTAGATTGTAGCAACGAGTTGATGGAATAACTCACCCTCGAAGATTCCAAAGTGTTTAACGAGAGCGGATTCTCGTGGGTGATGTAGTCGTACTCTTCCCGATCTCAAGATCACGTAGACGATCCTTTCGGCGCTGCGTTCCGGCAGCGCTTCTGCAGTCGGTCACACGTTCGGTACTCGACGAAGACCTTCCTCTCCCTTGTTCCAGTAGGCAGCGGAGGTTGTAGCACTCTCCTCGTGATTCTGGCAGCACAACGGCGTGGTACTGGAAGTAGAGGGGAGATCTCACAGGGCTTCGCCTTAAGCCGGGGCGAGTATGGTTGACTATGAGAGAGCTCCTCGGCGATCTAGGGTTTAGACACACCAAGGAGGAGGCTTGGCCGGCGGCTAGGGTTAGCTAGGTGGCGGCGGCTTGCCCTAGGGCGGCGGCGGCTGCAGGAGGGCCGGCGGCTTAGGGCTAGGGTTTGCGGGTGGAGGTGTTGGGTGCTAGGAGGGGCAGCCCTGCCCCTCCTTATATAGGTGGAGGGGGCGCGCCAGGGGAGGGGAGTCCCTCCCCAACTCGGTTTCCCAAGGGGGCCGGCGGTGGAGGGGAGGAACTCCTCCCCAACTCGGTTTCCACCTTCCCCTCCACTTCCCAAAATAGCCGTTTGACTTTTCAAATTGGCGTTTGACTTTTCAAACTAGGATTTGATTAAACCCTTTATTTTGTTCAGCGATGACACCTAGTACATGATGCAATCATTCCAACTTGGTATGATACATTCATGTACCCTTCCCCTTCGGAGTGCCAGACATTCCGGAACCTTCTAGAACATTCCCGATGAAAACACCGGAACCATTCTCCAACCCCGAAACAGGACTTTCCTTATATGAATCCTATTCTCCGGACCATTCCGGATCTCCTCGTGATATCCCGGATCCCATCCGAGACTCCGAACAACATTCGGACTCTTACTCATCATTCCATAACTACTCAAACAACATCGAATCCTTAAGTGTGTCTCCCTACGGTTCCTGAACTATGCGGACATGATCGAGACACTTCTCCGAAAATAACCAATAGAGGAATCTGGAAATTCATATGGCTGCCACATATTTCTACGATTACTTTGCGATCGAATGAACCACTTACATACGATACCAATTTCCCTTTGTCTCATGATAGTTTACTTATCCGAGGTTATGATTGTCGGTATCTCTACATACCTAGTTCAACCTCGTTACTGATAAGTACTCTTTTCTCGTTCCCGTGATATGTTATCCCTTGTGAGCTAGTCACATGCTTGCAAGCTAATTGGATGACATTTCACCGAGAGGGCCCAGAGTATATCTATCCGTCATATGGATGGACAAATCCCACTCTTGATCCAGGTGTCTCAACCAATACTTTCCGAACACTCAATGCCACCTTTATAGCCACCCAGTTACGGTGTGGTGTTTGATGTCATCAAAGCATCCTTCCGGTGAAGGTGATATGCATGATCTCATGGTCGAAGGAATTAGGTTACTATGTATCAGAAAGCATATAGCAATTGAACTATTAAAATGACTTGATCTTTATGCTACGCTTATCTATAGGAGTATGTCCACCATATCATTCTCCTAACGATATGATCTTGTTGTTAACAACATCTCAATGTTCATGATAGGGAAACCACAATCATTTATTAACCAACAAGCTAGTATTATAAAGAGGCTTTACTAGGGACTCTATTTTAGTTTACAAATCACACACGTATTAATGTTTCCTTGTTAATACTATTATAGCATGAATGTAAACATTTATCATAAACACAAAGATATAATAATAACTACATTTATTGTTGCCTCTAAGGCATATCTCCAACAGTAGCAGGGCCTCACATGGCTTGTAGCAAAAAAGTCGTCGCCGTAGAGCACGCCGTCACCGGCAAGGAAGAGGTCTCTTGTTGTAGCAAGAGTTGCCAACTGTTGTAGCAGAGCGCCGCTGCCGGGCGTAGCAGCGCCACCGCCCATGTAGCAAAGCGTCGTCGACGGCCGTAGCAGCCCCACCGCCCTTGTAGAAGATTGCCGCTGCCCTGGTAGCAGAGCACCGCCGCCATCGGTAGCAAAAGCCACCGCCCATGGTCGCAGAGGGTCTCCACCCCTTGTAGCAAGCGCCACCACCTGTTGTAGCAAAGCGTCCGCACCCGTGTAGCATGTCCGCTGCGCCCGGTAGCAGGTCCGCCACGCCGCTGTAGCAGGTCCGTCGCGCCGCTGTAGCAGGTCCGCCATGCCCCTGTAGCAGGTCCGCCGCGCCCATGTAACAGCTCCGCCGCGCCCCTGTAGCATCAGGAAGAACCGGTGGGATCAGTAGTTCGGTGGCGCCGGGAACCAGCAGCGAGAGCCCTTGCGGCGGCGGCGGGATCTAGTTGCCTTCGTGAGAAAAAGTAGAAGGGGGAGGGACAATTTGAGGGGAGATTGAGATGATGCAGCTGGACGAAAACATCATGGTGGTGCGATGGCCGGGGGAGGAAGGGTGGCGGCGCAGCGGTAGGAGAGGAAATGACTGGGGAAAATTCATGGATATCTGTCCCGAGGAAGAAGAGAACTCGAGGCGGGTTGTTGAGAGCAAGGAAATAGGGAGATGACGACACGATGAGGTGGGGCCAGCTCTTTTCTCTCCACGCGGCGGGACGCGTGTCAAACATTGGAGCCGGGGGACGCGACTCGCGCGATCCCCCGGGGGTATCCTATCATTTTCCATTAAGGAATGGGCAGCCCTACGCGTCCCCCGGGGGATTTGTGATTTTTATCCCCCGGGTCCCCAGCCAACCACGTGTCCTCTTTTTGATAAAAAATCCCGCTTTTGCTACAGAAAGTCTCATTTTTTCTACAACTAGTCCTGCTTTTGCTACAATGTAGCAGAAAACGGTTCGGCCTAAAAAATAGAAAATTAGTCTGGACCTCGCCGGAGATCTCGCCGGAGACCGTGTAGCAAAAACTTTACGCCATTGTAGCAAAATTACAAAACGTATGTAGCAATATTGTAGCAAATCCGACCTCGTCGGACACCTCGCCGGAGATCTCGTCGGGTACCATGTAGCAAAACCCGTGGCCGTTTGTAGCACCACCATCCGCCGCATGTAGCAAAACACGTGACCGTTTATAGCACCGGGGCATGGTCAAAGTAGACCACCGCGGGACGCATGTAGCAAACATCGACACCACACGTAGCAGTGCCACCAGTCACATGTAGCAGAACTTGAGGCCGCACATAGAAAAACCCGAGCCACTTGCAGCAATGCCCCCGCGGTGCCGTTTGTCCGTCCCCGTGCTCCAACATTGCCCCTACCGTATGCCTAGGATAAGACTCGGCGGAGATGTGAGGGCCGGCAGCGTGCGAGGGAGTCAGCGGCAACGAAGATCTGACGGCGCCATGGAGGACCTGCAGGGAGCTAGGCAGCGGCGTATCCTGGGGCCGTCGCTCTAGTGAGGTGCAGGGAGGCGTGGCGCTCCGGCGAGGTGCAGAGAGGAGCGGTGCTCCGGTGAGGTACAGCGGCGGCGGCTACAACAGCGAGGCGGCGTGGCGGAGAGAGACGTCGGCGTGTGGGGCTGCAGCTGCGAGGCGGCACTGGGTTGCAGCGGTGAGCTTGGGCAGTGGAGCATGGCAAAGGAGCTTTAGCGCATGGCCTGTTCGTGGTGTTCCTGGAGGAAGAAGATAAGTATAGGAGAGAACATGAGGCCAGTACAGTTTGTCAGGCCTACCACGTGCCTAGAGTGCGTCGTGCAGGAACAAAACGATCCGGGGGATCTTTTCGTTTAATCCCCACTGGACTAGTATCATTTTCCTTAGTGAATAGTGACTTGCAACATCGCAAGGTCTATCTGTTTTTGTTGATTGTGATGGTCTAACCTTTTCTTGTTAATAGCACGTGCCGATCTCATGCATGTTACCAATGCTAACCGTCGATCCATACGGTTGGATTAAGGACAGTGCTAGGCGTCCCCCGGGGATGGAAACTTTTCATCCCCCGGGTCCCCGGCCGTCCGATCTGGCAGATCAACGCTCATATTTGATTTCTGTTCTTTCATCTCGCTTTCGCTACAAACGGTCCCGTATTTGCTACAAACGCTACCGCTTTTGCTACATGTAGTAAAAAATAGTTTGGTCCAGAAAATACAAAAATAGTCTGGATCTCACCGGAGACCTCACCGGCGACTGTGTAGCAAAAAAGTTGTGCTAATGTAGCAAAACCCTACCTAACCGGAGACTAACCGGAGACCTAGCCGGAGACTTTCGCCACGAGAACTCGTCGGAGACTTTGTAGCAAAAACACTGCGTTGTAGCAAAATCATAAATCGTGTGTAGCAAAAAAAAATCAGTTGTAGCAAAAAGACTGTCGACAGAGAACACGATGTCGCCGAAGAAGACGTCATGTTGCCTCTCTATAGCAAGGCTTTTGTGCCCCTGTAGCAGGGCTTCGAACCGTTTGTAGCAAAAACACAAGGTCCACTTGTAGCACTGCCGCAGACCCCGGTAGCAAACCTCGATGTCGTTCTTAGCACCGTTGTCGACCGTATGTAGCAAGTCTTAGCGCCGTATGTAGCAACCTCGGTGGTCTTCGGTAGAAATTTTAGTGGCCCCGTGTAGCAAAAAATGTGGGAAGACAGCCATCGTGAACAGCAGCGACCACATACCCCGCTGGGGGCGAGCTTTCCATGGAGGCACGGCATGATAGAGACGCATCAGCCGAGCTCCCTGGGACGGCGACCATGGCGGATGGCCTCCATCTCCCTGGAGCCGCTGGGGGATGTGGCGGCGAGAGCTGAGGTGCTGCAGCGACAGGGGTCGTGGCGGTGTGCGGCGCAGGCGGGGCTGGCTGCAGCGGCTGGAGGACATGGCGGCGCGCGGCTCGGCGGCGCGACCTGCAAACGCGGACGACGCGGAAGCAGCGGCAGGCACGCGCGATAGCAGCGGGAATGGATCTGACGGGACGTGCAGCGAACACGAAGCGATTTTGTTGTTTCGTGGGGGCCAGTGTGGAACGCGGAATACGAGCGACCTGGGGGATCGAACGCAGCGATCCCCGGGGGGAATCCTATCGTTTTCCTTAGGCCTTGTTCGGTTTAGCAGGGTTGGAAGAGGATTGAAAAGTATTGGGGTGGATCAAATTCCATGTAAGTCAAAATCCCTCCTAATCCACCTTATTCCACTCCAATCCTCTTAAGAAGAGTATTAACCGAACATAGCCTTAAGGAATTACGTGGCCAACTTGGCCGTCCGGGGATTGATTGGATCGCCGCAATTCAGGAATTACTTTTACAGAAACTACTACTAAACATGGAAAGAATAAGGTGCGAGGTGAAGCACGTCGCGAAACTTGCCAAAATAATTCGCCATGAACCCTTGATAAATACCACACTTTTACCGGACGGAAATCGATCAACACATATAGCCAAAATAGTTGGCTTCTTCCTCAATCTCGCCCGATCGATCGACTGAATCGAGCGAGATGATGTTGCCGACTCAATCTCGCCGCCCGCACAACCACTGGTCCAAGGCCGTGAGCCTGCTGCTCCGTCTGGTGGCCGTCATGCTGGCTGTCGGGGCGGCCGGCATATTGGGTTCCTCATCATGCGAGGGCAAAGCCCCTGACTCCGGCGACGTCATATTCACCTACACCTACACGCACTTCGGCGCCTTTGTGTTCTTCATCGGGTGCGGCATCACGGCAACCATCCTAGAGGGGGCGGCGATCTACCTGCAGAGCCGCCTCGAAGAGGCCGCCGCCGCCGCCAACAAAACGGTGATGGAGAGGGAGGAACAAGAGGAGGAGCAGGGGAGGACTGCCGCCGCCACCGTGCTGCTTGTGGTGGACCTGCTTGTGCCGTTTCTGCTCTTCTCTGGGACGGGGGCAGCCTACCTGACGAGCAAGGTCAACAAGGTCTACCGCGACAACATCGGCGCATGCACCGTGTTTTCCAGCCAGGTGGAGATGGCCGAGATGCTGTCACTCGCCGCCTGCATCGCCGCCGTCATCGCGTTCGCCTTAGTTTATAGGCTCAACTAATCTCAATATATGGATGTCAGGCCGGGCACAACCACGTGGTCGTAGTAGTATGCAATATATATGCACCAGTTTTTACTTTTTGTTTGATTTCAACTCCCAAGTATACTTATGAAAGTGTGTCGCACGAGTCTTGTTTATCGTCATGAATTTCAAATATAAGGGTTTGTTATAAACTGAGACTTTGAACAGTATAAGATTTTAGGTTGTAATATGATGGTGGTTTTACTTTCTTATTCTCATCTCGACGCAGTATCGGTCATGCGTGAGCCTCTCGTCCTCTGTACCAGAGCTTTTACACCTTGAAGTCTGCGAAGGCGGAAGAGGAGGGGCGTCGGGGAAGCGGCGTCGAGCGCCTAGGAGTTTATCATGAATTTAAAATATATAAGGGTTTGTTATAAACTGAGACTTTGAATATTACATAAAATACAGCATGATATTTTGAGTTGTAATGTGATGGTGGTTTCAGTTTCTTATACGTACTCATCTCGACGCACTTGCCCTCTGTACCAGAGCTTTGATACACCTCGAAATCCGCCAAGGTGGAAACCTTCGTGTCTTGCTGAACTGGTTGGTTCTTACTAGATGTACAAGATCCGGAGGTGCATATAAGAAGGGAGCGGAGCACGCGGTTGTTTTGTGGAAAATCGTGTTCGAGGTAATACCTACGCCAACATATCCAACCATGCTGACTTCATAACCGAAACAAACACCAACATATCTTCGTTCACGCATATGTCACCAATCACCAGAAACCGGAGTACCAAAAAACATGCATTTTGGTGGGTGTTTGTTACCCTGGCCCCAATTGTGGTGGTTTTTGGTAATTTACTCCCAGAAACCGTGAAACAAATTTATTGCTAGCAAGCTATATTTGAAAACTATTGGCAAATATAAGTACATAGTACTAATAGATATATATCACATCAAGACAAGTTCACATGCACAAAATACAAAGTTTAACACAAACAAATAGTTGGCATCTTAACACATTAAGCCATGCACATCACAGAAGGGTTATAACTAGGCAAACGACAGCATTTTCAACGATGAAGTTGAAGACGCAGATTGTTCCTGTTGGAGATATGCCCTAGAGGCAATAATAAATGTAGTTATTATTATATCTTTGTGTTTATTATAAATATTTACATTCATGCTATAACAGTATTAACCAGAAACAATAATACTTGTGTGATTTGTAAACTAAATTAGATTCCCTAGTAAAGTCTCTTTATAATACTAGCTTGTTGATTAATAGATGATCATGGTTTCTTGATCATGAACATTTGAGATGTTGTTAATAACAAGGTCATATCATTAGGAGAATGATATGATGGACATACTCCTATAGATAAGCGTAGCATAAAGATCAAGTCATTTTAATAGTTCAATTGCTATAAGCTTTCTGATACATAGTAACCTAATTCCTTCGACCATGAGATCATGCTTATCACCATCATCGGAAGGATGCTTTGATGACATCAAACACCACACCGTAACTGGGTGGCTATAAAGATGGCATTGAGTATTCGGAAAGTATGGGTTGAGACACATGAATCAAGAGTGGGATTTGTCCATCCATATGACGTATAGATATACTCTGGGCCCTCTCGGTGGAATGTCATCCAATTAGCTTGCAAGCATGTGACTGGCTCACAAGGGATCACATACCATGGGAACGAGAAAAGAATACTTATTGGTAACGAGGTTGAACTAGGTATGCAGAGATACCGACGATCAAAACCTCGGATAAGTAAACTATCGTGAGACAAAGGGAAATTGGTATCGTATGTAAGTGGTTCATTCGATCGCAAAGTAATCATAGAAATATGTGGGAGCCATATGAATTTTCAGATTCCTCTATTGGTTATTGTTCGGAGAAGTGTCTCGATCATGTCCGCATAATTCACGAACCGTAGGGAGACACACTTAAGGATTCGATGTTGTTGAGTAGTTATGGAATGATGAGTAAGAGATTGAATGTTGTTCGGAGTCTCGGATAGGATCCGGGATATCACGAGGAGATCCGGAATGGTTCGGAGAATAAGATTCATATAAGGAAAGTCCTGTTTCGGAGTTGGGGAATGATTCTGGTGTTTTCATCGGGAATGTTCTAGAAGGTTCCGGAAGGTCCGGCACTCCAGAGGGGAAGGGTATATGAATGTGTCATAACAATGTGGAATGGTTGCATCATGTACTAGGTATCATGGCTGGGCAAAATAAAGGGAGAAATCAAATCCTAGTTTGAAAAGTCAAACGCCAATTTGAAAAGTCAAACGGCAGTTTTGCTTGGTGGAGGGAGAGTAGGAAACCTACTTGGGGAGGAGTTCCTCTCCCTCCACCCGCCGGCCAAGGAGGCCGACTTGGAGGAGGACTCCCTCCCCCTTGGCCGCGCCCTCCCACCTATAAAAGAAGGGGCAGGGCTGCCCCTCTTCCCTACACCCAACACCACCCAAACCCTAGCCCTAGCCTCCGGCCACCACAAGTCGTCGCCGCCCTAGGGTTTCCTCCTAGCCGCCGAGTTGGGTCTCTCCCCAAGCCCTAGCCGCCGGCCAAGCTTCCTCCCTTGGTGCCTCTAAACCCTAGATCGCCAAGGCCTCTCTCATAGTCCACCATACTCGCTCCGGCTTAAGGCGAAGCCCTGCGAGATCTCCCCTCTAGTTTCGGTACCACGCCGTCGTGCTGCCGGAATCACGAGGAGAGAGCTACAACCTCCGTTGCCTGCTGGAACAAGGGAGAGGAAGGTCTTCATCGAGTACCGAACATGTGAACGACTGTGGAAGCGCTGCCGGAACGCAGCGCCGGAAGGATCGTCTACGCGATCTTCAGATCGGCAAGAGTACGACTACATCACCCACGAGAATCTGCTCTCGTTAACCGCTTTGGAATCTTCGAGGGTGAGTTCCTCTATAGACTCGTTGCTACAATCTAGTAGATAGATCTTAGCTTGTTTGTTTGCATGCGGTAGAAAATTTTTGTTTTCCATGCTACGAACCCCTACAGTGGTATCAGAGCCGTGTCTATATGTAGATCTGTTGCACGAGTAGAACACAATGGTCATTATGGGCGGTGGTGCTTTTATTATCAATTGCTTCTTGTGTACTTTTCATCTTGCGGTATGATGGGATGAAGCGGCCCGGGCTAACCTTACATGACATCGTTTCTGCGAATTGCTGCGAGGTTTCTCCCATGAATTAGTTGCACATAATTGCTGCGAGGTTTCTCCCAAGCCCGTAGCCCGTGAGGACTACTCACTCATAACGAATAGATCTAGGATATAAAATATTGTGCAAAATAGTTAGATTGAAATCAAATATTGTTACAACGGTCAGCGAATCACAAGGAGATCTAAAGTACAAAACAATGGCTATGGCTAATGGAGGGGATGGATGATAGAGGTGATGAACAATGGATGAACGATGGTGTGTATCTCCTTTGTTGATGTTGACATGTAATCTGAGAATGGCGGCCCTCTCTCTGGCTGGAGTCTCAAAATATATAGGCGTCTTCATGAAAGTTGTAGGGTTTGACGAGACGAAGCCTTCGCCACCTGGTACGAGGGGACGGAATGGGCGGGCTCTGCCCGTACCAGTGGTTGTTATGCTTGCTGACACCTAGGAATGGCTTCCCAATTACTTGTCCGTGTGAACTTTTTTAAACACCTTCATTATGACTCATGATTTCGCATTAAAAGTCATGATTTCCTGTACAATATAATTTAAAGCAAGATTTTGTATATCTTTATAATTATTAGTCATTAGTGTCAAGGATTGAGAGTTTATTGTCAATTGCTTGACTAAACAATGTTTTAACGCGGTGGAAGATGGATAATTTTGGAGCCATCGGGCGTCTTCTCCAATAAAGTCTTGCCAGTTTCAACTCCATCTCGACAGCAACATCGACAAGCTTGTGGGAGTGGTCTGGTCCTCAAGGACTTCTGGCTGTGGGGATCTTCATATTGTCAAGGAGCTTCATCGGCGGTTCATCCTTCTTCTGTGTCTCTAGGACGGGTGTGGCCTTCTAGGCCTGTTCGGCGACTTTCCGTCGGCAACCAACAACACCAGGCCGACTCTCGGAGGAGTGGCAGTAGCGGTGCGCCATCGACATAGTCTAGAGATTGAAGATGAAGGGCATCTCATTGATTTCGATGTAATTTTTGTTTTTGTTGAGGTATTTTTTATTGTTCGCTTTTCTTTTAATGCCACGGTCCCACTTTTTAGGCTCGACTTGGTCCCTCCCCTTCACGGGCCGAGCCCAGCTCGGGGCGAGCCACCTCTGGACTGGGCCGAGCCAAAAGCTCGCCAGCTCGTGTTCACCCTCAGCCATGGCCACCGGCGAGTTTCCGCCGAAGGAGTCCGCTGCAAGGCCACTGCCAGACGACGGTGTCGACGCTGCCATCCTCAAACGATGGTCGTGCTGGCCACTCGCGGTGGGGGCGCCGCTTCCCGTGCTGATGGTCGGCTGCCCTGTGCAGGAAGCTCACTGAAAGTCGTCGATGGGCCAGGTTGCGGTCATCGTCGACCTCTCAAAATAAGTGACTTGAGTTTGTATAGATTTGTATGTATCTAGAAATGTTTTACTAGTATATAGATGCATGGGAATTTAAACAAACCCAAGTCTCTTATTTTAAGACAGAGGAAGTATAAATTTTTACTATATTAGCACTAATTTTTTTTGCTTGCTCATAATTAAACCATGCATCCATTGTGGTATATGGAATTTCTCAGGAGGCCTTGACGTTTTATGAGCTCCCAATGTCCGATAGTTTCCACCACAGAGATGGAAAACTCTTGTTTGGGTAGAGTTAAACTATTGTCCGCATGCAGCTCAGCTTATAAACTCTTGTGGGACACGTCCGTCCTGTCCTGCTACCGGTTCCTACTTTGTTTCCCAAGTTCGTATTCTATTCGTATTCTATACGTACGTGACGACCTACTCCTGCCTGAAATTCAGAAAAGAAAGGCCGACGCCAGGCGTGGCCGTCGTCCAGTCCCCATGGGCATGGCGACGAGGCTGCTGCTCCGCTCATTCCGGTTCCGGCGGCCACCTCCGCCCACAGCTCATCCTGCCAGCTCCTCCCACGTTGGAACCGACCTCCCACACCACCTCCTCCGCCGCTCGCCGCCACCGCCTCTTGGAGGAGTACCGGCCAACATCCGGTGGTTTGGAAGACGATCACAATCATCCTCATCGTCGTCCAAGGCGGCGTGGCCTGGCGCTAACATGCTTTCCGCATCATTGGTTTCAGCTTCTGCCGGCCTTCTCAGTGATCACCTCAGTAACCAAGAATCGCCGCCCAAGGTGCCTCATGACCACGAGAACAAGGTGTGCACCGACGCACTTGTCGCCCTCAATATCCTGTGAGTCAACTCCTGTTTGTATACTGCTCCATCCATCCCAAAATAGTCTCGGATTTATCAAAATTTGAATAAATTTAGACACTATTTAGTATATAAATTTATCTAAATTTTAGAAAACTTGAGGCATCTATTTTAGGACGAAGGGAGTATTATATATATATATACGACAGGACTATTCAGAAACACCCCCTTAAGAGGTTCCTAGATAAGCTTATTCAGGAACCCCCACCTAACTACCCTCCCCCATCTAACCACTTTCTTCCTCGTCACATCTAACCCCCCACGCCGCCGACCTCATCTGCCCCCAGCGCCGTCGGCATCCTCCGCCCCGGGAGCCGCCCGCCGGCCTCCTCTACACCAGTCACCGCCGCGGCCTCCTCCGCACCAGGCATCGCTGCACCCTCCTCCCCGCGTGCCACCGTGGAATCCTCCGCCCCGCGTGTAGCCGGCCTCCTCCATGCTCACCTCACCCGCACGTCGCCGACCTCCTCCGCCCTACTCGCCTTCGGCCTCCTCCGCACCAGGCGCCACCGTGCCCTCCTCCTCGCGCGCCACCGCAGCCACCTCCGCCCCACGCGTATCCAACCTCCTTTGCGCCCTCCTCCCCCGTGCGTGGCCAGCCTCCTCCGCCCAGCGTGCCGTCAGGAAGTTAACTAGTAGAAAAAAGGAGTTAACTTGTACAGACGGGGAAGTTAAGAAGGGTCGCAGAAGTTAACTTGCACATGCGGAAGTTAACATTTAGTCCGCGAAAAAACACACACAAAATCGATTGTCCGTCAAAAAGTTAACTAGCATAGAAAGAGGGGGTTAACTTGTACACACGGGACAGCTAAAATATTTACGAAAGCTAACTTGCATAGGTGAAAGTTAAGAAAGAGGTAGTTAACTTGCGCACATGAGGAAGTTAACTTACACAGTGAAAGTTAACATTCATTATTACTGTTACATACTGAAAGTTAACTTAGAAAGAAAAAGAAGTTAACTCGTGCTCGTCTGGAAGTTAACAGAGGGTTTCTGGTGTTCACGTGAACAGTAACAGCGAGTTCTTGAATAATAGAGTTTTAGAAAACATGGAAAATCGATGCTCCGTCAGGCAGTTAACTAGCATAGAAAAGGTAGTTAACTTGCGCACATGAGGAAGTTAAGAATGGTCGTGGAAATTAACTTACACAGTGAAAGTAAACATTCACTATTACTGTTACATTTTGGAAGTTAACTTAGAAAGAAAAAGTTAACTCGTGCTCGCCTAGAAGTTAACAAAGGGTTCCTGATGTTCACGTGAATAGTAATATGGGTTCCTGAATAGTTATTCAGAAAGTGGTTCTTGAATAGCAGAGCTATATATATAATCAAAAATTGTATATTATGGACCTACATTTCAAACGGATCTCATGGCACTAATTATGTGTCGTTTTGTCAATTTTTGTTAACTTTGATTTTAGGAGAAACATTAGAAATACACTTAATTATATTTATGAACAGAAGGAGTAGTTTTGACTATTTTTCTTTTAAACGTGTCAAATTAAGGGTTCACATCGTGGACCTAGCTAGCGACCAAAAGAAAGCTTGTTGCCTGGGGAGCCAAGGTACGTCCCGGCCGGCGGTAGACTGAAAACTGTGATATATCTTATTATCATCCATCTAATGTTGAATGCAGCACTGATTTACTAAAAAATCCATAGGTCAACCACCTGGTCAGCCAAGGGCCACTACAGGAAAGAAATAAGGTGCAGACGGCCGGCCGGCTACGCCGACGGCCAAATGTCGGGGCCGTCGAAGGGTTACCGGCCCGACGGTGGCCCTCGGCATAGGTACAGCCCTCAGCGTAGCCCCAGTTTAGACACGGCGATGGAAACGGCGTTAGGCAGACAGGCTGTGCCGACGGCCTGCTCTTTAAATTTTTTTGTTTGATCTGTGCCGACGGCTTAGCCGTCGGCGTAGGCCTTCCAGATTGTTTTCCTTTTATCTCATTATTTTTTGAAAAAATCATAACTAAATCATTCTAATTCAGAAAAATACAAATAATATATTAAAATTTCCAAAAACCTATCTATCTACACTAAAATATTACACATTTATAAAAAAAATATGTGAAACATAAAACATTATATGTAGTTTAAAACGGGCATTATAAATTAAAAAACGATCCAAACAACGTGAAACCTTCGCGTGATGTCATATTATGTGACATAGTTAGAAGGAAAAATATCAAACTTGGTATATTGATTATATCTCAAAAAACCTTCACAAAATGACCTATCTCGTTCGAGGTTTCTTGACTTTCGGGTCAAATGACCAATGTTATGGCTAGAATGAAGGCATAGTTTGTGATAATGTGTCCATATTGTGCATAAGTGTGCATCATGGGATGGCGAACAATGTTTCAGGAGGAAGTTTTCCTTTTCGTCGCACCAAAAAGCCGATTTACATTTTCCGAGTATAAAAAGCGGACGATTTTGTGAAGCAACCACCAAATGGCTAATTCAAAATACTACCGTCACATTTTTACAAAAATATTAGACCACCTTACATGGATAATGTCATAACATGGGGATCTCAAACATTTCCGTCTATCCCTGGTGAAAAAGACAAATTCCTGCCGAATCGGCACGAAGTGGGTCAGATATGAACTACAGTTACATGATCGGATGCTCATGATTTTTTACAAAAATCATTTTTAGGTTCAAAATATGTTGTTTCATCATAGATCCACTTCAAGTTTAGCGAGTCTCAGCCCCGAGCTAAGAATCTTCATGCCCGCACTTCGACAAAGTTTAACGATAGTTTAAAACGGGCATTATAAATTTAAAAATGATCCAAACAACGTGAAACCTTCGCGTGGTGTTATATTATGTGACATAGTTAGAAGGAAAAATATCAAACTTGGTATATTGATTATGTCTCAAAAAACCTTCACAAAATGACCTATCTCGTTCGACGTTTCTTGGCTTTCGGGTCAAATGACCAATGTTATGGCTAGAATGAAGGCATAGTTTGTGATAATGTGTCCATATTATGCATAAGTGTGCATCATGGGATGGCGAACAATGTTTCAGGAGGAAGTTTTCCTTTTCGTCGCATCAAAAAGCCGATTTCCATTTTCCGAGTGCAAAAAGCAGACGGTTTTGTGAAGCAACCACCAAATGGCTAATTCAAAATACTATCGTCACATTTTTCAAAATACTAGACCACCTTACATGGATAATATCATAACAGGGGGATCTCAAACATTTCCGTCTATCCCTGGTGAAAAAGAAAAATTCCTGCCGAATCGGTAGGAAGTGGGTCAGATATGAACTACAGGTACATGATCGGATGCTCATAATTTTTTACAAAAATCATTTTTAGGTTCAAAATATGTTGTTTCATCATAGATCCACTTCAAGTTTAGCGAGTCTCAGCCCCGAGCTAAGAATCTTCATGCCCGCCCTTCGACAAAGTTTAACGGTAGTTTAAAACAGGCATTATAAATTCAAAAACGATCCAAACAACATGAAACCTTCGCGTGGTGTCATATTATGTGACATAGTTAGAAGGAAAAATATCAAACTTGGTATATTGATTATGTCTCAAAAAAACCTTCACAAAATGACCTATCTCGTTCGAGGTTTCTTGGCTTCCGGGTCAAATGACCAATGTTATGGCTAGAATGAAGGCATAGTTTTTGATAATGTGTTCATATTGTGCATAAGTGTGCATCATGGGATGGCGAACAATGTTTCAGGAGGAAGTTTTTCTTTTCGTCGCACCGAAAAGCCGTTTTCCATTTTTTGAATGCAAAAAACGGACGGTTTTGTGAAGCAACCACCAAATGGCTAATTCAAAATACTACCGTCACATTTTTCAAAAATACTAGACCACCTTACATGGATAATGTAATAACAGGGGGATCTCAAACATTTCCGTCTATCCCTGGTGAAAAAGACAAATTCCTGCCGAATCGGTAGGAAGTGAGTCAGATATGAACTACAGGTACATGATCGGATGCTCATGATTTTTTACAAAAATCATTTTTAGGTTCAAAATATGTTGTTTTATCATAGATCCACTTCAAGTTTAGCGAGTCTCGGCCCCGAGCTAAGAATCTTTATGCGTGTCATTTTAAACGGGCAAATGAAATTATGATAAGAATCACGGCATAGTTTGTGATAAGTTGATATTGATATCATATTTGGATTCCTCTCATTTTTTTAATCAATTTAGACATATTATTTGCCGAATTCCGATTTACAGATTTAAAGATATTAATTATTTCATATTTAATAAAAAATACAAAAAAATAAAATCTTTATATTTTTATTTGAATTCAATAATATTTTTACTTATTCATTGTTGTTTACTTAAATAATTGCTTATAATTTCAAAAAATAGAACCATGTGACATGATGATATAAGTGTTAATATGAATGATATCATAGTATTGACAACAATGTGTAAATTGCTTTGCAAGAAAAGATTTTGAAGGAACGAGGAAGTTAAGCGTGCTAGAACTGGAGTAGTGCTAGGGTGGATGACCGAAAGAGAACTTTGACTAAGACTGTAATTTAATCAATTATTAACTATAAATAGGGTTAAAATTATTAAAGTGAGAGATTAAGGAATCAAACAATTCAAAGATTAAAAAAATAAAAAAAGTATATATTTTAGGCTATGCCGACGGCCTGGCCGTCGGCGTAGCTCCAGACTGGACCGTTATCGAATACGGCCGTTGACTGACATACGGGGCCCGCTGAAAGACGCTATGCCGAGGGAGAATGGTTGTGCCGACGGCCACAGAGCTGTGCCGACAAGGACGTATGCCGAGGGGGCTACGCCGACGGTCACCATCGGCACAGGGTATGGAGACGCTGCACGACGTCCTCTATATACGGAATTGGTGGTGGCAGCGGCGAGCCGTGGCGGAGGAGACCGGCTGCCGGAGTGGAGGACGCCTGACGGAGCGGAGCAGCGTCGCTGTCGCCATTGCCATGGTGCGATCGATCGGCCTGTACGTACCCGCAGGCGTGCAACTAGCTAGCTAGCTATAGCCTTTCATTCGATCGAGATTGTACGTGTAACATTGTTGTCTTGCTAATTTAATTTGCTTTGGGAGGAGGACTCTTGGAAATAATCTAAACTGAAAGACAAGAAGTGGCAAGAGTCTACGACATGCATGCTCGTAATGAATATGGTCTCTCCGTCGACAAAAAGAGAATGTTTGGACAAAACACTACAGGAAACGGGCGGCCAGCGCTCGTCTGCGTAGCCCCCAATTGCCGTTGGCGTACATAACCCCGTCGGTGTAGACTCCTAGGCCGACGGCTCTATGGAGCCGTCCGTGTATGCACCAGCGGCATACGGGTCTCTAAGGCCCACTTAGAAACCTGACGGCCGTTAGCTCCAGCTAGAATACGCCGTCGGCCCAGACTGCCACATGTCGTCTCTGCGGGCTCCTGTGAGGCCCTTATGCTGATGGCCTTGCTGTCGATCTAGGTAGGCTGCTACGCCGACGGCTTTCCGTGGGCCATCGGCCCAGGTCTCGGCTCGCGGGCCAGGTTGGCTGCTATGCCAATGGTCTTCCCGTTGGTCCAAAAGCTAACTGTTCCATATGGTAAAGCCTACGTCGACGTCGGCGTAGATGCTGTCATTTTTTTATATTTTCTTTTTTGGTTCGTTCCCTTCCCCGCATATTTAAAATTCCCGCAGCCCACAATGCATATCCCTGTATTTCAGGCACAATATACAGCAGATGCACATCGACACAAACATAATATCATAACCATCCAAATAGCATAGCTAAATCATCAACATAGGTACATCATCATCCAAATAACATAGGTAGTATCGATATAAAAGGAACAAGTTCCCTACACCTTCAGAGAGTCTGAGCTTATGTCTCCCGGCGCGAATACAGGCGAACAACGGCACAGAGCAGCCGTCGTCGAATCACCACCTAAAGAAGGAGAAGCACCAGGAGTACCACGCTCGGTGTGAACCGGTGTCATCGCGCGCGACAAAGTCGGAGAGGCAGAAGCACGACCAAAGGGTCCAGTCCTAGAGCATCATGTTCCATACATGTTTGATCCGTAGTTAGCAACCACCAAGGCAAAGGAAAGCGGTAATAACTGGTTTGGCAAATAACTTATGGGGGTCCCTGAGTAGAAGGTCAAAGCGAATTCGTCCTTCGATGGGAAGATTGGCTGCAGCCGGTCCTAGCTGGTCGGTAGCAGATCCCACTCTAGTGGCATAAAACTTCTCTTCAGCCTGCAAGATAGTTTAGATGTGAGGCGTTGCAGAAATAAAGGTTTAAACTAGGGAAAGTGAGACTTATCATCTTTTGCAAAAATAAAGGTTGAAACCTATAGCATCGCGACACTCTACCCACTCCTCGTAGGCCGCTCAGGTTTGCATCCACGCCTCAAGCACCACCAAATTTTCCTCAGGAGCGGTCTTGTAGGCCACCTCCAAAGAAGGCCACAATTTCAAAAATAATGAATTTCGTCAACTTAGCCACTCCAGAACGAATGTCGGCAAGAGGATGGAAATGAGAAAAACTTACATCGTTACAAGCTCGGGAAGGCCGTTGAGGAAGCAGGATAGCGGGATCATCGGCGATGACGGTATCCTTGATCCGCGTGAGGCTCAAAGAAGGAATTTGTGGGGTCACCCTATCAAGAACATTCAAAGGGCTGCGCTCCCGGTCACACCCCGACACGACCAATGCTCTCTTGTCGGTCTCCTCAGATCTAGGGTCTTCCACCTCTAGATGAAACCCGGTGAACGTCGAGAGGTAGTTAGCACCATCCTCCTTGGCAGCGATGTAGAACTCCACAAGCGAGGGATGAGGCTGGGACAGATTGGGCCTCTTTTGCTTCATCCTTTCACATACTTCAAAGTCGGAAACAAGCCTCCCTAGATGTTGTGCCTCGTGCATCGCCAAATAGATGTTATGCGTACCAAGTAGGAACATGATGGAAAATAAATGCAGGTTGTTCCATGTATTACTATACCATCTTAGCCTTGAAGCGATCATGGTTGAAGTGTTCCGCACAATGTGTCCCCCCGAGCCGTGGTTTGCCTTGTTTCTCTTGCTCAAGGTGTTGAACTCAGGGTCTTCCCCGCTCCACCTCGCCGTTAACGCCTCACATGCGTCTTCCTTACCATCGGCCCACGCGGGCATAACCTAAATATCAATACTCGTTTTAAGAACGGATAATGCAGTTGCAACTTAGCAACATCTTATTGACAATTTACTTACCCTACCATAATCTTCCTCAGGCATTTTTGGTTGTTCCTTCACATTCACATGCTTTGGAGGCCTTTTTCCCAACTTCTCGGAGTTGTATTGATTGGTGTAGGGATGCTTTGAAATCTTCATAAAACTATGACGATTTTGTCAACAATCACTATTAGAAGGTTATAGAATAAATGATTCCGCTGCTTGGATATTGGCCTATGACCACCAGTCATGTACAAGCTCGCATGTCGGGTTAGCGTACATAAAAATTGACAGATAAAGACACGTAAAAAGATGGACATATGGACTCGCCATATAGTCAAAAATTAACATATGAAAAATCACACGTAGGCGTAAAATAATGATGTGGTTAACCAGTTATTTAAATGTATTATATTTTAGACGCTATAAAGATTTAAGTTGATCATAATTTTCTACAAATAAAGTCCTAAGTTATGTCACACACGTTATGACAATTTTGTCTATTAATATTACGACATTTTTTGACCAAAATCGTCGTGATTTCATAAGGTTTTGGCCCTCCCAACTGGCTTATGACCATTAGCTTTGAAATCGTCATACACCTATAACGATTTTGTTGACGGTCATTATTAGATGGTCATAAAATAACAGATTTTGTTGCTTGAATATTGGCGTATTCCCACGAGTCATGTATGAGCTTGCATGTCAGGTTAGCATAAATAAAAATTGACAGATAAAACATGTATATAAAAATGGACACATGAACTCGCCACATAGTCAAAAATTAACACATAAAAAATCGCACATAGACGTAAAATGATCATGTGGCTGACCAGTTATTTAAATCCATTTTATTTTAGACACTACGACGATTTAATTTGGTCATAATTTGCTACGAATAAGGTCTTGAGCCGTGTCACATACGTTACGACGATTTTGTCTATTAATCTTACAACATTTTTCATCAAAATTTTCATAATTTCATAAGGTTTTTCCCTCCAAACCGGCTTACGGCCATCGGGTTTGAAATCGTCATAGAACAATGACGATTTTTGTCGACAGACACTCTTACAAGGTCATAGAATAAGTGAATAACATATTCAGCTGCTTGAATATTGTCATATGCCCACATGTCATATATGAGATCACGTATCAAGTTAGCGTAAATAAAAATTGACAGATAAAGACACGTAAATAAAAATGGACACATGGACTCGCCACACGGTCAAAAATTAACACATAAAAAATTGCATGTAGGCATAAAATGACGATGTGGCTGACCGGTTAATTTAAATCTATTTTATTTTAGGCGCTATGACGATTTAGTTTGGTCATAATTTGCTACAAATAAGGTCCTAAGTTGTGTCACACACGTTATGACGATTTTCTCTATTAATATTATGACGTTTTTGATTGAAATAGTCGTAATTTCATAAGGTTTCGTCCCTTCCAACCGGCTTATGACTATCGGGTTTGAAATCGTCATATAAATATGACGATTTTATCGACGGTCACTACTAGAAGGTCATTAAATAACAAATTCCGCTGCTTGAATATTGGCATATGCCCACCTGTCATGTACGGGATCACGTGTCAGGTTCGCATAAATAAAAATTAACAGATAAATATACGTAAATAAAATGGACACATGGACTCACGACATAGTTAAAAGTTAACACATAAAAAATCAATGTAGGCGTAAAATGATGATGTGGTTGACCGGTTATTTAAATCTATTCTACTTTAGATGCTATGAAAATTTAATTTGGTCATAATTTGCTAATAATAAAGCCCTAAGTTGTGTGACACACGTTATGACCATTTTGTCTAATAACATTATAATGTTTTGATTGAAATCATCGTGATTTCATAAGGTTTTGGCCCTCCCAACTGGCTTACGACCATCAGGTTTGAAATCGTCATAAAACTATAACAATTTTGACGGTCAGTATTAGAAGGTCATAGAATAGCAAATTCCGTTGCTTGAATATTGGCCTATGCCCACCTGTTCATGTACGAGCTCACGTGTTAGGTTAGCATAAATAAAAATTGAGAGATAAAACACATATATAAAAATGGACACATGGACTTGCCACATAGTAAAAATTAACACATAAAAAATCACATGTAAGCGTAAAATGATGATGTGGCTGACCAATTATTTAAATATATTCTATTTTAGATGTTATGAAATTTAATTTGGTCATAATTTGCTACAAATAAGGTTCTAAACTGTGTCACACACGTTATGACGATTTTGTCCATTAATATTTCGACGTTTTTGACCGAAATCGTCGTGATTTCATAAGGTTTCGGCCCTCCCAAATGGCTTACGACCATCGGGTATGAAATTGTCATAGAACTATGAAGATTTTGTCGAAAGTTACTATTAGAAGATCATAGAATAATAGATTCTGATGTCTGAATATTGGCATATGCCCAGCTAACATGTATAAGCTCATGTGTCGGGTTACCGCAAATAAAAATTGACACATAAAGACATGTAAATAAAAATGGACACATGGACTTGCCACATAGTCAAAAATTAACAAATAAAAAATCACACGTAGGCGTAAAATGATGATGTGGCTGACCAGTTATTTAAATCTATTATATTTTAGACGCTACAATAATTTAATTTGGTCATAATTTACTACAATTAAGGTCGTAATCTCTGTCACACACGTTATGAAGATTTTGTCTATTAATATTACGACATTTTTTACCGAAATTGTCGTGATTTCATAAGGTATTGGCCCTCCAAACCGGCTTACTACCATTAAGTTTGAAATTTTCATAGAACTATAACGATTTTGTCGACAAACACTATTAGAAGGTCATGGAATAACAGATTCCGCTACTTGAATCTTGGCTTATGCACACATGTCATGTACAAGCTCGCGTGCAGGTTAGGTTAAATAAAAATTGACAAATAAAACACGTATATTAAAATTGACACATAGACTCGCCATATAGTCAAAAATTAACACATAAAAATTCACACGTAGGTGTCAAATGATCATGTGCTTGACTAGTTATTTAAATATATTCTATTTTAGACCTTATGACGATTTAATTTAGTCATAATTTTCTACAAGTAAGGTCCTAAGTTGTGTCATGCATGTTATGACGATTTTATCTATTAATATTACGACTTTTTTTACCAAAATCGTCATAATTTCACAAGGTTTTGGCCCTCCCAATCGGCTTACAACCATCGGGTTTGAAATCGTCATAGAACTATAACGATTTTGTTGACTGTCACTATTAGTTCATAGGTTGCCAGATTACGTTGCTTGTATATTGTCCTATGCCCACCTGTCATGTATGATATTGCATGTCGGGTTAGCATAAATACAAATTGATAGATAAAGACACGTAAATAAAAATGGACACACGGACTCGCCACATAGTTAAAAATTAACACATAAAAAATTACACATAGGCATAAAATGATGATGTGGTTGATCGGTTATTTAAATCTATTCTATTTTAGACGCTATGATGATATAATTTAGTCATAAGTTGCTACAAATAAGGTCCTAAGCTGTGTGACACATGTTATGAGGATTTTGTCTATTAATATTACGATGTTTTTTATCAAAATCGTCGTAATTTCATAAGTTTTCAGCCATGCCAACCGGCTTTTGACCATCGGGTTTGAAATCGTTATAGAATTATGACGATTTTGTCCACAATCACTATTAAAAGTTCATTGAATAACAGACTTCGCATTTTGAATATTGGCCTATGCCCAACTGTCATGTACGAGATCATGTGTAAGGTTAGCATAAATAAAAGTTGATAGATAAAGACATGTAAATAAAAATGGACACATGGATTCGCCACATAGTTACAAATTAACACATAAAAAATCACAAATAGGCGTAAAATGATGATGTGGCTAACCAGTTATTTAAATCTATTCTATTTTACATACTATAGCGATTTCATTTGGTCGTAATTTGCTATAGATAAGGCCCTAAGTTGTATGTTATGAAGATTTTGTCTATTAACATTATGACTTTTTTTATCAAAATCATCATAATTATTTCATAAGGTTTTGGCTCCTCCAACCGGCTTACGACCATCGCGTTTGAAGTTGTCATAGAACTATGAAAATTTTGTCGACAGTCACTATTATATCATAGAATAAGAGATTCCGCTGTTTGAATATTGGCATATGCCCACCTAACATGTACAAGCTTGTATGTCGGGTTACCGCAAATAAAAATTGACACAAAGCCATGTAAATAAAAATGGACACATGGACTCGCCACATAGTGAAAAATTAACACATAAAAATCACGCGTAGGCGTAAAATGATGATGTGCATGACCAGTTATTTAAATCTATTATATTTTAGACGCTACAACGATTTAATTTGGTCATAATTTGCTACAATTAAGGTCCTAAGCTATGTCACACACATTATGAAAATTTTGTCTATTAATATTATGACGTTTTTTATCGAAATCGTCGTGATTTCATAAGGTATTGGCCCTCCCAACTGGCTTACTACCATCAGGTTTGAAATTGTCATAGAACTATAACGATTTTGTCGACAATCACTATTAAAAGGTCATAGAATAACAGATTCCACTACTTGAATCTTGGCTTATGCCCACCTGTCATGTACGAGCTCGCGTGTCAGGTTACAATAAATAAAAATTGACAAATAAAACACATTAATAAAAATGGACACATGGACTCGAGACATAGTCAACAATTAACACATAAAAAATCACATGTAGGCATAAAATGATGATATGGCTAACCAATTATTTAAATCTCTTCTATTTTAGATGCTATGACAATTTCATTTGGTCATAATTTGCTACAAATAATGTTCTAAGTTGTGTCACACACGTTATGACGATTTTGTCTATTAATATTATAACGTTTTTGATCGAAATCGTCGTGATTTCATAAGGTTTCGGCCCTCCCAACCGGCTTACGACATCGGGTTTGAAATCGTCATAGAACTATGACGATTTTGTTGACGGTCACTATTAGAAGGTCATAGAATAACATATTTCGCTGCTTGAATATTTCCCTATGCCCACTTTTCATATACGAGCTCGCGTGTCAGGTAACTCAAATAAAAATTGACAGATAAAACACGTAAATAAAAATAGACACATGAACTCGCAACATAGTCAAAAATTAACATAAAAAATCACACGTAGGCGTAAAATGATGATGTGACTGACCAGTTATTGAAATCTATTCTATTTTAGATGCTATAACGATTTAATTTGGACATACTTTGCTACAAATAAGGTCCTAAGATATGTCACACACGTTATAATGATTGTGTCTATTAATATTATGACATTTTTGATTGAAATCGTCGTAATTTCATAAGGTTTTGGCCCTTCCAACCGGGTTACGACCATCCGGTTTGAAATCATCATAGAACTATGACGATTTTGTCAACGGTCACTATTAGAAGGTCGTAGAATAACAGATTTCACTGCTTGAATATTGCCCTATGCCCACTTGTCATGTACGAGCTCGCGTGTCAGGTAACTTAAATAAAAATTGACAGATAAAACACGTAAATAAAAATAGACACATGAACCGGCAACATAGTCAAAAATTAACATAAAAAATCACATGTGACTGACCAGTTATTTAAATCTATTCTATTTTAGACGCTATGACGATTTAATTTAGTCATACTTTGCTACAAATAAGGTCCTAAGATATGTCACGCACATTATGATGATTGTGTCTATTAATATTATGACGTTTTTACCGAAATTGTCGTAATTTCATAAGGTTTTGGCCCTCCCAACCGGGTTACGACCATCTGGTTTGAAATCGTCATAGAATTATGAAGATTTTGTCGGCAGACACTATTAGAAGGTCATAGAATAATAGATTCCTTGTAATGTAGCTACTTCCCTGATCGTATCTCGACAGAACTCTACCAACCTACCTATATATCCTACCTAGATAAACAAGCGGATCCAACCCAAGGTGTGTCAAGCTAGACTAGACCATACTAGATGGGACAGGGCCGTCACGGTGACCTGGTGGACCTATTGCCAAAGGACAAGCTCGTCGACGTGCTTCGTCTTGTGGTGGCTCGACATCTCCCCGTTGCGTTTGCAAGGCCTGGCGATCCAGCATCGACTACGAGGGCCTCCTCCACACATATTCGGTTCAACGGCATCTTCGTCCAATTCAAGGGCCTCCCGTTTCCTGAGTTCTTCTCCCGGCCCTCGTCGCCATGCCACCCTGCCACCAGCGGCAAACTCGACTTCCTGCCATCTGCCGATAAGGCTCGTACGGACACCCGATGTTACTCCATCAAGGATCACTTCAATGGGCTCGTCTTAGTCACGGTTGAGTATCGTGCTACTGCCATATATAACGCCTTCATGGCTAACCTTACCACACAACGTTGGGATACTCTACCGCCGTGCCATGCAACCGGGATTGTTCGTCATGTCGATTACCGTGAGTATCTGGCCTTCAATCCTATGATGTCATCACACACACCACCAAGTGTTTCAGATTCCTTATTTGGCTACTCCTTGGGGAGATCCGCGCGACTCCTTGGACGAGGCCTCCGAATGTCCACCATCTCGCTAATTTTTTTAAATAATAAATTTTTTATTCAATTTCATAAATAATACATGAAACGAGGAATTTGCAAATCTAACGGGCCGTCTTCTTTTGAAAAGACGACCGTGGCGCCTCTTTAAGTCAAAAGCTGACCAAAGTGTCGTCTTTATTCAAAAAGCCGACCACGGCTATCTTTATTCGAAAAGACGATCGGCGCTTGACAACGAGCCCCGCCTGGCCGCGCTGTCGACCGACAAGGGGAGGGTAGCCCACGCTTGTCTTTTGGAAAGACGACCGCGTGCTCGTTTTTTGTATGGACGACGCCCCCGACTCCCTTTATAACGCAGTGCTGGCCCGTCGTCGTCCTCTCCTCTCTGGTTGTTCTTCCTCCTTCCCTCTTTCTAGCTGTTTTTGCTCTTATTTCCACTAGGTGTTGCACCAATTCTCAGCCCATATTTCCATCCAAACTCGGCGCTGTAACATATTAGCAAGCTAGTAGAGTCCCGATCTACTAATAGGATAGCCTGGTGTAGTGATTTGAGTCATTTTGGTGGAGTGATTTGGTGGTGTTCTTGTATAGCAATGGCCATGGTGGAGGCTGGTGCTAGGGCTTGAGGCAGCTGCATGGTGGAGGTGTCAATCCGGTGACCGGAGACTGCTGTACGGCAGGATTTCGCACGCTTTAGGGGTAAACCCTAATTTCTTGCTAATTGCAGTCATCTGTGTATGTTCATAGGTAGCCTTTGATGGGGTCTGTTAGATGCAAGATATTTCGGTCATAGGATTAGAAGTTTATTTGTAGAGTATTATGTGTCAATGTACGTGTATTTGACTATTTTTAGTATTTTTTTAGGTCGAAAGTCATGTCAAATAATGTAGTGTTTAGGTTCTTCTATGGTGCTGGTTTCGTCAGAACAAACCAGCACGGAGTTGATTTGAGTGAGTTTAATTTTATGGATGAAGTGCTTCAGAATCCTGAAACGGTGCCGCCCGTTATTCAGTTGAAGGATTGGTTATCTGCTCGTTTAGGGCTCCCTCCGACCCATACTGTCGGTGTGCATGCTTTATGGACTAAGTCAAGGCAAACCCCTAATTTTTATTTAAGGCCAATAGAAGCGCAACATAAATGGGTCAAATTTGTGCAAGCTTGCCAGAAAAGAGTAGTTAACCCTGGTGTCTTAGTGATACCTGTGGCGAAAGAGGCTACATATGATCATGGCCAGAGTAGTCAGACCGGTCATGCTGGAGGTGGTTATGATCATGGCCAGAGCAGTGAAGCCCAGGACGGTAGCAACTATCAAGGACAAAGTAGTCAGGGCCAAGAGGGTGGCGGCGGTTATGAATCAGGTCACAGTAGCTATGCACACACCGGGGGTGATGGTTATGAATAAGAGGATGGTGGTCAAGGTTTAGGGGAAGACATTTTCAGTGGTGAAGCTGATGAGGATGAGATATATGATGGTTTGTTGCAACATTAGATGGAAGCCGAAGACTCAAAAGGCAACAATGATACGGCTGATGATTCCAGCGAGTCTGATCAAGAAGAGATCGCCCAACCTATTCCGGCATCATGTAATAATGACAACACAGCAGCAATGAATGTGAAGGATGGGCATGATTCGGCGTGACACTATCACGCGAACAACATCTCTCTGGGTGCATTATATCCTAGCAAGAGACATCTGCAGGTAGCAATCGTTGAGTGGTCAATGTCCATGCAATGGGTCTTCAAAACGAAGGTGTCATCCCAACAATATTTGACATTGGTTTGCGAGGTAGCCGGATGTCCTGCAAGGGTGCATGCTCATGTCCCTAGGTATGACACCAACTGGAAGGTCACCGATGTTGTGATGCATACATGTCAACTTGACAGTGTCCTTCAGGACCATCGTAACCTCACGTCAACCCTCCTGGCTAGACTGTTATACACGGAGATAGTGGAGAGCAAAGCCATGGGGGTGAAAGCTATCATCAACAAAGTTGCTATAAGATTCCGCTACAATATTTCATACAGAAAGGCTTGGAGGACTAAGCAGAGGGCACTGTAGGCAAGAATTGGTTCGTTTTGAGATGAGTACGACTGTGTTGTTAGGATGCTCCAGACACTGCAGGCTAGAAATCTAGGGACCTACGTGCACATCCAACACTTTACGTTGCCACGGGAACCTAATTTGAGGGTGCTTCATCAAGTGTTCTTCTCATTTGCTATATGCATAGAAGCTTTCACTCACTATCGACCAGTCATCTGTGTGGATGGTACATTTCTCACTGGCAAGTACAGGGGTCAAATATTGACTGCCATAGGTTAAGATGGAAACAATCAAGTTGTACCACTTCATTTGCTTTCATGGAGAGCGAGAACACCGAGAGTTGGGTATGGTTTTTCAGGCAGCTGAAGATAGCAATTGTGAGAGATACACCGAATGTATATGTCCTTGATGATAGGCATCCAGGTATACTAAGCGCGATAAAGAAGCTCACATATCACACTCCTGATGAAGTAACTCCATGGCTGGACATGCAGAGTCGTTGGTGCATGCGGCATCTAGGGGCCAACTTTTTCTCACAGCTCAGGAACAAGGCCCTTTGAACCTATTCAAGAAGCTTTGCAACCAGAACCAAGAGTGGAAGTACATCAAGTGTCGTGGCTATCTAGATTACTTCACTAAAAAACATGTGACTCAGAGGAGAGCAGCTAGAGCAGCAGCGGTCGCGGCTCATGCAGCGGCGTTAGCTGCAAAGGCAACAATAGGAGCTACACCACCGGAGGAAGAACCCATTACCCTTTGTGACTTGCTAGGATTTGACCAACCCTGTACTAGGAGAAGGCCCGGGAGAAGGATTAAAAACTTTCAGGAATGGATACAACACGAGCCTGTAGAGAGGTGGTCTCTGCTGCATGACACTCATGGTGCTAGGTTGGCGTCATGGCTACAAATCTGGCTGAAACTTACAACTTCGTCTTGAGAGGAAGTAGTGCTCTGCTATTAACAGCCATTGTGGAGTGTATTTTCATCGGAACTCTAAAGTACTTCAGAGACAGACTCCAGATGGCTCAGATGCATATCATGAACAACCCAAACACGAGGTATTTTTCAAAGATCATGCATTACATGGATGCCAAGATGGAGAAGGCTCGGTCCATGCATGTCGTCGCCATCGGTAATCGGGAAAGACGGTTCGATATGCCTCCCTTCCAACCGGATCGGAACTGGAGAAGAGGTAAAGACACAGGAGGTGAGGATAGGCAATGAAGCCTGGCCAACGTGTGAGTGCACGTGCAATAAACCCAAGTTGTTGCCTCTGCCTTGCTCGCATGTACTAGCTGCATGCGGGCTGATGGGTATGGATGTGATCTCGTTTGTGTCTCCTTATTTCCTTAAGGAGGCGGTGGTCAATACGTGGACGGGCGAGATGATGGGATATAGGGCATGGGGAAATTTTAACAAAGTAAATCCAGGTGAAAGGGTTTACATCCCAGATCCTGAACTAATGCGGATAGGAAGAGGAAGGCGACAATGTGTCCGCATCCGTAATGATATGGATGAATCTGAAGCTGGAGGCCCTACTAGGCAATGTTTTATGTGTAATCAATTTGGTCATATAGACACTAGTTGCCACATCTTTGGGACTGGAGGAGCTGCTCCTTGTGGACGTGGCAGCCGAGGAAGAAGAGGCAGAGGAAGAAACTAGATGTGTAATATGTGTGGAACTATGTCTTAAATTTGTAATATTTGTGGAACTATGTCTTAGATTTGTAATATGTGTGAAACTATGTCTTAAATGTATAATATTTATGGAACTATTTCTTAAATTTGTAATATTTGTGGAACTATGTCTTAAATTTGTAATATTTGTGGAACTATGTCTTAAATTTTTTATGTGCAGATGGCAGGATCTTTGCTGAATGTTGACATAGATAGAACACCGATCGACGGTATTGGATGCTAACCCGGGGACCTTGAAGCACCTAGTGACTCGCACTCCCATGTCGAACTGGTGCATACACCCTGATTGGCTTCAGAGGCATGTGACATTTATTTCTCTTGTTGTTGGGATATTTATGGGCCAGAGTAACAAAACTGTTGTGCTATCTCCATATACAGATTGAAGTGGGCTGGGCTCTTACCATTCGTTTGGTTGAGTCCACTCGTATAGAGGAGATAGAAGGGCGACACCATGGCTTCCAGACTAGTCGCCTACACTACGACTCGTCTTTGCTCACGTGCTTGGTGGATCGATGGAGGCCTGAGACTCACACTTTCCACTTTTGATGGGGAGAGATGGCTCCTACCCTTCAGGACGTCTCATACTTGCTGGGACTTTTGTTGGCTGGCGTGCCAATAGGCCCAGTGGATCCACCGAAAAATTGGGCCCAAGACATGGCCCAACGGTTCTTTGGCATTCGTGATGGAGCTCGGGCCTTTTCTAGTGAAAATCGTGGGCCAAAATTTGGATGGTTGGAGCAGTATCAGGTGTGTTTCATTCTTCGTATCTGTTCTATCCGTCATATTTGCCAATTGTTCTATTTGGATGGTTGGAGCAGTATCAGGTACTGATAATTGTTCTATTTTCTAATGCATATACAGAGGTTTGGCTTCCCAGCCACTCCGATGATTGCGCCACAGATTACATGCAGTCTGGAGGCATATATTATGTGGCTGCTCGGGAAGGTGATGTTCACTGAGAACCACGTGTCGACCATTAGTGCGTGATACATTCATTTTGCGGCAGTTCGAGAGGGATCACGGAGGCAATGTTCCAGGAAGACAACACACAATGGAGTTGGGGTTCAGCTGTCTTAGCAGCTACGTACCAAGGTGTGTGCAATGCTTGCCAGTTAACCAAGGACAAGTCTGAAAGAGGATGTGGTGATTTGGGAGCTGTACACCCTCTAGGCACGACACGAACGATATCCTGACGGGTTATCTATTATATGCACTAGAGATCGAGAGTACTGGCTGACTAAATCGAAGATCATATTTGATTGCCTAGTTGATGAGATGTCTCAATAGAGGGTCATGCGGCAGTTCGGTCTTTGCCAGATGGTAGATCCCCCACGTCCGGATGTTCCTCTTCCAGATGTCGTGCACACGTAAGTAAATATATGTACATCATGAATGTGTCTTACTCCATCTCTGTTCTTTAATGATGGTCTAACAAATTGTAATGACAGATACTCTCGGAAAGGTACTAGCAAGACCTCCACTCAATGGCTCCAACGGGTTGCGATTTACGTCAACGACAAAATGCAACGACACAAGTATGGCACGCTGGCCCGTTTGATATGGAGCTATTTCACGGATACTTATAGAGGTACATGTCGATGACACGGCTACGTCCCATTCCACACGCACATGACGATGAGATATACCCTAGCTAGTCAACATTGGAGTCCAGACCGTCATCGGTATGTACTTTTTTTAGAGCATAATGAACATGAGTGCCTATATAGTGCGTACTTAACTATGAGACAAATGCAGGCCGACATGACGTGGAAGCTACAGACTGAGGTGGCTCAGTACGGACGATCGCTTTTATCCGTTCCTCTTGTGCCCCATCAGCAGGCTCTGTCCTTTGCTCGGCGTGTCGGGGAGAAGCTACGGCGTATCTACGCGACCATCACGTGCACCAGCGTCTCGGACGTCGTTCAACACCGAGCAACACAGCGTCCACCGCGTCACTCGGTGGACGAGCACGCCCCACGTCTCTCCACGCAGGAGCGCCCACCGCGTCGATCCATGGAGGAGCACGCCCAGCGTCCACCCATGCAGCAGCCACCTTCTCCAGACCAGGCTGGAGGCTAGGGGTGGCACGAGGAGCAGATTTATCCTCCACTCCGCCATGGGCCTCATCCACGACTCCCACAGCAGGCGCCGCCGAGAGCACCACCTCCAGACCAGGCTGGAGGCTCGGGGTGGCAGCAATCACCGTTTTCTTCTGACCCGTGGCGGCAATCGCAGTTTACTTTCGACCAGTGGCAGCAGAACCAGATTAATTTCGACCAGTGGCAACAGCAGCAGATCCCCTACATGGACTTCGCTTATCGACCACAATCTCATCCTCAGGGTAAGCTTGTCCCTTCCTACTATTGTTAGATGCAGCATGACATCATTCAGTACTTAATTTTTTGTACACGGACAGGAGACTACGATTCATAGGACACTAATGACAACGAGGATCAGCAGACACAACATGAGCAGGTAGACTGGTTTGGCCAGTATCAGTCAGGTACTCCACCACCTTTCCCCACACAGGATATGCAAGATCAAGGTGAAGGGTCAACTGCACCTCGCTGTGATGTGATGTCACCCCACAGATACGAATGGAGTACACCGAGGCCTCCGCCACCTCGCCGGAGACACCAGTGATATCTATCTATGTATCAAACATTTATCTACCTATGTATGAGATATATATCTACCTATGTATGAGACACCTTTCTATTATTTCACGATTTTATTCGACAAACACTTCAACATAGCTTGGAACACAGTTCAACATAACTTGTGGTACATAAATAAGAGCCCTCTCTATCCCTATCACGATTCCTTTCCCTTTCCCTTCGATGACGCCTCGCCCTTTCCCTTCGACGATCCCTCGCCATTGCTCTTCTTGTCATCGCTCTTCTTGGCCTGCGCTTTCTTCTTCTCCTGCCTCTTGTCCCACTCATCTCTCTCCTTGGTTTCAACAGATGGCGGCATGAAGATATCATCCTCATCTTCGCTCTCTTCTATCCAAGACCAAGGTGACTCAGCCTTCTGCAACATGTCAACTTCACTCTTGAAGTCTAGCGTGTCCCACCTAGCCTGGATCCTGATAAGCTCCTCTCGTACCTGATTTGGGGTCCTTAGTTCCCACCCTCTCCGATGAACTACCTTACCAAGCTGAACGAGAGCATCATCACAAAGTAGGTCCTCCCATTGGGCTGGTTTAGGTCAATGGATATCTGTGGCCAGGGAAACACGTCCGTCATAGTGGAAAGCTTGCTAGACCTGCACTTTGACTTTGAACGGGGCACACTCATGATGGAGAGGAGAGGGAAATGAGAGAGTAAGAGGAGGAACAGATGAACTGGGTGAAGAGATAACATTTCGTTGCCCTGATTTATAGAAGCACTGAGAAGAATAGGCCGGAAAGAACGGTGGGAAACGGTGGCGGAAAAAAACGGCGGGAAGCAATGGCAGAAAAAAACGGCGGGAAACAATGGCGGGAGAAAACGTTGCGAAACAATGGTCCGAACCCTAAAATCAATTTGGACATGCTAAACAGTCAACGCCAGCATCTTCATTTTGAAAAACGACGGCGCCCGTTGTCTTCTGAAAGACGACGGTGAGGCTGGTTCTCCCTGTCGTCCGACAGGGCACTGGTCGTCTTTTCAATTAAAGAAGCTGCCAGTCGTCTTCTCAAAGAAAGACCAATTTCGGTCGTCTTTTCAAAAAAAGACGGCCCGTTAGATTTGTAAATTCCTCATTTCGTGTATTATTTGTGAAATTGAATAAAAAAGGTATTATTTAAAAAAAAAATAGCCACCATCTCTCTATAAGTTGGATGTATTTATTCTCATAACGGATCACCCTTTAAGTGGGCACAGGCTGCCCACGGGGACGCCAGCCCAAAGCCCACTTAAATCTCTTAGTGGACACCCACGAGCCCACCAGGAGAAAGCTCCCCCTCCTCTCCCTGCATCGAGGCTCCATGGCGCGATCTCCCGGATATATCACTCCGCCCCTCCCCTCCAGTCTACTTTTTCGTCCACGTCCATCCCATCCCTCTAGGAGCAGAGGTCCGGCGAGATCCATGGGGAGCAGCTAGCGGCTGGTGAGTTCCTCGCCAATCCACGCGCGTCCAGCGAGGTCCTTGGGTTCTGGAGTCTGGACACGGCCGACGAGATCCTTCGGGAGATGCACGCCTCCGGCAAGATCCACGGGGAGACGCAGGGCGGCAGCAAGTTCCGGCGGAAGAAAGTCGCAAGAACTGCTAACTTAAATAGGATGATCCACGAATCACCGCTACCCTGCCTGTCGCTGCTTCTTTTCTCGGCCACGTAGTGAGGGACGGTTCATGGTCTGCTCTAGAGTAAATGGCACTCGAAGTCATATAACTTCTCACATATGCGCTTAAATTACACGACTTGCAAACTAAACTAACAAGTCACACAACTTATGAACATGTGCATCTGTGGTCACAAAACCAGTCAATTAAGTGGTTTTTGACCAAAACCGCTCGCTGGAGCTCGTTTTTCAAAAAAAAAAAAATTATAAGACTCCAAGAAATCTGAAAACAATTACGCACAAATATACATTCCTAAGGTATGAAAAAAAATTCAGACAAAAATATGTTTCATTTTGTGAATGAAATATAAAAACAAATCTCTGACAGAAATACGTGGTTTTTTATACGATATATAGCTGGGAATTTCTTTTTTCTTCTATAGCCCAAAATAAAACGATTTTTTCACCAAAACTTGCCATAGTCATTCAGCCCACACATATGTATTCACGAAATAAATTTTGAATTTTTTTAATAAAAAGGGACTGATTTTGAATTTTTCAAATACCGAGTTTGGGAGCCACAAATTCTCTCTCATGCCCACGAATGCATACATAGTATTTGATAATAAAATATGGTTATTGTAAAGTTTTAGTCTAAATATGATCGGTTTTGGTCAAAAACCACTCAGTTGACCGGTTTTATGACCACGGGTACACGGGTTTGCAAGTTATGTGACTTGTTAGTTCAGTTTACAAGTTATGTGACTTAAGTGCACATACGAAACAAGTTGTGTGACTCCCGGTGCAATTGTTCTTGGACTAGTTCCAATGTAAAACTAGTAGTTGGTAATAATTGAAGCCTCAATTCCATCCGTGACTTCTTGTGCTTCTTCTGCTGCACCATGATACTACCTGGTATCCAAACGACGCTTCTTGATCGGAGAGCATCTGTTATAACCACCGGCATTTATGGTGATAATTAAAAATACCCTAGTAAACCGATTACAGGGATATATATTGTTTACGCAACACCCAAACAGGAACTTATAGTGTCATTTTATCTAGATTTATGTATTCAGGAACAGAGTGTATTGCCTTTGCTCGTTCATACCTGCCGTCTGGGGTTTACATAATTATTACTGGTGCAATTGCATTGCTTAACCATCATATCTCTACTTGATTATCTATGCAACAGAATGCATTGGTATCTGATTATTACTGATCAATATGTTGATTGGCCTTCATATTTTCCTGAATCAGAATGCAGTACCTGTTACTTGGCTGCAACTTCAATGTAATTTTTATAAATATTGTCATATTCTCTAGGAATCTGTCCTACCCCTGTTGGCTGGCCACTATAATTCAATGTTAATATGAGATTCCTTATAACCTTGATGATGCGGTGGAATTGGTGCATGTTTAGATACAGAAATCATTCAAGCTTTTGCTACCGTGGGGTAGATAAAAGCATATTACACACCAAGGTCTAGTGAAGATTATATAAAAATTATGTGATGGATTTCTAGCATCTTGTATTATTTTTCTGGCATAAAGCACAAAGGGCCGGCTGCATGAAGGTACGATCTTGTTTTTCATCCGGCCAGTAGTTAGATGTCACCATGTTTGATGAAACCTAAATTGCCAAGTATATTGTCTTATTATACAAGTTAGTAAACCCAAGGAGCAACAAGTAGTAGAAAAGAGCTAGCCCAAAATTTGTGAGTCTGAATACAGGATAATTTTGTTCATGCTGAATCCTTTTTAGCACAAGTATATTGTCTTGTGTGATGAACCTCTTAAAATTACTATTTTCGATTTGCAGGATATCTTTGTCAGAAGATAAGTATAGCATGATTAGGCCACCCACAACTATTGGAGGGGATCCTTATCGAGGAGAAGGTCAGAAAAGGGGGTGTACTTTTTTTATCCTAACAGAGATGCGGGTGAAACGTCCCGGGCTAGAGATGTTGGCATCCATATATACTTGGATTCCACCCGTACAAAGAGATTCTCTTCTTGTGTAGTAGTTTGAGTACCAATGAGTCAAATGTGACGGGATTTGCCTATCATTTGAATAGCTTCAAGGTTGAAGGCATAGGTAGCATGTACCCAACGTTTACAATATATCACTGTGATGAATCATTCCTGTTGCTAGATCGAAAAAGGCCACGAAAACAGAGAATTCATAAAGTCGAAGCTCATCGACAAACATGATCGTATATACTCTATTTTCTTCGTATTGTTTTCTGTTGCCAACAACACAGTTATGCTGTCAAATAGTAGGATTCAAGTAAAAAAAATTACATACAAAGAGTACTTCAATTGGAATTGTGATGATTTTTCTAAAAAAAATCAAATTTAAAGTATTCAAAGAAATTTCCCGACGAAAACGTATACCAGTTTCAAAGGAATAATATTTTACACTAAGCTACACCTAATCAAAGACAATTACAATTGGATCGAGGGGCCAAAATTTTCTTTATACATATTATCACCAAAATCTCTCGCTCAAAAAAATAACAATTTTTAATGGACGCATCTAGCGAGCGCAGGGCGCTAGATCGACATCTTGGACGCTTCACGTTTCCTCCCTCCCCCTACAGCGCTCGACTCCGCCTCTCGTGCACAGACCAAAGGCGGGCACCACTGCGGTCGAGCGGGAGTACCGATCGAGCGCACCCTCCCACCTACCGAAAAGCCTCGCGCGACGCCCCAACTCTGGATCCTCTCCACCAGTCGCTCATCGTGGCCGCCTTCTGGCCCAGAAGTTTGGGGTTCCCCTGAATCCCAGCACAACGGCGTCGGCTTCCACATACGAGCCTCCCTCCACGGCTAACGCGCCTCGGCTGGGAGCAGCAACCTCGGCGGGTAGCACGTGACGAGCGCAGAACGCCGTCTTTCCGGTGGGGAAATGGGTGAGAGGAGGAAGATGGGGCTGCTTCAGTTAGCATCTGCGGCAGAGGAGGCTTACGGCAGCCGGAATTAGCGGCTGGGGGTGTTGACTGGATGAGAGAAAGAGAAGTTTGCCAAAAAGGCAACTCCGGTGCCGGCAAAAGCAACTTCGATGCCCTCGAAAGAAACTTTTACGTCCGACAAAAGCAAATTCGGCGCCTAACGAGGCAACTTCGAACCCGAAGAGACAACTTTTTACCGGCGAGGCAACTTCAGAGCCCGACGAGGCAATTTCGGATGCCGATGAGGCACAGAAGTTTCCCGTCGGGCTTCCAAGTTGCCTCGTCAGGCACAAAAGTTTTCCCGTCAGGCACCGGAGTTGCCTCGTTGGGCACAAGTTGTCTCATCGGCCTCCAAAGTTGGACACAAGCTGCCTCGTTAGCCATAGACAACTTTGGAGGCCTCGTCGGGCACCGAATTTGCTTTTGTCAGACGCAAATTGTCTCATCGGCCTCCGAAGTTGGGCACAAGTTGCCTCATCAGCCTCGTCGGGCTTCGAAATTGTCTCGTCGTGCACAAGTTGCCTCGTCGGGCTCCAGAGTTGCCTCCTCGAGCACCGAATTTGCTTTTGTAGGACGCAAGTTGTCTCATCAACCTCCAAAGTTGGGCACAAGTTGCCTCGTCGGGCACAAGTTGCCTTGTCAGCCCGATGAGGCACCAAAGTTGCCCTGTCAGGCTCCGAAGTTGCCTTGTCGGGCATAAGTTTCCTAGTCATGCACAGAAGTTGCCCCGTCGGGCACCAAAGTTGCCTCGTCGGGCACAAGTTGCCTCATCGATTTTCTGAAGTTGAGTACAAGTTGCCTCGTCGGCCTCGTCGGGCTCCGAAGTTGCCTCGCCGGGCTCTGAAGTTGCCTCGTTAGGCACAGAAGTTGCCTCGATAGGCTCCAAAATTGCCACGCCGGGAACCGAAGTTTCCTCGTCGGGCACCAAAGTTGCCTCGTCGGGCATAGAAATTGCCCCGTTGGGCTCCGAAGTTGCCTTAATGGGCATCAAAGTTGACCCGCCGGACAAAAGTTGTCTCATTGGGCACAGAAGTTGCCTTGTTGGGCTCCAAAGTTGCCTCGCTAGGCACCGAAGTTGCCTTGCCGAGCAGAAGTTGCCTAGTCAGGCACAGAAGTTGCCCCGTCGGGCACAAGTTGTCTCATCGACCTCCGAAGTTGGGCACATGTTTCCTCGTCGGGCTCCGAAGTTGTCTCGCTGTTCAGGCACAGAAGTTGCCCCATCGGGTTCCAAAGTTGCCTCGTTGGGCATCGAAGCTACCTTGCCGGGCAAAAGTTGCCTCATCGGGCATAGAAGTTGCTCCGTCGGGCACCGAAGTTGCCTCATCGGCCTCCGAAGTTGGGCACAAGTTGCGTCAGCGGCCTCCGAAGTTGCCTCGCCGAGCAAAAGTTACCTTTTCGGGCTCTGAAGTTGCCTCGTTAGGCACAGAAGTTGGCTCGTTAGGCACAGAAGTTGCCTTTTCGATCTCCGAAGTTGCCTCGTTAGGCATAAAAGTTGCCTCGTTAAGCACAGAAGTTGCTTTTTCGGTCTCTGAAGTTGTCTCGTTAGGCACATAAGTTGCCTATTCGGAGCTCCAAAAAGTTGCCTAGTTAGACATAGAAGTTGCATTTTCGGCTCCAAAGTTAGCAACTTCTGTGCCCGACTGAGCAACTTCAAAGCCCGATTTAGCAATTTATGTGTCCGACTGAGCAACTTTGGCCTCACCAGACTCCAAAATTGCCTTATCGTCGGGCTCCGATGTTGCCTCGTCGGACAGCAGCTTGTGTAATGAAGGGCTCTGAAGTTGCCTTGTCAGGAACCGGCCTAAAGTCTCGCTGGACTCAGGAGTTGCCTAATTATGCACAAAGTTGCCTCGTCGAGCTCTAAAGTTGCCTCGCTGGGCACCGAAGTTGTCTCCTCGGACTCCAAAGTTGTCTCGTTATGCACAGAAGTTGCCCGTCAGGCTCCGAAGTTGCCTCGCCGAGCAAAAGTTGCCGCGTCCTGCACCGAAATTGCTCAACTTTTGAATTCAAAATCAAATTCAGTTACTCAATTTTTGAAAGAAAAAAAATGTTTCGAAACTGTGAGTCGTAGTTGGTCTAGTTAACTAGGCCAACTCCCGTTTTCTTCTCTCCTGCGCAGCCCTCCTAGCCCGTCAGCAGTGCAGGTGCAGCCCATCTAGCTTCTCCTTCTCTCTTTTTTTCAATCGTTTTTTCTCCAAGAGCAGTTTCGCATGTGCCAGTTCGGGCCGCCGCCGCCTCCGTGAGCGACCAGCGGTCCTCGCTGTCCTCCCCAACCCTCCAACTCGTGGAGGTCGAGCATAAGGAAGGCATAGTCGTCTACGGCGTGGCAGCTCCCCAATTTTCATCGAGCTGAGGAGGCAGGTGGACGAGGCGATGATAGAGCCATGGCAGCGCGAACAGGATCTGGGGATAGGCTATTCGCCGGGAGTGACAGCAGTGAGGAGGTGTAGGGGCGGACGGGACAGAGTACTCTCTCCGTTTAAAAATATAAGATGTTTTAGCTTTATGAAGAAGATGAAGAAGGATGCAGCAAAGGACAGGAAGAGACGGACGGGACAAGAGGATGGAGGCGTGCCTAATAGTCTCGCTAATCATCGCGTGCTGCATCGTGTGGCCGCCAGAGGGTGCGCTCGCCAGCGCCCGCGCGCTCTCAAGAATTTGAGATTTTTAATTTGGCTCCTCAGCTTGTTAGTTAATTATCACTACTCCCTCCGTCCTAAAATAGATATCTTAAGTTTGTCAAAATTTAAATAAATCTATACATTATTTAGCATATACATTCATCAAAAATTTGAAAAAGCTAAGACATCTATTTTTGGACGGAGGGAGTATTTTTTATGAATTTGGAAAACCACTGCTTGACATTTGTCCGCACGACATTTATTAACAGTTTACAACAGCTTGTTATTAGCAATTGAACACACGGTATGACAGGACAACATCGACACATGATATTTCAAAATTTTCGAATTGATCGACAGCAAAAGTTTACCAGCTTTTACATATACAACATCTAATGCCTCAAATCTTATGTTACGCTCTAACAGGTAACAGCTACATCACGTGCTCACTCACTCTTCCAACAAAGCAAACAATTACATCTGTAATCTCAGGGTACAAACAGATTTGGACTTGTGTGTGGCGACCCTTAGACCTCCTTCCTCGTTCAGCTCCTGCATCCATCTGAGCACCAAAACGCAAAAAATACAACATCTACTCCTACATGATCCAGGCATCTTCATCGCCGCTGCTGAAGGATTCAATCATATCACTCTCATCACCGTCCCCGCCACCCATGATCTCCAGCAGCCCACCTCCCACATCAAAGTCACCTTCCTCATACTCCGCATCATCATCGTTTTCATCCCCACTGTCCATATCCTCGTCATCATCATCATCACCACCGTCATCACCGCTGCTGTTGCTCGGATCCTCGTCAGAGTCCGTGTCCCCCAGCGCCAAATCAGACCCAAGGAGAGCATCAACCTCCGAGTCGTCGTCATCGTCATCCTCGTCCTCGGTGTCCCCTCCGTCCTCCGGATCTGAATCATCATCAGTCGGTCGTTTCCTGCCAACCTCGAATAGGCGAGCAGAGGAGAACATCTCGTCGGGATTGTCCATCGCAACGACTCCAAGAAGGGAATCGTTGGGCTCGGTGGCGAGATCAAGGACACCACGGTCTATTTGGACAGTTGCAATGTCTGAGTAGGTGACAGCATCGATCGTGCGGAATGCAGGGAACAAAGGATGTCTGACCCTACGAGTATTGATGGAAGATGTTACATCCTCGAGATTGCGCCTGAGGATGGCATAAATAACATCACCCCTGCCATTGAATTTGATCACTGTCTGGTCAAGAGATGGGACACTCCTCAGAAGTTTAAATTTTCTCAGATCCCACACCTCCGAGTTTAGGATCACCTGCGAAACATTGTGGACAGAGATGAGAAAATAAGCACAATACAAATGAAGTCCTCCCTATGAAAATGATAAGCGTAAGCAATATCAATCCTGCCTTCCTTGATGCTGCCTTTTGTAATAAAGTTCTAAGGGTTAATATTTAAATTGATAAGCACAATCTAATGGTTATAATTTTCATCGCAATGTGGCTTAATGAGAATTATGGACTAGGAATTGATTATAGAGTAATGAAAGGTTTACAGTAACATCAGGAAATAAAATCCATTTATTCTAGCACAACAACATACACTTCTGAACTTGCACCACTTAAAACGAAGTAACCAAAGAATGATAGGCAGTCACGGAAAATACTACAGTGTAAGCAAGTACCCATATGGATCATTGTTCCAGTGCATGTCACAATTTAAAGACTTTTCAGTGAAATGTAAACCCATTTGGCAAAAGTATCTTACTACCTTGCACTTCACTAAGGCATTTTCTTAGAGAAAGCCTACTGAGGTCAACTATGTGGCTTGAAAGATAAAATAAAGCCTACTCAGAAAAAATATAAATGCCAAATATAAATGGCACAGTTGCTGAACAGCCTGGTTAACCTGTTTAACAGCCAACTTTGTTGTTTTAAGAAACTGGACATGCGCATGCAAGACGAGTTTACTCATAAAGATCTCACAACACTAGCTTGCCTTATGTCTTTTATAATTTGTTAGGTGTAGAATCCGAGAAGCTAGCATATGCAAAATATATTCATAAACATAAATTCTTCTGTATAGTGACGTAAAATTTCCATTGAGAATAATTATGGTTTACGCATTACTAACTGCCACAAACATCTTAGCTGAGAAGGAAAAGGAATGGTTGTGGTAATGCAAGAAAATTTTATTTTGAAGCAGGGAGAGCAATGTTTCTTCATGACCAATTAGTCATGCTATGAAATTGATAGAACTGAACTGAAACAAGAGAATATAATAACTACAGCCCAAGCGAAAAAGGTTACCTCATTTCCAGCTGGATGGAAGCCACCACCACAATAGTCTGTGAACTGGTCAAACTGATGGATAGGGTCTGGACTCCGTCTATCCCACAGAACCCCGTTCCACAGCAACATATCATCTGAAGGACTGAAATGTATAATTGGATGCACGTAACTACGGCCTGAACCAGACAGGCTCGAGTTATCAGGAAGCTGCATATCAACATTATGTGTCTGCACATCGTACAATAGAACCGCCCGGCGATTTGCATCGGTAGAAATGGCAGCAAATAAAGTCCCAGCATGATTAAACCTAGCAGCCTTGCAGTCCTCGAATGTGTGCAAAGGTCCTGTAGACACCGAGAAAGAATCCCAGAGCTTAACCTCGTTCAAGCTAGACGAGAGAATCAGCTCATTTCCACCAGAGGATGTTGACTCAAGCGTTGTAACAAGATGCTGGTGGCATGACTGCGTCTCTATGAGACCCGCAGTGTTGCTGTCGAATATTCTTAATTCGCCAGTATGGTTTCCCGCCGCCAATCGTGATGCATCTTGAATAAAAGTCATGCAAGTCAACAGTGAGGACTCATCACGGCAGACACGGCATGGCTTGAACCTGCTGTATATAAATTGCCGATCCCTGCGGGGCACTTGGATCCCACTAAACTCTCTGCTTATCTCACGGCTTCCCATACGGGCAGTTACATTTGGCGGCGCGCTAATGCTGCGGCTTGGCTCAGGACAAGCATGAGGGTGCAGAAGAGAGACTGGTGGCAAAGTTGTTATCGGAGCAGGACACTGGCGATGCTGATGTTTCAGATACTGTACAACCAATGAGTCAAGTGTCATACGCTCCAAATTTCCTGGTTGCTGATCATTTGCACCAAGATGTGGTGTACCTGTCAGCACACCAGGCGTGCCTTGAGAATCTTCAAAGTTCTCGTTTGTCCTTCCTGGATGAAATGCAGCAGTCGGAGAATCCACTGCTACATACAGGCCTCTGCGAGTAGGAGCAGGAGTTTTGAATACAGGAGATTGGCATGATTGATCAGCTATTGCAGGACGCTTTGCTGCTGACACAGAACTAAGGTCCGTATCCGCAAGCTTCCTCTTAAGTGGCAACGGCATTGGTGTTTTATGCGATGTCTCCGCATCTCCAGTATTGGCAGTATTAGCAGACCAAGTTATACTTTCCACATTTCCAGTAGGTACAGGACTTCTCAGGCTATTGCTTGCTTTATTACCAGAAAATGAAAGAAAGGGTTGAGCTCGTTTAGAAAAACTGGATGAGAAGACCAGTGCCTTCTTCTTAGACGAAGGCACAACAGACTCTGGTCTCTGGCTAGCTTGATCTTCAGCTATCGTTGTTTTCTCAGACAGAAATCCCTGAACACGGCCAGAGGGCCACTGTTGTTGAACTTGAACAGATGATGGTTCCGGGGCAACAGCCCGGTGGACAGGTAGCACTGCAGCAGTTACTTGCGAAGGTGCAAGGTCAGCCTCCTTCTGCAACATGGCAGCAGTAGCAGCCAAACCAGATCCAAGGAGATGTTCATGTATCAGCTGCATCAGCTCCCTACACACAAAACAGAAGATCAGATGTAGGAACATGGAGCTGGGAAAATAATAAAAGGAAAACATTACAAATAAGTCAAACCTGGAATTGTAAGAGATAGGAGTAGCAGCAGCTATGCCAGCTCGCTCTATGCGCTTCAATGCTGGAGCAGCAGCATCAGTTGCTGCTAAGGTTGTTTCTTTACCAGAATTTGTCAAGACCTATCAGGAGAAAAAAAAGCAATATATTAGTCATTCAGCCCATCTTTCCCATTTAAGCAGTGCAAAACCAAACCGTCGCATATTAGGGATAAATTAAAATCCTAAAATTAGGGAAGCCTATGACATAAAACATGGAAGCAAACATAACTGGATACCATTGAAGGACTGCAAGTTGTTCACCCACATCAGCACAACTCTTATCTTTTAAACACCGTTCTCAACTTTTCATTATAAAATATTCCTAGTTACTGTGGAATGTTAAATAGCTACAAAAAAACAGCACGCTCATCGACTTGATGAACAGAAGAATACAAGCCAAAAAAACTCCACGTGATATAAACTTCTGAGCAACTCAAAATAACATAAAACAATAGTCGTGCCTTACCGCGATAAGTTCAATTGCCACTTGGGTCAGTTCATTTATCCATCTTGCATTATCACTTCCAGATGTCTGGGTACTCGTATCACGAATCAGTTCTGATAATTTCTTACCTACCTGAAATAACAGGTTAATAATAGTTAGTTACTTAACTAGGAGGCAACCCGCAAAACCTGCAAAAAACAAAGCTACATAGGTACACATGTAAAGATAGGATGAAAGAAGGATCAGAGACAGGCAGTTCACCAACTCTACTACCCTCCATCAATTTCATCTCACACCATTTTTCACACAAAGTAACAGAAAAATGGGGAGGGGGATGTTTAACCAACTGTCCCTCAACTAGGTTTGAATAGGTAGTGTGTTCGACCTTAGTAAAGTAACAAAACCTCATTAACTACACTACTGATTTCTGTATAGTACTTGTATTTCAAAAAGAGGCAAGACGGGAAAGGAACAGACTCTATAGGTGAAACAGAGGATAGTTGCTACCAATTACTCATTACTGAGATTAGTCATGCAATAGTAAGACAAAACATATGGAAATAAGTGCATTGTTCTGCAGTCCACGATACCTGGAGCTTTGTCAGTATATGAGCAATTGCATCGTCTCTAGCCAAGCCAAGCAGTACCCGACAGGCAAGGGCTCGAATAGGATCAATAGCCATGGGAGGTGTAACCATCCGAGTACTAAGAAGCTGTAAAAGAATCTTTATGCCATTATTAGCTCTGACTACTTCTCGAGCTTGACGATACGCTTGTTCCAATTGAGCAGCAAGACCAGGACCTCCAGCTCCTACGCCTAGCGATATTCGCTTATCACCAACGACTCCAGATGGCACTACAGGTGTGCCAGATTCACCTTGGTTTGCTGCTAGATTTCTTTCTAAAGTAAGTCTTTCAGCAGTCCTGTCTCTGCTTTCCGAACAACTCCCAGGTTGCTGATTGGCAGTTGAGGATGGTTTGTTGCTGATTGAAGGAGGGGGGCATACAAGATTGACAAGCACATTCAGAGCCGGGCATATCACCTAATACACAAAGGACAGTAAAACAATATATTATTGGAAGGACTTAAGAAAATACTGTTGGGCTTGTAAAGCTTAGTTAATGCATAGCTTGAGAGGGAAAAACACACCTCAGGATCAACGTAGCCAACAACACTGTTTGCTATATCAAGTAAGACAGTCATACAAATACGGTTGTTACTTAGTGTATTATGCACTATCAATTTGCGACTGTGTGGCATCAGTGTTATGATATGAAGAACTCCAAATGCATATTGAGCTAAGTCATGAAGATACCGATCAGCAGGAAGACCCTGAAACAGATTGTTATGAAATTAAATCAGCTTACATACAAACTTTGCTTTTCCAGAAAAGGGTTTAAAAAATACGAGATTTTTACCTGGCATAACTCCAGCATAATTATATGACCATTCGAGGCCAAGAATTTATCCATCACAGGCCAGCGAGCTCTCACAAGAGCAGGTCCTAACTTTCTATCCCGCTGGATCTGACGAAAAATAGCATCCATAGCCTCGTTGCCGATGTCAAAAGGTTTGTAACCAGCTCTTGCACTGGAAGTATTCCTGGCAATACTACGGATACTCTTGCTTGGCCGGATGGAATCAACAAGCTGGAGGAGATGAGCTCTAAAGTATTGCCGTAGAGCAACACATGAATGATATGCAACCTGCTTTTCTGTTGCAGTCAGAACTTCAGCAGGTGATCGATCATTCCCTTGATTCGCATTAGATGATCCTAATGCTCCAGAGTTGCTACCAGACCGTACAGACGCAGCAACATGTAAAATATTCAGAAGTTTTTGCATCCCATCCTGTGCATCAAATGAATCCAGAACAGCTTTGAACACAAAAGCAGCAGCAAAGAATATGGCAGCATTCTTTCGAGCTGAATCTTGTGGGCATTCTAAGAGTTGAAGAGCTAGTTCAACCACATTGTTGAGTGTGTCAGATGAAAGCGCACAAACACGCTCCATTGTAGACTGCAAAAACCAAACATGCTTAGAAATAAGATTAATGAACGACCAGGGTAAAATGACAACAGATCGACAGACAGCAACACAGCATGACCAGCCAATTTAGGTTTCTAAGTTTACCTGGAGGGAGCCAAAAGTAAACAAACACGCAGAAAGAGCAGTATATGTCTGAGTAATCCTAGGGACAGAGAGGATCTTCTGAATACCACCCCGATCAACAAATAGCGCAGCAAATTTCCGGTGGGCGGCTAGGGCGCAAATTAATCTAAGGATCTCATGAAGTAGAGAAACGTGGCCACATCCCTCCTGGTCTTTGATGCCCCGTTGCAATAGTGCCAGGCAAACATCGACACCCTTTTCATGCAGAACAGGACCCAAAGCTTCAATATACTCCCCCAAAATCTGTAAGCACAGAATGCTATATTTTTCTCTAAGTTGCAAGAGCTGCTCATGGTCAGGAAGAACAAAATCTTCCAAATCCTGGTCCGGACTGATTTTCACAGCATCTTCAACCACATGCTCCTCCTTAACTTGGTCAGAGCTTCTGTAACACCAAATAAAACTCAGAGAAAGAACAACGATATACTGAAAAGACAGGAAAGAGAGAGAGCGTGTGCTTCTTCCATTACCGTGAAACACTAGTGGACATGGCAGCATCCACTACAGTAGTTGCAGCTTTCTCAGCAGCTAATACAACCGCGTCGCCATTATTTTCACTCTTCCAAACCTTATAAAACACAGACCATCAAAAATTACTAACAAATAATGAAGCAGCAAACTGAATCAGGGTTAAGTAACTATATTTCGGAAAGTCCAAATATGTCTTTTTCCATACCTCTAAAGCAGCAGATTTCACAAGCTCAGCAGCAGCATCACCTGCTGCTTTCACAGCTTCCTCGGGTGCATTTGCAGACCTGGCTTCTGCTTCTGCAGCTCTAACTGCCTTCAAAACAATGTCAGTTATATCCTTCAAGCCAATAATGCAATCCCTGAAGCGGTCTTCATACCCTTCTTTGGAAATAACAGTATAAGCCGCCTCAAAGGCTGCAGAGCTATTGTTCAAATCGATTGCTTTCTTTGGGTCCTCGACTTTATCCTCATTCTTTTCTTTGCTGGCCCGACTTCCCACTCTCAATCCTGAGGTTGGTAATAAAGGTGTCTGTTCACTTTCAGGCAAGCTTTCACCAGCTTTGCTTTTCCCTCTTAGTCGAGATCCTGCACGACTCAGCTTTCTCTTCAAGAGGTCATCTCTCAAGCTTTCACATGCAGGATGCATGTCCTCATTGACTGACTTTGCATCCGAACCAGCTGAGGACATTAGCCCATTTGCTTGGGGCATATCAACAGTGTCATTTCCAGCTGCTTGCCTCATGACAGCACCACGATCAAGCTCCTTTCCCAAAGTTGGGTCAGTAGGTATTCCATCTCCAGCCCTTGTTCCGTCCGATACAGAACTATCTTGAAGAAACCGTACTTTTCCCTTGTTATCATCTCTACCCCGAGGATGCTTGGTATCTAATGGAAGATTAGCATCTTTCTGTGAAGATGTGCCATCCCCATAGACTCGTGTTCGCAAAAAATGCATGAGCTTGGCTGATACCCCAATATTCAAGATGTCTTCTACCAATTGCCCACCACTGGCAAAGAAAGAAAAAATGCAATAATTAGATTAACAATATCAAAAAGGCTGCTGAAAACAAAATGCATCTCATTTGATAAGTCATGACAGTACCTATACAACGCCATCGAAAGCAACCCAATAGCATATGTTCTCAGCATCTCAGTATCTGTGGGCTTTTCACCACTCACGAAATGCTTCCAATCACATGCTTCGGCATCTTCCCTTATCCACTTTTTTAGGTTTGCGATGGTAGCATCTTCAAAAGCATGTGGAAACTGGGACTGCGGAGACAAACATGAATAAAGTTAATATTACAGAACGTAGAGAACTGATGAAGACTGAAGAGAGTATGATGAAAGTGTAAACCAGTGTGTGTGTGTGTGTGTGTGTGTGTGTGTGTGTGGAGAGAGAGTGGGGGAGGGGCAGTAACTAACCTCCCATGCGTTATAGATGCTCAGGAGCAGCCTGGCAGAAGCACAGCGTACTGCCACAGGGTATGATGTGTCCGACAAGAACTTGCAGAACACGAGCTCGTAGAAATCATCGTTCTCCTGCTCACACGGTTGAAGTAGCAACAGTTAGTTTCACCAATAAATGGGTAGGGCTCAGGCTACACCGATACACGTAGAAACCCAAAACACGCACCCTGATCAAATTCGCCAGCTTGCCTATTGTATGGGAGACCCTCGTGTTTGTGTTGTTGAAGGTTGGATCACTTGCGCACTCTTGCAAATGTCTGAAGGGGAATATACACGCAGTATATATGATTAGCAAAGAGAAAATCGTTAGAAGCAATCTAATTAAAGAAAAGCATTATCAGCTGTACGTCTCAATCAAGCAGGAGCCTTCATAGTGTAGAACCAAAGTGATTCAACTCTCACGGAGTTTTAAGAAGTGTAAATGATGCCATGCATTTCAGTTTCAATGAAATCAAACAAAATACAGGTGACATGGTCGACCACAACGCGATTACAGCAGCTTCCTAGTCCGCAAACAGAGAAAATGTGGAGTAACAGGAGTGTGAAGGGTCAAGAAGAGCTTCTGCTTCTCCCTCGAAACGGTTTTCCTAGTCCTGGGTACACAAAAGAAGCAGCGGCAAGAGCAAGAAATAGAGGGTTTCCTAGAAACCAAGTTTTTTCAGAAAGATGCTTAGATGATGCTGTGATGAAATCAAACAAAAGACACAGTGACCCCGAAACAGGGTGTACTACGCGCTTGACCTCAACTGGCAAGCAGATGAGATGAAAAATTGTTTTTATTGACCAATGCACTGAGAGTGTCAGATTGAGTGCACTTAAACTTGGCTAGGAAGTGGAGGCAGCAGCTCCATGCCGTATGTTATACCTTGAGCAAATACAGCAACTTCCTATCTCGCAAGCAGCAGAAATGTGAAAATGACCAGAGTATCAAAGCAATTTGTTTCAATGAAACATTGGCAGCTACACATCTCAATCAAGCAGGCGCCTCTTGGTAGGCCAAGTGATTGAACCCGCAGGGAGTTTGAACATACATATAGATTATTAATTGCACATTCCACAGTGATGAAACCGGAACATTCCACAGTGAACTCACACGAGAGGCTATTTAGTTTTTTGTTGTCGGCCACTCCGCTGCAGTCAGTGAGTCGACCACTCCATCTTTTTACACCTTGCGTGATTATAGCAGCTTCTTCCTAGGACAGAGCATCTATAAGAATATTTATTACAGGAACTGGTGTAGTGGGTGGCGTGGCTCCTGGCAGCGAGGCAAGAACAAGAGCAAGCCCTAGGTATGAACTAATCGGTCAGCCAGGCGGGAAGGAGAGGGGGGAAGCGGGGGCGCGTACCGGGCCTCCTGGGCCTCGCAGATGGTGGCGAGGGTGTGGATGAGTCGCGGGTTGGGGTCGGCCTCCTGCTCAACGACCCTGGAGATCAAGGCCTGCGCGCGGTCGAGCAGCGCGTCCCCCTCCTCGTCGGGTTCCTCCTCGTCGTCTTCGTCGTCGTCCTCCCCTGCCTCCTCCTCCTGTTCCTCCGCTTCTTCCTCCCCCACCGGCTCTTCCGACTCCGGCTCGGCGGCGGCGGCGGCGGCGGGGGGGAGAGACGCTGGCGGCTCGTCCGCCATGGGAGGTGGTGGCGCGCGGGGTAGGGTTAGGGTTGCGTGGGGAAGCGGGGGGAACGGGGCGCGGAGGAGAGAGGGCTAATGGTGGCGGGCGGACGGAAAGAGAGTCGCGTCGCGTCGCAGGTAGGGAAGGGAAGGGTTCGCGCGGACGAACTTTCTAGGTGCTCTGCCTCTCTGCTCAGGTTTCCTCCTCTTACTACCAACGTGGGCTCAACAGCCAGGCCGGATGAGCGGAGGGCCTTGCTGGGCCATCTTGGTGGATCTGGGGAACCGCCAACCGCTTTCTGTGCCTTATTGTACTCCTTCGCCAAAATCCAAAAGAAAAACAAGAGAATAACCCTATGAAATTCCAAAATAAAACCAAGATAATTTCACACAAAATAAAACAAAATGCTACTCTAATTTTTTGTGTTTTCTTTTTTATCAACGCAAAATTAAAAGTAAACATGCAACTAACAAGAAAGGAAAAGAAATCAAAAGAAAAAACAAAAATATGAATGCAAAGAGGGTGAAGGATTTTAACCTTCCCCATGTTGTGATGGATCTGTGACGTTTTTATGGTGTGTCACGAAAAAAACATTATGGACCAACTTGGATTTCGTAGTGCTCACCCTATGGTGGGCGCCAACTGTCGTCGTATTGATAAAAAGTAGGACATGTGAGGGGATACTCGAGTCATGAAAAGAAAGGGGGTGTGAGATGTAAGTATGTCCGGGACGGGGAACACACAAGTTTACCTAGGTTTAAATCCGACTGTGGTGGTCAGATCCTACTCCTGTTATCAATCCACTATAACCGGGAAAGACGGAGGTTACAAAGGGTTGAAGACATGTTCTTGCCCTAAGGGCTACCCATAGACCAGCTTATATAGTCATCCTGATTGGGGTTTACAGGGAGAAACCTATCCGGCTACGGTAAAAATTACACATAGTCGGTAACTACTACATCTTATACTTCAAGTATTCTGACTTTAGGCCCAAGTAGGCAAATCTTCTAGGCCTTTCCGTAGCCGTATAGACCTATATCTATATCGTTGACTGGATCGCTCATGGAGCCATAGGCTCTAACCACAAGTGGACAATCATGGTCTCTGATTATAAGTGTTGGCCATGGGTATATCCGTAAAGTATAACCCTGACAAGACGAGTGTTATACGGAGAGGACCGGGCGACAGTGAGGAGATTTATGGAGTGTGTTCCCTTTGAGATACGACGTGTCCCTCACGTTCCCTACGCTTATCAGAACGAACTTCATCACCACCTGGGGCGGAAACACTTGGGGTCACAAAGCCGCGGCCACTCGATCTGCATGTTGACGAGGATCGTGCATACACCAAGATGTAGTATATGTGCCTACTTGGCTAGCTCATCGAGAGCATGTCCTCATGTGCTTGTGTAATTTTTGTTTTCTCTTTTTAGTTTCTTGTATAATCATATTCCCAATGTATGTGATAATGCTAGGAGCTTTAAATTCTCTTCGGCGATTACTGCAATTACTAATAAAGGGCATAATTACTTTTAATGTTAATTTAATGATATAGGGCCCTTAGTTCACCAAATAGAAAATTGTTATTTGAAAATCAGCAATAACGAGACTTAATCTTTCTTATAAAGTCATATTTTTAATATTTAATTTTTGAGCAAATGAGTTACAGGCTTGATAAGTACAAAATAATATATAAGACATACTTTCTTAATATAGTAAAATCAATCCATCTAGCTTGATTAATGAAACTTAACTCAATAATTTGTAAGCTCACATGACAACAACATAGGACATGTTAATTTTATGTACGTAGTTTGTTGTTGCGGTCTTCCATTGTTTGGTAGTTGATCAATGCATGCTCCCTTTCTTCGTACACCATCGTTCCAACCCTTGCGACATGTTCTTTCTCACGTGGACCAAGAAACCATTCGGCAGCCGCTCCCCCAAGAAAGCCTCCTAACTGTGAATCCAAAGGACGAAGCAAGCTAAGCATTTTATGTACTTCTTGGCTTAATGAGTTATTAAGTTAAAGTTTAGGAGACTTACATGAGCCCAGTTGTCAATGCGGATCTTGATGAGCCTTAAAGCTAAGGTAAGTACCTATTAAACGAAACACATGAGTTCGGTGAGGCAAATGGCAAAAACAAAGGCGAAGGTTAATATAAAATGAGCCAGAATGTAAGTGGGTACCATAGTGGATAAAACAATATCTCCAATTTCCTTGAAAATGTCACTTGATGATGCCATAGACTCTCGGCGCCTCCATTTGTACACACCTTGAGCACCAACCTGACCATGAAGGTAAATGCTGGTGAAATAGTGTAAGAAAAAATATCATGGATGCCAATAATTTCTCTTTGGAAAAAAAATCTTACGAAACATAATGAAGATAATCAGAAGTAGATATTTAAAACGTGGAAGTGCATATTACATAATAGCAACCACATTGCATGCCAGTTTGTGAATATATGTCCAATACATCGAGTACATGTTCGTCACATGATCTTATTGTACATCTCATATTTGCCTAGTTCATAATAATGTCGTATTTCTAGAAAATTATGAAGCGCTCTATAGGATTAAGCACAAATTATTCTTGCATTTTCTGAAAACAATATTTCTACAACTATTCCCTTCGTTTCAAAATATAAGATGTTTTAGCTTTCTTAAAAAAAGGTATATTTGGACCCTTTTACTTTTTCTACAAAGCTGAAATATCTTATATTTTAAAACGAAAGGAGTATATTTAATTTACGAATACATGGACGTACCAATCCACAGAGAGCACCAGATGCACCAACAGAATTTCCACGGGTAAACCTGTAACTCATTAGGTTACCTGTTATGGCCCCAAGAATGAATATTCAGTAGTTAGTTATATGAATACAAACATACTAGGATAAGAGCCGAACATTAACACCAAGCAAATAAAGGAAAAGAAACACCTGCTAGTGCTGAAGTGCAATAGGTAGCTAGAAATCTTCTAGGGCCGGTAATCTCTTCCATCACAGGCCCGATATCATCCAAAAAGAACATATTGCACTGCATGGATCATCATGTACTAGGTAAAATCAATGTATATATATTCAGGATGTTAAGCATAATTTCGTCTGTAACAAACGGGGACGCATACCGTAATGTGAATTATACCCCTATGAAGAAAACAAGGCGTGGCTAGACGCCAGATTTGTCCTTTTCTGATCAGGCCGGTGCTCTTTGACACGGTGCATGCATGGTAAACATATATAATCATTAGACAGAGACAATCAGTGGCCAGAATATATATAAATAATGGTGGAATCGAATTTCGAACAACAAACCTTGCTTCCCCACATAATAAGCTTTCGGTTTGCTACCCTGTCCACAGCATGAACCCTAAGCAAACAAATTAAAATTATAGTATTATATATCAGCAAAAGCACAATTAAAGATTTTGTTTGCTAGGTATGTACTCCCTCGGTTCCATAATATATGTATGATGTTTTAGGTTTTATAAAATGAATGTGTATCTAGACGTCTTTTATTCAGTGTGTAAGTTCACTCGATCCGAATATACACACTAAAAGATGTCTTCGTTTCACAAAAAGCTAATACATCTTATATATTTTAAAAAAAAGATGAAGTAGAAGCTAGCTAGGAAAATCTGCTTGAATTTAGCAAGTGCTTGGTGGACGCATACTATACTCACAGGAGATTAAGAGCGATCAGGACATCAGTCACGCGCCTCTTCTCCCGTTCGACGTTGACATACGGGCGCGTGGGCGGCTTTTTCTCGGCGCCGTCCCTCCAGTAGAGAAGCGGGGTGGTGGCGGCACCGGCAGCGGAACCGGAATCCGAAACGGAATGCGGCCTCGTGGGCGGCGATTTCATGTCGTCGTCCGAGTCGAGTAGGGCGGCAGCGGCGGAAGTCGAGATGAAGGAGGCAGAGAGCATGTTGTTTAGGATGCTCCGGCGGGGTGTCGACGCCGCCGCCTTACACGCCGATCGTCCTCCGAACCACCACCGGATGCCGGGGAGTACTCCTCCTCTCGGTAGGACATGAAGATGCCGCACGTCAGCCTATGGATTTTAACAAGATTTGAAAAAGCTCGTGAAGTTACATGACAGGATAATTAACCACGTACGTTAAAAGAAAAACAAACAGCTACTGTGTGGTACGGACGGGTGGGGAGCGCCGGAGGAGACCCGCAGCCGCGGCGAGGTTGGAGGAAGCAGGAGGAGGAGGAGGAGGAGGAGGAGGAGGAAGCAGCGGCCTGAACCCGCCGAACCGGAACGAGCGGAGCAGCCGCGTCGCCATCGCCATGGGCTACCGCCGGCGTCAGCCTGAGGTTTGGATACTATTTATTTCGCTGGCTTGCTTAGCTTGGGCAGGAGGACGGACGACGTACGTACTCATCATGGAAATATATTAGTACTACAATCCAGGGATCTACTGTATGATTCATAATCGGGTAGGTTACAATCGTTTCGAAGAGGGGACCGTTTAGGACAAGGTACGAATTTAGGAGTCCGATGCCTGCTTGTTAATGTCCTTTGTTAATTTATTGGGAGTTTCCAAGCATCTCCGCGCTCGAAGAAAAGCAGATCATCATCCAGTTTGATACATGAGTGCGCGGGTGCAGATGGAAACAAAATTTCCATGTCGCTACAACTAAGTAATTGAACCCGTTTTAAAAGAGTACTCCCACGGCAACGAGTAATTCACGTACCATTGGAAGAAGGCCAAAGGAAACACTACCGTGATTCAGACGTGGCGTTTGTTGGTCCAAGAAATATGTTAGATATGATCCAAGCACACCATGACAACAAATTATATATATCTTCGCATAGGGCCGCCATTGTCTTGGGCATGTTACTAGTTCTACTTACGAGCTTCTAGTAATTGAGGGCGCAGATTGAGACAAGTTCAGAAAACGCCCCCGTCCTCTCCCCTGCCTCCTCCTCCTGTTCCTCCGCTTCTTCATCCGCTTCTTCCTCCCCCACCGGCTCTTCCGACTCCGGCTCGGCGGCGGCGGCGGTGGGGGGGAGAGACGCTGGCGGCTCGTCTGCCATGGGAGGTGGTGGCGGGGCGGCCTTGAGGTAGGGTTAGGGGTTGCGTGAAGCGAAGCAGGCGCGGGGTGGGGCGGAGAGGGCTAATGGTGGCGGACGGAAAGAGAGTCTCATCGCGTGGTGTCCCGTCGCGTCGCGTCGCGTGGGGGAAGAAAGGGAGGCGGTGTGTTGGAGTATTGCGTTGCGGCGCCGCGCAGGTAGGGAAGGGTTCGCCGCGCAGGTAGGGAAGGCGCCGCGCAGATTGAGACAAGTTCAGAAAACGCTCCCGTCCGCTCCCACGAGCGGACGAAACTCATCGATGCCTTACATCTCCCTTCCCATCTCCCTTCCGCCCGGGCGGCAGCGGCTCCCGGTGGCGTCGGCGTCGGCGGGGTCCCTCTCTCCCTCGTTTAGCGGCAACCGTGTGAAGCTTGATTGGTCAAGGGCGGCCAGGGGCGTGGCGGTGATCGCTTTCGGCGGTGTGGCGGCTCCCCGGGGGTACGTGGGAGGGGCTCGGTGATGGAGTGGAAGGAGGAGGCTCGGGACGTGGCGCCTCGCGGGCTGGCAGGGGCTGGCCTGGCCGTAGGGGAGGTGGTGCGGCGGCTACGTGCCGTGGCCCTCTGTTGGAGATATGCCCTAGAGGCAAATGTAGTTATTATTATATCTTTGTGTTTATGATAAATGTTTACATTCATGATATAATAGTATTATCAAGGAAACATTAATACTTGTGTGATTTGTAAACTTAAATTGAAGTCCCTAGTAAAGCCTCTTCATAATACTAGCTTGTTGGTTAATAAATGATTGTGGTTTCCCTATCATGAACATTGAGATGTTATTAACAACAAGATCATATCGTTAGGAGAATGATATGATGGACATACTCCTATAGATAAGCATAGCATAAAGATCAAGTCATTTTAATAGTTCAATTGCTATATGCTTTCTGATACATAGTAACCTAATTCCTTCGACCATGAGATCATGCTTATCACCATCACCGGAAGGATGCTTTGATGACATCAAACACCACTCCGTAACTGGGTGGCTATAAAGGTGGCATTGAGTGTTCAGAAAGTATTGGTTGAGACACATGGATCAAGAGTGGGATTTGTCCATCCATATGACGGATAGATATACTCTGGGCCCTCTCGGTGGAATGTCATCCAATTAGCTTGCAAGCATGTGACTGGCTCACAAGGGATCACATATCACGGGAACGAGAAAAGAGTACTTATCGATGTGAGGTTGAATTAGGTATGCAGAGATACCGACGATCAAAACCTCGGATAAGTAAACTATCGTGAGACAAAGGGAAATTGGTATCGTATGTAAGTGGTTCATTCGATCGCAAAGTAATCGTAGAAATATGTGGGAGCCATATGAATTTCCAGATTCCTCTATTGGTTACTGTTCGGAGAAGTGTCTCGATCATGTCCGCATAATTCACGAACCGTAGGGAGACACACTTAAGGATTCGACGTTGTTTAGTAGTTATGGAATGATGAGTAAGAGAACGAATGTTGTTCGGAGTCTCGGATGGGATCCGGGATATCACGAGGAGATCCGGAATGGTCTGGAGAATAAGATTCATATAAGGAAAGTCCTGTTTCGGGGTTGGAGAATGGTTCCAGTGTTTTCATCGGGAATGTTCTAGAAGGATCCGGAATGTCCGGCACTCCGGAGGGGAAGGGTACATGAATGTGTCATAACAAGTTGGAATGGTTGTCATCGCTTAACAAAATAAAGGGATAAATCAAATCCTACTTTGAAAAGTCAAATGCCAATTTGAAAAGTCAAACGGCTATTTTGTTTGGTGGAGGGAGAGTAGGAAACCTACTTGGGGAGGAAGTCCCTCTCACTCCACCGCCGACCAAGGGGGCCGAGTTGGGGAGGGACTCCCCTTCGCCGCCGCCCTCCACCTATATAAGGAGGGGCAGGGCTGCCCCTCCAAACACACAACTCCACCCCTCTAAACCCTAACCCTAGCCGCCGGCCACCAAACCGCCGCCGCCGCCCTAGGGTTTCTCCCAAGCCGCCGAGTTGGGGCTTCTACTTGACCTAGCCGCCGGCCTAGATCCCTCTCCTTGGTGCATCTAAACCCTAGATCACCGAGGCTCTCTCATAGTCCACCATACTCGCTCCGGCTTAAGGCGAAGCCCTGCGAGATCTCCCCTCTACTTCCGGTACCACGCCGTCGTCTTGGGAATCATGAGAGAGTGCTACAACCTCCGCTGCCTGCTGGAACAAGGGAGAGGAAGGTCTTCGTCGAGTACCAAACGTGTGACCGACTGCGGAAGCGCTGCCGGAACTCAGCGCCGGAAGGATCGTCTACACGATATTGAGATTGGGAAGAGTACGACTACATCACCCACGAGAATCCGCTCTCGTTAAACACTTTGGAATCTTCAAGGGTGAGTTATTCTATCGACTCGTTGCTACAATCTAGTAGATAGATCTTGGCTTGTTTGTTTGTATGCGGTAGAAAATTTTTGTTTTCCATGCTACGAACCCCTACACCCTCTCCCCGGCGAGCTCGAGCGGTCCTCCTCGCGCGCTGGCTGCATGTGTCAGCGAGCGCGGTGCGGGCCCATATCTGGTCAGTGGGGCCTGGGGATGTGGTTGCACATTGTCGAGCTGACAACCGTCGCCCCATGGCCCGGTCGTGGTCTGTGGAAGCTTCTTCGCCGGAGTCACGGGTGGAAGATGGTCGCTTGGTGCGCCAGGGCGGCGACCCTGGGTGGTGGGGGCCCTTTTGGTGTGCGGGCAAGCCAGGGGCCCAGGTGTTGGCCGGTGACCATGGTCCGTGTGGGTGGCGTGGTGGCCGGGGAGTTGTTTGTCATGGCGGTGGTGCGGTTTCCGTCTCGGCGGCGGTCCGACCCTCGTGGTGGAGGCTAAAGGCTTGGCCGAGGGGAAACTCTGCCCTTTGGGCCGCGACAGCGGTGTCTACGAACGTCGTCCCCTTGATGAAGGCGTTGTTGCGGTGTTTTCGGTCTCCCTCGTGCTCCGGGTGAAAACCCTAATCCTCGGATCGGGCGGTGGCGGCGTTGTGGCGTCGTGATCTTCTTGAAGACGCCGCGTTGGAGCTCTCGACGTGTGGCTCTCCGATGGAGGTTTGGCGGGGCTGCGGTGTCTTCGGACGGTTTGTGCTACGACGTGTCTCCCTCGGCAAGGCTTGACGTGGATCTACACCCCCAGTCTCCTTGGGGCTCCCGCGGCGCTGCTTGGGGTTGTGGGCAACTTGGTTGGTTCCTGGGGGTGGTCGGCTTCTGGTGGCATTGCGGCAGTGGTGGCGGGATCTCAACGGTGCGCGTGAAAATGGCTCGTCGTCTGGAGAAGATCCGGCTGATACTATAGATTGCGCTTGTCTACCGCTTTTGTAGTAACTGTATTGGCTTCTCAGGCCGCTCGCACTTCCGGTTGTTCCTGTGTTACCTTTTGTCGTTTGGCGTTATTAATTTAACGTCGGGCCTTTGGCCTATTATATAAAAAAATAACTTCTTGTTTTTTCCATTTTGATGTTCGGTGAAATTGTGTCGGCAGTGTGTATCCTGATTATGCAGAGGTCAGTTGTAATGTTTAAATTTTATTAAATAATATATCACCCATTTTAAAAAATACAAAAAATGATAAGCGGTAATGCGCTAGAATTAAAACTCACGGAAGTAAATTCCAGCACCGTATGAGTTGACGTACACCGATCACGATACGTTTATATGAACACACCACCACAAGGAATTTTCCGTGTATATCACCGCGAATTATATTGCTCCTGCTACTCCTGCGGGAGCACCACCAAATGGGATGTGAAATGCATGAATTTGGTGGATATTTCCTTTCATGAAACTTTTGGCTCCTGAGCCATCTGTAAATAAGCGTCGTTAGGTGTAGCTCGGGGTGAAATTTTATTTCTATGAAATTATTACTTTTATCAAGAATTTTGACAAATTGTTTTAATTTGGTGCATTTTGTGAAATTATTACGGAGTAGAAAAAATCATCACAACTTCATCTCGAATAATCTTTATATGTGCATTCATGATTTGACCTCCAATATTTACAAAAAAAATTTCAAATTGCCCGTGTGTCGTGGCTCGACCCAAAGCACGTGGTTGTCCCTTGACGTCCCCAACCAATAATACCCTCAGTCACCACCCATTCCACCCCGTCATTGTTTTTGGTGCCTAGCAACCACTCTCCGAGAGCTCAAGGTAGTCTCTTTTACCAAATACGCCTTATTCATATTTTTCTTATAGTGACGAAGAGAAGAGCATACAATATACTTATTTTTTCAACTCATACAACAAGTTTCATTGATTTTATACTAAATTGTTTTACTTACTTAATTTTCATTTTGATATGAAGTACTTAGTTATAATGATTATCTTTTTGTAATATTATGGCGATCTTTGTTATAAGTTGTAACTTTACAATTAAAAAATGTCTTTGCACTCGGTCCTAAATTTAAATTGTATTTTGTAATTAAAGTTTGAGTGTACGATACTAGGAAAAATCATTAGCCTCCATCGATTAAATGTGAAATTTGCATCGCTTTTATGTATGTGTATAATTATTTGTATGTCGAGCATATTTATTATCCTTATGTTTTTTGGTAGGTATTCCTAAAGGGTATGGTCTAGTCAATATCTTGGTAGTGATTTCTAGTGCATGATTAGATATAATCAAATAGCAAAATATAGACTATATAAGGTGTTTATGAAGAGATTATAATCGAATTATTTGCATGATGGTTTACTATTCACATGAAGAAGAGACGATGTGGCCATACGCCATAAGCGTCTGTCCCGGTTCACCTATATATAAATCACACCGGATGAATACTTCATTGTCGCGTTCACAATCAGAAGGAGGCAAAAGTATACTGGATATATAAACCTCAGAGGGTTTCATGATCTTTGAACATGTCATGTTGACTCGATCTAAGATTTTTTCGCCAGCCAAGATGCCAAAAAGCATGTTGCGCCAAAACTGGTTCTAGCTTTGTGCATTAAAGTGTACTTCCAACGCCAAGTGTGATGCGCCACAAATAAGGTCACATGAGATATGCTAAATGCGCGATATACAAGATAGTCTAGCTGTCGCTTTTCAGACCTGAAGCCCCCATTCCTCAGGACGGACCCTATTGGAGATTCCGATGACTATGAGCTAAACTAAGCCGGGCTCGGTTGTCGATTAACCATATGAGTTACGTGCAAAGTCACCAAAGAAATGAAGAGTAGGGCCAAATGTTTGGAAGAAAAAAAGTAAATGTAATGATTTTGTTGATTGTTTTTATCTAAATTCAATCGGCTAGCACCTCTCACATATCCATAAGACAGCTAGTCTTTCCGAGCAAGCTAAGGTATCTCGTAAATGTTTACAAGAACGACTCAAACTCCTGGAGAAGAAGATCACCTCTAGTGGCAAAAACATCGAACGAGCTTTCCCTAGTTTGGTGTTGGTTGAGGAAAATGATTTAGCCGCTGCCACGACACTATCTGTGAGTACTCGGGTGATTCTTGGGATGTCAGTTGGATTCATACATGTACATGGGCCAACTCGGTCTGGCTCAGGACGAGCCTCGGAGAAGCTTGAACCTGAGCTTCCGAGCCCCAACCAACTTGAGACCGTAGGCAAGCCTCTCAGTGCTGAGACTCGGCTCGAGCTCGACGGAAGCTCGGTCTAGAACGAGCCGGCCGGCTCGCGAGCCCCGAATCGCTGCACATGACGAACACATGCAGTACATGTTATGCCTGGAGCAGGGGCGGCGCGTAGTGGAGGCCATACCGGGCCATGGCCCACCCTTATTTCTCACTTTTTCCTTAAGATTTGGTAATAAATCGGCCCACTAACATTGATTGCCCCAGTCTATGTGAAGCCGGCCCATCCTGTATTTAGTGCCACGCTCCGCCACTGGCCTGGAGAGAGAGTTTTGTCACATTAAGCACTAAAATTGACAATCGGTTGATGTTCATTTAATTCTGGCAAAGGAAAACATAGAGATTCAAATACATATGAGTCCATTTTAATTATGAGAAAGAAAAACAGAGAAGGATGGATGATACTTGCTGTTGGTGCTCGATCTACTCGTGGATGCGTGATGATGCTGAAAACAACCGCCGGAGAGAGGGGGACAGTGGAGAGCATGGTTGGCATAGGGACAATTTGGGTTAGCGGCGGGGCGCGTTAGCTGCGTGAAACCCTACTGCCCCTAGCTAGTGAGTGAGGAACGACGAGCGTCATCGCTCTCTACATATGAATCAGCCGAATGGGCCCTGTGAATCCGGCCCATCTTCTCAACTCGTTGCTCTCTAAGTTGGCAAAACAATAAATAATGATGGGGCTGCAAGGTAAATGCAACCCCTCATCTTCTTCCTCTCAGCTCTCACGAAACAAACACACACACACTATCCAAGGAAGAAGAGAAGGTTTTGCCTAGAACACTTCCTTGGTGATCACCGTGGCCACATTGTATCTGTGGCCTCACAACCATTTTTTTCATTCACTCAATGCAGACTACATACGGGTATAAGAACTTGGCCGCAGCCACTACTGCCACCACTAATCATGCATGGCCTAACCATTTTGATCCAATAATCTCTCCACTAACATGACCTATTCTCATGGCCACTAACTCACGACTTGGACTGGGGTATGACACACGTGAACAAGTCCATCTAACACCTACATGCAAACTGTAACACCGCATGCTACTCAACAAGATAGAAAGATTAGTGCTAACAAATAATGCATGCCAAATGAGTGGACCGAGCTGAACCAGACACGGCCCGAGGTCGCTGCAGTCTATAATTTGCAACTTGGCTCGGTGTACGGTTATTAACGGGCCAAGAAAAAATCGGGCCGAGCCCAAGAAGCCCGGTGTGAGACGAAAAGCTCAATTCAAGTGTCCAAGTATACTAGTATCTCTCCACACCACTTGGCAAAAAAAACTTTCATCAAGCGCATGAAGAAGCTGGTGGATAGAAGTTCAACGAGGGGTCCCGATGGGTCTTCAAGCCCACTCGAAGGACGAGACTACTCTCTGGGTACAATATCCATGCTTGTCCTCACATATAAACTTAAAATAGAAAAAACATTAGAATAGCCATACACGAATTAAGTAATGTATTTGTGAAAAGACAATATTCCTAGAACATTGTATACATCATGATACAAAGAAATATAATCATCTCTATGATTGCTCTTAAGGCATATTTCCAACATGATGGCCATGTACTTTTGTTGATTGGCTTTGCTTGACTTTTGTCCACGTCGACGCCTAGTTGGGTCCGGTGTCTCTTTAGTTGTGCGATATTCATTGTCACAACAATGTTGTCTCATATCTGGACAAAAAATTAATCCGACGACCGCTCCGCCAAGTAAGCCTCCTAACTGTGAATCGAAGGTGACAAATAAGCAAAATATTTTCATTTTTTGACGGATAAAACATGTAGAAAATACTTATGGGACATACATGAGCCCAATGGTCGATACGGTTCTCTGTGAAGATGGCAAGGACCTGTCAAGCGGAACATATGAGCAAACAACAAAACGCATGCATAAAACAATGAACAAAAGTAGAGCGAGTGAAAGTGTAAGTATGTACCAGATTTAACAGAAGTAGAAATGCAATGTACGCTAAAGTTTCATTCGCTTTTTCCAACGTCTCCCGGTGCCTCCAAGGCCGATCGAGTTGCCGTACGTACAATGTTCTCCAGCGCGCGCCCTGCATGCATGCGTACGTATCGTCCACTGACTAGGCAAGATCTCATAGCTCCTGTCATTATTTTTTCCATCCTTTCGCATTTTCATTGTTTACATAAATCTTTTCGAATTTTAAACTGTCAATTTAAAATTAATTAATAATCATATTTTCCAAAGATTATAAATATAATTCAAGACTATACCTGTTAGTGGGCCGGCCCATGTATAACCCTTATGGGGGGCGACCCCACACTCGGGCTCGCTGAAGGGATACATAGGTGATGCCACCTTGGTCCAACAACTTTTTGATGTAATTATAACGGGCTGGTTTGAACTGGACTTCGGTCAGCCCTTCTATGCTCTACAAATTGGTCGATTGTTGTGCGTGCTATTGAGATCTGGTCTTATATTTCCGGCGGTTTACCCATCAATCACACTTGAGTCTGAAAATCTCAAAGGGATTGGGTTTCAATACAAATATATTTATGCTCATGTTTGGACAAAATCTGGTTTTCTTTTTGAAAATATTTATATCTAGATACAAAGTTCAATTACTTGATTTACTGTATATGAAAATGGTACACAATTTGTAATTTATTGTAATTCTAGTTTTTTGGCATGTTTAACCGATATAAAACTTAGAGATAAATAGAATTGATGATACAAAAAATCTGTAATCCATCTATACCATGGGTAACATACTCTGTTTGACATACCTCATGTCTCTGACTTCATCATTAGGTGGAAATTCTCGATATTGGTGAGAAAATCTCCTCGTGTCACTGGATGTCGGATACTAGCCGAGAAAAAAAGTTCTTAAACTAAAATAGTAAGAAAAAGGCAGACTAAAATTTCACGAACATAGAATCAAATAATTGATTTTCTTCCACACGTAACTAAATTTTAAATTGTGTAACAAGTTTGATTAAATAAGTTTTTGTAGCTGAAGCCGTTTGGATACAATAGTTGCTTCTGAGATTCATCGACCCATCCAACATGTCACCATTGTCTATTGTGACAACATCTCCGCAGTATATATGGCTTCCAATCCAGTGCAGCATCATCGTACAAAGCACATAGAGATTGATATTCATTTTTTTCGCGAGAAAGTGCTCTTGGAAAAGTTCATGTTCTGCACGTCCCAACAAGTGCTCAATTCACTGATATATTCACAAAGGGTCTGCATCCGACTTTCTTCATCGACATTCGCTCCATTCTTAACATCATTGAGCCCGACGTTAACACTGCGCGGGAGGGGGGGGGGTATTAGATATGTATTTGTGTTAGACTAGGACACTGTATTTGTGTTCATTGTGGTTAATAATGCTTATGTCCCTGTTGATTTCTATGTTTTGGATGTTGAATACAATGCTTCTTGTCCTATTACTTTGAGAAGACCTTTTCTTAGAACAGTTGGTGCCATCATTGATATGAAAGAAGGCACCATTAAATATCATTTTATATTCAAGAAAGGTATTGAACACTTCCCTATGAGGAGAAGAAGTTGCGTTTTGCTCCTCCTCCTTTGAAAGCAAGATTTGATGTTAATGCTTCTTCATTTAAAAATACTTGATTCTTCTTGCTTCTTGTGCCTAACTTAAAGGCGTTAAAGAAAAGTACTTGTTGGGAGATAATCCAAGAGTTTCTTTAAGTCTTGGAAGTTATTACTTCTGTAATAACATCTCCTTATCCTTTTTGTTTGCTTTTTGTGCCAAGAATGACCTCAAAATAAGCAAGGTACATATTCTGGAAAAGGAAAATAAGGAGACACTGATTTACGCTACCTGGCATTCCTTTGGTCTACATTCTACAAGGGGGCACATCCTTGAGTACCGACAGCTCTATCATGTTGTTTATATGACTCAACATCCACATTAATTCCGGTGTGATTTGTGAATACCACATGTAGTCTTCAAGCATGTGTGTATAGTGTCACACACACACTCCTAGTGCTCCCACCGATGCCATAAACACATCATATACCCAATGACTCCTCATTCATTGTCGAGCCGCTCGATATGTTTATCATTCACATTGAGTTCAATGCAGACTATATTTCAGTTGAGTCTCTTATACAAAGTTGTACGCCAACGGAGAAATAAAACGACGAGTTGACTCTTGATTGGTATTCCAAACACCTTGAGGGGTACCATACAACACTCTTTCTCCCTACCTAAAGAAGAGTGTTCCAATAATGTATAAGAATGGGAGGCTTTTATTTTCAGCCTTCTCGACTAGCACTTTCCATGGACATGCATAATGGCGACTCTCAATTCATTATTCGCCAAGTCAATAATATATACAATATAGGCAAGCCATTCCTTCATTAATTTAATCATGGGGCACTCCCACATGATATATGGAAATGAATGGGTTGTAGCGATGCCTTCCTTCCTATGTGGTTAAAGGAAGAACTTTGTATCAACGTTTTTTGGGGGCAAATGATGCTACTACGATGTGTGTCCAGAAATGAAGCAGAACAAATTCTGCAAGAAGTCCATCATGGTGTATGCGGTGGGCATCAAAGTGGAACAAAAATGTATCATCCTATCAAGCTAAGTGGTTACTACTAGTCGGGGATTGTGAAAGTTTGTCTTGCAGTAGAGAGGTCATGTCATAGCTTCCAAATTCATGGTGTTATAAAGCATCAACCATCAGTTCCACTACATCCGACTGTACCTACATGGCCTTTTGATGCATGGGGTATATATGTTATTGGTCCATTTGACCTGCCATCTTCTAGGGGCACAAGTTCATACTTATAGCAATAGACTACTTCTAGAAGTACCACTAAGAGAAGTGAACAGTGAAAATGTTATAATATTTCTAGAGCGATATATCATTTATCGCTTTGGAATTCCACATCGCATTACTTCGGATAATGCCAAGGATTTTAAGTCTCGTAAAATGAGTTCATGGCCAAATATATAATACAATGGAATTATTCCACGAGATATTATACACAAGCCAATGGGTTAACTGAAGCATTTAAATAAGACCCTTGGCCAGATTTTGAAAAAGATATTTCATAAAGATCATCGTGACTGCATGATCGTCTCTATGAATCCTTATGGGCATAATGTGTTACGGTTCGTACGCCAACTCAAGCTACACCATACTCCCTAGTATATGGGAGTGAGGCTGTTCTTCCTCTAGAGGTGGAGCTTCCATCCCTAAGAGTGGCCATTCATGATGAAGTTACCCAAGATGAGCAAATATGGTTGCGCTTTCAGCAGCTAGATTCCTTGGAAGAAGATTGGCTAAATGCACTCCAAGATTTAGAGTTATATCGTCACAACATGGTGCGTGCGTATGATAAACTTGTTAAGAAACGAGTTTTTCGGAAGGGAGAACTTGTTCTCGTACTTAGGCGCCCCATTGTGGTAAAAGGCAAAGCTAAGGGAAAACTTGAGCCTAAATGGGAAGGGCCATTTGTTATTGAGCAAGTGTATAATGGCGGTGCATATGAGCTCATTAATCAATATGGAGAACGACCAATGCCTCCTATTAATGGGAACTACCTAAAGAAATACTACGCGTGATCATCTCCGCACACCAATTTGTTTCTTTCTCTATTTCTCTTTGTTCTTTTTCTTCTTTCATTTTTTTTGTTTTCCCTAAAAAACAAAGTTTGAAAACAAACATGGACATCAATGTCCTACAATAACAACTTTCCCTAAACACACCATGCTAGGGATTGAAGACTTGGGCACCCTCGAGCTAGTTTGAAGGTGGCGCATGTGGCATAAATAAAGTGGAGTGGTACTTATACCCACTACACACGACACATGATGAAGTGTATGCTTTCAGCGAGGGTGGTGAAAATACTTGGGATACTTATGCTCGGAGGTTCCATACTTCTCATGTTTCTTGCTATGTTTTAGGCTCACAGAGGCACGATGCCCTGGGGTAGCCTATAGGAAAAGAGCAAGAAAGGCATGCCTGGTCAACAAAAGTTGAGTTCAGTGTGAGCCTCTTGACACCCCCGGGGTGTTCTTCCACCATAGCCAAAATGCCTATGAGGGTCTCCGTGGTCCACAAAGGTGTGTGGCTGCTCTTCAAATTCTGGGTGAGTCCCCTAGCAATCGTGAAGGAATATCCTCCAAGAAGTTCAACAAAATCCTCTCCTACAAATGAGGAAATCCCATCAAAAGTTGTGAAATTCAAGCAATACTTAAATACAAAAAAAAGAGTCAACCAAAAAAGCAAGTCTACATCAAGCAAGTCAAGAAGTAGGGGACTCATTTGAATGAAGGAGGGGAGTAGTCACGTACCAACCCTCAACATGGCCATGAAAAAAAATCGTCAAGCCAATTATCCTATAACCATATTACTTTAATCATCCTTGCCTATGTCTTTGTGTTCTTGAGGCATGCGTAGGGGGCATGATGAAGTCGTGGCATTATCAAGACGCATGAAGTCTAGAGTATGAATTCTCATCCCTCTGAAGGCATCATGAAATCATGTTGTTTTTCACATACACTCACAAAAGTTAAGTTATCTAGCCACAATTGTTATGGTCCTTCGATGGCTCCTGATGATTAGCTCTTGGGTACCTTTTTCCGATGTCACGTTCATAGCTGGTGTTTCATGGAAAAGCCAATATCCCAAATCTATAAAAAAATGTTCTTTTTTCCTCTTTTTCTTGGTTTTCTCTTGCCATGATTCTTATTTCTACTCATGGTCTTAAGGGAGAGGGATAAGTTCCCTAACTGTTTGTTGTGCAGCGATGATAAGGCATTTCTACTCAATGAAACCGTTCGTCGTTCATGACGCAATTGACGCTTGTCCAATAACTAGCATTCTACATCAATCAATGTTTCACATGGGGGGTATCATCCCTTGGTGGCCATGACAACAACACTAGGCGCATTATCCCTTAGTGACCAAGACAACAAAACTAGGGGTACCATCTCTCTCTCCTAGTTTATCTACAACGTCGATGGTATTCCGACGCTTTAAATATTGGGAGCAGCAAGGTGCTCCAGTGCGGTCAGCATCAAGCTATGAAACACTTCGAGTCTGATGGCTGGTATCATCTATGATCGCATCAAACTTGGGAGAATTCAGGTGAGCAGGAAGGCACGCCAGTGCGGCCAGTGTCATTCTGTGAAACCCTTCAAGTGTGATGGCTGGCACCATATATCATTGTACGGTCGCATCTAACTTGATAAATTAGTTCTTTGCATCAGCCAGATCTTGGGCAAACCGAAGAACTACCTCATCGGCTCGCACCATTTGCACCTGGTCGCGATGGGAATATATAAAATGAGAGAGTTTTCTCTTAGAACATGGCATGAGTATTTCGCCATATTTTATTGTAATTATACTCGCCCTTATGGGTGTTTATAAGATAATAGCATACCCATTCGCTATTAAATTCACATACTTCTTTGTCGTATATGGAATGAGTATTTCACCATAGATTGTCATAATCAATCCACCTATCACTCCATGCTGTAGTATGAACATACACTACAGTTTAGCACTTGGTTAGCCCAAGGCTCTATCTAGTTTGGCAACATAAGTTGTTATCAGCGTAATATGCGTGAACACACTGATTCGATGAGCCCTTGTCTTGCTTGTTGCTTGAAGCCCGAATTCTCTGGTTGTACTTCAAGGCGGTCTGAGCGAGAATATTGGATGGCTAACTGAACTGTATAACGAGCAGCAAATAACATCTTCAATTCATAAGGCATGTATATGGAATATATGCCCGGGAGGATTCTAGACTAAACATCTATAGCCATGCATGACTCTCTCTAGACGTTTATTGAAGTTCGGTTCTTAATGGATTAAGGGTTTTATAACCTTACACCGCCAAAAAAAGGTTATATACCTTAGCTCATTTTTCCCCGAGTATAGTCCGTTTGCTTCGCCACACGCACTACACTTTCGGAGGAACATTGTTTGATGAATTTTTGTACCAAGAGTTCATAATGTAAATATATATTACACATTCTTCGTCTATGACACATGGGCCCCACAATGTGTAAAACATTTGTGAAAGAGTATATATTTGACTGAGGATGTATGGTGCTAGCAGAGAAGTCAAGTTTCGAGCACCACATCAATCAGCTACATGCATACATATATACATCCGTTGCTAGCCCAAATGGGCTAATGGCCGGATCATTATATTTAGCTACCTCTATACATCGCATGCATGGGATCCTAAATTCAGAAGAAATACACGAAGGACCCACTGGCCAACGAGTATACACGTCTTACTGCTGGGGCAGCTAGGACAGGTATTATATACGGCTGGATGACTTCATGGATTACGTCACGACGACCGCCTGAGTCAGCTAGAGATAAAATCAATCATCTCCGTCTAAGTCGCGGCAAGTGGGCAGGTGAGATATACTCCTGGCCGGTTTAGAAGTCACGGAGATTTTTTAGGGATCTATGTTATCGTCATGTCTGGACGACGTCTATATAAAGGCCACCAGATCGCTCGTACGGGGAGGGGCACGCGCCCGCACGGCCGCCAGGCTGCGGTGCTCCAAGACATACATACGCGGAGGGAGAGGACTCCGCCAGAACTCACACGGGTAACGCCACGGCGAAGCCTTGCTTATCATACACAAGCACGCCGAGAGAGCTGGCTGCACACCATCGCCACATGGGTAACGCAATAGCGAAGCTCTGCTCTAGGAAAATTCACACGCGTATCACAGGCGACGCAGTTGCGAAGCCCTGTTCCGGCCACGCGAGAACATCACTTAGACCACAAATTTCTTAATTCCCACACTACGTCGAAGGCGACCAGCGGCGCCAAGATGCCGCTACTACTCCCGCCGTCCATGAAGTCTTATTTGCAAGGTGAGATAATATAAGATCTGTTTGTATCGTTGGTTTTGTCTCAACATGGATGCTCTAGATCATCCATGTGGGATGCTAGATGTAGTCGTTAATCTTTACAACCATGGCCCGATTGTTTCATCAAGGTCGGTGGTCGTGTGGCCACAATCATGGTACGACTGCTTTGTCATGGTCGGCCATGAAGATTATCACAACTATGGTAGCGACGGTCTTATCAAAGTCGTTCACGCAAATCGCATAAAATATAGCACAACCATAGCAGCGACCGTCTCATCAAGGTCTGATGGAGGGGTTAACCTCTTGGGTGGCCCGATCTTCACGGATCTCGTGGTCAAATCGATGGGAAAGCGAGGGGAAAGGGAGAAGGTAGCGGAAGCGGACACACACCTCGCGAAGAACACGATGAACACACGCAAAACTCACACGATACAAGGCCGATTGCTCCCGAACGGCGGCCACCGGTCCGATAGAATCCTCGCAAAGAAAGATCGGTCAACGTGCTCCCTCAAATCCACATCGGAGAGGGAATAACACCTTGGGGAGGGTCTTGACAACTTGGAGACAAGACAATGAACTCCAAGGCCTTGTTCAACGATGGATGCGTGATGCAAAGTCCAATCGAGGTTGGTGATGATAGTCGGTCCCCTTGGTAAAGGAGATGAGGCAAAACTAGAGATTCCACAATGGGGGTTGTCTTTAGTCTATCATCTATGCCTAAGGGATACATGAGGGGTGGGGGCTCTATTTATAGGCCAGCCACTAAACAAGGGTAGTTTGGGGATAAACTAGGTGAATAGGTAAGTAAAGGGGAATACATGGGTTGTGGCCCAACTGGTGCGCGAAGGCACTGACATGATCGGTAGTACCGGACTTAGGACCGGTAGTACCGGTCATCACCGGTAGTACCGCTCTAGGACCGGTAGTACCGCTTGATCTGGAGCATCGTTGGAGCCGTCGATGGCGGTATCGAGGCGGTAGTACCGCTGGCGGTAGTACAGGGATTCTGCCGACTCTGGCATAGGGACACAACAGCTGCGGATCTGTCTTCTTCCTCCTCCTCTTCCAAGCTTCTGTCTTGTCGGGCTTTATGCTCCGGGCTTACTCCCTTGCCTCCGTACTTGTCAATGTGAACCTATCATGGCCATAGGACGGAGTATGAAGTAGTACACCATTCAATAGGGTAGGAAGTGGGCTCGCATAGAGGAACGGATTCACCTTTGGAGTCCATGACGACTTGGCGTAAGTTGGAGACCTTGATGTACTAACGACCATAGGTCGGGCTGCATCATCTCCCCCCCCCTTCAAAAAGAGTCGTCCTCGACTCTCCATGTTCATCACGAAGTAGAAGAGGTCGAAGGACATCCTTGATCCTGGGGTTCACCATATAGTCGTCCTCGGGAAGATTGACTTGACAACACTTCAATGCTCCTTCACCTTCCATGAAGCCTACAAAGCTCACGATAAAAGCGAAGCAACACTGAAAGCGTAGCCAATTCATGAAGATTATAGCATGAGTCCTCAAGTAGAAGGAAGTCACCTTATCTTGTAGATATAGCTCGATGAAGGGTAGACATAGGTAACTCTCTTCGGTTCTTCTTGTCAACACGTGGTTGGTAGAGATTGACGTGTATGCACTTGTATCTACACACAACAAAGACCAAGCAAAATATTTTCGTGCGTGATAGAGGGGCATGTCAAATGTGGCATGTCCATTCTTGTTCACAACACTATTAGCACAATACAATGATATAAAATGGAATGCATATGCAAGGTCAAAGTGCATGGAAGTTGTTTGAACATCATCCAAATGTGGGAACTCAAAAACTCCGTATAACGTAGTAGTGGGGCACTCAAAGCATTTGATCAAAATTTCAATCAACATCTTTGATGCAAGAATTGGAGAATTTGGCAAAAACACACGAGGAAGCATATCCAAAACAAAAGCATTATGTGTGCAAACCAACCATTGGAAAGAGAAATTGTTCAACATGTTGGATGCCATACACATATCATCAAAACGAGTATCATGGGAATATGAGTATCCCAAGTGGAAGCAAAAGCGACATGTTTGCAAACAAACCAAATGGAAGAGCAAGTGGTCCTTATGTTTGTTGCAACAATAAGACGAGATTCTTGGAAGCTCTCATGACAATACATGCTCTTAATGGAATTGTGGTTGCACACAAAACATCGGAGAGAGAAATTGTTCAACAATTTTGTTACAACACACAAAACATCATTATCTAAAAGCGAAGAAACATGAATGTCACAAGGGAAGATAATACCAGTAACATGCTTGCAAGCAAACCATAGGAAAAAGCAATTTGTCAACATGAAAGATGCAAAGCATGCAAAAGGTATCAGAGCTGGGTTCGATCTTGAACTCACTTGTGGGATGATCTCTAGAGCTCTTTTTGTCAACTCGTGCTCAACCGAGGTTGACATTCTCGTGCGGGCACCTACACACATCATATGTAAAAGGAAGAACGTGTGTGCATGGTAGAGATACACATCATCCATCATGACGTATCTCTTCTTGTGCACATCACCATTAATGTCATTCAAGTATGAAATAGATGCATGGTGAGTATGCAAGTGGGGAACATGCTTATCATGGCAATCATCAAAATCTCCAAAAATTGAGAAAGCTATGGGGCCATCTCATTATAACGCATATGATCCATATTGTTGCAAGCAATACAAGTGAAATAGCAAGCATTCATCTTATTGCAAGCAACGGGAGAAATTGAAGGACTAGCATGACAAGGCAAGTCCGAAGCAATTGGAGGATACACACAAGATGCACAAGTATCATCCATAACATGCATATCCTCACAATTCATCATGTCCACTAGTGGGATCATGGCATCATCAACACCCTTATTGTTACCTTGATCATACCTCTCATATGAAGTGGGTGTTGTGGAAGTAGTGGTCTCCTTGTGGACGACTTCGTCTTCTTGATGTAGCCATGGCATAGCATCATCTTCGTGCACCATGTACATCTTCTCCAATTGAGGCATCATTGCTTCATGGATTGGCTCTCCTTCATCCATGGAACCTAGCACAACACAAGAGAACACACTAGAGGTAGAGGGTAAGTTGTCAGAATTCGAAATGGTCTCACTTGACCTATCAACTACCACTCTCAACTCACTAGGAGTATCGCTCATGCCCTCCAAGTGGAAGCACTCAATCTCACATAAGGTGGAGTCACTCATCGCACTCTTGTTATCACTCAAGTGGGCTAAGTGGCTCTCATACTCACATGGGATTGGTACCACATCATCACTCAAGCATATGGGGGTAGGCTCGGTTTCCTCAACTCCATGTGCCTCCTTTGGTGAAGGGAAAATCCCATGCTCACCATTCTTGACCTTGTCTCCTTCAAAGTTGGATGCCATAAGATGGGCATCATCGCTCTCCTCCATGGTCGAAGGGAAAATCCCATGCTCGACCGTCTTGTGGACATCTTGTAGTAGTGGTGGAGGTAGGCTCATGCTATCCAACTTGGCGAAGTAGAGGTCTTCATTTTCCTCGTTCATGAGGTCTTCAAATGCAAGCCTAGTCGTTGAAGCTTGATGGCGTGGACGAAGGCTTGCTCTTGGTGCCATTTTGGTGGTGGCACAAGAAGTTGAAGGTGCCTTGTGATGGTGTCGACGGAGGTCATTGGCGTGCCTTGCCGATGGTTGATGTAGGTGGCGCACTTGGTCATCCATATGATGCTCACGACGATGGCCCTTGACCTTGGCACTCTTCCTTGTAAGTTTTTCTAATGAGCGCAAAGCATCATTAGTCTTGGCGACCATCCTCATGTTTTTGTCGAAGTCGTTGTCCATGTCCTTCTTGAAGTTGTGTAGGTCGCTTTGGAACTTGTCCATTTGATGATGGACCTTGGCACAATCGAGTTGGAGGCTCCGTCTTGGTCGGTGCGACTTGAGGAGCTTGTCGTTGTCGTTCTTGAAGTCGCCCATGCTTGGGGAGTCATTGTTGTTGTAGCACTCCATGTCACCCAAGCATGTGGAGCCATTGTTGGTGTAGTGCTTCATCATGTAATCCATGCTTGTGGAGACATAGGCATGGTGTAGGGGTTCGTAGCATGGAAAAAAAAATTCTACCGCATGCACACAAACAAGCCAAGATCTATCTACTAGATTGTAGCAACGAGTCGATAGAGGAACTCACCCTCGAAGATTCCAAAGCGTTTAACGAGAGAAGATTCTCGTGGGTGATGTAGTCGTACACTAGCCGATCTCAAGATCGCGTAGACGATCCTTCCGGCGCTGCGTTCTGGCAGCGCTTCCATAGTCGGTCACACGTTCGGTACTCGATGAAGACCTTCCTATCCCTTGTTCCAGCAGGTAGTGGAGGTTGTAGCACTCTCCTCGTGATTACAGCGGCTGGCGTGGTCTGCAGGAAGTAGAGGGGAGATCTCGCAGGGCTTCGCCTTAAGCCGGAGCGAGTATGGTGGACTATGAGAGAGCTCCTCGACAATCTAGGGTTTAGATACACCAAGGAGGAGGCTTGGACGGCGGCTAGGGTTAGCTAGGCGGCGGCGGCTTTCCCTAGGGCGGCGGCGGCTGCAGGAGGGCCGGCGGCTTAGGGCTAGGGTTTGCGGGTGGAGGTGTTGGGTGTTAGGAGGGGCAGCCCTGCCCCTCCTTATATAGGTGGAGGGCAGCGCCAGGAGGAGTCCCTACCCAACTCGGTTTCCCAAGGGGGCCGGCGGTGGAGGGGAGGAACTCCTCCCCAACTCGGTTTCCACCTTCCCCTCCACTTCCCAAAATAGCCGTTTGACTTTTCAATTTGGCGTTTGACTTTTCAAACTAGGATTTGATTAAACCCTTTATTTTGTTCAGCGATGACACCTAGTACATGATGCAATCATTCCAACTTGGTATGACACATTCATGTACCCTTCCCTTGAGTCTTCGGACATTCCGGAACCTTCTAGAACATTCCCGACGAAAACACCGGAACCATTCTCCAACCCCGAAACAGGACTTTCCTTATATGAATCTTATTCTCCGGACCATTCCGGATCTCCTCGTGATATCCCGGATCCCATCCGAGACTCCGAACAACATTCGGTCTCTTACTCATCATTCCATAACTACTCAAACAACGTCGAATCCTTAAGTGTGTCTCCCTACGGTTCGTGAATTATGCGGACATGATCGAGACACTTCTCCGAGCAATAACCAATAGAGGAATCTGGAAATTCATATGGCTCCCACATATTTCTACGATTACTTTGCGATCGAATGAACCACTTACATACAATACCAATTTCCCTTTGTCTCATGATAGTTTACTTATCCGAGGTTATGATCGTCGGTATCTCTGCATACTGTTGGAATTATGCCCTAGAGGCAATAATAAAGATGTTATTATTATAATTCTTGTTCATGATAAAGTTTATATTCCATGCTAGAATTGTATTAAGCGGAAACATTAATACTTGTGTGGTTTGTGAACAACACCGTGTCCCTAGTACGCCTCTATGGACTAGCTCATTGATCAATGATGGTTAAGGTTTCCTAACCATAGACATGAGTTGTCAATTGATAATGAGATCATATCATTGGGAGAATGATATGGTGGACAGACCCAAACTAAGCGAAGCAATTAGATCGTGTCATTGTGTTCATCTTTGCGAAGCTTTTCCTATGTCAAATATTGTATTCCTTAGACCATGAGATAATACAACTCCCTAGTATCGGAAGAAAGCTTTGAGGTCATCAAACGTCATCCTATGAGAGGGTGATCATAAAGGTGTCTCTCAGGTGATCGGAAAGTATCATTGGGTTGTATGTATCGAGATGGGATTTGTCCCTCCCAAGTCGGAGAGATATACTTGGGCCCACTTTCGTGTCGATATCAACACCGCTTGCAAGCATGTGGTTAAGGAGTTGATCACAAAGTGATATCGGATTACGAACGAGTAAAGTGCTTCTTTGTGAACGAGATTGAACTAGGTATGGCGATACCGACGATCGAATCTCGGCAAGTAAAATATCGCGAGGCGAAGGAATATATATATGGGATTGATTGAATCCTGGCATCGTGGTTCATCCGATATGATCATCGATGAATGTGTGGAGTCAATATGGGTGCAGACCCGGCTGTTGATTATTGATAGAAGATCATGTACGCATATTCTCGAACCCGCGAGGTCACACATAACGTGTCTCGGCGCTAGGATAGATTGGATAATTGGTTTATGAATTTTTGTTGAGTCTCGGATGGGATCCGGGACATCACGAGAGGTTCGGAGTGGTCCGAGAATAAGATTCATATAAGGCGTGCAGTTTTTGGAGTTGAATTGTTAGGTTAATCGGTATTGTGCGGGCTTCTAGAACCTTCCGGAAGGGGGCCAACGTGGTCCCACCTTCCGGGAGGAGGCATGGGCCTATGAGGGAGTGTCCTGGCCGCATTGGGCCAGGGGCACAAGGCCCCATAGGGCCCAGCCGATTCTAGATAGATTTAACTCGTTTAAATCTAGGGATAGAATTTCTAGATAAGGGGAGTTTAAATCGTTTAAACTAGAGATAGGCTTGGAGGAGGGGCTAGGGCTGGCCACCACCACCCCCTCTATATATAGAGGGCTGGTGCGCCCCCTCCCCCTTACACACATCTCCCTCCAAGCCCTAGTAGCCCTGCTGCCTTCCTCTCTCCCTCCCGACTGTTTGTAGGCGAAGCCCTGCAGCAGAAATTCTCCACCATATACACCACACCGTCGTGTTGTAGATCCAATCCATCTCTCCACCATACTTGCTGGTCCGAGGAAGGAGGAGACGTCGAGGTGCTGCACGTGTGCATCTCACGGAGGCACCGCCACTTGTGGTGCTAGATCAGATCGGATCGCGAGGAGAAGCGAGTCGACTACATCACCCACGTTCGACAAAGCGTTCATTTGCGAATCTTCAAGGGTATGAAGATCTAATACAATCTCTCATTGTTTGCATCTCCTCGATTAGATCTTGGCTTTCCGTATGTTCGCTTCGGTAGAAAATTTTGATTTACTATGCCGAAACCCTTGATGGTATCGAGCTAGATCTATGCGTAGATGTGATTCACGAGTAGAACGCAAACATGGTTGTTGCGAGGCGTTGATGTTTTCTGTTGCAAGCCTCTTGTTTGTGTTCTTCTTATGGCGGGATAGTGAGATTGAAGCGGTCCAGGCCAACCTTACGCCGTGACGTCGTTCAAGACCGCTCCGCACTTGACGTGTTGCTTGTACCATACATGCGGTGGTGGATGTCGATTTCTCTCACTATAGTTGTCATGGGATTAACACGGAGTTTGGCAACCATAATATCACCGTTGTGGCTTTCCGTAGGTAAGAATCGTTCTTAGCATCTACTCCCATAAGCCACGTAAAACATGCAACAATAAAGTAGGCGTCTAACTTGTTTTTCCGAGTGTTTTCGTGATATGGTATGGCCCAAGATGTGATGTGTATATTGTACGATGATCATGCTTTGTAATGTTTCACGACTTGCATGTCGATGGGTACACAACCGGCGAGAGCCATATGGTTGTCTTTATAATTGTGTATGACCTGCGAGTCAACTTCTTATACGCCATGTAATAGCTTTACTTTATCGCTAAGTAGTTAGCAATAGTTGTAGTTGCTATTCGTGGTGGAGGCAATCATGGTGGAGTGATGGAGATCATGCCGGACGCACAAGATGGAGATCATTGCGAAGATTGGCTATACCATGTCACATAAAGTTATATGCATGTGATGTTTATCCTTTATGTATCTTATTATGCTTAGATCATGACGGTAGCATTATAAGATGATTCCTCATAAAAATCAAGATAAAATTGTGTTCTCCCCAAGTATGCACCGTTCGAAAGTTAAAGTGTCCAAGCATCACGTGATGATCGGGTGCTATAGACTCTCGCTCACATACAACGGGTGCAAGCCAGTTTACTGCAGCGGAAATACTTGGGTCTAACTTGTGAGCCTAGCATATACAGACATGGCCTCGGAACACAAGAACCGAAAGGTTAAGCATGAGTCATATGAATGATATGATCGACACTTCGTTGTCCACCATTGAAACCACATCTCTTCTCGTGATGATCGGATTAGGTGTGGTGAATTTGGATCGTGTTCACTAAACAACTTGAGGGATGTTGAATTTAGTGGGAGTTCATCTAGTAATTTGATTAAGTTGAACTATTTATCAAGAACATAGTCTAAATTGTACTTGCAAATACTGTAGATCCAATGGCCAAGTCCAACTTCAACTTCAACGTTTTTGCTGAGGAAGAAAAGCTTAGAAACAATGGGTCTAACTTCACCAACTGGTTCCGCAATCTGAGAATCATTCTGTCTGGCGGACAAAAGGACTATGTCCTTGAGAAAGCGTTAGGTAACCCTCACAAGAATCGGGCTGATGAGAAAGCTGTCTATCGGCGCAAAGATGATTATGGTGTGATTAAGAGCACCATGTTGTTTGCTATGGAACCGGAACTTCAAAATCGTTTTGAAAACTATCCCGGGCCCTTTGAGATTCTCGAAGAGCTGAAAACCATGTTTCAGACTCAGGCCCGTTCTGAGAGATATGAGATCTCTGAGAAATTCTTTAACTGCAAGATGGAGGAAGGGAGTTCCGTTAGTGAGCACGCCATAAAGATGTCGGGCTACACTCAACGCCTTGAGCAACTGGACTGCAAGATTCCAGAGGAGCTCAAGATTGTGAGGTTGCAATCACTCCCTCCCGGCTACAAAAGTTTTGTAGTGACTCATAATCAGATTGGTTCCATGATACGATCACCGAGCTCTTCGCAAAGTGAAGGCTGCGAGGTGGACATCAAGAAGGATAATCATGTGTTGATGGTCAACAAGCCCTCCTTTAAGAAAGGTAAAGGTGCAAAGAAGCCCTTCAAGAAGGCGGCGGCAAGCGCAATGCCCCTGAGAAGAAGCTCAGTCCGGTCCCAAGCCGGACCTTTGAGTGCTTCTATTGCAAGGACAAGGGTCCTTTGGGCATCGTCCAAGTACTTAGCGGACAAGAAGGCTGGCACCATCAAAGGTATATTTGATATACATGTTATTTATGTTTTCCTTACTAGCCCTCGTTGTAGTGCCCGGTATTTGATACGGTTCGGTTGCTAATATTTGTAACTCGAACAGGAGCTACGGAATGAGCGGCTGACTTGCGAGGATGAGGTGACTTGCGGCGTTGGCAGCGGATCAAGAGTTGATGTGATGGCCGTCGACGCTCTCCTTAGTTTTACCTTGGGATTAGTTTTAAACCTTAATAAATGTTATTATGTGCTGCGTTGAGCATGAACATTATTTCTGGATCGTGTTTATTGCAAGGCGGTTATTCATTTAAATCGGAGAATAATGGTTGTTCTATTTATATGAGTAACATCTTTTATGGTCATGCACCTCTTGTGAATGGTTTATTTCTTCTAAATCTCGAAAGGGATGAAACACACATCCATAACATTGAGGCTAAGAGATGCAAAGTGGATAGTGATAATACTACTTATTTGTAACTTGTCGTCTAGGTCATATTGGTGTAAAGCGCATGAAGAAACTCCATTCGATGGACTTTTGGAGTCTCTTGATTTTGAATCATTTGACACATGAACCATGCCTCATGGGCAAGATGATCAAAACCCGTTCTCGGTATGATGGAGCGAAACAACGGACTTGTTGGAAATCATACATACCGATGTATGCGGACCGATGAGTGTTTCGACGCGGTGGATATCGCTATTTTCTCACTTTTACCGATGACTTAAGTAGATATGGGTATATCTATTTAATGAAACATAAATCTGAAACGTTTGAAAAGTTCAAAGAATTTCAGAATGAAGTGGAGAACCATCGTAAGAAAGATTAAGTTTCTACGATCCGATCGTGGGCGAATATTGAGTTATGATTTTCTCATGCATCTCAAAGCAAGTGGAATCGTTTCACAACTCACGCCACGGAACACCACAGTAGCAATGGTGTGTCTGAGCGCTTAATCGAACCCTATTGGATATGGTCCGATCGATGATGTCTATTACTGATTTGCCGTTGTCATTTTGGGGTTATGCATTAGAAACCGCTGCATTCACTTTAAATAGGGCTCCATCTAAATCCGTTGAGACGACACCGTATGAACTGTGGTTTGGTGCTAAACCTAAGTTGTCGTTTCTTAAAGTTTGGGGATCTGAGCTTCGTCAAGAAGTTGATGCGGACAAGCTCGAACCCAAAGCGAATGCGTCTTCATAGGATACCCTAAGGAAACTATTGGGTATACCTTCTATCACAGAACCGAAGGCAAAGTGTTTGTGAAGAACGGTTCCTTTCTTGAGAAGGAGTTTCTCTCGAAAGAAGTGAGTGGGAGGAAAGTAGAGCTAGACGAGGTTATTGAACCTTCTCTTGAATTGGAGAGTAGCGCAGCACCTGAAATTGTTCCAGGTTACCGCACCAACAATAGAGGAAGCAAATGACAAGGATCATGAAGCTTGGACGATGCTTCTCTTGAACGTCGCAGTCGACAAGGTCGCGTGCCCTCTGAGTGGTACAGCAACCTGTCTTGACCGTCTTGTTAGTAGAAGGCGGTGAACCTACGAACTATGAGGAAGCGATGATGAGCGGACTAGAAATGGCTAGAAGCCATGAAATCCAATTGGGATCCATGAGCAAAACCAAGTATGGACTTTGGTGGACCCTCCTAGCGTAGAAAGGCCGTTGAGTGCAAATGGATCTTCAAGAAGAAAACGGACGCGGATGGTAATGTTACCGTCTATAAAGAACGGCTTGTTGCGAAAGGTTTTCGACAAGTTCAAGGTGTTGACTACGATGAGACTTTATCTCTCGTAGCGATGTTTAAGTCCATTCGGATTTTATTAGCAATTGCTGCGTTTCATGATTATGAAATATGGCAAATGGATGTCAAGACGCTTTCCTCAATGGCAACATTGATGAAGAGTTGTATATGATGCAACCCGAAGGTTTTGTCGATCCTAAGGATGCTGATAAAGTATGCAAACTTCAGCGTTCCATTTATGGACTGAAGCAAGCATCTCGGAGTTGGAACCTTCATTTTGATCAAGTGATCAAGAGCTTTGAATTTGTTCCAAATTGCTACGAAGCTTGCATCTACAAGAAAGTGAGTGGGAGCTCGGTGGCGTTCGTACTATATGTGGATGACATATTGATTATTGGAAATGACATCAACATGCTTAACGATGTGAAGAGTTATTTGAACAAGTGTTTTCAATGAAAGACCTAGGTGAAGCTGCTTATATATTGGGCATCAAAATCTATAGAGATAGACAAAGGCCGATAGCTTTAAGCCGTAGTACATACCTAGACAAAGTTACGAAAAGGTTCAGAATGGATAAGGCATTGAAAGGTTCGGTGCCTATGTTGTCGAGTAAGATATTGAGCAAGGCTCGGTGTCCATTCTGATGAAATGATAGGGAAGCTATGAGCAAAGTGCCTTATGCCTCGGCCATAGGTTCCATCATGTATGCCATCTTGTGTACTAGACCGGATGTGTCCAATGCTCTTAGTTTGACGAGATATCAAAGTGATCCAGAGTGGAACCTGGACAGCCGTGAAGAACATCCTAAGGTACCTAAATAGGACTAAAGAAATGTTCTTAGTCTATGGGGTGACGAACATTTCGTCGTAAAAGGTTACGTCGATGCTAGTTTCGACACCGACAAGGATGATTCTAAATCTCGAGACGTGATACGTGTATATTTTGAATGGAGGAGCTGTGAGTGGAGAAGTCAAGCAAAGCGTGATCGCGGGATCTGATGAGAAGCGGAATACATGGCTGCCGCAGAAGCGTCAAGTGAAGGAGTTTGGATCGAAACTTCATCACGAGCTTGGCGTGGTTCCAAGTGCATTGGACCCACTTTGGAGATATTGTGTGACAACACCGCGCCATAGCACTCGCTAAGGAACCAAGATATCATCCAAAGACCAAGCATATCAACTGCAAGTTTCATATAATCCGAGATTATATAGCAGATGGAGATCGAAGATCAAAGTACATACAGATCTGAATGTCGCAGATCCATTGACTAAACCTCTTCCGTGTAAAACATGATCAGCACCTCGGTGCCATGGGTGTGAGATTGTTGCCAAATGTAAACTAGATTATTGACTCTAGTGCAAGTGGGAGACTGTTGGAATTATGCCCTAGAGGCAATAATAAAGATGTTATTATTATAATTCTTGTTCATGATAAAGTTTATATTCCATGCTAGAATTGTATTAAGCGGAAACATTAATACTTGTGTGGTTTGTGAACAACACCGTGTCCCTAGTACGCCTCTATGGACTAGCTCATTGATCAATGATGGTTAAGGTTTCCTAACCATAGACATGAGTTGTCAATTGATAATGAGATCATATCATTGGGAGAATGATATGGTGGATGACAAACTAAGCGAAGCAATTAGATCGTGTCATTGTGTTCATCTTTGAAGCTTTTCCTATGTCAAATATTGTATTCCTTAGACCATGAGATAATACAACTCCACAGTATCGGAAGAAAGCTTTGAGGTCATCAAACGTCATCCTATGAGAGGGTGATCATAAAGGTGTCTCGGTGATCGGAAAGTATCATTGGGTTGTATGTATCGAGATGGGATTTGTCCCTCCCAAGTCGGAGAGATATACTTCGGGCCCACTCGGTAATCGATATCAACACCGCTTGCAAGCATGTGGTTAAGGAGTTGATCACAAAGTGATATCGGATTACGGAACGAGTAAAGTGCTTGCTGTGAACGAGATTGAACTAGGTATGACGATACCGACGATCGAATCTCGGGCAAGTAAAATATCGCGAGACGAAGGGAATATATATATGGGATTGATTGAATCCTGGCATCGTGGTTCATCCGATATGATCATCGATGAATGTGTGGGAGTCAATATGGGTGCCCAGACCCCGCTGTTGATTATTGATAGAAGATCATGTCTGCATATTCTCGAACCCGCAGGGTCACACACTTAACGTGTCTTGACGCTAGGATAGATTGGATAATTGGTTTATGAATTTTTGTTCGGAGTCTCGGATGGGATCCGGGACATCATGAGAGGTTCCGGAGTGGTCCGGAGAATAAGATTCATATAAGGCAGTGCAGTTTTTGGAGTTCGGAATTATTCCGGGTTAATCGGTATTGTACCGGAAGCTTCTAGAACCTTCCGGAAGGGGGCCAACGTGGTCCCACCTTCCGGGAGGGGGCATGGGCCTATGAGGGAGTGTCCTGGACGCATTGGGCCAGGGGCACAAGGCCCCATAGGGCCCAGCCGATTCTAGATAGATTTAACTCGTTTAAATCTAGGGATAGAATTTCTAGATAAGGGGAGAGTTTAAATCGTTTAAACTAGAGATAGGCTTGGAGGAGGGGCTAGGGCTGGCCGCCGCCACCCCCTCTATATATAGAGGTCTGGTGCGCCCCCTCCCCCCTACACACATCTCCCTCCAAGCCCTAGTAGCCTCGCCTTCCTCTCTCCCTCCCGACTGTTTGTAGGCGAAGCCCTGCAGCAGAAATTCTCCACCATATACACCACGCCATCGTGTTGTAGATCCAATCCATCTCTCCACCATACTTGCTGGTCCGAGGAAGGAGGAGACGTCGAGGTGCTGCACGTGTGCATCTCACGGAGGCACCGCCACTTGTGGTGCTAGATCGGATCGGATCGCGAGGAGGAGAAGCGAGTACGACTACATCACCCACGTTCCGACGAACGTTCATCTGTGCTAATCTTCAAGGGTATGAAGATCTAATCCAATCTCTCTCGTTGTTTGCATCTCCTAGATTAGATCTTGGCTTTCCCTCTGTTCGCTTCCGTAGAAAATTTTGATTTACTATGCTGCGAAACCCTTCACATACCTAGTTCAACCTCGTTACTGATAAGTACTCTTTTCTCGTTCCTGTGATATGTGATCCTTTGTGAGCCAGTCACATGCTTGCAAGCTAATTGGATGACATTTCACCGAGAGGGCCCAGAGTATATCTATCCGTCATATGGATGGACAAATCCCACTCTTGATCCATGTGTCTCAACCAATACTTTCCGAACACTCAATGCCACCTTTATAGCCACCCAGTTACGGTGTGGTGTTTGATGTCATCAAAGCATCCTTCCGGTGAAGGTGATATGCATGATCTCATGGTCGAAGGAATTAGGTTACTATGTATCAGAAAGCTTATAGCAAATGAACTATATTAAATGACTTGATCTTTATGCTACGCCTAACTATAGGAGTATGTCCATCACATCATTCTCCTAATGATATGACCCTGTTGTTAATAACATCTCTATATTCATGATCAGGAAACCATGATCATATATTAACCAACAAGCTAGTTTAACAAGAGGCTTTACTAGGGACTCTTTTATGTTTACAAATCACACAAGTATTAATGTTTCCGGTTAATACAATTATAGCATGGTATGTAAACATTTATCATAAGTATGAAGATATGATAATAACCACTTTATTATTGCCTCTTGGGCATATCTCCAACACATGGTGGCTCATCGTGGATTCTTCATAGAAATCATCCTCGGCCCCGGAGTCCCTAGACATGCTTCACAGGACCAAGTGTTGTATATGGAAGTGGTAGAGGGTGTTAGGTATACAACGTCAAACCTTACTTTACCTTGGAAGATCATATCGTGCAAGTGGCCACACTTGAGAGCAATAAACCAAGCAAAGTGAAGTTCACGCGGAACACCAAAACCAACTACTAACCAAAACACACACACACACAAGGCCTATGGTGGATAGATATGGAAAGTGGCATGTCAACAACCAATCCGAAATCAAGATGTTGTATTGGCAAGTAAAGAACCACAATGATCACAAAGCAAACAAGTCAATCCACAAGATAGGAAATATGTACAAGAAAACACACAGGGTGGGATAAATGGGACTTGTGCGACGGAAAAAGTGAGCTAAGAACCAAATGATTACCTAGCGAAGACTATAAGCTCGTGTCACACAAGTACAAGGAGAGACGCTAGTTCGATTGCACAAAATTGGTGGGCTACAAGATATGCACAAAAGTACCACCTATATGATGTTCATCGAGATTGCGCTTCCTATTCTACGAGGCACATGTATAATTCTTTCTTTTTATCTTTTCCTTTTTTTTCTATTTTTTTCCTCCTTTTTTTTATTTTTCTTTTCACTTGCCTCTTCCTTGTGCCAACAACTATACAAGATAACTATATGAGATAACGCTCACACGTTTGCTCGGAATCTACAAGGTATCAAATGTGCATAGCCCAAGCAATCATAAGAGGAACTAGTCTCAATAGGTGTTTGTTGCTCGCAAAGATAGTGGGGTTCACAAAGGAATGCAAGTGGGGAGAAGTCGCGGAATGTTTATACCTTTCGTCGACGATCTTCACCCTTTATTGTTGGATTCCGCCTTGCTCATGGAATTTGGATGGAGTAGATAGCATGAACAACGTGGATTATGATGTAGTTCTCCTTCTCCTCTTCGAAACGAGCTAAAGAACACCAAAATCCGAGTTCGAATGCAAAAGTTATGCTCAAAACGGTGAGCGGCTGAAATCTGGGAACCTAATGTTTTCTTTCTGTACTGGGCGGTAGTACCGGATTTTGGGCCCGGTAGTACCGCTGACCGGTAGTACCGGATTTTGGGACCGGTAGTACCGCTTGGTCCAGGGACGCCTAGATTCGACGCGTTTTCGCGATTTTGGGATGATTTGGGCGGAAAATCTTCAAGAAAAACACCAAATCGACGGGGGAAATCAAGGAATTAGGCTATGGGAACGCAAAGGAAGGTAGATCAACAAGTTTAGCAAGTAATCCACGGATCAAAACCTACCAAAACGCACTCAAATGACAGATCGATCCAAAACACGAATTGGGGCTATTTTTGGTGGAATTTTCGAATTTATGGGGAAAAGACCAAATCGATGAGAAATCCGTGGCAACCAAAAGCTGCTGATACCAGATGATGGAGGGGTTAACCTCTTGGGTGGCCCGATCTTCACGGATCTCGTGGTCAAATCGATGAGAAAGCGAGGGGAAAGGGAGAAGGTAGCGGAAGCGGACACACACCTCACGAAGAACACGATGAACACACGCAAAACTCACACGATACAAGGCCGATTGCTCCCGAACGGCGGCCACCAGTCCGATAGAATCCTCGCAAGGAAAGATCGGTCAACGTGCTCCCTCAAATCCACATCGGAGAGGGAAGAACACCTTGGGGAGGGCCTTGACAACTTGGAGACAAGACAATGAACTCCAAGGCCTTGTTCAACGATGGATGCGTGATGCAAAGTCCAATCGAGGTTGGTGACGATAGTCGGTCCCCTTGGTAAAGGGGATGAGGCAAAACTAGAGATTCCACAATGGGGGTTGTCTTTAGTCTATCATCTATGCCTAAGGGATACATGAGGGGTGGGGGCTCTATTTATAGGCCAGCCATTAAACAAGGGTAGTTTGGGGATAAACTAGGCGAATAGGTAAGTAAAGGGGAATACATGGGCTATGGCCCAACTGGTGCGCGCAGGCACTGACATGACCGGTAGTACCAGACTTAGGACCGGTAGTACCGGTCATCACCGGTAGTACCGCTTGCGGTCCTGGAGCGTCAGTTGGAGCCGTCGATGGCGAAGCAGATGTCGGTAGTACCGCTGGCCGGTAGTACCGGTTCTGCCGACCGGTAGTACCGCCGGGACCTGGCAGCTGCTGATCTGTCTTCTTCCTCCTCCTCTTCCAAGCTTCCGTCTTGTCGGGCTTGATGCTCCGGGCTTCCTCCCTTGCCTCCGTACTTGTCAATGTGAACCTATCATGGCCATAGGACGGGGTATGAAGTAGTATACCATTCAATAGGGTAGGAAGTGGGCTCGCATAGAGGAACGGATTCACCTTTGGAGTCCATGACGACTTGGCGTAAGTTGGAGACCTTGATGTAGTAACGACCGTAGGTCGGGCTGCATCAAGGTTGTTCATATGGGTTATGTCAAAGCCATCATCCGATTGTTTCATCTATATCGACGGTGCTCAACCTCGATCCTTATGAAGGAGCTCGGTTGATAAAACGAGTAAGGAAACGCTTCATCAATTGCCCATCTCGGATTCACGATCTAATCTCTATAAGATGAAGGTCGATTCCCATACATCATCTTATGTCTAGTGCCGACGAGACTAGACTACACTATGGCCAAGTGACGACGAAGCTCGGTCGTTATGCCATCAACACGTCGTAATTCTGATGAGATAGTCATACCGTTGCTGGGCACCGACGAGGCAAAAGCAACACTACTTTGATGAGGCGAGGGCCATATGGCTAGGCACCGACGAGGCAAAAGCCATCCTCCTTGTCAAATAAACCTCTCATTATTACGCACGTCGAGATAGCATATATGATTGTGCTTCGGCGGAACAATGCTAATCTTCTTATTCTCAAGATTATCTAAACAACGACGATCATCAGCGCAGCTTAATCAGAGGTATTCCGCGGCTTGATCCCATGGATGTAATTAACCGGGTGTCTCGCGAGGCCCCGGGAATTTGGAACTAAACAATCGTTAATCCAAGTCAGATGTTTATCAAGGCGCAATATTTGTAATTGTGGGAAATTGTACTTTGTAATTCTCCAAAGAATTAATAAAGATGTGTTTTTCTATGTTACTTGTCTTTTCCTTTTTTTATACTTTGTATACTGGCACGCCCACATACATATTTTTTGTTGTTTTTTCTTATCAAACATGAAGTAGGTGAGCACTTTCACTTGGGTAAAGCATACGAAAAGTGGACATGATTGCATATATAAGCGCGTGTGTACGGCGAGGGATATTTTCTCCCGACATGGATGGCCGCATGATTTGAGGATCGATCTACCTTAGATTCAAGACATTTATTTTGATAGTGCCTTTTTAATGCTTGTCTATTTTTTTCCCTAGTTCTGTCGTTCGTATGGCTGTGTGTATTTTGGTATGCAGAGAGACCGTGTGCAAACATTAAACAATTTATGTTATGAAAAGCCCATTTCCAAAAAAATAAATAAGTGCGTGTGCACGTGTGCTAATCCCGATGAAAAAAATATACACTCCGGTTTTGTCTCGTTCTCATGCTTTCATGTGGGTTTGAGCTGTTGCAGCAGGTGCAGCTCCTCGTGAGTGACAGAAAAATGGATGTGCTAGTGCGACGTGGTGCTCCACTAGCAGGTAGATACTAGTACTAGCTTTTGAGAGGAGTTGTCTGAATCTCACACTGCAACTGACGACGACCGCACGGTGCAACGGGATGAAGCTGACTCGGTCGTCTTCAACCACTGAACAAGACTCATTAGGATACATTTTCCATGATTAGTTGCATATAGTTGATGCAACAACGGACAGGTGGACGATACGTTGGAATTGACGAGGTTGTCAACGGATCTAATAATGGAGGCCTTAGAGCGTAATTAGGGGGGAGCATAAAAAAGTTACAAGGAGCTGGACGCCTTTGAATTGGCAACGGCTGATTTTTCAAGAGCAGCCTCCTCCACTAGTTAGATCCTTCTTTTCTTTGCCGTGCCTAATCTGTATCCAGTTCAGCTGCAAAAGCTAGGTATTTTCCTTACCTGTAGCTTCTCCAAACATGCTTCTTCTCTTGGTGGATGGACATTTCGTGGCACTTTGAGTGCAGTCAGTGTGTATGCACACGATTCCAGTTGTGAGGATTCTATTTGCAGCTGCATCGATCTGCTTACGTGCCCTGGCTTTTGATGCGCAACAGTTGAGCTGGAAAGCAACTCGATCCAGGCATTAACTGTACTCCTCCTATATGTACATTCATTCAGAGTAGAGCAGAACTCTCTTTAGATTTTCCTACTGTATTATTATTACTCTCTCTAGTGCAGAGCAGAGCCGGCACAGCAACTACTTGTGGCTCTGAGGACATATATAGCTCGATCGAGCACAAGTAAAATTACAGAGCAGTGGACTTGGAAGGATCTAGAGTAATAATTGCGGCAATGTAAAAATGGGACCAATTCGGATGAAAAGACTAGAGATCTGTCCCTTTCTCCGTTTCTTCTAGTAGTGTTATTAAGAAGCTGTCGTCTAGAGATTTGTCCAGTCTAATCTAATCAGGTCTCTATTGTTAAACTAGTAGTTCAGTTGGGTGCGCTGGTGCAGTGCAGGTTGGGTCCAGGTAAAAAGGAAGAGGGGGTCCTCATCTGGGGATCCTCGAGCTAGCTAGTACCAAGTGCAGTGCAAACGAAAAAAGGGGGGAAGGGCGGTTCTATCCTTATCCCCTCCCCCTGCTACAGTACCTGAAGGGAGCTTCGCGAGCGCCGCGCCGACCCGATGCTCTCCTTGCCGGCGGTGCCGGCCAGGATGGGCTGAGGGGAGGCGGTGGTGGCTGTAGTGTATATACTAGGCGTTGTTTTGGGCTTAGTCCCTTTGGCTTTGTGCCGGTTTGGAGCTCTGCCATGGTGCTAGCAAGCAGCGCATGGTGGTGTCCAGATCTTCCTCCTGGTGGTCGTCCATGGTGGCCGGCGTTGGTGAGGGCGGGATCTGGTGGAGTCTCGACAAATAAGCTTGCTTGTACTAGGATTGGGCTGCAGCAGCCAGGTTTGTGTTCTTCGCTGGCCGGCCGTGGAGGCGGGGGGAGGAGAACGGATCCTGGTGTTCTACAGGTCGTCCTTGTGCTATCGAGCTACTCTTGGGTGCAGCCGAGCGGCACCCGGAGGTTGCTCACTTCTCTCTCGCATGGTGCTCCGTTGGTGGGAGCGAGTGATGAGAGTTCCGATTTGAGCAGCTCGGCAAATAAGCTCGTGTTTAAGCACGGCCGCCACGGTGGTCTGGATCCGTCCTCTTTTTCTGCTCCCTTGGCCGGCCGTGGCGGCGAGGGAGGGAGCGACTCTGCAGAGGCGGAAGCAGGCGTCGGCAGGCCGAGGGAGGCTGGTGGGTTTTTGCCGCTGGGCCGCAATCTCTGGCGACGTCCCCTTTTCCGCTGGCCCTTGCCCACCTGTGGCAGGAGTGGGGCTTGGGGGCCGGTTGTTTCTCACCGTCGACGGAGGCAGAGATTCGAGGCTCGACGGAGCAGGAGTAGAGGAGCTTCTTCACCGAGCAAGAGCAACACATCGACGGCGATTGCGCCGTTCGTCATCCGAGCCGGCAAGGATTTCCGGCAAATCAGCAACCTCCAATCGGAGGCCGTTTCTGAGGACGGCCGCCGCATTCATCGCCGCCTCCGAAGCAAGTGGTTCGTCCCCGCTTCGGTGTCCGACGGCGGCGTCACCGGCCTCGCGCTCAATGGAGGGGAGAGAGAAGGACTCGATGGCGTTGGTTTATCTCTCAGGAGGGTCCTTTCTGCTTTTACCAGGGATCTATGTGTATTTTTCAATTTTTATGGGGTCCTTTCACCCACCGTCTGGTTTTAATATAAGCTTCCTCGCCCTTCGGGGCGCTCCTGGGTTCAAAAGAAAAAGCCAAGTGCAGTGCAGTGCAGGTCTTGATGGACCGACAGATAGATTGGCCAGCAGGAAGAGTTGTCTGAATCTGAACCAGACAGTGCTACTGACGACGACCCTACTGTCCACTGTCGGCTTCCTGCAGCCTGCATTATGGTCGTTTTTCAACCAAATATAATCTCTCGTCCCTAATTAACTTGGATCAACCGCTGCACCGCTTTGAATGGGCACCCGACCAAAGTGGAAAAACCGACGCCCGATTAGTTTCCTCCTACTATATCCAAGGATGACTTCGTAAACCGGTCTCGATCCAAATATCATAAATTTGACTCAGTTAACTAATCACATAGTGCCACAAGTATTAAAATTGCAACAATTAAAAAAGATATCAAGATAAATAATGTCCGAATACTCTGATTCATCTATCTGTACATGCGTCTACACATAATCTGGCTCTGATACTATTGATAAGCTACGCACTACACAAAACAAAAAGTTTCTAAAGCGGATAAACAAGACCACGCCCCCGAATCGGGATTATGCAAAGCTTAGCGTTCCCACCAAAATCAGCATTGAAACGATTAAAAAACGGACACCAAATACTTGCGTGTAGGTGGAATTGTCACAATTAAGTAGCTACATCACAACAATTTACAAAAAACCCACATGAAACATATATTGGTGTGCAGAGGCAGCTGTTGATACAATCGCTTAAGCGTGCTTTAGCGCTAAGCAGAGGGAAAACGCTCAGGCCACTTCAATATTTAATTGCGTTTAGCGCTTAAGCTCAGTTATGTGAAAAAGCAGCTCGAAAACTCTCACTTGGCGCTTTTTTGAACCTTGGTCACAATCGACGTGTTCAACAACGACCCAGAGACAGACGGAGCTAGGACCCGTCTTCATAAGCACGGGACAAGTAGCATAAAACAAAAAACGAATAGTAAAAAATACTGATTACCAACTGCATCAGCTGGACTACTTTGCATTGGCAACGACAAAAAATTTCAGAACAGCCTCCTCCTCGGCTAGCCGAGCCTGATCTTTTCAGTAACGAGCTCTAAATTTGTATTAAAACTCAGCTGGTAGACTATATATTTTGCTTGGTTGAGACTTGTGAGTTAGGAATGATAAACTTCTTCAACCTTCGTTGACCGTTTGTGGCACTTTAAGTACCAACTATATTGAAAAGAATATGATTATCTACAATACCAAGCATCCACAATATGGGAAGATATTTCATGATGGTTTCAATAATATTGATTTAAGATTATAATAAATGTTCACAAAATAGTAGAAAGTCAATTTTTTGATACCATGTACAAATATTATTTCATATTGGTAGTATAACTGACATTATCTGCAATTTTTACGTCAAAAAATTTAGCTTAAAAATTCTAGGAATTTGGGGTGTTCGAGCTTCAAAACTACCCACCATGAATTTGGGGCGTCTAAAAGAGAATCAAACCAAAGGGTCAATTTTTTTAACCAAATAACCTTTTATATTAGGAATTTATACTTATTTAATATATATTTGATCAAAATTACTCACTTAAAATGATTAATAGTATGACATTTTTGCTAAATATATGGTGATTTTAGTTATAAATTGTAATAATATGAATGAAATTTATTTATGCCTTCTGTCCTAAATTTCAACCGTGTTTCGTAATGAAAGTTAAATAAATTTTGCAGTTTTGAGTGTAATTTAATTGGATTTGTGCATCGAATTTTATTATGCCTTCCCTTGGTCGACGGACGTTTTGTGGCGCATTGAGTGCAGTCGGTGTGTCTGTACATAATGATGACATGGATCCCAATGATTCCAGGTGTGAAGATTCTATGTGCAGCTGCTTTCAGATAGGTGCCCTGGCTTTCGCGCTCCATCATTAGTTGTGCCCTTTAGCCTAAGTAACAGATCAGTTGGAAAGCAACACATGCATTAACTGTAGTCTACTGACATTCATTCAAATTTAGAACTCCCTTTAGATTTTCCTATTATTATGTCTGAAGAAAGTTCCTTTTTTTCCTAGTACATCGGACAGCTCAGCACAGCAGAGCACGGAGAGCAACTACTTGTTTTTTTTTCTAAATCTGACTTGTTTGATAAACTTTAACCGAATCTGACCTTTCCTCGAAACTAATTCGGAATATGACCCTGAGATCGGCGCCATTTTAAACGGAGCCGAAGTTATACAGATCGGCGCAACATGGGACAAAGGGGGCAACCTAGGGAGGTCGGCGTCGTTTTATACGGAGCCGACCTCCTTCGGTTCGGTTTTTAAATATGTGCGCGCCGATCTGTACAACTTCGGCTCCATTTAAAATGGGATCAACCCAGAGGTCAGATTCCAAATTAGTTTGAGAAGAGGTCAGATTTGATTAAAGTTTTCAGATTTAGCAAAAAATACAACACTTGGGTGTACGTGCATGATGCTGCCGGGCCACAGAGCTGTACTAACAAAATAGAAAACATATCTGAGCAGAAGTAAAATTACAGAGTGGACTTGGAGTAAAGGCGGCAATGTGGTGGGATGTTTTGGTCTTCTGATGAAATAATTAATGCACTTGGGATTTCTATATTTCTCCGTTTTCTTCTAATCTTATTAAGCCGTCTAGGGATTTGTCTACTAATCTAATCAGGTCAATATATAGTGCTAAACTAGTACTACCTCCATTCCAGTATTTCGATAAAATAGTTTAACCATAAATTTTAACAACAAAATACAACCTATATTTAACAAAGATTATACCATTAGATTCATATTTAAAATATACTTCTAATGGTACAATTTTTATGACATATGATTCATATATTGTTGATCCAATTTATGGTCAAATTATTTTTCTTAAAATAAGTATTTGCCTTATAAACCGGAATGAAGGTAGTACCGGTAGTACTACATCGGTTGCTGGTGCGCCAAGTCCCAATGCAACTTTCTCTGCTTATCTGCTCAAATTATTTACAGTAACTGGTTAATTACAGGTTTCGGTGGTTCACGTCGGTGTCAAGACCACAAGGATTTCTCCTAACTCCTCAAAAAACCACACTCCCACATACTTCGAAATGCTCCACCAAGCTCGCCACCCACCAGCACACGCCACCAAGATCTAGTAGACACCACCGTCGTCTCAACGTGACCCACAATGGAAGACTGGTACGACTAAAAAGAAGCAACTTCGGCAAAGGTCGACAGAACAGTGACACGCGGGAGGGAACGACCTCCATCCCCGGAAGGCGATAGCCGACCGGATGTAACGACAAGGACAAACCAGGCCCTCACTAGCCCGTCCAAGCCTAGAAGGACTCGTGAAGCCCTGCCGCCGCATTGCATGGTGTCACCGTCGCCGCTAACCCTACGCTAGTGCCTACTCCTCTATCCACCAGTGGATCCGCTGCCACCGTAGATCCCGCCGCCAAGCAGCCGCGCCATCGCCACTGTGGTCACCCGGGCTAACTGGGCCGCCGCCGGTCTGAGGAAAGCCACGAGCTCGCACCTGCGGGGTAGTACCAATCACCGAACCGAGACCAATGGCAGGGATGAGGGGGTCCATGCGAGCAAGCACAAGGATGGCGAGCAAGGGAATCCCGGCATCTCCAGACTGCTTGCAAGTTGAAACCCATAAACAGCCACCAGATCGAGGCCCACCTGGCCCGGATCTAGCCCCCTCCACACGGATAGGGGTGATACGCAAAAGATGGCGGACAAGGCCCTGCAAGGCCCAGATTGGGCCCTCACTGGCCCAGATCTGGCCCACAAGACCCAGATCGAGCCCACGTTGCCCGGCCACCACGCTGTGCGCTGTCGCCTCACTGCGACCACCCTCCATCATCGTCGTCAGGCAACCAGGCCGAGTTCGTCTACCCGAGCCACCACTACCACGCCGCCACCTCCACCTGCGATGCGGAGACGGCCGCCCGCAGTACCTGCCGCTCTCGGCCCTCGCCGCCATCCATGGTCAGCCGCCGCCGCCAACCAGGACGGGGCGCACCACCACCGCGTCGCCAGCTACCTTCCGTGTCGCCACGACAAGCCCCGGCCGCACCGCTGCAACCCACGCCTCGCAGCGCCCCCAAACAGCAACGTCGGCCCGCGCCAGTCCCTGTTGAGTGAGAGCTCATTGCCGACCCCCACCCTCGTGGTGGCGAGGGAGGCGAGGAGGCGAAGGCGGCAGACGGCTGAAAGGGTTCCCGCCGCCTCGCGGGGGAACGGGTCTAGTACCTGAAAAAACATTTTAATTTAAGCCGCAGTGCCAAGGTTGCGTGCACGCACGCAACCATTAAAGTAATCAACCAACATCGGCAAGAGTACCAACACGAGTATTCCAGGAAAAATAAACCGAACAGCCCGGTCGACATCGCCGGAGAGCCGAGAGTACGGATCACTATTGTCAAAGACGTAGCAGCCGGGACAAATATTGCGAGGATAATCATCCTCGCGACAACCTTGAGAAAAACTCCAAAACCGATCTGACGAAGCAAGATCTGAAAGACCATACCAACATCATTGACGCCGGGAAAAGATCTCGTCGTCGCAGGAAGGGCCAAAGATCTCTTGTTATGAACGATGTCATCTCCATTGACATAGATGCCCAACAAGAAGATGACTACCAAAACCTAATCAAATCTTTAGAAAACACTATTTTTATTGAAAACTCCACCCATAGATCGGATTCTCCACCCCTCCCACCGGCTAGGCCGGCCGGAGAAGGAGGAACCGATCTATGGAGGAGGCGGAGGTGAAGACGGCGGCTAGGTCAGAGAGGTCTCACGTGAGCCGGATACGGTTTGTACGTGTTGGTCCGAGGTCCTTTTTCTACTTACTGGTGTATCCTTAGTTTCCCTGTTAAACTAGTACACAGTTGGTTGCCGGTGCCCAAGCCACAACCTTCTCGTTCAAAAAAAAAAAAAAAAACCACAACCTTCTCAGACTAATTAATTAGATCTACCACTGGTTACTTACAGGCGGTGGTACATATATGTTGGGTCCAGGTAAAAAGGACCCCCATCTAGATTCTAGAGGTAGTACCAAGTGCAGTGCAGGTCGGGATGGACCAGACAGATAGATTGGCTAGAGTAAGGTGGTGGTGCTCCACTAGGTACTACTAGTACTAGATACTGCCAGTGCCAGCAGGAAGAGATGTCTGAATCGGACAGTGCAACTGACGACGACCCCACTCCCCGGCGTGTTCCTGTCGGCTTCCTGCAGCCTGCATCATGGTCGTTTTCCCCGATGACATGATCGATTAGAACCATAATCTCTGATCATGCATTAACGCATCTCTACCGGGCCGATGTATTTACCCGATTTAAACGGTCTGTTTTTATAATGTCTTTTTTAAGTCGTAGTTCGGTCTATCCGACTAATGGTAAGGGATTACCAATCAGTTTAAACTGTCAAATTGACAAGCCAGAAATACACAAATTAACTATCAAACAATATATGGCAGGCGGGTGCCATCGCCCTTTGGGTATCGCCAACAAGTGGCCAGTGGATCTAAAATGTGCAAAGTGGCAATATCATACACAATGTCCAAAAAGACAGCTTCTCTTCTTAAAAAGTTGCATCAGCCGTCCCCGTAGCCCTTCAGGCATCGCGAGCCCCGATGGTCTGTAGCCTCTTCGTGATCCAAGCCATGCAATCGGGGTCGGCGATGCTATCCAAGTCGGTGAGCATGATGACGTACTCCTCGGCCATGATCTTGGCTTCGGCCTTCTTGGCCTTCGCCTCTGCCTCCAGCACCGTAGACTTGGCCTCGACCTTCATCGCCTTTGCCTTGGCCTCGATCTCCATTAGCCTAGCCTTGATGTTGGTCTCCTCCACCTTGATAGACCTCGTCCTCAGCTCGACAAAGGTCTTGGCGGCGGCCTATTTCTCTTTGCGCCGCCTCTCCTCCCTCTTGGCGATGGCCTCTCCCTTCTTCTCCAGGATCTTCTTCAAGGTCTCCTGGAATGCCAAGGAACCAGCCTGGCGGACGAGGTCGGCTTTCGTGGCCTTGTGGCCACCAGGCCGGCGGGCATGGCCGGCAGTCCCGTCGCCTGCAGAGTTGACGAAGCCTTCGTCATTTTCATCGTCTAAGTCGATGACACCACCCGTCGAAGCATTTCTCTTGCCCTTCTTCTTGTTGTCCATTTCTTTCCAAAGGGCATAGCTAGTCTCCCATTTTTTGGTGTCCTTGATCAACATCTAACAATGGGTCAAGGTGAATGCCTTGTTATCATTCACCGTCTTGAAGTGCTCCATTGCTTTCAGGACCTACACATATGAATGCCAACAATGGCTTAATGCAAATGCAAGACATTGGCAAAGAGAGGAGAGATTTTACCATGTCAACCGGCTGCATGCCGCTTATTTTCCTTTTCGTCACCATCTCGTAGGAGCCTTGGAACTTGCTACACTCGGCATGGATGGTGCCCCAACGCTTGGAGAGGGAGAGATCATTTTGATCGCTAAAGAAGGTGTCCTTTTTGATTTTCCTATGCTTATGGAAGAACCTTCCCACATTTTTCCAATAGGCAAAGCCCTTTTGCTCGACGCCGCATAGTGGATCTTGTGAAATCTCCATTCATGCCTTGCATAGTGGAGCTTGTCCTCGACGCCGCATAGTGGAGCTTGTCCTCCTTGGGGGTGTAGCTCGTGGTTCGTTGGCTCAACTTTTTGCCGTCAACAAGTGACACCGCAAGTGAAGTGGCCAACGACACGTCGTGATCCCCTCTCACATGGAAGTGTCATGGTTTCCAAACAAATCTCGTCCGCAATGTTGTAGGCATCATGCTGGGTCTCTTGCTGGGTCTCGCCTTCGTCGGCATAGCCACCGCCACCCTCGTTGATCATGTCATGCAGGGCGTCCTCGCCGTCATTGGCCACGAAATCCTACATCCAATTTGGCCATCATAAAGTGATGGGAGCAGTATACTGGCAATGGTGAAGAAATGTGGCGACCATACCGAGTCAGCGGCGGCCCGTGTCTCGGCGAGCATTTCGCCGAACAGGTTGACTGGCGTCGGCATGTTTGTGCCAGAGATGGACCACCGCTTCATCGACGCCTCCGGGGTTGCGTCCGCGGTGGTTGGAGTGTGATTCAGGTTGATGGCGGGATCCCCCGCCTCTGACGACGCTGTGTGGGAAAGTACGAACCGGGAGAGCGTGGCGTTCCTACCTTGTCCTCCAAGCGAGGTCGTGTGCGGCCCTGGCGTCCTGGGCTGAGATGGTGGTCAGCCGCTAGGTATGAAAGTGATGGAGCTGGTAAAGGACGTGTCCGGAAGAGCGACGACGCTATCGAAACAGACGGCGCCACCGAAAGTGACGGTTATTGCGTCCTGCTTGATCATGTTGATGGTGTGCTTGGCAGCATGCACTGCTAGCTCGTTGGCGTCGACCATGTTCTGGTTGGCCTGGAAGCTCTCGTTGTCATCCCAACGCTCCTTCTCGAGCCTGGAAGCGATGACTCGATCTCTCGTCGCTACCTGCCAGCCAGTGCGCTTCCCTGACTCAACTTTCCGCTCCGCCGACGTCAGGTCCTTGGCGAGCTTCTTCAGCCGGCCGCGCTTCTTGGCGGAGGGAATGCCGAAGAGCGCAACATCATCCATGGCAGCGGGATCCATCGCCTTCTCTCCCGCTCCCGCCAGTGAAAATTTGGGAGAGGTTTTTTTAGAGGGAAAAGTGGTGTGGTTTCTGTGTCACTAGCAGGAGGGGCCGCTAAAGGTAAAAGGAGGATGCGTGAGGACAAGTGTGCATGGATGGGTCAGTGCGTTTGTATGAATGGTTCGCCGCGTACCTGTCCGCTAGTCTTCTTGGACAAATTCGGACACGCAAAAATGGGACGAGTCGGCCCGGTGGAGGTGTCCTTATTAGGCTGTCGGCAACAGAGTTGACACAACTTTTTTTTGGAGAAACCAACATGAGCTCTACCTTTTCTATTAGAAGAAGAGAATTGGCCGGTTTAGAAGGGAAACCGGCCAAAACCCGATATAGACGTATATACACACGGATCCGGTTAAAAGAGAAACCAGACTAGAAAAATACCCCAAGCGGCACATTTTTCACCGGCAAAGCCAAGACGAGGCAACACTACCTAGCTCGACTAGGTCTGGAGCACCGCCGACAGACACCAGCACAACGGCAACAACAGGCGCAACGAAGAGCCTGGTCCATGTTCCCGAAGAGGAAGTCAGAGTCGAAGAAAACGGCTAGGCCTCTCAGCCTTCATGGCGAGAGGCAGGCCACAGCAAACTTGCCAGCGGCACTCGAACGCCGACAGGACCCGAAGACATCCACACAACCGGTAGCACAAGCAACACCAAGAAAAGCTTTCTACATTCTGAAAAATGACGCCTCTAGAGAGGTGACGACGTCCAAGAGACACCGCCGTCATCCAATCTGTCAAGCCAGATTTGGGTTTTCACCCCGGAGTGAGGACCGGAGGGGGTCGGGTCTCCACGACAACGCCCTCAAGAGGGAAAACGGCGCCCACGGGCGCCGCCGATGTCGGCACCGACCAAGTCGGGCAAGACTTTCGTCGGAGACCTGCGACCACAACCTCCAATGGAAAGTCACAAGGACAACCCATGCCGCTCGACAAGCACGGCCATCGGCGAGAGACGATGCCCACGCCAACGATGGCTTGCCCTACCACCCACGCGGCCAGGGCAAGCAAACACACCACCTCGCTCCGGAGCCGCCGTTGCGGCCTCCTCGCATAGCAGGGTAGCTCCTCACGCCAACCTACCACCGATCACGAGACGCCGGAAACGAGCGCCTCGCCCACCAAAGCAGCACCGCTGTCCAAAAACCGAGGCACACCTCCACCACGGACCTGCACAGCCGGCCAGGACCACCACGCCCCAGCCAGCCTGCCACCCATGGCGACCCTACACATCCGCCAAGACACCGACAGAGCTGGGCGCAGCCTCCACGAGACCACCGTGTCGAGGCACCCCTAGACCCGCCGTCCTCGACATCACCACCATGTCGAGGCAAACTCTGGCCGCTGACCAACCAAATGCCACTGGGTCCCCGGGGCCGCCGCCCCGGCATCCTCAACTCCGACAAACCACCTCGCTCCTGGAGCCGCCGCTCCTGCATCCGCGCGTGAGAGCTACAGATGCAGTCACCCCCGATGCCGACCAAGCTCTCCAAAACACCATGGCCACCCATGCCTCGTTGGAGAACCACGGGCCGACCGCCAGATATGGGCAAAATGCCCAAATCCAACGCACATCCACCAACCATGTGACGCCGCCGTGCCACCTTCCTCGTTCCGTGGCACACCGCCACCACCGTGGATCAACAGCAGCCAGACGGAGCAGCCGCGCCCCGCCCAGCCCTGCCACGCATGGTGGCCCACCACGACGCCGGAACCGCCAGATCTAGGCGAGGACGCCCAAATCAGCCACCATCCCGCGCCGAGGAACTGCCGGACAGCCATGGCAGCGCCTCCACCGCACCTCCAGGACCTCCGTCCCGGCTTGCCTGCGCTGACGAGCCACCGTCGTCGTTCCCAGCCGAGCCAGACGACCGTCGACGCCACCGCGAAAAAGGATCTAGAGTAATGGCGGCAACGTGGTGGGATGTTTTGGTCTAAGATTCAATTCTGATGAAAAATATTTGACCATGTCTCTATTGTTCAGTTGGTTCCTGGTGCCCCAAGTCACAACGTTCTCTGATCTGCTCAAACTTGGTTAATTACAGGTGGTGGTACATGTTGGGTCCAGGTAATCTGGAGGAGGTAGTACCAAGTGCAGTGCAGGTCGGGATCGATGGACCGACAGATAGATTGGCTAGATCAGCTAGGTGGTGCTTCACTTATTATACTACTAATAGATACAGTACTACTGGCCAGCAGGAAGAGTTGTCTGAATCTAAATCGGACAGTGCAACTCTTCCTCGTCTAATTACAGCAGGAAGCCTGCATCTTGGTCGTTTTCGGGCGATGACAGGATTGATTAGCTCCGATGGACTAGTATTCTCATTGTTGTGCAGAAAACATGCAACTTGTAGATAGATACGTACATCGGAAGTGACGGACATATATACACGCAGGCAGGCAGACATGGCTAGCCCGTCCCTGTCAGCAGCACGAGTATACAAAAGAGTCTTAACTGCCAAGCTGCATCGATCAGCAGCTGGATTTCTTTGAATGTGGCAACGGTTGATTTTTCAGACCAACTAGACAGACGGCCATTTTCCTTTGCCGGCTCCGAATCTGTATTTATAATCTGGCTGCTAGCTACCTTAGATATTTTCCTCAACCGGCCGGGACTTGGGTTGGGACAGTTAGTAACAAAGAAGTCAGCTTAGATTCAATTTAGCCTAAGCAACACAGTTCAACTGGAAAGCAACACCACCAATCCATTCAATTCTCGTTCGAGTATGCATGGGAGGAGGAGAGCCCGGCCGGCCTCTTTAAACTTTTTCATGCTACTAGTATTAACTATCATGAAAGTTTCCCTTTCTCCTAGTACTAGTACTACTAGTGTACATCCAACGGCAGAGCACACGAACTGAACATGACACTTGCTGTGGTGTGCATAAGGCTACGTACGTACCGCCCTCAGAGATAGGCCACGTCTCCTTCAGCTCAATTCCAGGAGATCTGTAGCTTTATTCTCATATCAACCTCCTCCAATTTCAGTAGTGTTTTTTTTCTAGCTCTAAGTATGGTACTAAATAGGGATATAGTAAATATTTCGAGCCAATAGAAAACAAGGGCGTTCGAAACATGTTTTTTTTTCCACTATATTAATATAGCAACCACATGATACAATCTCGAAACCATTGTTAAACAATACAATCAAGCCCAAGAGACCAAACAGAGAAAATAATGCCGATATCTCCAAATCTAGGAAAGCGCCGATGACCTACCACCACTGTGCCCTCCGGAGAATTCTTACCACGCTGCTATGCCTCCGAATCTTCGGGCACCAAGCAATACCTTCAAAAAAGAATACGACGACAACGCTGCCGCTGTCCAGACCGATCCTAGGATTTCTCACCGTACACGGAGGGGAGTGGGTAAGGGGTACACCTGACATCCTTCAAGAAGGAAGGGCGGAACTCGTATGCCCCATCGCGTCGGTGTCGGCTAGACTGACGCAGTAGCAGGAGCACACCAGGCCAACATAGGCCCAACCGAACCAAAATCGGGCCCTTCAAGATCCTACAGCCGCCGCCCTGCTGCAGATGTGGCTCTGTTGCCGCCACCCCCATCCCGAGCTGCCCTCAGGCCAACCGGAGGAAGCTACGCGCGAGTGTGAGCCAGCCAGCCCTAACCTAGATCGGGTCTACAGGGCGCCGTTGGTATTTCCGAGCTCCGCCGGACTCCATGCACTGCCGCCATGAAGAACTCTCCTAGGCCGAGCTCCTTGTGTCGGGTAGAAAAAAGGAGTCTGCCGCCGCCGAACTCCGTGCACCGCTGCCTTGAAGAGCTCTCCTAGGTTGAGCTCCTTGCGTCAGTACAGAAAGGAGGCTGCTGCCGCTGGCCCCGCAACGGTAATGCGCGGGCAACGCCCTTGCTGCCTCGAGGGGTTTTTCAAACAAAGGGTCTACCTTGCCGTAAAAAAGTCGCTGTGAGGTCATCAATGAAATCCGAAAAAAAATACTTAGTTACAATTGACATGTTACAGTTGGTGAAATGACGAACAAATCCGATGAAATAACGAGACTAGATGTATAGAATGAAGTACTACTAGAAAGGATTGATCCTAGAATAATAGCCCGCCATGTGGTGGTCAAATTTGGAGCTTGCCTGCATGCTAACTTGTTACAATTTCTGATATGTTACAATTGACAAAATGACAAATAATAAATCTGAGGAGAGAACAAGAACCAAAAGTACAATCACAGGGTGGACATGTGAGGACCTAGTCGATCCAGAGCCATGCCCGGAGCATGGCGGCCATGTGTGGTGAGACGTGGTTGTCAGATTTGGAGCTTGCTAATGTCGAAGTCCCCGCTGGCATGTACCTCGCGCACCGTCTTGTCATACTCGTCCTCTCCGTAATCCTCCTCCTCCTGTTGGTTATCGTCGTCGTCGGAGGCGTCGCCGTCGCCGGTGCCCCAGCCGTATCCGGACACGGGCTTGTCGGGCTTCGGCACGGTCTGCGCCTCCTGCACGATCTTCATGATCTCCTCCACGCTCTGCGGCGAGTAGGGCGCCGGCGCCGGCACCACACCTGCCCCATTGGTGGAGGCGCTCGCGCCGTTGCCATTGGATAACGCGGCGGCCTCGGCGTGTCGTCGGTTGTAGTATGCCTGCTGCGCCTCCTCCTTGAGCTCGCGCGGCAGGTTCTTGAGGAACCATGGGTGCGCCTTGATCTCGGCCATGGTGATCCTCTTCCTTGGGTCGGCGACGAAGATCCGGGAGAGCAGGTGGCGGCAGCTCTGGGAGACGTGCACGTACTCGGGGATCTTGTACTGGACGGACATGATCCTGGCGATGGTCTTGCGGAAGTTCTTGGGGTCCTTGGTGTCCTCGAACGGGTAGCCGCCGACGAGCATGACGTAGAGGGTGACCCCGCAGGACCAGACGTCGGCGTGCTTCCCGTCGTACTCCCTCCGCGACAGCACCTCCGGCGCGATGTACGCCGGCGTGCCCACCGTGGACTTGGGCCGCGAGTGCAGCACCGAGGACTACATACAGAAAACAACAGAGCATCAGGAGAAGAAACCAACCGGAGGAGGATAGAACGAGGAAGAAGATGAAATCACCTTGGAGTATCCGAAGTCGCAGATCTTGAGTCGTGGCGCGGGGCTGCCGTCGAGGAGGGTGTTCTCGAGCTTGAGGTCGCGGTGGCAGATCTGCATGGCGTGGCAGAAGCTGACCCCGCATACGAGCTGCTGGAAGAAGTACCGCGCCTCGTCCTCGTGGAACCGCCCCGCGTCGCAGATGCGCTCGAATAGCTCCCCGCCGGCGGCGTACTCCATGACTATGCCGAGGTGCGTGGGCGTGAGCACCACCTCCTTGAAGCGGATGATGTTGGGGTGGCGCAGGGAACGGTGGTTGACGATCTCGCGGAACACGTTCTCGTCGATCTGCTCGCGGTCGCGAAGACGAGATCAGCTGGCCGATCGATCACAGAAAGGGAGTATAGATGGGAAGAGACGTACCCTGTACCCTCGCTCGATGAACTTCATGGCGACGAGCTCGCGCGTCTCCTTGTTCTTCATCAGCTTGGCGACGCCGAAGTTGCCCGACCCGATCTCCCGGACAGGCTCATACTTCTCCATCGATTATCCTTGTCCGATCTCTGTGTGGATCAGTTGACTTTGAATCTGGTGTGGCTCGTGGAGCAGAGAGCAGAGCAAGAGGAGGAGGAGGGAAGATGAAGATGATGATGATGCGCGGGCGGGTGTGTGGACGTGGGAGTTGATGGGGCGATGATGAGTGGGCCGGGGAGAGGACTAGGATGGATGGAGGGAGGGAGCAGGTGCGTCGGGGCGCGCGGCTAAATTATCCTACTCACTCACCGTCACCGTCCGACTAATCACAGGAGGCACTAGCTTGCTTCTTGCACTGTTTGGAATTCAGCTGAAGGGGACCTGACCCTGACCCTGCCTTTGAGTTGTCTATATGCTCTGTTTTGCTCTGCTCTGCTCAGCTGTCCAAAGCAAGTAAGTACACTCGGAAAAGGGGAACTTCCTTGAGAGAGAGAGAGAGAGAGAGAATGATAGGAATTAATTTGAGCTCTGAATAAACAGTAGTAGCGTTAATGGTGGTGGTGTTGCTATCAACTTGAACTGTTGCTTAGGCTAAAGGGCATCGATCACCAAAAAAAGCAGACAGACAGCCAGCCAGCTGCTTTACCTTAAAGCAGATCGATGTTGATGCAAATAGAATCCTCACACACACACACCTAGAGTCATTGGAAAATGCAATTATGTATGCATCATCTACTGACATACTCAGGGAGTGCTTGGTAGAAAGGAAAATATCTAGGCTAGCAGCCGGATTCTAAATACAGGTTCAGAGCTGGCCAGTTGGTCTGAAAAATCAGCCCTCGCTAATTCAAAGCCGTCCAGCTGCTGATCGATGCCGTTCTGCCGTGTGCTGACAGGGACGGCTTCAAAGCCATCCATGTGTGCCCCTGTCCAACCAACCTCGTCCATTGTTAAACTCGATCTATCGTCACTTCCGATGGATGGATCTACAATAAGAATATGAGTCGATCGGAGCTAATCGACCAGGGACGACGTGGGATTATAGTATGCTTCTATATAATCCATCCTGTCATCGTCAGGCCACATGAAGCCGACAGCGGGCAGTGGGGTCGTAGTCGGATTCAGACAACTCTTCCTGCACTTGGTCAGTAGTATCTACTAGTAGTACCTAGTGGAGCACCATCACCACCACCACCTTGATCTAGCCAATCTATCTGTGTGGTACATCAGGACCTGCACCGCCCTTTGTACTACCCCTCCAGGATGAGATTCTCCCCTTCCTTCCTTTTTACCTGGACCCAACCTGCTGCAATTAACCACTTGGGACACCACCAACCTGTGTTAACCACTACTACTACTAGTCTAATCAGTAACAAGTTATGTCCTACTCGGATTTATTTGCCCTTCGGTAACAAACTTAGGCTGCCTTGCGCACTGTTTGGAATTCAGCTCAAGTATAGTTGCTGTGCGTGCTCTCTGCTCTGCTCCAATAAGGCTTTCACGCCGTTTTATACATAAAAAGCAACCAGTGAGACCGCCGCTAGGACAACACAACATTTAAAAGAAGAGACACAACACGATACAAGATGCTGTGGCAACATCACACACACATCCAAACTAAAATAAGAAAAAAAAAGGAATGGAGACGGAGATGGATCAAGTTGACGAGGAAGACCGCAATCGTTGCGCCCTCCAAATAATGTCCATCCCGCACCTAGTCCCGACTAGTCAAGCACCAAGCATAACCCTCAAGAGGGAAGCAACCACTGCTGCCCGGGACAGAGCTGGCCCTAGGGTTTCCCTCGGCACACAGAGGGGAAGTGGATGAAGGATAGCCACGACGCCCTCCAGGAAGGAAGATGCCACCCGCGGGCGGCACCACGCCAGTGTCAGTCGAGCCGACAAGGATTTCTTCCGAAGACCCAATCCACAACCTTCGGACGAGCCATTGCACAGGAGCCCCGCGAGGGCGAGGCCTCACCACCACCAAACTTGTCGCCCACGAGCATGCGCAACTCCGGTCCTGAATCCGCCAACATCGTCTCACCGGGTAAGCCGTCGCGAGGTCTACAACATCGCGGCACAGGTAGAACTGAAACAAGGCCCACGTTACCGCGAACACGCGGGAGGGAACTTCCTCCACTGTCGGAGGCGGTAGTAGACCGAACGCGACCGCAGACAAACCAGTCCTCCATAGGTCTGGTTGGGCCCAGCAGACCCATATAGCCTACGGAGGCAAACCAGTCCCACGGCGGTTCGGCCGGGCCCTGACGGCCCATAAAGTCCACAACCACGCTGCAACAGGCCGACCGAGAAAACCACGGATCCGATCTCCCATACCCATCCACGATCTACAGAGTAGTCAAATCCGAGCCGGCGGCACTCCCGTTGCCCCGAGGGAGGGGGGGGGGGAGGAGGAGCGATACAGGGAGGTTTTTTTTCGCTCTCTGCTCTGCTGTCCGATGAAAACTAGGAGAAAGGGAACTTTCTTCAGAGATAATAACATGAAAATCTACAGGTGGATGAATGTTAGTATAGTATAGTACGACTAATGCCTGGTGCTGCTTTCCAAGTGAACTGTTGCTTAGGCTAGAGGGCACCACTAAATGCTGGAGTGCAAAGGCCAGGGCACCTTTCCGAAAGCAGATCTTGTAGATAGAATCATTACATCTGGAATCATTGGGATCCATGCACGTCATCATCATGTACACACAAACTGACTACTCCCTCTGTTTCAAATTACTCCGCCGTCGCGCTTATTTAGGTGGGCTAATACTTCGTTATTTTTAATTCAAAAAAATCCTAGAATTTTTGAAATAGATAGTATGAAATGTATATTACGTATACCAAAAATCGTAGGAATTTTTTAATAAAAAATGAGAGAATAATAGACCATCTAGGTAAGCGTGCGCGCGGAGTAATTTGAAACAGAGGGAGTACTACACTCAACTAGTTAATAGCACGTGCTTTGCACGTGAGACATTCAACAAAAGAAAATAACTTTAAAAGAATTAAAATTTATCCATGTGATGATATGAAAATTGTATTGGTCATCGATTAATCTTTTACACCTAACTATGAGAAGCAACAACTTCGAATGGAATTGATTCAGTATATAGCATTTTTTACTAAAACTCTAAAAAAGATTATAATTATTTTCGTCTTGCACTGTAAAAATGACATTGAAGACAATACCCTATTCACCACTTCTATCTTCTTATTTATATTCTCCAAAAAAAATGAGACGGCATTTCTAGTGTGTACACACTGCAATGAATGTCTTGACATCACTTCGGCTCCATTTGGCTTCTTGGGCCTAGGCATATCAACGCCTGAGCAAGCAATACAATAGTTTGCATAAAAATACAATATTCAAAAAAAAAAAGATGTCAATACCTCCTTCATTAATCCTACCAAGAAAATCTCAGTTTATGAAATACCGTGGTTTTGAAACTTTGGTGTTTTACTGTAGCCAAACGGCTCAAAGTTTTTAAAACTACAGTGTTTTTAAATACTACAGTAAGATACGAAAGAAAGTAGTGGTGCCAAACAGGGCTTAGTGATTTTGGTAATGAAAAGCTCCAGCGCTTCATTTATTTAAAAATTAAAAGTTATATATTAATGTTTTAAAATAATTGAAAATTATTCTAGACATAGTTAATGTTATATCCCACAAGCATGCAAAATTGCAACATGGACTTTTTTGTTATTGTGGGCTACACAAAAATTATAAAAGCTCATAAATTTTTTGGGTTTTAAGAATATACATGCACAAATCCACACTTTTGTCGTTTATGTGTAATTCAGAATATAAAGAATTGAAATTGATATTTTGCATGTTTATGAGATATATCGCTCGTTACAACGGGATAATTTTATCATGTTTTTTATAAATTGTAAACATGATTTTTGATTTTTAATACTCCCTCCGACCCATATTAGTTGACTTGGATTTGTCTAGATTTGGATGAATCTAGACACTATTTAGTATATAGGTTCATCTAAATTTTGATAAAACCAAATCAACTAATATGGGTCGGAGGGAGTAACAAAACCACTGGTACTGGTACTCAGGAGGTACTCAGGAGCAGAGACGGATCCAAGTGCTTGTAGATTAGCTATTTATCACCATATGTGCCACCCTTAAAACAAGTTTTTTTAAGTTAAGGCACTGTCGTGTATCCGGGTTGTCATTTCCCTAGCTCCGCTACTGCTCAGGAGCCAAAAATCTCCACCATTTTGATAACAGGAATAGGTTACAAACACGCCAACAAATAGACACAAGGCAAATGAATACTTGTTAATGCCCAATGCAGAATTTAAGTATCAATTGTTTGTTTTCTTACGGGATTTATTAAGTACCCGGTGACACATAGAGATAAAATAACAAAAGAATATATACCCGATAGATCCCACATATATAGTAGTTGTTATTTAATTTCTTGCTGCATGCCATCTAGGCTTTTTTTTTTGAACTGGGAACGGGTGCAACTGCACCCGACATGTATTGCTGCTCAGAAAAACTCTGGAGTACAAAAGGTCTAAGAAAAAAAATTACAACAAGGCCCAGAGATAAGCACCGAGGACCCTACAGAAAACTTGAAAAAGCAATCAAGTCCTTCATCCTCTTCCAACTCCAGATCGAAGAAGCGCCGGCGAAATCCTGCAACCTCACAGGGATCAACGCACGACCGAGCACCGACGGAGCGGCAGCCCTACTGCCATTGGGTCCGATGTGCTGACGAACAAACTGTCGCCAGAAGACGCCGGAGAGAGTGCTCCAAAACCGAGCCGCCGCCGCAGGCATCAAGACCTTCCACCAACAACGCCACCACCATGACGGCTTGAGAGAAGAAGGGGAAACCCACCGCGGCAAGTACCACCCCAGCACCCAGACAAGGAGGAAGACGACGATGATGCAGCACTCCAGATCCCCCTCGCCTCCACGGCCGGCCGGGAAGAGGAAGAGCCCAAGACACCGTCACCACCACCCCTTCCTCCCCCGCCACCACGGCCGGCCAAGAAAGGGGCGGAGCATCAGCCCCCTCATCGGATGCCAGGTCCTAGGCCTTATTACGAGTCACAGAAGGGAGATCCCCACCTCAAGCGCCTCCACCACCGAATCTGCAAGAGGAGATCCACCATGGCCCGCTCCAGATCTGGCCGACAATCTGAAGACGACTCCGGGCAAAAGATGCCCAAGACAGCGACGAAACCGCCGCAAACACCTACAACGTAACCCTAAACTACGCCGGAGCCTCTCCTCCGCCACCTCCGGCGGCAACGCCGCCGAAGGGGCTCGGGATCGGCCCGGAACTACTGGGCTCTCTCTCGAAGTACTGTTCACAGGAGAGGGGGGGGGCATGCCATCTAGGCTGAACAACTCAACACACTTCTTCCGTTCAAGCTGCAGCATGGCCCACCCAACATAGCACATGCATGTGCCTTGTTTCAGAGAAGGACGACGCGATGTTACCTGCGTGGAATCGCCAGCTACGATGTATGAGCACTGTTCACAACGAATCCCGCTGTACTCAGCCGTTCGATTTAGCGCTCTAACGGTCATGATTGACGACACTCTAAACACAGTTCAAAATTGGTATTACTATATAGGAGTATAGAAATGCCACGGAACGTACATGGACCAAGGAGGAAGAAGCATGCTTGAAGAAGCTAGCAGCCCAAAATAGGCAGGGCAATTAAAGAAACGAAGGAGGCTGCTCTGGAAAAAATCTTCCAGCCTATTGAGGATGATGCAGCATTCGTGGTCATTGTAACTTTTTTTTATGCTCCTTGTGACGACGTGTTGACAAAGACGGCTCCCCGAATTACGCTCTAAGCTAGCCATCGTCAATTGTCATACCCCTTGACAGCCTCGTTATCATCCACCTGCCAGTTTGTGCATCAACTACTATTTGGAAATTATTACAGTTTGTAAACGACCGAATCATGGGAAAAACTGTAATCCTAATCAGTCTTGTTCGTTGGTCGAAAAACGACCGAGTCAGCTTAAGCTCGACGTTGAAAGGCCAAGTATCTACCTAATGGAACACCACGTCGCACTAGCTAGCACATCCATTTTTCTGTTCCTCACGAGGAGCTGCACCTGCTCCAACAGCTCAAACCCACATGAAAGCGAGGACGAGACAAAACCGGACCGTATACTTTTCCATCAGGATTAGATCTAAGGCCGACCAGCATGGCGCCACACATACGCGCACACACACTTATATATGCAATCATGTCCACTTTTAGTATGCTTTACCCAAGTGAAAGTGCTCACCCAGTTCTACCAAAGCCTCGAAACACAGGCTCTCGTCCGCTATATTAATATATCAACCAACCATATGATACAAGAGTCCGAACCAAGAAAATGCAAGGACAACAACAAAAACATGCCCAAAAGAAAAAAGAAATGAAGCTAACGACAAATCGACTAAGCAACGGAGACCCAAGACTGTTGCATCCTCCGACTTTGTCCTACCACGCTCCAAACAGTTCGAAGCGCGTTGTACCAAACAACACCTACAAGAGGGGAGCCGTCAACATGGCGTCGCTGCCCGGGGGTTTCCCCTGGCGCTCCGGGTAAAGTGGAATGGGATACCATACCCACATCGCCCTCCAAGATGGAATGATGCCACACGAGGGCGGCACCGCGAGATAGTCAAACAGGCCGACAAAGATTTCTCCCGACCACCTCCCACAAAAAACAAATCATGCGCAAAAAAACACCACCACCAAACTCGTCGTCCACCAGTATATGTCACCATGATCCCACACTCACCATCGTCGTCTCTTCGTGATCCCTGGTGAACGACCTGCAAGACGGAGCCATCAGGCATTGCCGGATAAGGGACCGTAGTATTGTAGACACGCAGGAGGAAATGTTCTCCACCACCGAGAGGCAGTAGCCGACCGGACATAGCAGCCAGGGCACACCAGGCCTGGGCACGCACGTCTAGCCCCAGAACAGACTCGTAAAGTTTCTGCCACCTTGCTGAAGCAGGCATATCGCGTCGCCATCGTCCCCAGTCCGAGCACCATCAACGCCACCATCTCTAGGAGGCAAGGCAGCCTGCCGAAACGCCGGCCCGCCCAAGCCTAGATGGGCCCCAGGGGCACATATCTGGGCCGGGAGATGATAGGAAATTAATTTGAGCTCTCTGAATAAACAGTAGAGTTAATGGTGGTGTTGCTATCCAATTGAACTGTTGCTTAGGCAAAAGGGCATCACCAAAAAAAGCAGCCAGCCAGCCAGCCAGCTGCTTTACCTAAAAGCTAGATGTTGATGCAAAATGAATCCTCATACCTAGAGTCATTGCAACATGCAATTATGTATGCATCATCTACTCACATACTGCTGACTGCTTGGTGGAAGAAGCTAACTGTCCGAAGTGCAGGTTCAGGAAAATATCTAGGCTAGCAGCAGGAATCTAAATGCAGATTTAGAGCCGGCAAAGGAAAAGATCTCTGGCCAGTTGCGCTGAAAACTCAGCCCTTGCAAATTCAAAGCCGTCCAGCTGCTGATCTATGCAGCTTGTCAGCCTACACTTTTGTATACTCGTTCTGCCGTGCTGACAGAGACGGCTAGCAATCTGTCCCTAACAATCATTTGTTAAACTCGTCACTTCCGATGGATCTACGGTTCAGCAGTACAATAAGAATATCTGTCAGAGCTAATCAGGGACGTGGGATTATGGTTCTAACCCATCCTGTCGTGTCATCGGGCGAAAACGACCGAGATGGATGCAGGCAGGCAACAGGAAGCCGACAACGAGCACGGCGGGCAGATTCAGACAACTCTTTCTGCTGGTCGCGTTGGACTCGAGTTGTGTGTCTTCGGCTATGTGCATCCTAACTATGGTGTAAATTTTTAATAATAAAGCGTCCTCCAAAAAAAGTAGTACCTAGTGGAGCACCACCTAGCTGATCTAGCCAATCTATCTGTCTATGCACTTCCCTTGGTACTACCCCTCGAGGATCCCCAGATGAGATTCTCCCCCTTCCCTTTTTACCTGCACCCAACCTGCAATTAACCACTTGAGGCACCAACAACTAGTTTAACTCTAGAGACCTGATTATTCTTTTTTTGTTTGCGAAAACACTAGAGACCTGATTATACTAGACAAATCCGTAGACGGCTTAACACTAGAAGAAACAGAGAAAGAGACAAATCCAAAGTTTATTAATTATTACATCAGAACTGGATCTTTCTTCAGATGTACACTAGGAAAAACGGTACTTTCTTCAGAGATAATAATAGGGAAGCGAGTTCTAACATTGGATGAATTTGAGTATATAGTACGATTAATGCCTGGTGTTGCTTTCCATTTTTTTTGAACAAAGGTGTTGCTTTCCAAGTGATCTGTTGCTTAGGCTTTAGGGCACCATCAATGCTGGAGCGCAAAGGCCTGGGCACACCTCCAGCGGGTATTTTGACCCTCTGAAAGTCGCCACGCGCAACGACCAGGGAGGACGGACTCTAGGCATATGTGCCTGTCTATCCATTGTTAAACTTGTCACTTCCGATGGATGTATAATTTCCGCAGTACAATAAGAATATGAAAATGATACCCCTCCCCTGGGCAGGGGCGGAGCCAGGAATTGGACATAGGGGGGGCGAGTTGAAAATTTAAATTTTTCCTTAGCGTATGTCACAAAGTAAATGGATCTATTCAAGCAAATTTCTGATGGTGAGACATGTCCATGTCTATATTTGGAGGATAATTGAGCAAAATGCCATGTCTACATGTTATATCAAACATTCCAAATGCCAATAAGCACATGTTTTGCACCATCATTACAACTATATTTTCTTAGTAAATAAAATTGTTGGAGGATGGCATATTTTTATTCATAATATGCATGTCGTTCGCAATTATGTACAATCTAATATTAATATTAAGTTAATAAGATATTTGTTTGTAATTATGACATAGATGATAAATTTAATCAAGAAATATGAAGTAGAAGGCTAGCAATTGGCAAGAATGTGCATTACTTTTCTTGGGTTAATCAGTCATAAGGCTTCAGACTTTGTAACATTTCTTAAGACAAAATGTGTACTGCAGTACTAATTAATCTATGCAAATGTACTAGCAAACTAGAGTACTAGATCGTATGAAAGATTTGCATGCTACCAGCAGTAGTAGTGCAAATCAGTTTACCTTTAGAACAGAGTGTTTGGTCATGTAAAAATGAAGGACCGAGTAGCATTGCTCCTGGTTGAATTAACACAGCAACATCCTGTCCTAAATTCATCATCTGTGTTGGTCTGTTGCCGGCGGTCGGCGAGCGCGAGCAACATGCGATCGAGCAGCGAAAGGCCTAGCCTATTAGTGGCGGACAGCGAGACCAATCGATCTGGTCCTAACACTAGGAGTCGTCGAACAAAAGAGGCAAAATGAACGGATGGAATCACGGCAAGGCAAACCTTCTTGTCTTTTGTCTACCACGATGGAGATACGGGTACATGGGCTGTTTTCTCTGATTATGGGCTTCGATGTGCATAATAGATTGATTAGTGTTAAACTTGGGCTTATCTACGGCCATTACCAAATATACTACCGTACATGCGCTGAAGAACATTGAGGGGGGCCGATCGTTGAGGGGGGTCTAGCCCCTGCTAGCCCCCCCTTGTCTCCGCCCCTGCCCCTGGGGGATCACGATCGTTCCATCCCCCGCCTTCTTATGATAGTTTGAGATAATAACTTGTATTGATTTCAGTCACGGTGGGCTATTTATATAGATTACAACTGACTTGGACTCCAAGACTAGAGATAGAGTTACAATTCGAATAGGGAGGGGAGAGGCGGCCGGTGCCCTAGCCGCACCGACCTATACTCTAATATCCCTCCGCAATCTCAACGTCAGGAGTAACGATGTTGAGACTGGAGCGAATGCCTGTAAATGATGAAGAGGGGAGTCCTTTAGTAAAAATATCAGCAAATTGAGCACTGGTAGGAACATGAAGAACTCGAACTTCGCCAAGATCCACCTTCTCACGAACAAAGTGAATGTCAATCTCAATATGCTTCGTGCGCCGATGCTGAACGGGATTGGAGGCCAAGTAGATTGCAGAAATATTGTCACAATAAACAATGGTGGCTCGCTCCAGGGGTCGATGAAGCTCGACGAGTAGCTGACGCAGCCACACCACCTCTGCCACGACATGGGCAACCGATCTATACTCAGCCTCAACAGAAGACCTGGAAACTGTTACCTGCCTTTTAGAACACCAAGAAACAAGATTATCTCGTAAATAAACACAAAATCCGGATATGGACCGTCGAGTATCTAGACAACCTACCCAGTCTGCATCAGAATAAACTGTCAAACTTGTAGGGGAAGAAGAGTTTAGAAGAAGACCGTGATCAAGAGTTCCTTTTAAATATCGAATAATTCGTTTTACATGAGCAAGGTGAGGAGCACGAGGATAATGCATGAAAAGACAGACTTACTGAACTGAATAAGAGATGTTGGGACGAGTGAGAGTGGCGTACTGAAGAGCACCAGTGATGCTACGGTAAAAAGTGGGATCGGAAACAGGATCACCATCGGCCGATAGTTTGGAACCTATGTCGGCCGCAGTGCGAGAAGGTTGACAATCGGACATACCAGCCTGTGAAAGCAAATCCAAAAGATATTGTCGTTGAGAAAGAAAAAGAGAGGTTTTTATGCGAGAAACATTAATGCCAAGAAAATAATGAAGAGGCCCTAAATCAGTCATGGAAAATTCACGATGAAGAGAAGAAATAATATGTTGGAGAAAAGAGTCAGAGCTAGCAGTAAGAACGATGTCATCAACATAAAAGAGAAGATATGCAATATGTTCGGAGAAACAAAAAATGAATAGAGAAGAATCAGATTTAGAAAATATAAAGCCAATGGTTTGAATTAAAGTAGCAAAATGTTGAAACCAGGCACGAGGAGCCTGTTTGAGACCATAAAGAGATTTTCTGAGTAAACAAACAAGATTTGGAGAAGAGGAATGCTCAAAACCAGAGGGTTGCTGACAATAGACAGTTTCATTAAGAGTACCATGGAGAAAAGCATTTTTAACATCAAGTTGATGAATCGGCCATGAAGAAGAAACGACGAGACTAAGAAAAACGGGAATAGTGCTTGGTTTGACAACAGGGGAGAAAGTCTCATCGAAATCAATGCCATGTTGTTGTGAAAAACCGCGACAAAACCAACAAGTTTTGTAACGAGCAAGAGTGCCATCAGAATGAAATTTGTGTCGAAAAACCCATTTGCCAGAAACAACATTAACGCCAGAAGGTTTGGAAACGATAATCCATGTATTGTTTTGTTGAAGAGCATCAAATTCATCACGCATAGCTAAAAACCAAAGAGGATCAAGAAGAGCACGTTTGTAGGATGTCGGTACAGGGGAAATTGTGGTTGTGGCTATGAGATTGAGACGTTTATAAGGGAGAAGAAAGCCACGTTTGTCACGAGTGCACATGACGTGATCATTTGTAGGTGGTTGAATAGGAACAACATTGGGTGGTAATGGGGGTGTGGAGGAAGACTCGGCAGTAGGTATTGGTCATTTGGGTGATGGGTTAGATGGTTCAGTGGTAGGGGTAGGGGAAGTGGTGCTACGTGGGTTGGACACGACAGTGGTGGGGGTGGTGACAGGTTCCTGCCGTGGCAGAGAATCGGGTGAAAGTTCTGCCGTGGCAGGCTGCAACGGCAGAGAAACAAGCGAAAAGTCTGTCGCGGCAGAGAAACCGGCGAAAATCCTGCCGCAGCAGAGAAACACGGCAAAAGTCTGCCGCGGCAGGGGCGACAGTGGGTTGAATGAAGGTTTTTTTGGTGGTGGTAGGGACTGGCGGTTAGGTTTGGGGAGTGAGTTTGGTGATAGCATAAGGAAAAGTATTTTCATTAAAAGTAACATGGCGAGAAACAATAACACAACCAGAAGAGGGATCAAAACAACGATATCCTTTGCGATCATCAGAAAGGCCAAGATGAATGCAAGGTAGGGAACGTGGTTCGAGTTTATTGGAGGCTGTAGAGGCAATGTTTGAAAAACAAAGGCAACCAAAAACACGCAAGAAAGAATAGTCTGGGTGAGATAAAAACAAAGATTGAAAGGGCGAATAAAGAGGACACGTTTTGGTGGGGCGAACATTGATGAGTAATGTGGCAGTGCGAAGAGCTTCGGCCCAAAAACGAGAAGAAAGAAAGGCTTGCAAAAGTAAAGTGCGAAGAATGTCATTTGTAGAACGAAGAGAACGTTCAGCTTTACCATTTTGAGGAGAAGTATAAGGACATGAAAAACGAAGAAGAATTCCTTGAGAAAGAAAGAAACTTCTGTTTTTAGTATTGTCAAATTCTCGTCCATTATCACATTGAATAAATCGAACAGGCAAGCCAAAGTGAGTAAGAACATACTGCCGAAAATTTATGAAAATTGTATGCACATTAGATTTTGCACGAAGAGGAAAAGTCCAAATATAGTGAGAGTAGCCATCCAGTATCACAAGATAATATTTATAACCAGAAACACTAGGAACTGGAGAGGTCCATAAATCACAATGAAGAAGCTCAAACGGAAAAGTACTAACAGTAGATGAGGTACCAAAAGATAATCTAACATCTTTGACGCATTAACAGGCATTACAGAGAGAGGTATTATGAGAGGAACTAGAACTAGGTATACAAAAATCTTGAAGCAAAGACGGCAGAGTAGTTTTATTAGGGTGGTCTAGACGACAATGCCATAAATCAACGGATGCAAGCGTGGTGCGGGGGGTGGATGTGGGCGCGCCATGAAGTGGATACAGATCGCCCGTGCTATTGTACCGAGCGAGGACCTCCCCTGTTTTTAGATCCTTCACAGACAAACCAAAAGGGTCAAAAGCCAGAATAACTTTGTTATCGATAGAGAATTGTCGAACAGAAATAAGATTTTTTATTAAGGAACGAACAACAAGAATATTACGTAGAAGAAAATTAGCATAAGATGAAGAGATGTGAGAATTTCCGGCGCAACAGACAGGAATTGTGGAGCCATCGCCAATAGTGATTGTGGAAAAAACAGAGGGGAAATAAGCTGACAGCAAATTCATATTTGAAGACATATGCGAGGATGCACCAGAATCGAAAATCCAATCCGTACCTTCGTTATTAGAGTATAGGTCAGTGCGGCTAAGGCACCGACCGCCTCTCCCCTCCCTATTCGAATTATAACTCTATCTCTATTAGTCTTGGAGTCCAAGTCAGTTGTAATCTATATAAACAACCTACCATGGCTAAAATCAATACACGTTATTATTATCTCAAACTTTCATGGTACCAGAGCGGTTCGCTTCGTCTAGGGTTTAGCCACTGCTTCCACCGCGCCGCCCCCGGCAAGATCGAGCCCCATGATCTCCGCCGGAGGCACCAAATTTCGTAGCTAGTTTTTCTTCCAATTCCAATAGATTAGTTCCTAGTTTTAGCAAATTTTGTTTTCCCAATTAAATCTATTTTCTATAGCCACCAATATCCATCCGATTAGCCGTCTCTCCGGTGAAATAAGCTAGCTCTAGCAGATCAAATCTCGTTGACGACTCCACAAGCATCATCTCCACAGGACGGACGTTCTACATCAAAAAATCCGTCCATAACGTGCTGGTTCAAGCTGCATGCAAAACCAGGGGCCCATGTCGTGCGTGCAAGCGCATGGTACAAGGATGGATCAAGTTTACTCCAAGTAAAGCTACATATGGCTCGACCTGGATCTACGTCTACACTGCCAAATCGTCATCAAGCCGATCTACTTCGAGCCAACGACTCCGATCTGCAGCACCACGACGTCCTCGCTTTCACATGCAACGTGATGGTTGGTAAGATCAACCAATCTCGCGGCATGTCCCCGAGTATGCGTCTCGGCGTCAACATAAGGTTGCACCTTCATCACCCGTGGCCATCATCGCCGACAACCATCTACACCAATAACATCGCTCCGCTCGTCGCCGCGACCACCAATCGTGGTCATCGTCAACGCCAACAAGTTCTTCTCCACGAGCGATGTCGCGCTCATACTAGAAGAGTTGAGAGTACTATATAAACATCCTAAGGGCTCATGTTATAATCACCCCAATCAATATCAATACAATCTATACTTCCACAATCTTTCACCTTCCACACACGACTTGGTCAGGTGGACCCCACCCTGACGCTTCATGCAATTTAATCCCCACCCATCCCCACGACCGCACGTCCTTCTTCCACCTCCAACGCGTCGCCTTCTACCTCCGATCGCTGCTGCTAGGCCTACCTCAAACTTCGCGGTCATCGCTCTTGCCCGTTTCCTCACGGCGAGCCTCATCCCCAGCCCGCCTCCTCCGCCGGCGAGCTCACACGAGCAGATCACGCGGCCGCTCCTGTAGCTCGTGCCGCCTCGTGCGCCACCGCCTCCCGATGCTTCTGCGACGGATGCACCCCTTGCCCCGAACTGCTCGATCCCCTGGCCCGCCTCTTCCATCGGCGAGCACGGCCACCGCCTGCCATCCTAGCACTAGCAGCTCGCGTCTTGGACGCATCCCCTTGACCCCAACTAATCGATGGCAATGGTGGCGGGCGAAGCTGGCCGGGGAGAGGGCTCACGCATGAGCTCGTCCCTGTGCAAGGGACAAAGGGACCATCTACCATGCGCTGCTAGGTACGGCGTGGAGGTGTGCTACCTGTGGCCAGTGGATATGCTACAAGCGGCGTCAAGTTTTGCTAAAAGTCGGCGGCGATGCTACATGTGGGCTTAGAATTTTGCTACCTCAGCATGTTTTTTATGTATTCATATTTTTTTTGCTACTTTCATATAATTTTTTTGCTACAACCAATGTCTACGGTTTTGCTACGAGGTCTCTGGTTTGAGTCTCCGTCTCCGGTGCTACACTAGAAAAATATTTTGCTACCACCGTTTTGTTGTTTTGCTATAATAGCGTAATTTTTTTTTGCTATGAGGGTCTTCGACGATGTTTTTTCTGGCGATATCTCCGGCGAAGTCAGTTTTGCTACATTCGGATATTCTTTTTGCTACACGGTCGCAGGCGAGGTCTCCGGCGAGATCTATCGTGAGGTCCAGTCTATTTTAATATTTTTTGGGCTAAACCGTTTTTTTACATATAACAAAATAGGAACTATTTATAGCAAAAACGGGTATGTTTGTAGCAAAAGCGGAATGAAAAGACAAAAATCAGATCTAACCATTGATGTGACCAAATCGGACGGCCAGGACCGGGGATAGAAAGTTTTGATTTCCAAGGGACGCCTAGCACTAACCCATCCGCGAAAACGAACAGAAAGCCGACAGTGGGCACGGCGGGCAGTGGGGTCGTCGTCAGATTCAGACAACTCTTCCCGCTGGCCAGTTATCAGAACTGGATCTTTCTTCAGATGTACATTAGGATAAATGGAACTTTCTTCGGAGGTAATAATAGGAAAAATCTAAAGGGAGTTCTATCTTTGGGTGAATGTCAGTATATAGTACGATTAATGCCTGGTGTTGCTTTCCAAGTGATCTGTTGCTTGGGCTAAAGGGCACCACCAATGCTGGAGCGCAAAGGCCAGGGTACACCTATCTGAAAGCAGATCCATGCAGATGCAAATAGGATCCTAATCAGTCTTGTTCAGTGGTTGAAAACGACGGAGTCAGCTTAAGCTCGTTCGTTGAAAGACCAAGATGCTGCAGGAAGCCGGCGGTCTGTCGTCAGTTCAGACAACTCCTCCCAAAAGCTAGTATCTACCTAGTGGAGCACCACGTCGCACTAGCACATCGATTTTTCCGTCACTCGGGAGGAGCTGCACCTGCGGCAACAGATCAAACACACTTTGTTTTAACAATAGAGAGGTCCGGAAGGACCCGATGCCGCTTCCATTATGAAAGCGGTGGGTACAGATTTACACATAGGCCCTTACACAAATCATAGGCCTGCGTTTTTACAAAGAGGACCCTGGGGAAAGAAATAGAAAAGCAATCAAGCCCCTGTCCTCCTCCACCGTCGACGAGACTCTAGCTCCGGCCACCCTTCCGCCGCTGGGGACGAACCACTTGGCGTCGAGAGAGTGCAGAACGCCGTTGCTGAGCTCAAGAAGAGGCCTCCATCTTGGAGGTTGAGCAGATGCAACTCATGCATCCAAGCAGGCCATGAAGACCCCGAGGGCAAACTTGCCCGTCGCATGGTGAGCTCGTTGATGCTACAGACAGACGCTCGTCACCGCCTCTACTTCTCGCCTCGCCACCAAGACCGTCCGAAGAAGATCGGCGAAGCCGCGTAGAAGGTAGCAACTGTAACATCCCAGCATTAGAGGTTAGAAATAAGCTGAACACCGATGTGTGCATTGCATTCATGCATAGAAAATCTAAATAATTTTCGCGATTTTGAACAAAACTTGTCAAAGTGATTGAAGCTTCTCTCAACTTGATGAAATTGAAGTAGATCATCAAGTTGACTGCTATAAGTTTCAATATGACCTTTGCTAAAACCTTGTTTTGGGTAAACATGATTTGATCTAAGGGTAGATCAAATGGAATAAAACTAAACCCTAATACATTACTTAATGATTTATATTTGATTCTTAGGTGATCATGTCATAGTATTCATTATAATCACTCATGAGTATCAAGTTAAGGATATAACACAAATAATAAGAATATAACAACTATATCTTAACCTTATCTACTTATATCATGTGTATCATGGAAATACCTAACTTTTACTCTTTAGTGAGATTGAGTAGGAAAGAAACCAAGTCAAGATCATTCACCATAAATCTTTCTTTCCATATCAATCTTTATCATCTCTATTGAATCCTATCCTTATATTTGTTGTTCATCAATATTGAGTAATCAACTATTGATTCACCAATTCTTAACCTATTAATTCTTGATCTATCAACTCTTGTCCTTATTATAGTATTCACTTAAGGCTTATAAAGAAAGAAGTAAGAAGAGATAAGTAGTGATGATTAGTTCTAGATGTAATCTATAGGATGGGAGTGATTTGAGGAAATCAAATCAATATGGTAACAAAGAAGATTACAAGAATGAAGTCTAAAGATAGTTATCAGGAGTAGTCCTATTGGATCAAGTAGGTATAGTCAATGAATTATATCTCTTAATCCAATAGAGATAAACAGAAGATAATTAGAATACAACTGTAGTGTTGTATTGAAGAAGCCTTGTTTAGTCAACTGGAAACCTGAACTATAAAGGATCAAATGATCATAATGATCATGCCTTACTCACCAATATTGAATGCTTATACCAGGTATAAATGATATTGGTGGATAAAACATGATTGAACCATAGTATAGGTTTATTATCCTATATTAGTCATTACAAGTCACATTAATATAATGTGAGTTTGAAATGTTAGATATTGGAGTTAAGAAGAGACAAGATAGTATGGTTAAAATAATGTTAGAGAAACATTGGATTAAAGAAGTAGTATTTTCCTCTTTGGAAATACTAAGCACTTGAGGTGAAGTAGGATTTGATATATACATCTATTGAAGTGATATTAGTGAAGGATGATTAAGGAAGAGTATGATTGGAGTTAGAAGTAACTACTTGTTGGATTGGGGATTATCAGCAAGAGAGTAGTGATATAGCCAAATATAGATATAAATGATTATGAAAGGCTTTAATGACAAGCTCATTGGATTTATAAATAGATTTAGAAGCATAAAAGGTGGATCAGAAGTAATATATCTAGGAAAGGAATTCCTTAATGATGATGGATATTGAGAAGTAATATATCTAGGAAAGGAATTCCTTAATCAGAAGTTCAGAATTACGAAGTATGGAATCTAGGAATCCTTGCTGAACACTAAACCCTAAATCTAAGACCAAACCTAATATCCACTTTCTATGGTTGATCTACCATCTTGTTTCCACAATGCTTCATAGGAATATTTTCCTATAACAAATCCCTTGAGCACATCTTTGTCATATTCAACCATCATTATCATAGGTGCTTATGGAACTATCTTTATTAATTGTTTCTCATAAGTTATCCTAGAAAACAATTCCACTACTTTACTTTAAATGGTGATATATTAAAATCACAATCATAAAGACAATAGGTTTAGCCATTAATCTTTATTCACATCAACAGAAGAAAATAAGTATAGTAAGTACCTTAAACCCTAGGGTGAGTAAGTACAATTTAGAATTCTAAACTTATTAATAAGTTTTATCATCAACATCTCATAAATATTCTATATATAATCATAAGACAAAATCTTTAATTTATTTCTCTAACCACTCATCCCATATGAGCATGGAATAAGTGGGGATCCAATAGTATAAACCATTCTATCCTATACTATGTGATTAAATACATATAAATAAACCCTATGAATATTATTAAACATTTTAAAAAACTTAATTACTTCTCCTAAAAGTGAAAACAATGTTATAGAAAGAATATATATAAAGACAATAAAGAAAATATCAATACAAAGTAAAAGTTCACAAATGGATTCTTAATAACTTTATTGTTGTTGCAAGTATTCAACAACTAAATTCCAAAAAGAAAAGTTCAAACCAAATATAAAATACAAACCTGAAAACAAAACAGAAAATGAAAAAGGAATAAAAACAGGAAAAAACAGGGGACACACCAAATCTGGCCCATGGCCCATTTCCTCTTTCTTATCCATCGCCACGAGCAACCACAGCCACCCAACTGAAGCCCAGTAGCAGCCCAACAACCAGCCCAATCTATCTCTCTCTGGTTGACAAGTGGGACCGAGGAGGGACTGCGGAGTAAATCGGAAAAACTGCTAGGGGGTTTTCCACTAAAAGTACGTCGTCGTCTTCCTCACCGACGTCACAAGCAGCTCGTTGTCAGCATCGCCGCCGTCCGCCGCCGTGCCATGACGTCCGGCGTGCCAAGATGAGCACCGCCGCTCTGCGTTGTCTATTTAACAGTAGGCCTTCAGACGAACCTAATTCCCTTCCTCTTCGAAACTCCTTCAAGCCGAACCCTAACCTACCAGGGATCGAGCTAGAGCTCACTTTCGGTCGTCCCGAGCCACGCCGTGACGCTTGGAAGACTCGCCGTGTTCGACTCCGTCGATTGCCCCCGTCAGCACCAATGGTGAAGTCGAGCGCTTCGGATTAAGACCCGTTCAACTCCGTGGCGTCTTTCCCATTGATTCCGGCAACCAATCGCGTCGCCGACCACACTGCCGCACTCCTGGTGAGTTCCTGAGTTCCCTCGTGTCTTCAAATGATTCAATTGCTTCCTGTATCGATACCGAACGAGCCATTGTGCATATCATGAAGTCGCCGCCGGTAATCGCACCGGTGACCATTTGAGGGCTGCGCCGCCACTATTAGGTTCGTCGTTGACGCCTCCTTCCAGCAAACCCAGACACTCAATCCCTCGATCGAGCTTCAATCTGAGAGGATTATCCTCGGTGACGTCATCGCGACGTCAGGGTGATGTCACTCTGACCGAGTTAGCGTCTTGAATGGTATTTGCCCATGTGGCATGTGACGTGGCCTAGGGCCCAAGGGTGAGTGTCTGGGACTAGGTAGGTATGCGGTATAAAAATTCTATGCTTGTTTAGAAAATAAATAAAACAATATTAATTCCAATAAAATAAAATGATTAAATCTTGTTTAATTAATAATTTTTGTTTTATAATTCAGAAAAATATGTTTAATATATGAAAATTTTCAGAAAAATAAAATCTACAACTTAAAACTATTATCAAATATTTTTATGACGAGTATTTAAATAATTATTATTAAATAAAAGTGTTATAAGTAATAAAACTTAGATAATTACTATTTTAATAATGGTAAATGTTAAAAATATAAATAAAATACTAAAAATCTTAGAAAAATAAGAGTTATAATTTAAAATTTTAATTATACATTAAAATTTAAGTTAATTAAATATTTGTTAATTATTAAATATTTATAAAGTAATAAACCTTATTAAAATCATATCTTATTATTTATAAATCACAAAAATAAATGTAATATACCAAAATAATCACAAAAACAATACCTATATGTTAAAAATGTGATATTCCACTTTTAAGTTAAATAAAAAGTTAAACACTTTAATAACTTGAATTTAAACCTATTTCTTTAGTTAATAATTCATAAACTGATAAATAAAATTTGTTAATATTTCCTAAATTAACCAATTAAATGTAATAAATAGTATTAATATTAAATACTAATATTATGAAGTCAAAATGATTTAACACCATTTAAATATGATTTTATTAAATTATCTTTCAACCATAAGTATAAATTATTTTATAAGAGAATCCTTATCTAATATAAGATCTCCAAGAATAATGGTAATGAGATAAAACCCATTCTTTTACTTTAACCACAAGTTTATAAACAAATCAAAACACTATAAGTAAGTTCATAAGTAATAAATAATATTGTTTACTTATTCATAAACCTTAACCACACCCTTATGGGGAGATAAATCCCTTTATACCATTATAGTGTAAAGAAATCACTACTCCAATAGAAATAATGCCATTCTTAAATAACTCCAAGGAAACAATATAAAGTAAACAAGATACAAGTATCATAAGTAATACACCCTAAGTCTGTCTACATTCTTAAAGTTACTTATAGTTACAAAGCTTTAAGTATAATGCTAAAGACTTTATTATATGCTTTATAGTTAACTTTGGTCTGTTACAATTAAGTTATAAAGCATCCTAATACCAAACCAACCCAGTTAAAAACCAAGATAGATAAGTCTCAAATACTACTAATATCATGAATTCCAGTAAAGGCAATTCCTTCTGACTTAAAGACTTTAACTAGAAAGAACACCTCATAAGGTTAACTTAAAAGCTTAAATGCTTCTACTTAGTTGAGTAAGATTTTCTTCAAAAGTTATTCATTTTGCCACTTCAGAAAAACAAATAACAACTAATCACAATCACTTTACTTTATACTTTACTTGTATAATAAGATTGTTAATACTTAAATTCTTTATAAGTGACATTACTTGTAAAGTAAAACTTGAAGATAAACAATTAAGATGTAAACAACCTTATGTAGCATTCCATACTGTATATTTTGTTGTTGTATAAATACATGTTGTTCTCTACATACTCACAAGCCTTAATAAGAAGCACATGTATGAAACTTAATTTAAAAGGGCAACACATTCCAAGGAAAACCCTTTCCAGTATCCAAACCCTAGAACAACGTTATTCTCGGGATTCGCGTTTATCAACTTGCATTACATTACTTATGCATAAAAGCATCTTGCTTCTTTAAACATTAGTCCTTACCGGACCAATGATGCTGATTTCAGATATTGGATATTTTATATTGTCTTGAAGACCGTGAGTGCATAATCTTGCAATCACAAAAGGCAAGTTCACACTTGCTCATGTCCTTTGATTATTTTCTGTAAAGTATTTTACAAATCCAGTGTTGTCATCACCTGCATTTGAAAAAGGACAGAAAACACTATTTTCATAATAATGTGATTATATGTTATTTACCATGAGGTAATAACCTACTATAAGAGTTCCGGTGGTAAAGGAACATATTATCTAGGACTTAACAACCAATATTGCCAGTAATTCTTGCGCCGTATATTACGCGTTGACCATGAGATTTGGAATGGGACGAAGAAGTCAGCTGTATCTTTTCCCTCTCGCATGGAGCTAGATGTGCGGGTCGTGGCTATTATCACTCGTAGTGTGCATATTATTTATGGTAATTCGTAGAGGATATGCAACATATGGGTGGGAGCCCTCAACGTCCCATGATAGTTTCGGCATCTGAACGGTCTGTACTGCCATTGCCGTAATTCAATAGGTGGGCTGGCGTACACCAAGGAGACATGCGGGGTCGCGGAGAAGGCAGTGATTGGCTTGGGTCTTAGTCTGGGCCTCACACCAAGGAAGTGTGAACGAGTTCGCGGCCCGGATGTGCAACAAAGCTAAGATTTCTCATGGATAAAGTAACGCACCTCTGCAGAGTGTAAGAACTGTAACTTGTTACTCCCTCTTCCGGGAAGAAGCTGCGAACGCGGCGGGAAAGGAACCCCATGAAGGTTCTGGTAAACCCGTGAAGGCTGACGGACATAGCTTTTCAGAATAAAAGCAACCTTTGAAGAAATGTTTATGAAAACTTGCATTGCCTACGACCTATGGTCTGTGGCTGTAGTTATAGTGCATCAAACACTCCTTTTCTAGTGAACTTGCTGAGTACACTCATACTCAAAGTATCTTCTTAACCCTTGCTAGGTTCTAAGCCAGTACAGACGACGTCTACATCAAGTTATGCTCCAGGAATCATCATTAAAAGCTCGAGCTCTTCCATAAAGTTAAGGAAGGCAACATATACATCAACTCAAGTGAAGACGAAGTTTCTGATTAGATAAGAATAGAATTTCTAACCATAGAACCTACTTCTGTAGAGTATTGCAATAGCAGCAACGCAAGCCAGTAGTTTAGTTACTAGTTTTATAAGTATGGTAGCTATGAGTTATTTATTCCTGATTCTTCTTCGTAAGAAGTTTCTTTCTCTCTCTTTAACCTAGAGTGTTCTCTGGATCTTGTGTAAAGAGTTGAGTTGTAACCTATAGTCATGTCTTGGACCTGCTATGTTTCTGTTGTACTACTCTGAGGGATGTAATACTAGTGAACGGTGTTTCATTGGTGTTATGTCAACGACTGTAGTGTACTACATCATGCAGTGGTATGCTGGGTCACCGCAGCAACCAACCAAGCACACTGACCTGCACCCTTCTCCGACCATCGGAGCACCATGGCAGGGTCCCTCTCCTCTAGCTGACGCAAGATCGGGTCAGAATGAGCCCGCATCAAGCTTCCAGAACGCCCGCCGCACACACCCAACAGCCATCACGTCGTCCTCCTCCCACCCCTCGCCACCTTGGACGACCAGAGGGAGAAGAGCGCCACAAGATTGCCAGATCCAGCTGCAGCAGATGCACTTATTGAAGGGGCCTCCGCCCACATGCTTAGCCTTAGCTCGCTCCCACCATAGGAGCTCTCCAGACCAGAGCGAAGACGGCCACCGGAAATCATGCAAAAACGCCGGAGGGGACAGGCCGAGCGGCATCTCGCCATACGCCACAAGGGCAGACACAGAAAACCCTAAACCTAGACCTACAACACCTACAGTGAGAAGCCAAAGACCTAGTCTACATGTGCCGGAACCACTCAGCTCAAACCCACATGAAAGTGACAACGAGACAAAACCGGAGTGTATATTTTTTCATCAGGATTAGATCTAAGGCCGACCAGCATGCATATCAAAGCCAGAGACCTAGTATATGACATCATGTTTACTTTTCATGTGCTTTACCCGAGTGAAAGTGTTCACCCAATTCTACCAAAGCCTCCATGTGCCCGATAGATTTATCTGATCAAGTTCGATGATCAGGTCACCACCACTTATTATGCCTCGATGAAATTAACTTTAGTTTGGATAGCTCTTCGCTTGTAGCTTTGAGTGTGTAAAATACATATAGTATGCCAGAGCCGCTTGACCTCTCTTCAGTCTTCTTTTTCAATCAGGCTTCCAAACTTTCGCTCTCAGTGGGGCTTGATGTGATGTATCACATGTTAAAAATACAATGCCTGCATAATAATGACATCATTTATCGAAACGAGGACGCGGACAAAACCATATGTCAAGTGTGCAAGGCTTCTCGATACAAGACTTGAAAGAAAACTCATCGAGAAGGGATGGCATGACTTCGATAAGAATATGACAGTGCTTTTGCCTCGATGTAATTAACTTCAGTTTGGATAGCTCTTCGCTGGTAGCTTTGGGTGTGCAAATTAAAATCTCTACTATTATATACTATATAATTTTGCTTACCATGGTTTTCGTCCGCATAGAAATTTTCGTACGTCACCCTTGAGTCCTGTCATCGTACGAGTGCAGGGTTGTGATCGGTTCGTTTTTCATCCGTTCCTGTTTTATTCCGGAGGGCCACCTAGGCTACGTATAAACAAACGCGTGTGTGAACAATCTTATTTCCTGGTCGTCTCTCTCGATCGATCTAATAGGTCGTGACCCGTGAGTAGTACAACTTCTTAAGGTCGTGAGCGTTCCCGTGCGTGACGGTTACCCCGCTGGATCTCCGGCCAGACGTCACCATTTGCCCGACACATACGAGGAACGAGGCTGGCGTAGGGAGGTTGCAGGCATCGGGCCCCCGAGCGCGGAGGCAGGGAGCTGTGTATGGCAGAGGGCGAGGTCGCGGAGGAGCAGCTCGCGCTCGAGAGGAAGGCCGGCGATGGGCCGACTGGAAGACACCGGACCGATGGGGAGGAGGCAAGCCGAGCAGGTCCTCAGCTGGCAGCGACACTACGGAACCGAGGGAGGGTGTCGGGGACCGGGCTTGGTGGCGGAGGTTGCCGGATGCCATTGGACAAGCAAAGGAGACTCTCGAGGGAAGGAGATGAGCGGGGGTGCTCACCGGTGTCGCTGGGTCGTGTTGAATCCCGCGTGCGTGCATTCGTTTAATTTGTCTAGATGTGGTTTTCGTCTGATTTTCGTCCGTCGTGATGTTTTTGTACTTTAGCCCCTCCGAAATCTGGCAATGAACCCGCAGTCCACCAACACACCACCAAATTCTCTGTCCCGGCCGCCAGAGCACGATGCGGCGTTCGGCCGCCAGAGCCGATGCGGCGTTCCAGTCGGCCGCGCCTGTCAAGCTCCTTGCAAAGGGTAGAGCTTGGCCAGCTCGGAGACCTCCTCGACGTGGCGAATCGGTGGCGGTTCCACGAACTGCAGTGGCCGCTCGCGAGTCGCCTCCCAGCTTGGACACCGAGCCCAGCGAGGAAGAGTAGCGTTAGGGTACAGGTTTTGGTCCGAGGCAGGGATATGGAGGAAAGTGGAGCTGGATCCCTGGAGGCACGGCCTGGCATCCACCTTGTCGGTTCCCCTTTCGTGGACAAGCGGACAATCCTATGCTGTGAGATCTCTCCTCCTCTCATAGTCCTCCATCTTACATCTGTAGTTTTGTACTTCATGTCTTGATTGGGATACAATATATCAAGCCTCTAGAATAGCATACATGTTTAGGATAGCATACATGTTTAGGGTTCAAATCCGACGTTTGTGTTTGTTTTCCGATGATGTTAAAGTGAATATTCCATGATCTGTTGACTGTTGGTGATTATCAATTTCAGTGGGAGGAGTTAATTTTGAATTGACAGCAAATGATGGATCTGATGTTCTGGCTGATAAATTAGTACTACTGTCATTTCTATTCGAAAAAAAATTAGTACTGTCATTTCCAGTATAGTAAATGCCCTGTGGAGTTTTAGGTTCATATGCTTTGACACATTGTGTATATTTTACTATTATGTTATCGGTTTGGCACCTCTTGTTTTCTGACCATTTCCATATCATCATGAAACTGGAGGGCTGCTTTTGGCTGAGGTACCGGACAAACATGACTTGTCATCAGGTATGCTGTGTCAGGGTAAGTGCTTGTCATCAGGTATGTGATTCCGACCGCTCGGCCTCTAGGGGGACATTGGATCTGCCCTCTTTATCATCTCCTATGAGCTCTGATGCAAGCCTCCCATTCTGTAAGCGGCCCTGTAACTGGTTGATCCATCTTCAGATTACGGCGCCCATGAGGCTACGGTATAGACAAAGACTGAGGGGCGCACGCGCCCGGGTGTGGGCTTTGAAGATCAGAGCTCTCTAACGCGAAATAGATGTGAGATCGTTTTCTTAGTCATGGTAAACAATGGTGTGTTAATTTGTCAAATATTTTGACTCTGATAATTTTGGAAAACTGCAGAATGAAAATAGTTTCAGTTCATTTTGCAGCGATGACAAACATCCTCATGATTTTGTTGGTCATTATCCAAATCCAATTATTTGTGTGAAAGTGAAGTTTGAGAGAGACCGAGAGAGAATCGATTGATGGCTGTATGTATGTGTTTTTTCTCTGTGTACTTTGTTGCTGCTAATTGCTGCTTGCTATGCGTGGTTTCTTGTAGGCGCTGCAATCATCTGGATTTGACATTCTAGAGCCCACGGAAATTGAACTATGGCTACAAACTAAAAATACCGTGCTATGTGTAAGCGATTTTCAGAAAACTAAATAACCGATGGGAGTTAAAAATGGAAGCACAGATCGACGTGTCTTAAAATTAAAGGCAGTTTCTCCAGAGACATCGCCTAATTCAATCCATAAATAAGCTCTTACTACATTGAAGGAATGATGAGGACCTGCATCCTAAATTAAAACAAAAATAGAGAGACAAGACACATGCATAGGGCGAGGATACAATGCTGCAAGAACAAAGCAAGCAATCAGCAAGCTAGATAAGTCATGGTTGTGCTCTACTATGGACTTCCAATAGGTTTTTTATCTTTCCAAAAAAAGTTTCCCATACATAAACATACATAATTTCTATCCTATATGAGATCATGGATTATGAATTGTACATTTAAAAATCAGACATAATATTTCATCTTTCTTATAGTAAATGTGTACAAATCAACTCCTAATACTATGCAATCAAACATTTACATTTGCGGTAGATTTTTCGCTTCTATGGGGTTGTAGAAGTTATCCTCACTATACCTTTAATGATCCAGCGAATGAGATCCGTATGCATGAAACCATGAATATATAATGCATGATTTGTATGTATTTTATGTTCACACATGGCAATAAAAAAATTAAGGAGCCGTGGCAGAGCCGCTTGACCTCTCTTCGTTCTTCTTTTTCAATCAGGCTTTTAAGCTTTTCGCTTTCAATGGCCAGATCTTAGCGACTTGATCGATGTGGCATGTACCTCACGTTAAATACAATGCATGTATCAATGGTGGCATCAGTTATTGGAACGAGGACGTCGACAAAACCATATGTGAGTCTACAAGGCTTCTAGATACAAGACTTGAAAGAAATCTCAAAGAAAAGGGATGGCATAACTTCGGATAAGAATAGGATAGTACAGTCAAGTTTAGGGTTTCGTGAGGCAAAGCCTCCACAATATCTCGTATATATAAAAGGGACCAACCTACAGAGTTATAATTACAACACGACAAGTACACGTATACAACACGTATACGAGACCGTTTCCAACACACACCCTCAATCTGAACTAGTACTACATACAAGATTCAGATTGGACCGGAAACACTCTAACATCTGTCGCGTGGCTAGTTAGTAAATACATCAACCAGTTGGTCATTAGTAGAGATATATCTGACATCCAGCGCACCTGCAACAACTCGTTCCCGCACAAAATAGAAATCGATCTTGATGTGGTTGGTACGACAGTGAAAGACAGGATTATCAGTCAGATAAGTAACCCCAAATTATCACACCATAAAATAGGTGCTCGCTGCCGTGATACGTCGAGTTCCTTTAGAACCGACTCAACCCACATGGCCTCGGCAGCGCCATTCGCCAGCGCCTTGTACTCAGCCTCGGTGCTAGATCTCGAGACGGTAGGCTGCTTCTTCGAACTCCAGGAGACAAGGTTCGGTCCAACAAACACAGCAAAACCACCAGTGGATCGTCTGTCATCAACGCAATCTGCCCAGTCCGCATCCGTGAATATGCTAACACCAGTGGAATTAGACTTGCGAATCTGCAGTCCTGTATCCAGCGTACCTTTGACATATCTCAGAATACGCTTAACAACTTCCCAATGAACCTCAGTCGGCTGAGAGAGAAACCGACACACCTTGTTCACAGCAAAAGAAATATCTGGACGAGTGAGCGTCAAGTACTGAAGTGCTCCAACCACACTGTGATACCGGAAAGAATCATCAGCACTAAGAAGAGCACCAGACTCACGAGACAGTGGCTCTGTCGTGACAAGCGGAGTGGAAGTGGGCTTGCAATTCTTCATATTGACTCGATGAAAGAGATCAAGTGCATACATTCGCTGAGTCAATGGCATGTCCCCTGAATGGAAGGAGACTTCCAATCCAAGAAAGTACTCCATCTTGTCCAAATCCTTGATAGGAAAACTAGCTGCTAGGGACTGTACCAGAAGATCCACCACGGCAGAAGAGTCAGCAATGACAATGTCATCGACATAGACAAGCATGTATCTGAGCAGTACCTCGAGAGAAGATGAACAATGATATATCCGCCTTGGAGGCAATAAACCCAAGCTAAAGAAGTAGCTGACGCAGCCGAGCATACCAGGCACGCGGGGACTGCTTGAGGCCATAGAGGGACCGCTGCAGCTTGCTGACATGCGAGGGGAAGCGGGCATCCTCAAAACCAGGAAGCTGCTGTATATAGACATCTTCACCCAAGTATCCATGGAGAAACGCATTACTGACATCTGAAAACAGATCCATGCAGATGCAAATAGGATCCTAATCAGTCTTGTTCAGTGGTTAAAAACGACGGAGTCAGCTTAATCTCGTTCGTTAAAAGACCAAGATGCTGCAGGAAGCAGGCGGTCTGTCGTCAGTTCAAACAACTCCTCCCAAAAGCTAGTATCTACCTAGTGGAGCACCACGTCGCACTAGCACATCGATTTTTCTGTCACTCAATAGCCTATGGCGGGGACGCGGTCATGTTTTTTTGGGGGGTTCCTGTAGATCTACGGTATAAATATAAAGGGATACATGAAATTAATACGGGGTTTGCATATGGGCTACGGCGGGCTACAGAAAAGATACCCCTTTAAAATTGAGTTAGGGGGGAGCACTGAAGCAGCCCTCTTTACAACATAACATGACTGCGAATAATCAAACAAGAAATACAACAACCTCAGAAATCATGATATAACCTATAAGTATAGTAGATACATAAACAGAACAATAATATAAGTTACGGCCGACATACACATATAGGTTCCGAGACCCTGCTACATCTTGACGAAGAACTCGCAACACAAAAACTTTATATACTACTAGGAAGGATAATCACACAGACCAAGTAATGGTGAACACCAACTTACAGTCACCAATCTCACATACATCGTGACTTACCTTGTTGCAACCTTTGGGGAAGATAATGACATCTCCTTGTGCGGCAATGGCACCAGATTGTGAATAGGCTTGCACGAAAACTTTGAGCATGTTGTCCTCATCCACAGACACTGCTCTCCTCGGTAAATAAAGGTACCCGTCAAGGCTTACTACCATTTTTCCATCATCGTTCTCGTGAGAGTCAACCAACACAACTTGTCTGGACAGTGGCTCAGTGAGCTCATGGGGTGGCGACGAGCAAAAGATCCGGCCTCCATATTTGAACGGCTCTCCAACGACACGAACACCCACGAAAGTCGCCTCGGCGGTATTGGTAATGCGGTCGAAGCTTATCTCTAGTGTGCAAAACAAATTTTCAATCCGAGCTGTCCCTAGACCTTGATCGTAAGCACCGTAGTATGTGTAGCAACGGCTGATGAGTGATCGGTCTCCGGCCCTTGTGGTGGTGCCCTTTACTCTCAGTTGGACATCAAAGTCGGCATGGTCCGTTATCGCAATCGCACGACACGGGCCAATCAGGCGCAGAAAAGGATCCTACAAGCATTGTAGGTAGTAGAATTAATCAACAATATACCAAAAATAATGAACTAACCAGCAAAGAATATTATGAAAATAAAGACAGATAGAAAAATCCAATAAACGTATATATATATTTTAATCTAACAACATAAAAGTATGTTAGATGCAAAATAACTATTCTATACTCTGGATGCTGAATAGGGATTCTATATATATTTATATATATATATATATATATATATATATATATATATATATATATATATATATTTAAGGAGGATATGTTGTAGTACCTCTGGAGTAAGCTTCTGGCATGCTTCCCTTGAGCGGTGGAAGAGGATGTTGCGGTAGTTGTCGTCCCTGGCGGCGAGGACGCCATACACATAGAGCGGCCAGCTCAGGTCCCCTTTTATATCTGTGATCTTGATGGAGTAGATCTGCAAGGTGCTATATTCCATCCGTATCGACTCGTCTTCCTCGTCTGAATACGAGACCGGGAGCGTGATCGTGTGCATCTCGCCATACTCGTGGTCGTCGCCTTGAAGTTGAAGGAGGTTGGCATTCATGTCTCCAACCTCCTCCTCCTCGTCGGAGTAGTTGGCAGGGATGCCCGGAGCGGGACGAGGAGGTGTGGATCGTCGGAGGAGGATTGTCGATTTGAGTTCAGAGATTCTGCACCGCAGTTCCGATATCTGCTCCGAGACGTCGTTCGCCGCCGCCACCGCCGCCACATCGTCCTCGTTGTCCTTGGACGGCGTTGTTGCTTTGGTTCCATCCCGCAAGAAGGATGTCATGTCGTCCATCTGCAAGCACAGCTCCTCCATCTGATCGTCCATGGCAGAGAAGTATGACACAAACCACTGAGGCCAAGCTAGTTTCGGTTGATGTCTTGCACGTACAAAGCTGGCAAGAAACCGAGTTTCGATGTTCGGTACGTACAAGCACCCACACCACACACGAGAATTTATACGACCCAACACGACGCCAATCCGGTTACATAGCCGCTTTAGACTCAAATCAAAAGCCGGGGCCAACACAATCTGCTGTACTACTATTCGTCTCTCTCTGAATAAAACTGTAGTTCTATTAGACGATGAATGCCCGTGCGTTGCTACGGGTGCTAAAAACGTATGTATAAACATAAATTTGACACAAATAATACGTCGAGCTTCCAATCAAACATGTCTCTTTAGTTCTCCTCCCACGTGTTCCCTCTGACTCAACGGACCGATTGTCTTCCAATTATGCATTCTCTATTTTTTTTCGCCTCCAGTCTCGATGGACCGCCTATTCTCCACATGTTGTCTTATCTCTAATGTCCCAACCGAATGCATTTCCCATTTTTCTCCCCCGTGTCACCTTCGACTCAACAAACCACCTTTTCTTCATCGTCTAAACCGAATGCAGACTATGTGATCCTGTCGTCATCGGAAAGGCTGCGCCTATGTACTCTTTAGCTGGAGATATGTGTTCCTCATCTGTGTCAGCACAAGATCTTCAGTGGAGGAAAGGCTACATAGGTGGTCCGGAAGCTCCGTTCTCACGAGCTAGGCTGTCATGGCGATGGAGACATTTTTCTCTTGTTTTGTACAAGAGATGTTCGATCTAATGTCGCTGGTTTTATTGACGTCGCGCCCTATCAATCGGATCATGAGGATGCCAGACTCTAGGAACTACTTTTTGGATATCAGTCAACTCATCATTTTTGTGTTGTTTTGTACAAGAGACGTCGATCTGGTGTCGTTGGTTTCCTACATGCATGTTGATTTGAAGGATCGTGAGCATATATAGATAAAAATATGGTTATTGAAAGGTAATGCTTTATTTTCTGGGTTTTTTCAGTCGTTCTTCTTCTTAGCTTTAAAAGCTTCACAAATTCAGGAATTAATTAATTACCTTAGCTCAATCTGCACCAGGTGACACCTCGTGCCAGAGCTCAATCTGCAGCTGCGGGCTTCCGGCCCGTACTTGTTGTCTCTGTGAAAACCCATATGGGCCTGCACAATTACGACTATTATTTCTTTCGTTCCTATTTCTTCTCGTACTGTACATCTGAATTGAGTTTAGTTGCTAGTCCAGTTGGGTTTGGTTAAGTTCCACTACCACCAGTACGATAGCTACAAGACTGGTGGTGCCGGACCAGGGAACGTATGACGTTTTTTCAGAGATTGTAGATCTTTCCGGTTTCCTTAGCTATTGAGGGACCAAATTAAACGTTTTTTTAGCGATTTCTAGTTCTTGTTTTAAGTTACATTACGATTTCTAATTCTCTATTTTTTTTATTATATTGATGCTTTATCACATTGCTTTTTATGATGCAATTCATAGACCATACATATTGGAATCCTATATCTTACTTAATCCCTCTTCCTTCTTTCTATCATCCCTCCCTTTATCCGCATCCCTTTAGTTTTCCTTCACAACCTAGAATCTCATTTCTTTTTTAGAGAAAAAGCAGTTGCTACAACTATATGATAGATCCACTCATTTATGATAGAAGGACGAAAATCGGGAACGCGAGAACCACCATAAGAAAAATTATATACTCCGTAGTAGAAGATATGCTAATTAACGTTGATGCTTTTCTTGCTGAATTGGAAGGAAAACAATTTCTTCTAATTAATAGCTTGTCCAAATTAAAGAATCAGAATTATATTCTATATTAATATTTTTTTTTACTGCTGCACGACGTTCGGCGATAAATAAGAGGCCCCTTTTTACCTGGACCAAGCTAACAAATCCGTTCGTTCGGCCCAACGGAATCGGGCTAGAAAAAACCCGGCTTCTCTCATCTCTTGGCCTGGTAGGAGAAGGGGCCCTTTCTCCACTGCTGGACCGGGTCACGTGCACCCTCTTTCTCTATCTCTGGTTTCTCTGAAGATGCGGTGAGCCCCGAAATGAGAAAACTTCCCTAACAAATGAATGTCGAAATTTACTTGGCACTCCCATTTGTAATAGTAACTCTTTTTTTTTTTGTGTGTGTGTGTGGCTAGTATCGATTTCTTATGCTTTATTTAATTTATTATTGTCACGCACTTACAACCATGAACATGATCTAAAACTAACGTGCGTGTCGTCTTCTACGCCATCTTCTTTCTTTGACCGGTTTGTGCAACCTCTACGCCAACGGTTTCTCCGTGAACAAACGATCAGTACATGCGTTATGTCATGATCTGTTCTTTCATTATGGTTGTTATAGGGTTTTTATTTTATTTCATGTTGGTTAGTACATCTAGTATGTTAGAGTTTTACATGATCACGTAGTCATGTTTTATATTCTACATTTAATGATGAAAATATTGCCTAATAATCCAATAGAGTGGACGTGAACGGGTGAAACGAGGTGGACTAGAGAATACTCTTTTTTTTTTGCCAAGAAGGGTTCGGATCCATATCTCTAACCTCTTTCCAATTGAAAAACAATTCATCAACATTGCTACCACCCACACCCCTGGCACATGGGTAGCATCATACCGTCAACATATTCATGCAAAAGACTAGCACCATTACCATCTTTGATGTGCTTAATAAGCAATCTTTGTAGATCGAACCATTTATCATCTTAGATGTCTTTATTTCAGCTTAATACATTGTACGTCTTGTATTTTTGAAGTATTTATTAACAGATTCTCAACCATATCTTTGTAGTATACAGTAAATCGCGAGTGGTCTGAAGAAAAATATACAGTATATACTAAGTTAATGCACTTAATTCCTTATAATCGCGAGTACTATTTTTAGCGGTAGTACTACACCTTATCTAGTCCATGGATTTAATGTGATCCCAATTTTAAAATAATAATGAGCATTGATGACACATGCACTATAAAAGGCTGATCTATTGCAGACCACAAGCAAGATAACTATACAACGTTTTCCCATTCATCAACGGACTTATCTTAGAAAGATGACGAGCAGGTCCGTAGCTGTGATGCTAATTTTCATCTTCGCACTCGTGATGGGTTCATCTGGTACGTACCTATCTGTTCCTCATGTACACAAAGAACTTTTTTTTTGCTAAATTTCACCGATGTATTAATAATCATCAACACCAGTAGTGCGAAAGAGCCGCAAACAACTTCTTTTGACGGTGCAATGTTTTACTTTTACAGGTGTGGAAGCTGACCCGTGCAGCACGAAGCTCATCGAGCCGAAATTCAATTGTACAGAACCGATTTGTCGGGCGGATTGCGAGAACGAGCTGAAGAATATGGCATGCCCAGGTTGCTCCATGAGCCCCGACACCACGTGCTTTCAGGATGCTTGCAACTGCGTGATATGCATACATATTTGATGAATCATCTAGCTGCTTGTATGTGGAGGGAGATACGGATGCATGTTTTACAAGAAAACAAAAAAATATGTAGGAGAAGAATAATTAAAGTTTTGTGCTCGATCTGTACTTCCAACGAACATGTCTTTCTTTGCCAACAGTTCAGACAATGGCAATAGAAAATCCATCTATGGATCTAGTACAAGCACTGTGTTCCAAACCGGTCACGGTGTTATAAAGGTATTAATAATGAGCACTGCGTTCCAAACCGGTCACGATTGTTATAATAATGAGTAATAGTGAACCATTGATGTAACATTCCGTATAAAGGTATCATGAGGACCTACATCAATTAATTGACAATTGCAAGTCTGAATTTTGTGTAACATGCTTATGGTTGAATATCCCGGTCCAATAATCCTGATTTATTATTATTTATATAGTCTAGTAGTTTCCTTGATAATTATCTTGGATTAAATTCAAGTCATTAGCTTATCGAGATATAAGTTCACCAAAGACACGCAACTACACAAAAACCAAAACATGCAGCTATGCCAAGAAAACATGCGGCATGCATCAAGTTTCTGGTCTCGATTAGGGATTCCTTAATCGACACACGTGGAGCAGATCCGCCAAATAACGAACAAACTACGGAACTGCCAAGGAAACAATATATGTTGCAACCACAACTTCCAAGCTTCCCATGGCAGGATGGACAATTTTTCCGCATTTAAGAAGGTAATCCCCGCATGCGCATGCTATCGGTGCCTATGGAGTTCGGGAGCTCACCCACCTCGTGGAGGGGCTGCTTTTGAAGGCGTCACATGGCTACTGACTGAACAGGGCATCCCGAGAACATACTTATATGACATACTTATTGTTATAATTGCGACAAGTAAATAACGAAAAACGAAATTGAAATCACAACAAAGGGGACACCGATTTAACGTGAAAAAACCTCTCCAACAAAGAGGGATAAAACCACGGGCGCCAGCTAGCGAAACTTCACTATATCGAGGAGTGTTTACACAACGCCGGGGAATTTTATAGATGCAACTCATCCCAGCCGGCGGCTTACAAGAGGTTTGTATATCGGTGGAAACCTAGGTCTTCGACGATCCATACTTTCCACTCGGCCCAAGCCTCCGGCGACGGGCCTCGCTCTGCTCGTCTGAAGTTGGTCTTTACTTTATAGAATTTGGATCAACATATAACACTTATGTTGGAATATCCGAATAATCATTGACTTAGGGGTTTTCCTTGATAACTATCTTGGATTAAATTCAATTGGGGTTAGCTTTGTGTTAGTTGGAAAATTCTTATAAAATCTTAGAATATAATTTCCCATGGATTGTTCTAATAATGAGCAATGATATCACTAAAAATCTTAATATTGTATAGAATATTTTCATAATAACAAACCATTGATGTAACCTTTGGTATAAAGGTATCGTGATGACCTACATCAATTAATTGACAATTGCAAGTCTGAATTTTGTGTAACATGCTTATGGTTGAATATCCCGGTCCAATAATCCTGATTTATTATTATTTATATAGTCTAGTAGTTTCCTTGATAATTATCTTGGATTAAATTCAAGTCATTAGCTTTGGGTAACTTGGGAAAATCTTATAAAATCATTATAATATTATTCCAAATGGATTGCGAGAATAATGAGCACTCATGTCACTAAAAATCTTAAAATCTTACAAAATATTCGTGTAATAATGAGGATTGACCCCAACTTCTCTATATAGGCTTATCTCTCCCACCACCTGAGAGTAAGATTACCAACCATATACTATATCTCTCGTTAATCAATGCCACATCGAAGTAAGATGGCAAGGAGGTCCACAATCCCGATGCTGCTTCTGATCCTCGCACTTCTTGTGGTTTCATCTGGTACGTACCAATCTGTTCCTCGTGCGGGTATATTTCATATTTTTGTATTCCATAGTCGGGAACTATGGTGTGATATTCTTTCATGGTGTGAATTTTTTAACTTTGCAGATGCGGAGTATGGTTGTAATGTTTATAAGGTCCGGCTACCATCAGATTGTACTACTGATGTTTGTGTGATTGGGTGCCACGCGGTGTTGGAGAGTATAAAGTGCCCAAGTTGCGCCGTCAACACTGATTACACCGGATGCTACCAAGATGGTTGCAATTGCTACCTATGCGCCGATACTTGATCTATATTTTTGCTTTGTGGAGATGCATTTTTTTGAAAAAAATAAATCTATAAAGCTGTGTACGAAAAATAGTTCAAATTCTCTGCTTGATCTGTCCCCATCTGTTCCTCTGAAGAGTGTGCGTTTTTCGGTTTTTGCCAACAATGGACAATGGTATGTGAGAGAATTCCTTATTTGACACTAGGTTAAAACTTAACCTAGTGTCAAATAAGGAATTCTCTCATGGTATGTAGAGATCCATAATAGGTCAACGTTCACTCCCGGCACAACATTGTGCCAATGGCTGGACGGCTGCAATGCAGAAAATAGCCCACAACACATGGACCAATAGGCCACATATACACCTGTACGCAGACAAGATATTGATTTAATTACCAATGAGTAACTTGGTCGACGTCGCCTGCCCGGAGCCCAGAGCTTCATCCGGTGTTGGTGACCGCCGATGGCCTGCACTCGTGCCTACCATGCCGACCATTGCCGTGGTTTCAATCTGGCAAACGTCATATTCGATGGCCGGTGGCCCTGAAGCTCCCCACGGCCAGAGCTAGACCCTGCAGGCCGCAGCAACAGTCTAAAGCAGTTAACTGTGTGAGAACTAATTTCGTAATCATTCAGCCCCGCCAATCCAAGGATTGAAAAAAAAACATGTTCAATGTGCATCATACCTCCTAGGAAATTTATTTTCATGTAAATCTAGATACCACTTTGATGGAGAGATAACATGGAGGGCTCTTATTTACCTTATTTGCATGTAAATCGTGCATACCATTTTTTTTTATTTGTGGTACTATAGATAATCAGGAGAGAGAACAAATTTGTATCTTAGCGAAGATATAACCATTGCATGGAGCTATAGGCAAAAAAGAATGGTTAGCTCAATGCCTCAATCACATGCCTACATATCTGTAAACTTATTAAATATAGAGACAACGCTTTGAGATAATTCACTGAAAAGATTGTCTTTATATTGTTTTACTATGATAACGTGCTAGGAGACACTATTGTGAAAGGCCTTATAGAGAAGACACACAAGGCACACATGTACATCTGGGTGCGTCTCTCGGTTACATGCTGAAATAATGGATATAGGAGATGAATCTATGAATAACTGAATGCCACTGGGTTCCTACAAAGGGCATCGGCCCATGTAAATCGCAAAGAATTTGGAAAGTACAAACGAACGAGGTAATTAAAGGACATGTTACCGAGGAATCCTATTAATCCTACCATGAGGCTGGTCTCTTCCACCACCACTCACAAATAAGATAATCGATATTGAGCTAATCATTTTGCGTTGATCAACGCCACATCTAACTAACATGTGGCGAGGACGTCCAAAATATTGATGCTACTTCCCATCCTCATACTTATCGTGATCATATCTTACCTACCAATTTATCCCTCGTGGTGCGCACATTTCACCTTTTAGCAATATATTAGACATATGTATGGTGTAATCTTTTTCATAGTATATTGTTTCCATGGTGTGAACATTTTAAGTTGATAGGTGCGCAATCTGGGCGTTAAAGTTATATGATCCCACTGCCATCATCAACTTGTAATGTTGACAATTGTTCGATTGCATGCTATGCGCTGTTCAAGCGTCCAGGGTGCTATCAAGATGGTTGCAATTGCTTTCTATGCACATTTACTTGATCCATATTTGTCCTGTGTAGATATGCATGTTTGAAAAAATCAAATCTATGGAAGAAGAACAATACAAGTTTTGTTCTTGATATATACTTCCATGTTTCCCTCTCCCCTAACCTTCCCACCCCTCCACTCACATGCGGCCGCGCTGGGCCATACCATGGCACCCGCAACCGGTTCCTCTATGCCTCCTCCATGATCCTCTCCTCCTACTGCCACCGGGGCCAACGAGCAAAGACCGCGTGGCATGGAAGCAGTAGAACGTCCTGACTCTGTGGTTGGTGCGAGGGCGGCATCGGGCCCTAGGCTCCTAGCCTTCATCGGTGGTGTTGCAGGGCAGTGGCATCCAAGGCACATTGGCGGTGCTCCAGGGCATCACCCGTAATACGAGGATGCTTGTGCAGCTCGTCCAAGTGCTACAAATACAACACCTCTGAGGTATCAAATGTGCGGAGAGAATGTGTCACACACCGACGTGCTAGGTCCACGCGTGAAACAGAGGCGAGAGTGGTGTGAAGGCTGGATGGAGTGATCAACCCTCTAATCAGCTTTCCCCATCCACTCTTATAGAGGTGTTCGTGAAAGGCTTCTACATTAGAGGCCCATTACTACTTCTAAGCCTGGTCTAATTCAGATCCAATGCCTATTAGGCTTCCAGCACCTTAAATATGTGACTCTATAGGCTCACACACGTATACACTTGAGGGGCCCATAGATATCTCTGTCATATAGAGAGGATCAAATTCCATCTTGATTGACCATTCCTCAGAACATGCTTAAGGACGAATCCCAGAGCTACATCTATAACTATCCTGTTACTGTGTACATTTGATAGTCCCAAACTAGGTCGATTCACATCTTGAGAACATGCGAACAATCTCATATCTAAGGGAAAAGCGTACACATCGCTTGTAGATCGATGCAAGCATTATAGCTATGTCTCATGTCAGTTTAGCCTCCATGTTTATAACTTGTGTCTACACTACTGATTTAACATCTACATGTATATGACTTGTGAAACATAGTCATCAACCAGTATTTGAGCTATCTAATGTTCATATGTGTCCTCACGTGAAGCTCGGCCAGGTAAGGTTTGTCGAGGTATTTGGGAGTTTGATGTCCCCCATCTTCACCAGGCTGGGAACTGGGATCATTTATTGTGCCTTCTCGGTAGTAGCTTCTCCGGTCGATGATGTCTCAAGATTGAGGCTGCTGACATCTTCTGGTCAACATCGATGACTTTGCAGAGTGTGCCTGGGTTTTTCCAAAAAAATTCCGACACAAGCTTTGCTACGCAAGGAGATTTAGCGGCGGCATCGAGCGTTCCTTCTCCTGGGCTTTCGGAAGCCTCCTGGGCTTTTCAAGGAGACCCAGTTGTTTCGGAAGCCTCCTGGGCGTTCTGAGTGGAGCTGTAGGGCTTTAATTCTCTCAATCAGTTCAGACGTCTCCACTCTCCGTATTCTCTGATCGAGAGAAAGGATCTCCGCCGCCAATTCGTGGTCTGGTAACCCCTTCTTCTCCCTCTCCTTCTCGATCTCCTATTAATTTTCTTTTATGTACTACTTTTCTTCTTTTTTTGTTTTGTGCGGGAAACCCTAGCATGATTTTCCCTCATAGATAAACCATAGGTTGATTAATTACTTGTTGAGGACGGTGGAGACAGAGCGCGGTGCCAAGGTGGAGGAAAAATCTTGATTTATTCTTGACTGCATATACTAACAGTCTTCTGCTCAAGATCTTGATTTATTCCAATTCCTCGTCTTCTGCTCAAGATCGGAATGACCACACACTAACAGTCTATGCAGATCCATTTTTATTTCTGTCACAAACTTTATTTCCACAAGTTTTGGCCACATTCTTTTTTGCGTATCATGTTTTGTCTACTTCGTTTTGTGTTATCATCAAGGGAGAAAGAATTCTAAAATATTTATCAATGTGCAGATGAAGTGAAGATGACGCTGGGACAGATTGCCAATAAGGCACAAGTAGCATCGGGGCATTAGGAGATTTGGCTCAGCATTCACACTCCATCGCTAGTCCAGATGAACCGCTGCCCTTCCTCGCCCGCTCCGGCGACGCCGCTGGACGACGAGGACCTCCTCCGTGAGATCTTCCTCCGCCTCCCTCTGCGCCCATCCTCGCTGCCCCGCGCCTCCCTAGTCTGCAAGCGTTGGCGCCGCATCCTCTCCAACCAGCGATTCCTCCGCCGCTTCTGCAAGCACCACCAGAAACCCCCGCTCCTCGGCTTTTTTGAGAAAATACAAGATCAACCTCCCATCTTGACTCCCTTGTTGGACCCGCCCGACCGCATCCCTGTCGCGCGCTTCGCCCTGCCACATAAGCGAAGCTCCTATAACTATAAGCGCTGGCACTTCATGGGCGGCCGCCATGGCATGGCTGTCCTAGTCCACTCGCAGCGGCGCAAGATCGTTGTATGGGATCCACTTACCAACCAGCACAAGTGCGTGCGTTTTCCACCGGGGCTCCTCGACGACAAACACTACATTTTCTGGATCTGGCACGCCGCGGTGATCTGCACTGATGCTGAAGATGGCCATGTGCACGGCGATTGCTTCTCGAGCCCGTTCAAATTGGTCCTCGTTTGGGGTTTTGGACAGATGCAAGCATTTTCTTGCCTCTACGAATCAGCGTCTGGTGTATGGGAAGACATAGTCTCCATTCCATTTACAGATATGCTTTATCAGATAGGGTCTCCTATCCTTGTCGGGAATGCACTTTGCTGGTTGCTTCGTAAAGGTGACGTCGCTGCTTTTGATTTTCAAAGGAACAACATTGATGTGATTGAGAAACCAGCAGATGCCCATATTGCTCCGTACCGATCTGCTCAGCTCTTACGGACTGGTGATGGTGAATTTGGCCTTGCCGTTTTGTCGGAACTGACCATCAAATTGTGGGAGAGGAAATCAAACTGTGATGGTGTTGTCAAATGGTTGCTTCCACATAAAACCATTCACTTGGACCTATTTCCATGCCCAATGCGTGCTATGAGCAATCAGGTACTGATAGTGGGGTATGATGAGGAATCAAATGTTATTATTTTGTCTACGACTATTGGCAACTTCATGCTCCAACTCGACTCGACAAAGATCACACATATTGTTAAAAGAGATACTATGTGTTACAACACCTTTTATCCCTACACAAGCTTCTATACTGCAGGTAATAATATATGGCTATCTTTATTTCACAAGAAACACACCCATTTTAGTTTTTTAGTGACATTCATTTCAATTTCCTTTGACTCATAAATGGTTTTCGATTACTGTAATATTGTTCATATATTAATTATTGGCTAGATATATAAGTGTAAATATATTTGTTTTTTTCTTTGTCGGTTTGGTGATCTTATGGTGTTGTAATGTCTTAGTTTATTATTGGGCTATATTAAAGTAACAACAAGAATATTATTGTTATTTTGTGCCTGGTCATCGCTAGCTTCTAGCTAATTGGTGCTAACTGCTAAGGCATGCAAGTTTTCTAACATGTGGAAACTGGCAACAACTGCACTAAAAGAGAAAATAGTGAACCCATCTAAATTAATATTACTATTTATGTTAGTGACAAGGATATAGTAAATGAAGCCAGATATATTGATGAGTACAAGGAAGAACAAAAGCTACTTTCAGGTTACATAAATTAATCCTATGGCTTGCACAAGTAAGCCACTATCATTGTTCAGTCGTGTACTTCTGAGAAACTAAGATAGATTTGTTAGGAGCAGTCAAACCTTCATTGTTCAGTTGCTATATGACCCTTTAATTAGCACTTTTGCAAGCTTAGATGTAAAGTTCCTGTGAAGTTGGTGCTGTACACGCATGATATTTTCAATAACTTGAAAGAAATCTCTTGCTTGATGTTCCAAATGTGTTGCTACACATATTATTACAGTATCTGAAATTTTTTGTGGATAATATCTTGGGTTTTTATTTGTTGATTCTAGGACTGCGAGAGGAGGATTCACGAAGATCAATCCCTTCTTGGTTAAATTGCTTTGGTCATTCTAAGTTCAACGGAGGACCAGAAAGGTCAAACCAGTGGTCTACTTGAAAATGGGCTCCATCAAGCTGATGTTATGTAGTTTCTTGGTTCCAGCCAACTGAAAAATGGGCTCCATCAGTGCCATGGTCTTCTTGAGCTGAAAGTGACTAATAAGACCCCAGACGTTTTATCGATTGCATGTTTTTCTTGTATACCTGTCGATTTATCGATTGCATGTTTTTCTTATATATATATATCCTCTTAGAATATTCTTATTATTCAGAAAACATGAAGGTTGATTATTCCTTTGGTTGCACTGACTTGTGGCTACAGGTATTAGTCCTTTGGTTGCACGAGCTTGGCTGGCTTGCACATGATTCGTTTGGTTGCACCTACAAACTTATTCAGTATAGACGATTATGCGGTTAGGATTTCTTTACTGGTACCGATAGAAAGGGGTCTGAATGCTCGTGCTTGCTTATCACTGGGCAAACTAGCTTTTTTTTTTTTTTTTTTTTGAGAGGAACTGGGCAAACTAGCTGGGAAGCAGGTGTGCATAAAACCAACATTTTGTCATCAGGCCCATTAAGTCGCCCTTCCACGCGAAAGGCCCTTTCCGTTGTGGTGCGGAAAACCCGCTGACGCTATAAATTGTGACCACCTGCTGAGGCCTAGGCAGGCTCCTTTAAGGGGATATTGCATACAAAAAAGTTCTATAAAAATTTAACATTTCGTGAAAATCCCCTGCCTAGTGAAAGCACACCCCCACTATTATAAATCTAGCAATCTTGTTGCCGATTATTGCGATGTTTCATGTAGTTTTCACCCTTTTTCTGGGTCCCTTCTCACACGGTGAGTCCTAAATCATTGCGTGTGTAGTTAGTGAGTGCAAATTTTGGTTATTCTGTCTTGCCCCAGTTTTGGGTTCGTTCAAGATGTGAACTCTCATATTGTTCGCGCAGTTTTCCCCTAAACATATACACTATTAAATCATAAATTCAACAATTCTAAGCTATCTCCACACTGAACAAAATATTCATTTTTTCCTCTTTGGAATGGAAATAAATATGCACAAATGGAGTGGTGACGTGCTGGTTCGTCACTCACTCGCTCTAGTAGGCTGGAAGGGAAAAAAAGATAAACACAATCTACCGTAGTCCGACGGGAATGGAATCATCCAACCGATTGGCTACCGCGTGGATTTACATTACATCTCATGGTCTGAGTTCACTCCTACGTCCAAGAGAAAAAACGTGTTCGTTAATCTCGGACATTGTCATCTGATTTCAGAATTGTAGCCACTAGTTAGTAGTTACGGCTCCCATTGGTTCTTTCACAAATCGCGCCTCCCCAAGATGCTGTCGTCATAGCTTTGTGCACTGGGCCACCATTTGGCACATTCACTCTCACCATAAACCGAATCTCCCCACGCCTAATCCCTCGTCTGCGGGGGCTTTGCCGCTCGGACCGTCTAGAATGGAACATCTCTGGGTTTTGACTGAATTTGTTGATAGTGAGGCATAACCTTAGAAGGAAACAAAATGCCCGACCTCTATAAGGATCAAGGGGCTTCAGGAGTAAATTCCCAGCAAGTTATCCCAGGTAAAAGAATCATTACATTGGCTGGGCCATCTTTCCAAGTTGTAAAACTTGAGTTAAATGCTTACTCTTCGCCCTGTGCCTCTAGAGCCGCTGCGGATGGTATAGTCTGAGATTGCTGTCGAGATCAAAGGATCTATATATAACCTTGGTTCAAGGTCTGTCTTATGTGCAAAATTATGGGCAGCGACTTAAATTAGCTAGGCTACCAAGTTTCAAGAGCCTTTAATACTTGATTTTGGTTTGATTTCAGCAATGCAAGAAAAACAATTGCTTTGTACTTTTCTTCCATTCTTTGTATTTCCTTATTCAGTTTTACATAGAGAAGGAAAGTGTAGGGCTTCGTAGCATGGAAAACAAAAAATTTCTACCGCATGCACACAAACAAGCCAAGATCTATCTACTAGATTGTAGCAACGAGTCGATTAGACTACTTACCCTCGAATATTCTAAAGCGGTTAACGAGAGCAGATTCTCGTGGGTGATGTAGTCGTACACTTGCTGATCTCAAGATCGCGTAGACGATCCTTCCGGCGCTGCGTTCCGGCAGCGCTTCCGCAGTCGGTCACACGTTCGGTACTTGATAAAGACCTTCCTCTCCCTTGTTCCAGCAGACAGCGGAGGTTGTAGTTCTCCCTTCGCGATTCCGGTAGCACGACGGCATGGTGTCGGAAGTAGAGGGAAGATCCTGCAGGGCTTTGCCTAAGCCGTAGCAGGTTATGGTGGATATAGGGTTTCCGGCAATCTAGGGTTTAGAGGGCCGGAGAGGATGAGGCATGGCCGGCGGCGGCTAGGGTAGCGATGGCAAGCCGACGGTGGCGTGAGGCGGCGGCGGCTGGCGGCGGCGCGACGGCTAGGTGGGGAGGGGCTAGTGTTGTGTGTCTCTTGGGGCACCCCATCCCCTCTATGGCCCCCTTCTTTTCAGCTTCTTGGCCAGCTTCTCCCAGAAGCTATCCTCGACCAGCTTCTCACAGAATCTCATCTGTCAAAATCGTTTATACTTTTAAATTGACATTGAAACTACTAGTTAAGAAGTTTGAACGAATTTTGAAAATGAGATTCTGGGAGAAGCTGGTCGAGGGTAGGTTCTGGGAGAAGCTGGCCAAGAAGCTAAAAAGAAGGGGGCCTATATATGAGAGGGAGGGCAGCTTGGGAGAGGGGAGTTTGAATCCTTCCCCAACTCCCTCTCCTTGTTGGCTTGTGGTGGAGGGAAAGAAGGATTCTTTCCTTCGTCCACCAGGATACATTGTCCCATTTTGACTTTTCAAACTTGCCTTTTGACTTCCAATTTGGAGCTCGATTTCTTTCTTGCAAATGCCCTACCAAGTGACCTAGTACACGATTCAATCATTCCACTTATCCATGACACATTCATGTACCCTTCCCCTTCCGGTATGGTGAACCTTCTAGACCCTTCTAGAACCTCTCTGATGAAAACATAAAAATCATTCCCGTACTCCGGAATTGGACTTTTCTTATATGAATCTTATTCTTCGGACCATTCCGGATCTCCTCGTGATATCCCGGATCCCATCCGAGAATCCAAACAACATTCGGTCTCCCTACTTACATTCCATATCTACTAAACAACATCGAATCCTTAAGTGTGTCTCCCTACGGTTCATGAATTATGCAGACATGATCGAGACTCTTCTCCGATCAATAACCAATAGAGGAATCTAGAAATTCATATGGCTCCCATATATTTCTATGATTTATTTGCGATCGAATGAACCACCTACATACGATACCAATTTCCCTTTGTCTCACAATAGTTTACTTATCCGAGGTCTGATCGTCGGTATCTCTACATACCTAGTTCAACCTCGTTACCGATAAGTACTCTTTTCTCGTTCCCGTGATATGTGATCCCTTGTGAGCCAGTAACATTCTTGCAAGCTAATTGGAGGACATTCCACCGAGAGGGGCCAGAGTATATCTATCCGTCATATGGATGGGAAAATCCCATTCTTGATCAATGTGCCTCAACCCATACTTTCCGAATACTCAATGCCACCTTTATAGCCACCCAGTTACGGAGTGGTGTTTGATGTTCTCAAAGCATCCTTCCGATTATGGTGATTAGCATGATCTCATGGTCGAAGGATTTAGGTCAGGGGCGGAGCCAAGGGGGGGCTAGCAGGGGCTAGACCCCCCTAACCATCAGCCCCCTTAATAGATAGGTGCAGATTTTAGTACTAAACTAATGGCCTCATAGGCTTAATTAACACTAAGCCCAAATTTAATTGATTTGTCGTGCTTCTCTATACCTAAATACAAATATAGCACATGAATTCGTTTTATTAGTCAACCGTAGTAACATGTCCCAACATTCTTCATTTGTGTAACTAGACCTAATAGCTAGCACTATATGCAATTGTTTAGATCAACTGACTCGATGTCTGCCACCATCGCTCACTCCTACTCAGTAGCCATACACCACGCGATGCCGTGGCCATGGCGCTATGCTATCCAACCATGTTGTTAGCCAGTTTCTACCTTTATTAATCATGATGCAACACAAACAATAAGCATGTTGTGCCATCGAGTGTAGGAATCAATCTTCCTCACTCTGATTGAAGGTACCAAATCGTTACTATTTTGTCGATAGATTGCATAATCTATAGTCTAATTGATTAATTTACAAAAAATATGCGTCTTTTGTTTGATGTTTGCTCGGTGATGACGACAACTTATTGCAAAATAATTGGAAAATAATAATAGGAAGGTCACCTGCAATGGAATTATCAGGCTTTATACTCGTAGAGATAAAGTTGATCCAATATAAACTAATCTTTTGTTTTCTATTGTCTAAGATTTAGTGATACATATTAATATTAGTTATATGTCGATACTTTGATATACTGTTATGATTTTTATCCAAACAGTTCTTCCAACACAAAATGATAGCTAATTGTTGTCTTCATGAGAAAAAATCTTATATATGATCATCAGTATCTTCGCCCCCCTCAATGTCAAATCCTGGCTCCGCCCCTGATTTAGGTTGCTATGTATTTGAAAGCTTATAGCAAGTGAACTATTTGAATGACTTGATCTTATGCTACGCTTAACTATAAGAGTATGTCCATCACATCATCTTCTAATGATATGACCTTGTTGTTAATAACATCTTAATGTTCATGATCAGGAAACTATGATCATATATTAACCAATAAGCTAGTTTAACAAGAGGCTTTACTAGGGACTCTTTTATGTTTACAAATCACACAAGTATTAATGTTTCCGGTTAATAGAATTATAGCATGGTATGTAAACATTTATCATAAACATGAAGTTATGATAATAACCACTTTATTATTGCCTCTTGGGCATATCTCCAGCAGTCTCCCACTTGCACTAGAGTCAATAATATAGTTTCAAATCTTTGTGTATTCAACACCTATGGCTTTCCGGCGTTGTATGTACACGATTGCTAGTGGTCAACCGATCTTCGGAACCGACACTTTCAGGTCCGTGTGTAATTGCATGTCTTTGCGTCTCTACGCATCACTCATTCTCTAATGATATGTCTTTGTATAAATTTGGTCCTTTGGTGAGACTTTTAGTTTCTTGGGGTTAAAACATGTTGAAAATATTGTCGTACAATATATCTTCATATTACTATCCCACTGTGAACTACACCTAGTTGGATAACAAACTACTTGACATAAATGCCCTCTTATGTTGCTATAATAGCAGTCATATACTTAGTCTTTTGTTGTAGTATCTGTCACAATGTCTTAACTTTGGAACTCATCCAAATCCATTATGAAACTTACTTTCCATTATATTGTGCCACCCTTAGTTTAGATTGAGATAATATTTAATTTGTACTTTGTGACAAAACTAGTATCAATGTAGTACTTTTTACAATGAACTAACCACCTATTTGTCACCTCTTACAAAAATAATATATTCTTAGTTCTTCAAAAAGATCATAAGAATATCCTTACTATCGTCCAATGATCATCTTATGAATCACTCTGGTATATGCTCATAACATTTAGAGCATAGGACATATCTGGATTTGTACATATCACAGTATGATTAAAAAAATACTCTTTGTGATTTTATTCATCAAGTATCAATCAATATTTGAATCTTTGTTTCACTTACCAAGTGTCGATACACTTGAATTTCGATTTAATCCTTTTTGTGTGGCAAGAACCTTTCTTATCATTTCCATATTGAACTCATTCAATATCTCATCTATGTACATTTGACACAACCATATTAGCGTCTCAATCTATCTATATCGATATTGATGCCAAATATTTGGGTTTTGCCTAAGTCTTTCATCGAGATGAAATTCTTAACATGTGTTAATAAAATATACATCATTTCCAATCAACAATATGTCTTCCGCATAATGTTTTAGAAATATGTCTTAGCGCTCCCACTTAATTTCTTGCAAATGCAAGCATCTTCATCATCTCTGATGAATTTAAACTCTTCTAACAATTTCATCATGGTGATGATTCCAACTCCACGATGCTCACTTCAACCATTGTAGTTTTCATATGCGTTTAGTATCCTTTGAATTTAACAGAACTCTATGGACCGTGTTATGCACACGTCCTAGGTAACAATTCTATTAGAAGAACTTGTTTTATTTATTCAACTACCACATAAAAAAATTATATGTAGTGGTTGCTACATTAATCCATCTATAGTAAATATCGCTATGAAAGATCAGATCTTGTCATAGTCAACCTTTGGACATTGTTGTGAACTCTTTCCCAACATGTCGACTATTTGATAGATGTGAAACATCCATGTCTATTTATTTATAGATCCAAACACGACTATAAGGTATTACACCTTTCTCGAGGGTCTTTCAACTCAAAGGTTGATTTCTCGTGTATGGAACTATCACGGATTATATGGCTTAAAGCCATCTGATGGAGTCAGAGCCCATCATTGCTTCTTTGCATATAGTCGGTTCATCATTGTCAAACAACAATGATTTACTTTCAAATCCTAGTATTTAATTGTTTACCCGACCTACTAGGTTCAATAGGAACTTAGACTTCCGTGACCACAACCTTTGAAGCACATGAGCCATGAGCATTGTTGCTGCCTCCGAAACGCTTTCCGGTGCTGCGCAACTCAACTCACATAGATAAGGTTCTTTTAACCTTATCAAAGTTCTATTGTCCTCCCACTTATCTTTTCACGAAAAATTTCTTCTCAAGAAACTTGACGTTCTAAGCGACAAACACTTTTATCTTTGGTGTTATGGAGGAGTACCCAACGATTATCCAAAATAACCTACAAAGACATGCTCATCCGAATTTGGTTGTAAACATATTAATTATGCATACCAATGTTTAAGAAAGGACAACTTGAGTTTCATCCCAAACCATAACTTTATATGGTGTCATTTCAATGGATCATGATGGAGCTCTTTTTAGTGAAAAAGCGGTAGTCTCTAAAGCTTTTAATCTTTAAATTATAATGGCAGTTTTATGAATTACACCTTTGATCTTACCATGTCAAACAAGGTTTCATTGAATATCTCGATTATTCCATACTCATATGGTGTTTCAGGAAACGCAAACCCACGGAATGATTTCTCAAATCTTAGGTGTTATGCTAAACTTTGTAACTAAAAAATCTTCCTTTATGATCCTATCATAAATTCTTTATTTTCTTGTTACATTGATTTTTCACTTCATCTTGAAAGTCTTCAAACTTTTTCAAATGTTTCATACTTACATGTTTGATAGATGTGACCAGAAAATCGTCATTTTCACATTTTATTGCCGTTTTCTACAGCTATTGCCAAGAGTTTTATGGTTCTAGGGAGATTTACATCAACATTAAAACTCGATACATGTTTTAGAGTTATGACCAATAACTCATCGTTTTCGTGCTTTATGGTCATTTACATGAGTTATTGCCCATAGTTTTTGGGTTCTGGGACGATTTCATGCCTCATAAGAACCCTTACATGTTTCAGAGATATGACCAGAAGTTCGTCGTTTTCGCGTTTTATGTACATTTTCATGAGCTATTGCCCATAGTTTTCGGGTTCCAGGGCGATTTAAAACGACCTTATGCCCCGATACATGTTTGAGAGTTATGAACAAAACCTCGTCGTTTTTGTGTTTATGGCCATTTTCATAAGTTATTCCCCATAGTTTTTGGGTTCCTGTTGGATTTCCATGGCCTGTAAGACCTGTCACATGTTTGACATATTTGACTAAAAACTCGTAGTTTTGGTGTTTATGGCTGTTTTCATGAGCTATTGCCCACAGTTTAGGGGTTCTCGGGCGATTTACAACGACATTAAAGCTTGATACATGTTGGAGAGATATGACCCAAAACTCGTAGTTTTCGCGTTTTATGGCTGTTTTCATGAGCTATTGCCCACAGTTTTGTGGTTCAAGGGCGATTTGCAACAACCTTAAGGCCTGATACATGTTTGAGAGTTATAACCAAAAACTTGTCGTTTTCGTGTTTTATGGTCATTTTCATGAGTTATTGCCCCCAGTTTTTTGGTTCTAGGCAGATTTGCATGCCTCTTAAGAACCCTTACATGTTTGATCGATATCAACAAAAACTCTTTGTTTTCGTGTTTTATGGCCGTTTTCATGAGATATTGCCTATAGTTTTGGGGTTCCAGGCGGATTTGCATGCCTCGTAAGAACAATTCCATGTTGAGAGACATGACCAGAAACTCGTACTTTTTGTGTTTTATGGCCGTTTCTATGAGTTATTGCCCACAGTTTTGGGGTTCCGGGGCGATTTACATCAATCTTAAGACCTGATACATGTTTGAGAGTTATGACCAAAAACTCGTCGTTTTCGTGTTTTATGGTCGTTTTCATGAGTTATTGCCCACAGTTTGTGGGTTCCAGGCGGATTTGCATGCCTCGTAAGAACCCTTACATGTTTCATAGATATGACCATAAAATCATCTTTTCTCATTTTATGGCCGTTTTCAAGAGCTACTACCAACAATTTTATGGTTCTAGGGAGATTTACATCAACATAAAAACTCTATACATGTTTGAGAGTTATGACTAAAAACTCGCCGTTTTCGTGTTTTATGGTCATTTTCACGAGTTATTGCCCAGAGTTTTTGGGTTCCGGGAGGATTTCATGCCTCATAAGAACCCTTACATGTTTCAAAGATATGACCAGAAGCTTGTCACTTTCGCGTTTTATGGACATTTTCATGAGCTATTGCCCACAGTTTTCGGGTTCCAGGGCGATTTAAAACGACCTTATGACCCGATAAATGTTTGAGAGTTATGACCAAAAACTCGTCGTTTTTGTGTTTATGGCCATTTTCGTGAGTTATTCCTGATACATGTTGGAGTGATATGAAAAAAAACTCGTTTGTGAGTTATTCCTGATACATGTTTGATAGATATCACCGAAAAATCATCGTTTTCTCATTTTATGGCCGTTTTCAAGAGCTACTGCCAACAGTTTTATGGTTCTAGGGAGATTTACATCAACATAAAAACTCGATACATGTTTGAGAGTTATGACCAAAAACTCGTCGTTTTCGTTGTTTATGGTTATTTTCATGAGTTATTGCCCACAGTTTTTGGGTTCCAGGAGGATTTGCATGCCTCATAGGAACCCTTACATGTTTTAGAGATATGACCAGAAGCTCGTCGTTTTCGCGTTTTATGGATATTTTCATGAGATATTGCCCAGAGTATTGGGGTTCCAGGCGGATTTTCATGCCTCGTAAGAACAATTGCATGTTTGAGAGATATGACCAGAAACTCGTCCTTTTCATGTTTTACGGCCGTTTTCATGAGCTATTGCCCATATTTTTGGGTTCCAGGGGGATTTACATCAACTTTAAGACCTGATACATTTTTGAGAGTTATAACCAAAAACTCGTCGTTTTCGTGTTTTATGGTCGTTTTCATGATTATTGCCCACAGGTTTTAGGTTCGAGGAGGATTTGCATGCCTCGTAAGGACCCTTACAAGTTTGATAGATATGACCAGAAAATCGGCGTTTTCTCATTTTATGACCGTTTTCAAGAGCTACTGCCAACAATTTTATGGTTCTAGGGAGATTTACATCAACATAAAAACTCGATACATGTTTTAGAGTTATGACCAAAAACTCGTCGTTTTCGGGTTTTATGGTCATTTTCATGAGTTATTGCCCACAGTTTTTGGGTTCCTGTTGGATTTGCAAGGCCTATAAGACTTGTCACATGTTTGTGATATTTGACTAAAACTCGTAGTTTTCATGTTTATGGCTGTTTTCATGAGCTATTGATCACAGTCTACGGGTTCCCAGGCAATTTACAACGACATTAAAGCCTGTTACATGTTGGAGAGATATGACCCAAAACTCGTAGTTTTCATGTTTTATGGCTGTTTTCATGAGCCCACAGTTTTGTGGTTCCAGGGCGATTTACAACAACTTTAAGACCTGATACATGTTTGAGAGTTATAACTAAAAACATGTCGTTGTCGTGTTTTATGGTCAGTTTTATGAGTTATTGCCCACATTTTTTTGGTTCTAGGAGGATTTGCATGCCTCTTAAGAACCCTTACATGTTTGAGAGATATCACTAGAAACTCGTCGTTTTCGTGTTTTATGGCTGTTTTCATGATATATTGCCCATAGTTTTGGGGTTCCAGGCGGATTTACATGCCTCGTAATAACAATTGCATGTTTGAGAGACATGACCAGAAAGTCGTACTTTTCAGGTTTTATGGCCGTTTTCATGAGCTATTGCCCACAGTTTTGGGGTTCCAAGGCGATTTACATCAACCTTAAGACCTGATACATGTTTGAGAGTTATGACCAAAACCTCATCGTTTTCGTGTTTTATGGTCATTTTCATGAGTTATTGCCCATAGTTTGTGGGTTCTAGTCAGATTTGCATTCCTTGTAAGAACCCTTACATGTTTGATAGATATGACCAGAAAATCATCGTTTTCTCATTTTATGGCCGTTTTCAAGAGCTACTGCCAATAGTTTTGTGGTTCTAGGGAGATTTACATCAACATAAAAACTCGATACATGTTTGAGAGTTATGACCAAAAAACGTCATTTTCGTGTTTTATGGTCATTTTCATGAGTTATTGCCCACAGTTTTTGTGTTCCTGGAGGATTTGCATGCTTCAAAGAACCCTTACATGTTTTAGAGATATGACCAGAAGCTCGTCGTTTTCGCGTTTTATGGACATTTTCATGAGCTATTGCCCAGAGTATTGGGGTTCTAGGCGGATTTTCATGCCTCGTAAGAACAATTGCATGTTTGAGAGATATGACCAGAAACTCGTCCTTTTCGCGTTTTATGGCCGTTTTCATGAGCTATTGCCCAAAGTTTTTGGGTTCTAGGGGGATTTACATCAACTTTAAGACCCTATACATTTTTGAGAGTTATAACCAAAAAATAGTCGTTTTCGTGTTTTATGTTCGTTTTCATGAGTTATTGCCCACAGGTTTTAGGTTCGAGGAGGATTTGCATGCCTCGTAAGGACCCTTACAAGTTTGATAGATATGACCAGAAAATCGGCGTTTTCTCATTTTATGGCCGTTTTCAAGAGCTACTGCCAACAGTTTTATGGTTCTAGGGAGATTTACATCAACATAAAAACTCGATACATGTTTTAGAGTTATGACCAAAAACTCGTCGTTTTCGGGTTTTATGGTCATTTTCATGAGTTATTGCCCACAGTTTTTGGGTTCCTGTTGGATTTGCAAGGCCTATAAGACTTGTCACATGTTTGTGATATTTGACTAAAACTCGTAGTTTTCATGTTTATGGCTGTTTTCATGAGCTATTGATCACAGTTTACGGGTTCCCAGGCAATTTACAACGACATTAAAACCTGTTACATGTTGGAGAGATATGACCTAAAACTCGTAGTTTTCATGTTTTATGGCTGTTTTCATGAGCCCACAGTTTTGTGGTTCCAGGGCGATTTACAACAACTTTAAGACCTGATACATGTTTGAGAGTTATAACTAAAAACATGTCGTTGTCGTGTTTTATGGTCAGTTTTATGAGTTATTGCCCACATTTTTTTGGTTCTAGGCGGATTTGCATGCCTCTTAAGAACCCTTACATGTTTGAGAGATATCACTAGAAACTCGTCGTTTTCGTGTTTTATGGCTGTTTTCATGAGATATTGCCCATAGTTTTGGGGTTCCAGGCGGATTTACATGCCTCGTAATAACAATTGCATGTTTGAGAGACATAACCAGAAACTCGTACTTTTCAGGTTTTATGGCCGTTTTCATGAGCTATTGCCCACAGTTTTGGGGTTCCAAGGCGATTTACATCAACCTTAAGACCTGATACATGTTTGAGAGTTATGACCAAAAACTCATCGTTTTCGTGTTTTATGGTCATTTTCATGAGTTATTGCCCACAGTTTGTGGGTTCCAGTCGGATTTGCATTCCTTGTAAGAACCCTTACATGTTTGATAGATATGACCAGAAAATCATCGTTTTCTCATTTTATGGCCGTTTTCAAGAGCTACTGCCAATAGTTTTGTGGTTCTAGGGAGATTTACACCAACATAAAAACTTGATACATGTTTGAGAGTTATGACCAAAAACACGTCGTTTTCGTGTTTTATGGTCATTTTCATGAGTTATTGCCCACAGTTTTTGTGTTCCTGGAGGATTTGCATGCCTCAAAGAACCCTTACATGTTTTAGAGATATGACCAGAAGCTCATCGTTTTCGCGTTTTATGGACATTTTCATGAGCTATTGCCCACAGTTTTCGGGATCCAGGCGGATTTTCATGCCTCGTAAGAACAATTGCATGTTTGAGAGATATGACCAGAAACTCATCCTTTTCGCGTTTTATGGCCGTTTTCATGAGCTATTGCCCAAAGTTTTGGGATTCTAGGGGGATTTACATCAACTTTAAGACCCGATACATTTTTGAGAGTTATAACGAAAAACTAGTCGTTTTCGTGTTTTATGTTCGTTTTCATGAGTTATTGCCCACATGTTTGGGTTCCAGGAGGATTTGCATGCCTCGTAAGGACCCTTACATGTTTGATAGATATGACCAGAAAATCGACGTTTTCTCATTTTATGGCCGTTTTCAAGAGCTACTGCCAACAATTTTATGGTTCTAGGGAAATTTACATCAATATAAAAACTCGATACATGCTTGAGAGTTATGACCATAAACTCGTCGTTTTCATGTTTTATTGTCATTTTCATGAGTTAGTGTCCAGAGTTTTTGGGTTCCGGGAGGATTTGCATGCCTCATAAGAACCCTTACATGTTTCAGAGATATAACCAGAAGCTCGTCGTTTTCGCGTTTCATGGACATTTTCATGAGCTACTGCCCACAGTTTTCGGGTTCCGGGGCGATTTAAAACGACCTTATGACCCGATACATGTTTGAGAGTTATGACCAAAAACTCATCGTTTTTGGTTTATGGCCATTTTCATAAGTTATTGCCCACAGTTTTTGGGTTCCTGTTGGATTTGTAAGGCCTGTAAGACTTGTCACATGTTTGAGATATTTGACTAAAAACTCGTAGTTTTCATGTTTATGGCTGTTTTCATGAGCTATTTCCCACAGTTTAGGGGTTCCCGGGCGATTTAAAATGACATTAAAGCCTGATACATGTTGGAGAGATATGACCCAAAACGCGTAGTTTTCGCGTTTTATGGCTGTTTTCATGAGCTATTGACCACAGTTTTGTGGTTCCAGGGCGATTTACAACAACCTTAATACCTTATACATGTTTGAGAGTTATAACCAAAAACTTGTCGTTTTCGTGTTTTATGGTCATTTTTATGAGTTATTACCCACAGTTTTTTGGTTCCAGGCGGATTTGCATGCCTCTTAAGAACCCTTACATGTTTGAGAGATATCACCAGAAACTCGTCGTTTTCGTGTTTTATGGCCGTTTTCATGAGATATTGCCCATAGTTTTTGGGTTCTAGGCGGATTTGCATGCCTCATAAGAACAATTGCATGTTTGAGAGACATGACCGTCATTACTTTTTCGTGTTTTATGTCCGTTTTCATGAGGTATTGCCCACAGTTTTGGGGATCCAGGGCGATTTACATCAACCTTAAGACCTAATACATGTTTGAGAGTGATGACCAAAAACTCGTCGTTTTCGAGTTTTTTGGCCGTTTTCATGAGTTATTGCCCATAGGTTTTGGGTTCCAGGAGGATTTGCATGCCTCATAAGAACCCTTACAAGTTTTAGAGATATGACCAGAAGCTCGTCGTTTTCACGTTTTATGGAATTTTTCATGAGCTATTGCCAGAGTATTGGGGTTCCAGGCGGATTTTCATGCCTCGTAAGAACAATTGCATGTTTGAGAGATATGACTAGAAACTCATCCTTTTCGCGTTTTATGGCTGTTTTCATGAGCTATTGCCCACAGTTATGGGGTTCCAGGGGGATTTACATCAACTTTAAGACCTGATACATTTTTGAGAGTTATAACCAAAAACTCGTCGTTTTCGTGTTTTATGGTCATTTCCATGAGTTATTGCCCACAGGGTTTGGGTTCCAGGAGGATTTGCATGCCTCGTAAGGACCCTTAAATGTTTGATAGATATGACCAGAAAATCGTCGTTTCTCATTTTATGGCCGTTTTCAAGAGCTACTGCCAACAGTTTTATGGTTATGACGAAAAACCCGTCGTTTTTGGGTTTATGGCCATTTTCATAAGTTATTGCTCACAGTTTTTGGGTTACCGTTGGATTTGCAAGGCCTGTAAGACCTGTCACATGGTTGAGATATTTGACTAAACACTCGTAGTTTCCGTGTTTATGGCTTTTTTCATGATCTATTGCCCACAGTTTAGTGGTTCTCGGGCGATTTACAACGACATTAAAACCTGATACATGGTGGATAGATATGACCCAAAACTCGTAGTTTTCGCGTTTTATGGCTGTTTTCATGAGCTATTGCCCACAGTTTTGTGTTTCCAGGGCGATTTATAACAACCTTAAGACCTGATACATGTTTGAGAGTTATAACCAAAAACTTGTCGTTTTCGTGTTTTATGGTCATTTTCATGAGTTATTGCCCACAGTGTTTTGGTTCTAGGCGGATTTGCATGCCTGTTAAGAACCCTTACATGTTTGAGAGATATCACCAGAAACTCGTCGTTTTCGTGTTTTATGGACGTTTTCATGAGATATTGCACATAGTTTTGGCGTTTTAGGCGGATTTGCATGCCTCGTAAGAATAATTGAATGTTTGAGAGACATGACCAGAAACTCGTACTTTTCGTGTTTTATGGACGTTTTCATGAGCTATTGCCCTTAGTTTTGGGGTTCTAGGGCGATTTACATCAACCTTAAGACCTGATACATGTTTGAGAGTTATGACCAAAAACTCATCGTTTTTGTGTTTTATGGCCGTTTTCATGATATATTGCCCACAGTTTTGGGGTTCTAGGCGGATTTTCATGCCTCGTAAGAACAATTGAATGTTTGAGAGACATGACCAGAAACTCGTACTTTTCGTGTTTTATGGATGTTTTCATGAGCTATTGCCCTTAGTTTTGGGGTTCCAGGGCGATTTACATCAACCTTAAGACCTGATACATGTTTGAGAGTTATGACCAAAAACTCGTCGTTTTCGTGTTTTATGGTCGTTTTCATGAGTTATTGCTCATAGTTTTTGCGTTCCAGGGGGATTTGCATGCCCGATAAGAACCCTTACATGTTTGAGAGACATGACCAGAAGCTCGTCATTTTTGCGTTTTATGGACATTTTCATGAGCTATTGCCCACAGTTTTCGGGTTCTAGGGCGATTTAAATCGACCTTATGACCCGATACATGTTTGAGAGTACTGACCAAAAACTCATCGTTTTTGGTTTATGGCCATTTTCATAAGTTATTGCCCACAGTTTTTGGGTTCCTGTTGGATTTGTAAGGCCTGTAAGACTTGTCACATGTTTGAGATATTTGACTAAAAACTCGTAGTTTTCATGTTTATGGCTGTTTTCATGAGCTATTTCCCACAGTTTAGGGGTTCCCGGGCGATTTAAAATGACATTAAAGCCTGATACATGTTGGAGAGATATGACCCAAAACGCGTAGTTTTCGCGTTTTATGGCTGTTTTCATGAGCTATTGACCACAGTTTTGTGGTTCCAGGGCGATTTACAACAACCTTAATACCTTATACATGTTTGAGAGTTATAACCAAAAACTTGTCGTTTTCGTGTTTTATGGTCATTTTTATGAGTTATTACCCACAGTTTTTTGGTTCCAGGCGGATTTGCATGCCTCTTAAGAACCCTTACATGTTTGAGAGATATCACCAGAAACTCGTCGTTTTCGTGTTTTATGGCCGTTTTCATGAGATATTGCCCATAGTTTTTGGGTTCTAGGCGGATTTGCATGCCTCATAAGAACAATTGCATGTTTGAGAGACATGACCAGAAACTCGTACTTTTCGTGTTTTATGTCCGTTTTCATGAGGTATTGCCCACAGTTTTGGGGATCCAGGGCGATTTACATCAACCTTAAGACCTAATACATGTTTGAGAGTGATGACCAAAACTTCTGCGTTTCGAGTTTTTTGGCCGTTTTCATGAGTTATTGCCCATAGGTTTTGGGTTCCAGGAGGATTTGCATGCCTCATAAGAACCCTTACAAGTTTTAGAGATATGACCAGAAGCTCGTCGTTTTCACGTTTTATGGAATTTTTCATGAGCTATTGCCAGAGTATTGGGGTTCCAGGCGGATTTTCATGCCTCGTAAGAACAATTGCATGTTTGAGAGATATGACTAGAAACTCATCCTTTTCGCGTTTTATGGCCGTTTTCATGAGCTATTGCCCACAGTTATGGGGTTCCAGGGGGATTTACATCAACTTTAAGACCTGATACATTTTTGAGAGTTATAACCAAAAACTCGTCGTTTTCGTGTTTTATGGTCATTTCCATGAGTTATTGCCCACAGGGTTTGGGTTCCAGGAGGATTTGCATGCCTCGTAAGGACCCTTAAATGTTTGATAGATATGACCAGAAAATCGTCGTTTCTCATTTTATGGCCGTTTTCAAGAGCTACCGCCAACAGTTTTATGGTTATGACGAAAAACCCGTCGTTTTTGGGTTTATGGCCATTTTCATAAGTTATTGCTCACAGTTTTTGGGTTACCGTTGGATTTGCAAGGCCTGTAAGACCTGTCACATGGTTGAGATATTTGACTAAACACTCGTAGTTTCCGTGTTTATGGCTTTTTTCATGATCTATTGCCCACAGTTTAGTGGTTCTCGGGCGATTTACAACGACATTAAAACCTGATACATGGTGGATAGATATGACCCAAAACTCGTAGTTTTCGTGTTTTATGGCTGTTTTCATGAGCTATTGCCCACAGTTTTGTGTTTCCAGGGCGATTTATAACAACCTTAAGACCTGATACATGTTTGAGAGTTATAACCAAAAACTTGTCGTTTTCGTGTTTTATGGTCATTTTCATGAGTTATTGCCCACAGTGTTTTGGTTCTAGGCGGATTTGCATGCCTGTTAAGAACCCTTACATGTTTGAGAGATATCACCAGAAACTCGTCGTTTTCGTGTTTTATGGACGTTTTCATGAGATATTGCACATAGTTTTGGCGTTTTAGGCGGATTTGCATGCCTCGTAAGAATAATTGAATGTTTGAGAGACATGACCAGAAACTCGTACTTTTCGTGTTTTATGGACGTTTTCATGAGCTATTGCCCTTCGTTTTGGGGTTCTAGGGCGATTTACATCAACCTTAAGACCTGATACATGTTTGAGAGTTATGACCAAAAACTCATCGTTTTTGTGTTTTATGGCCGTTTTCATGATATATTGCCCACAGTTTTGGGGTTCTAGGCGGATTTTCATGCCTCGTAAGAACAATTGAATGTTTGAGAGACATGACCAGAAACTCGTACTTTTCGTGTTTTATGGATGTTTTCATGAGCTATTGCCCTTAGTTTTGGGGTTCCAGGGCGATTTACATCAACCTTAAGACCTGATACATGTTTGAGAGTTATGACCAAAAACTCGTCGTTTTCGTGTTTTATGGTCGTTTTCATGAGTTATTGCTCATAGTTTTTGCGTTCCAGGGGGATTTGCATGCCCGATAAGAACCCTTACATGTTTGAGAGACATGACCAGAAGCTCGTCATTTTTGTGTTTTATGGACATTTTCATGAGCTATTGCCCACAGTTTTCGGGTTCTAGGGCGATTTAAATCGACCTTATGACCCGATACATGTTTGAGAGTACTGACCAAAAACTCGTCGTTTTTGTGTTTATGGCCATTTTCATAAGTTATTGACCACATTTTTTGGGTTCCTGTAGGATTTGCAAGGCATGTAAGACCTGTCACATGTTTGAGATATTTGACTAAAAACTCGTAGTTTTGAGCGATTTACAACAACCTTAAGACGTGATAGATGTTTGAGAGTTATAACCAAAAACTTGTCGTTTTCGTGTTTTATGGTCACTTTCATGAGTTATTGCCCACAGTTTTTTTTGGTTCTAGGCGGATTTGCATGCCCCTTAAGAACCCTTACATGTTTTAGAGTTATCACCAGAAACTCGTCGTTTTCGTGTTTTATGGCCGTTTTCATGAGATATTTGCCATCGTTTTGGGGTTCCAGGCGGATTTGCATGCCTCGTAAGAACAATTGCATGTTTGAGAGACATGACCAGAAACTTGTACTTTTCGTGTTTTATGGCCGTTTTCATGAGCTATTGCCCACAGTTTTGGGGTTCCAGGGCGATTTACATCAACCTTAAGACCTGATACATGTTTGAGAGTTATGAGCAAAAACTCGTCGTTTTTGTGTTTTATGGTCGTTTTCATGAGTTATTGGCCACAGTTTGTGGGTTCCAGGTGGATTTGGATGCCTCGTAAGAACCCTTACATGTTTGATATATATGACCATAAAATCATCGTTTTCTCATTTTATGGCCATTTTCAAGAGCTACTGCCAACAATTTGATGGTTCTAGGGAGATCTACATCAACATAAAAACTCGATACATGTTTGAGAGTTATGACTAAAAACTCGTCGTTTTCGTGTTTTATGGTCATTTTCATGAGTTATTGCCCACAGTTTTTGGGTTCCGGGAGGATTTCATGCCTTATAAGAACCCTTACATGTTTCAGAGATATGACCAAAAGCTTGTCGTTTTCACGTTTTATGGACATTTTCATGAGCTATTGCCCACAGTTTTCGGGATACAGGGAGATTTGAAACGACCTTATGACCCGATATATGTTTGAGAGTTATGACCAAAAACTCGTCGTTTTTCTGTTTATGGCCATTTTCATGAGTTATTCCGGATACATGTTGGAGAGATATGACCCAAAACTCGTAGTTTTTGCGTTTTATGGCTCTTTTCACGAGCTTTTGCCCACACTTTTGTGGTTCAAGGGCGATTTACATCAACCTTAAGACCTGATACTTGTTTGAGAGTTATAACCAAAAACTTGTCGTTTTCGTGTTTTATGGTCATTTTCTTGAGTTATTGCCCACCGTTTTTTGGTTCTAGGAGGATTCGCATGACCCTTAAGAACCCTTACATGTTTGATAGATATCACCAGAAACTCGTCATTTTCGTGTTTTATGGCTGTTTTCATGAGATATTGCCCATAGTTTTGGGGTTCTAGGCGGATTTGCATGCCTCGTAAGAACAATTGCATTTTTGAGAGACATGACCAGAAACTTGTACTTTTCATGTTTTATGGCCATTTTCATGAGCTATTGCCCAAAGTTTTGGGGTTCCAGGGCGATTTACATCAACCTTAAGACCTGATACAAGTTCGAGAGTTATGAGCAAAAACTCGTCGTTTTTGTGTTTTATGGTCGTTTTCATGAGTTATTGGCCACAGTTTGTGGGTTCCAAGTGGATTTGCATGCCTCATAAGAACCCTTACATGTTTGATATGTATGACCATAAAATCATCGTTTTCTCATTTTATGGCCATTTTCAAGAGCTACTGCCAACAATTTGATGGTTCTAGGGAGATTTACATCAACAAAAAAACTCGATACATGTTTGAGAGTTATGACTAAAAACTCGTCGTTTTCGTGTTTTATGGTCATTTTCATGAGCTATTGCCCATAGTTTTCAGGTTCTAGGGCGATTTACATCATCCTTAAGACCTGATACATGTTTGAGAGTTATGACCAAAAACTCGTCGTTTTCGTGTTTTATGGTCGTTTTCATGAGTTATTTCCCATAGTTTTTGGGTTCCGGGGGGATTTGCATGCTTCATAAGAACCCTTACATGTTTCAGAGATATAACCAGAAGCTCGTCATTTTCGCGTTTTATGGACATTTTCATGAGCTATTGCCCACAGTTTTCGAGTTCGAGGGCGATTTAAATCGACCTTATGACCCGATACATGTTTGAGTGTACTGACCAAAAACTCGTCGTTTTTGTGTTTATGGCCATTTTCATAAGTTATTGACCATAGTTTTTGGGTTCCAGTAGGATTTGCAAGGCATGTAAGACCTGTCACATGTTTGAGATATTTGACTAAAAACTCGTAGTTTTGAGCGATTTACAACAACCTTAAGACCTGATAGATGTTTGAGAGTTATAACCAAAAACTTGTCGTTTTCGTGTTTTATGGTCATTTTCATGAATTATTGCCCACAATTTCTGGGTTCTAGGCGGATTTGCATGCCTCTTAAGAACCCTTACATGTTTTAGAGTTATCACCAAAAACTCGTCGTTTTCGTGTTTTATGGCCGTTTTCATGAGATATTTGCCATCGTTTTGGGGTTCCAGGCGGATTTGCATGCCTCGTAAGAACAATTGCATGTTTGAGAGACATGACCAGAAACTTGTACTTTTCGTGTTTTATGGCCGTTTTCATGAGCTATTGCCCACAGTTTTGGGGTTCCAGGGCGATTTACATCAACCTTAAGACCTGATACATGTTTGAGAGTTATGAGCAAAAACTCGTCGTTTTTGTGTTTTATGGTCGTCTTCATGAGTTATTGGCCACAGTTTGTGGGTTCCAGGTGGATTTGCATGCCTCGTCAGAACCCTTACATGTTTAATAGATATGACCATAAAATCATCGTTTTCTCATTTTATGGACATTTTCAAGAGCTACTGCCAACAATTTTATGGTTCTAGGGAGATTTACATCAACATAAAAACTCGATACATGTTTGAGAGTTATGACTAAAAACTTGTCGTTTTCGTGTTTTATGGTCATTTTCATGAGTTATTGCCCACAGTTTTTGGGTTCCGGGAGGCTTTCATGCCTCATAAGAACCCTCACATGTTTCAGAGATATGACCAAAAGCTTGTCGTTTTCGCGTTTTATGGACATTTTCATGAGCTATTGCCCATAGTTTTCGGGATCCAGGGCGATTTAAAACGACCTTATGACCCAATATATGTTTGAGAGTTATGACCAAAAAATCGTCGTTTTTCTGTTTATGGCCATTTTCATGAGTTATTCCGGATACATGTCGGAGAGATATGACCCAAAACTCGTAGTTTTCGCGTTTTATGGCTCTTTTCATGAGCTATTGCCCACAATTTTGTGGTTCAAGGGCGATTTACAACAACCTTAAGACCTGATACTTGTTTGAGAGTTATAACCAAAAACTTGTCGTTTTCGTGTTTTATAGTCATTTTCATGAGTTATTGCCCACAGTTTTTTGGTTATAGGAGGATTTGCATGACTCTTAAAAACCCTTACATGTTTGATAGATATCACCAGAAACTCGTCATTTTCATGTTTTATGGCCGTTTTCATGAGATATTGCCCATAGTTTTGGGGTTCTAGGCGGATTTGCATGCCTCGTAAGAACAATTGCATGTTTGAGAGACATGACCAGAAGATCATACTTTTCATGTTTTATGGCCGTTTTCATGAGATATTGCCCATAGCTTTGGGGTTCCAGGGCGATTTACGTCAACCTTAAGACCTAATACATGTTTGAGAGTTATGACCAAAAAATCGTCGTTTTCGTGTTTTTTGGTCGTTTTCGTGAGTTATTGCCCACAGTTTGTGGTTTCCATGCGGATTTGCATTCCCCGTAAGAACCCTTAGATGTTTGATAGATACGACCAGAAAATCATTGTTTTCTCATTTTATGGCCATTTTCAAGAGCTACTGCCAACAATTTTATGGTTCTAGCGAGATTTACATCAACATAAAAACTCGATACATGTTTGAGAGTTATGACTAAAAACTCGTCGTTTTCGTGTTTTATGGTCATTTTCATGATTTATTGCCCACAGTTTTTGGGTTCCGAGAGGATTTCATGCCTCATAAGAACGCTTACATGTTTCTGAGATATGACGAGAAGCTCGTCGTTTTTGCGTTTTATGGACATTTTCATGAGCTATTGCCCATAGTTTTCAGGTTCTAGGGCGATTTAAATCGACCTTATGACTCGATACATGTTTGAGTGTTATGACCAAAAACTCGTCGTTTTTGTGTTTATGGCCATTTTCATGAGTTATTCCAGATACATGTTGGAGAGATATGACCCAAAACTCGTAGCTTTAAGCGTTTAAGGATGCTTTCATGAGCTATTGCCCACAATTTTGTGGTTCCAGGGCGATTTTACAACAACCTTAAGACCTGCTACATGTTTGAGAGTTATGACCAAAAACTCGTCGTTTTCGTGTTTTATGGTCGTTTTCATGAGTTATTGCCCACAGTTTGTGGGTTCCATGCGGATTTGCATGCCTCTTAAGAACCCTTACATGTTTGGTAGACATGACCAGAAAATCGTACTTTTCGTGTTTTATGGCCGTTTTCATGAGCTATTGCCCAAAGTTTTTGGGGTTCTAGGGCGATTTACATCAACCTTAAGACCTGATACATGTTTGAGAGTTATGACCAAAAACTCGTCGTTTTCGTGTTTTATGGTCGTTTTCATGAGTTATTGCTCATCGTTTTTGGATTCCGGGGGGATTTGCATGCCTCATAAGAACCCTTACATGTTTCATATATATGACCAGAAGCTCGTCATTTTCGCGTTTTATGGACATTTTCATGAGCTATTGCCCACAGTTTTCGGGTTCCAGGGCAATTTAAATCGACCTTATGACCCGATACATGTTTGAGAGTACTGACCAAAAACTCGCCGTTTTTGTGTTTATGGCCATTTTCATAAGTTATTGACCATAGTTTTTGGGTTCCTGTTGGATTTGCAAGGCATGTAAGACCTGTCACATGTTTGAGAAAATTGACTAAAAACTCGTAGTTTTGAGCGATTTACAACAACCTTAAGACCTGATAGATGTTTGAGAGTTATAACCAAAAACTTGTCGTTTTCGTGTTTTATGGTCATTTTCATGAGTTATTGCCCACGCTTCGGGTTCTAGGCGGATTTGCATGCCTCTTAAGAACCCTTACATGGTTTAGAGATATCACTATAAACTCGTCATTTTCGTGTTTTATGGCCGTTTTCATGAGTTATTGCCCATAGTTTTGGGGTTCCAGCGGATTTGCATGCCTCGTAAGAACAATCGCATGTTTGAGAGACATGACCGTAAACTTCGTACTTTTGTGTTTTATGGCCGTTTTCATGAGCTATTGCCCATAGTTTTGGGGTTCCAGGGTGATTTACGTCAACCTTAAGACCTAATACATGTTTGAGAGTTATGACCAAAAACTCGTCGTTTTCGTGTTTTTTGGTCGTTTTCGTGAGTTATTGCCCACAGTTTGTGGGTTCCAGGCGGATTTGCATGCCTCGTAAGAACCCTTACATGTTTGATAGATCTGACCAGAAAATTATTGTTTTCTCATTTTATGGCCGTTTTCAAGAGCCACTGCCAACAATTTTATGGTTCTAGGGAGATTTACATCAACATAAAAACTCGATACATGTTTGAGAGTTATGACTAAAAACTCGTCGTTTTCGTGTTTTATGGTCATTTTCATGAGTTATTGCCCACAGTTTTTGGGTTCCGGGAGGATTTCATGCCTCATAAGAACCCTTACATTTTTCAGAGATATGAACAAAAGCTTGTTGTTTTCGCGTTTTATGGACATTTTCATGAGCTATTGCGTATACTTTTCGGGTTCCAGGGCGATTTAAAACAACCTTATGACCCGATACATGTTTGAGAGTTATGACCAAAAGCTCGTCGTTTTTGTGTTTATGGCCATTTTCGTCAGTTATTCCTGATACATGTTGGAGAGATATGACCCAAAACTCGTAGTTTTCGTGTTTCATGGCTATTTTCATGAGATATTTCCCACAGTTTTGTTGTTCCAGGGCGATTTACAACAACCGTAAGAACTTATAAATGTTTGAGAGTTATAACCAAAAACTTGTCATTTTCGTGTTTTATGGTTATTTTCATGAGTTATTGCCCACAGTTTTTTGGTTCTAGGCGGATTTGCATGCCTGTTAAGAACCCTTACATGTTTGATAGATATCACCAGAAACTCGTCATATTCGTGTTTTATGGCCGTTTTCATGAGATATTGCCCATAGTTTTGGGGTTCCAGCGGATTTGCATGCCTCGTAAGAACAATTGCATGTTTGAGAGACATGACCAGAAACTCGTACTTTTTGTGTTTTATGGCCGTTTTCATGAGCTATTGCCCACAGTTTTGGGGTTCCAGGGCGATTTACATCAACCTTAAGACCTGATACATGTTTGAGAGTTATGACCAAAAACTCGTCGTTTTCGTGTTTTATGGTCATTTTCATGAGTTATTGCCCACAGTTTTTGGGTTCCGGGAGGATTTCATGCCTCATAAGAACCCTTACATGTTTCAGAGATATGACCAAAAGCTTGTCGTTTTCGCGTTTTATGGACATTTTCATGAGCTATTGCCCACAGTTTTCGGGATCCAGGGAGATTTAAAACGACCTTATGACCCGATATATGTTTGAGAGTTATGACCAAAAACTCGTCGTTTTTCTGTTTATGGCCATTTTCATGAGTTATTCCGGATACATGTTGGAGAGATATGACCCAAAACTCGTAGTTTTCGCATTTCATGGCTCTTTTCATGAGCTATTGCCCACAATTTTGTGGTTCAAGGGCGATTTACAACAACCTTAAGACCTGATACTGGTTTGAGAGTTATAACCAAAAACTTGTCTTTTTGTGTTTTATGGTCATTTTCATGAGTTATTGCCCACAGGTTTTTTGGTTCTAGGAGGATTTTCATGACTCTTAAGAACCCTTAAATGTTTGATAGATATCACCAGAAATTCGTCATTTTCGTGTTTTATGGCCGTTTTCATGAGATATTGCCCATAGTTTTGGGGTTCCAGCGGATTTGCATGCCTCGTAAGAACAATTGCATGTTTGAGAGACATGACCAGAAACTCGTACTTTTTGTGTTTTATGGCCGTTTTCATGAGCTATTGCCCACAGTTTTGGGGTTCCAGGGCGATTTACATCAACCTTAAGACCTAATACATGTTTGAGTTATGACCAAAAACTCGTCGTTTTAGTGTTTTATGGTCGTTTTGAGTTATTGCACAGTTTGTGGGTTCGAGTGATTTGCATGCCTCGTAAGAACCCTTACATGTTTGATAGATCTGACCAGAAAATTGTTGTTTTCTCATTTTATGGCCGTTTTCAAGAGCCACTGCCAACAATTTTATGGTTCTAGGGAGATTTACATCAACATAAAAACTCGATACATGTTTGAGAGTTATGACTAAAAACTCGTCGTTTTCGTGTTTTATGGTCATTTTCATGATTTATTGCCCACAGTTTTTGGGTTCCGAGAGGATTTCATGCCTCATAAGAACCCTTACATGTTTACGATATGACGAAGCTTCGTCATTTTTGCGTTTTATGGACATTTTCATGAGCTATTGCCCATAGTTTTCAGGTTCTAGGGCGATTTAAATCGACCTTATGACTCAATACATGTTTGAGAGTTATGACCAAAAACTCGTCGTTTTTGTGTTTATGGCCATTTTCTTGAGTTATTCCAGATACATGTTGGAGAGAAATGACCCAAAACTTCGTAGCTTTCGCGTTTTAAGGCTACTTTCATGAGCTATTGCCCACAATTTTGTGGTTCGAGGCGATTTTACAACAACCTTAAGACCTGCTACATGTTTGAGAGTTATGACCAAAACTTCGTCGTTTCGTGTTTTATGGTCGTTTTCATGAGTTATTGCCACGCTTTTTGGGTTCCGGAGGATTTCATGCCTTATAAGAACCCTTACATGTTTTGAGATATGACCAAAAGCTTGTCGTTTCGCGTTTATGGACATTTTCATGAGCTATTGCCCAGTTTTGGATCGGGGAGATTTAAAACGACCTTATGACCCGATATATGTTTGAGAGTTATGACCAAAAATCATCGTTTTTACATTTATGGCCATTTTCATGAGTTATTCCGGATACATGTTGGAGAGATATGACCCAAAACTCGTAGTTTTCGCATTTTATGGCTCTTTTCATGAGCTATTGCCCACAATTTTGTGGTTCAAGGGCGATTTACAACAACCTTAAGACCTGATACTAGTTTGAGAGTTATAACCATAAACTTGTCGTTTTCGTGTTTTATGGTCATTTTCATGAGTTATTGCCCACAGTTTTTTTGGTTCTAGGAGGATTTGCATGACTCTTAAGAACCCTTACATGTTTGATAGATATCACCAGAAACTCGTCATTCTCATGTTTTATGGCCGTTTTCATGAGATATTGCCCATAGTTTTGGGGTTCTAGGCGGATTTGCATGCCTCGTAAGAACAATTGCATGTTTGAGAGACATGACCAGAAGATCGTACTTTTCATGTTTTATGGCTGTTTTCATGAGATATTGCCCATAGCTTTGGGGTTCCAGGGCGATTTACGTCAACCTTAAGACCTAATACATGTTTGAGAGTTATGACCAAAAAATCGTCGTTTTCGTGTTTTTTGGTCGTTTTCATGAGTTATTGCCCACAGTTTGTGGGTTCCATGCGGATTTGCATTCCCCGTAAGAACCCTTAGATGTTTGATAGATACGACCAGAAAATCATTGTTTTCTCATTTTATGGCCATTTTCAAGAGCTACTGCCAACAATTTTATGGTTCTAGCGAGATTTACATCAACATAAAAACTCGATACATATTTGAGAGTTATGACTAAAAACTCGTCGTTTTCGTGTTTTATGGTCATTTTCATGATTTATTGCCCACAGTTTTTGGGTTCCGAGAGGATTTCATGCCTCATAAGAACGCTTACATGTTTCTGAGATATGACGAGAAGCTCGTCGTTTTTGCGTTTTATGGACATTTTCATGAGCTATTGCCCATAGTTTTCAGGTTCTAGGGCGATTTAAATCGACCTTATGACTCGATACATGTTTGAGTGTTATGACCAAAAACTCGTCGTTTTTGTGTTTATGGCCATTTTCATGAGTTATTCCAGATACATGTTGGAGAGATATGACCCAAAACTCGTAGCTTTCGCGTTTTAAGGCTACTTTCATGAGCTATTGCCCACAATTTTGTGGTTCCAGGGCGATTTTACAACAACCTTAAGACCTGCTACATGTTTGAGAGTTATGACCAAAAACTCGTCGTTTTCGTGTTTTATGGTCGTTTTCATGAGTTATTGCCCACAGTTTGTGGGTTCCATGCATGCCTCTTAAGAACCCTTACATGTTTGGTAGACATGACCAGAAAATCGTACTTTTCGTGTTTTATGGCCGTTTTCATGAGCTATTGCCCAAAGTTTTTGGGGTTCTAGGGCGATTTACATCAACCTTAAGACCTGATACATGTTTGAGAGTTATGACCAAAAACTCGTCGTTTTCGTGTTTTATGGTCGTTTTCATGAGTTATTGCTCATCGTTTTTGGATTCCGGGGGGATTTGCATGCCTCATAAGAACCCTTACATGTTTCATATATATGACCGGAAGCTCGTCATTTTCGCGTTTTATGGACATTTTCATGAGCTATTGCCCACAGTTTTCGGGTTCCAGGGCAATTTAAATCGACCTTATGACCCGATACATGTTTGAGAGTACTGACCAAAAACTCGTCGTTTTTGTGTTTATGGCCATTTTCATAAGTTATTGACCATAGTTTTTGGGTTCCTGTTGGATTTGCAAGGCATGTAAGACCTGTCACATGTTTGAGAAAATTGACTAAAAACTCGTAGTTTTGAGCGATTTACAACAACCTTAAGACCTGATAGATGTTTGAGAGTTATAACCAAAAACTTGTCGTTTTCGTGTTTTATGGTCATTTTCATGAGTTATTGCCCACAGTTTCTGGGTTCTAGGCGGATTTGCATGCCTCTTAAGAACCCTTACATGTTTTAGAGATATCACTAGAAACTCGTCATTCTCGTGTTTTATGGCCGTTTTCATGAGTTATTGCCCATAGTTTTGGGGTTCCAGCGGATTTGCATGCCTCGTAAGAACAATCGCATGTTTGAGAGACATGACCAGAAACTCGTACTTTTTGTGTTTTATGGCCGTTTTCATGAGCTATTGCCCGCAGTTTTGGGGTTCCAGGGTGATTTACGTCAACCTTAAGACCTAATACATGTTTGAGAGTTATGACCAAAAACTCGTCGTTTTCGTGTTTTTTGGTCGTTTTCGTGAGTTATTGCCCACAGTTTGTGGGTTCCAGGCGGATTTGCATGCCTCGTAAGAACCCTTACATGTTTGATAGATCTGACCAGAAAATTATTGTTTTCTCATTTTATGGCCGTTTTCAAGAGCCACTGCCAACAATTTTATGGTTCTAGGGAGATTTACATCAACATAAAAACTCGATACATGTTTGAGAGTTATGACTAAAAACTCGTCGTTTTCGTGTTTTATGGTCATTTTCATGAGTTATTGCCCACAGTTTTTGGGTTCCGGGAGGATTTCATGCCTCATAAGAACCCTTACATTTTTCAGAGATATGAACAAAAGCTTGTTGTTTTCGCGTTTTATGGACATTTTCATGAGCTATTGCGTATACTTTTCGGGTTCCAGGGCGATTTAAAACAACCTTATGACCCGATACATGTTTGAGAGTTATGACCAAAAGCTCGTCGTTTTTGTGTTTATGGCCATTTTCGTCAGTTATTCCTGATACATGTTGGAGAGATATGACCCAAAACTCGTAGTTTTCGTGTTTCATGGCTATTTTCATGAGATATTTCCCACAGTTTTGTGGTTCCAGGGCGATTTACAACAACCGTAAGAACTTATAAATGTTTGAGAGTTATAACCAAAAACTTGTCATTTTCGTGTTTTATGGTCATTTTCATGAGTTATTGCCCACAGTTTTTTGGTTCTAGGCGGATTTGCATGCCTGTTAAGAACCCTTACATGTTTGATAGATATCACCAGAAACTCGTCATATTCGTGTTTTATGGCCGTTTTCATGAGATATTGCCCATAGTTTTGGGGTTCCAGCGGATTTGCATGCCTCGTAAGAACAATTGCATGTTTGAGAGACATGACCAGAAACTCGTACTTTTTGTGTTTTATGGCCGTTTTCATGAGCTATTGCCCACAGTTTTGGGGTTCCAGGGCGATTTACATCAACCTTAAGACCTGATACATGTTTGAGAGTTATGACCAAAAACTCGTCGTTTTATGGTCATTTTCATGAGTTATCGCTTACGCTTTTGGGTTCCGAGAGGATTTCATGCCTCATAAGAACCCTTACATGTTCCAAAGATATGACCAAAAGCTTGTCGTTTTCGCGTTTTATGGACATTTTCATGAGCTATTGCCCACAGTTTTCGGGATCCAGGGAGATTTAAAACGACCTTATGACCCGATATATGTTTGAGAGTTATGACCAAAAACTCGTCGTTTTTCTGTTTATGGCCATTTTCATGAGTTATTCCGGATACATGTTGGAGAGATATGACCCAAAACTCGTAGTTTTCGCATTTTATGGCTCTTTTCATGAGCTATTGCCCACAATTTTGTGGTTCAAGGGCGATTTACAACAACCTTAAGACCTGATACTGGTTTGAGAGTTATAACCAAAAACTTGTCTTTTTGTGTTTTATGGTCATTTTCATGAGTTATTGCCCACAGGTTTTTTGGTTCTAGGAGGATTTGCATGACTCTTAAGAACCCTTAAATGTTTGATAGATATCACCAGAAATTCGTCATTTTCGTGTTTTATGGCCGTTTTCATGAGATATTGCCCATAGTTTTGGGGTTCCAGCGGATTTGCATGCCTCGTAAGAACAATTGCATGTTTGAGAGACATGACCAGAAACTCGTACTTTTTGTGTTTTATGGCCGTTTTCATGACCTATTGCCCACAGTTTTGGGGTTCCAGGGCGATTTACATCAACCTTAAGACCTAATACATGTTTGAGTTATGACCAAAAACTCGTCGTTTTCGTGTTTTATGGTCGTTTTCGTGAGTTATTGCCCACAGTTTGTGGGTTCCAGGCGGATTTGCATGCCTCGTAAGAACCCTTACATGTTTGATAGATCTGACCAGAAAATTGTTGTTTTCTCATTTTATGGCCGTTTTCAAGAGCCACTGCCAACAATTTTATGGTTCTAGGGAGATTTACATCAACATAAAAACTCAATACATGTTTGAGAGTTATGACTAAAAACTCGTCGTTTTCGTGTTTTATGGTCATTTTCATGATTTATTGCCCACAGTTTTTGGGTTCCGAGAGGATTTCATGCCTCATAAGAACGCTTACATGTTTCTGAGATATGACGAGAAGCTCGTCATTTTTGCGTTTTATGGACATTTTCATGAGCTATTGCCCATAGTTTTCAGGTTCTAGGGCGATTTAAATCGACCTTATGACTCAATACATGTTTGAGAGTTATGACCAAAAACTCGTCGTTTTTGTGTTTATGGCCATTTTCATGAGTTATTCCAGATACATGTTGGAGAGATGACCCAAAACTTCGTAGCTTTCTGCGTTTTAAGGCTACTTTCATGAGCTATTGCCCACAATTTTGTGGTTCGAGGCGATTTACAACAACCTTAAGACCTACATGTTTGAGAGTTATGACCAAAAACTCGTTTCGTGTTTTATGGTCGTTTTCATGAGTTATCGCTTACGCTTTTGGGTTCCGGGAGGATTTCATGCCTTATAAGAACCCTTACATGTTTCAGAGATATGACCAAAAGCTTGTCGTTTTCGCGTTTTATGGACATTTTCATGAGCTATTGCCCACAGTTTTCGGGATCCAGGGAGATTTAAAACGACCTTATGACCCGATATATGTTTGAGAGTTATGACCAAAAAATCATCGTTTTTCTGTTTATGGCCATTTTCATGAGTTATTCCGGATACATGTTGGAGAGATATGACCCAAAACTCGTAGTTTTCGCGTTTTATGGCTCTTTTCATGAGGTATTGCCCACAATTTTGTGGTTCAAGGGCGATTTACAACAACCTTAAGACCTGATACTTGTTTGAGAGTTATAACCAAAAACTTGTCGTTTTCGTGTTTTATGGTCATTTTCATGAGTTATTGCCCACAGTTTTTTTGGTTCTAGGAGGATTTGCATGACTCTTAAGAACCCTTACATGTTTGATAGATATCACCAGAAACTCGTCATTCTCATGTTTTATGGCCGTTTTCATGAGATATTGCCCATAGTTTTGGGGTTCTAGGCGGATTTGCATGCCTCGTAAGAACAATTGCATGTTTGAGAGACATGACCAGAAGATCGTACTTTTCATGTTTTATGGCTGTTTTCATGAGATATTGCCCATAGCTTTGGGGTTCCAGGGCGATTTACGTCAACCTTAAGACCTAATACATGTTTGAGAGTTATGACCAAAAAATCGTCGTTTTCGTGTTTTTTGGTCGTTTTCGTGAGTTATTGCCCACAGTTTGTGGTTTCCATGCGGATTTGCATTCCCCGTAAGAACCCTTAGATGTTTGATAGATACGACCAGAAAATCATTGTTTTCTCATTTTATGGCCATTTTCAAGAGCTACTGCCAACAATTTTATGGTTCTAGCGAGATTTACATCAACATAAAAACTCGATACATATTTGAGAGTTATGACTAAAAACTCGTCGTTTTCGTGTTTTATGGTCATTTTCATGATTTATTGCCCACAGTTTTTGGGTTCCGAGAGGATTTCATGCCTCATAAGAACGCTTACATGTTTCTGAGATATGACGAGAAGCTCGTGCTTTTATGCGTTTTATGGACATTTTCATGAGCTATTGCCCATAGTTTTTGGGTTCTAGGGCGATTTAAATCGACCTTATGACCCGATACATGTTTGAGAGTTATGACCAAAAACTCGTCGTTTTTGTGTTTATGGCCATTTTCATGAGTTATTCCAGATACATGTTGGAGAGATATGACCCAAAACTCGTATTTTTCGTGTTTTAAGGCTGTTTTCATGAGCTATTGCCCACAGTTTTGTGGTTCCACGACGATTTACAACAACCTTAAGACCTGCTACATGTTTGAGAGTTATGACCAAAAACTCGTTGATTTCGTGTTTTATGGTCGTTTTCATGAGTTATTGCCCACAGTTTGTGGGTTCCATGCGGATTTGCATGCCTCGTAAGAACCCTTACATGTTTGATAGACATGACCAGAAAATCATACTTTTCGTGTTTTATGGTCGTTTTCATGAGCTATTGCCCAAAGTTTTGGGGTTCTAGGGTGATTTACATCAACCTTAAGACCTGAATCATGTTTGAGAGTTATGGCCAAAAACTCGTCGTTTTCGTGTTTTATGATCGTTTTCATGAGTTATGGCTCACAGTTTTTGGGTTCCGGGGGGATTTGCATGCCGCATAAGAACCCTTACATGTTTCAGATATATGACCAGAAGCTCGTCATTTTCGCGTCTTATGGACATTTTCATGAGCTATTGCCCACAGTTTTCGGGTTCCAGGGCGATTTAAATCGACCTTATGACCCGATACATGTTTGAGAGTACTGACCAAAAACTCGCCGTTTTTGTGTTTATGGCCATTTTCATAAGTTATTGACCATAGTTTTTGGGTTCCTGTTGGATTTGCAAGGCATGTAAGACCTGTCACATGTTTGAGAAAATTGACTAAAAACTCGTAGTTTTGAGCGATTTACAACAACCTTAAGACCTAATAGATGTTTGAGAGTTATAACCAAAAACTTGTTGTTTTCGTGTTTTATGGTCATTTTCATGAGTTATTGCCCACAGTTTCTGGGTTCTAGGCGGATTTGCATGCCTCTTAAGAACCCTTACATGTTTTAGAGATATCACTAGAAACTCGTCATTCTCGTGTTTTATGGCCGTTTTCATGAGTTATTGCCCATAGTTTTGGGGTTCCAGCGGATTTGCATGCCTCGTAAGAACAATCGCATGTTTGAGAGACATGACCAGAAACTCGTACTTTTTGTGTTTTATGGCCGTTTTCATGAGCTATTGCCCGCAGTTTTGGGGTTCCAGGGTGATTTACGTCAACCTTAAGACCTAATACATGTTTGAGAGTTATGACCAAAAACTCGTCGTTTTCGTGTTTTTTGGTCGTTTTCGTGAGTTATTTCACACAGTTTTTTGGTTCCAGGATTTGCATGCCTCGTAGAACCCTTACATGTTTGATAGATCTGACCAGAAAATTATTGTTTTCTCATTTTATGGCCGTTTTCAAGAGCCACTGCCAACAATTTTATGGTTCTAGGGAGATTTACATCAACATAAAAACTCGATACATGTTTGAGAGTTATGACTAAAAACTCGTCGTTTTCGTGTTTTATGGTCATTTTCATGAGTTATTGCCCACAGTTTTTGGGTTCCGGGAGGATTTCATGCCTCATAAGAACCCTTACATTTTTCAGAGATATGAACAAAAGCTTGTTGTTTTCGCGTTTTATGGACATTTTCATGAGCTATTGCGTATACTTTTCGGGTTCCAGGGCGATTTAAAACAACCTTATGACCCGATACATGTTTGAGAGTTATGACCAAAAGCTCGTCGTTTTTGTGTTTATGGCCATTTTCGTCAGTTATTCCTGATACATGTTGGAGAGATATGACCCAAAACTCGTAGTTTTCGTGTTTCATGGCTATTTTCATGAGATATTTCCCACAGTTTTGTGGTTCCAGGGCGATTTACAACAACCGTAAGAACTTATAAATGTTTGAGAGTTATAACCAAAAACTTGTCATTTTCGTGTTTTATGGTTATTTTCATGAGTTATTGCCCACAGTTTTTTGGTTCTAGGCGGATTTGCATGCCTGTTAAGAACCCTTACATGTTTGATAGATATCACCAGAAACTCGTCATATTCGTGTTTTATGGCCGTTTTCATGAGATATTGCCCATAGTTTTGGGGTTCAATGATTTGCATGCCTCGTAAGAACAATTGCATGTTTGAGAGACATGACCAGAAACTCGTACTTTTTGTGTTTTATGGCCGTTTTCATGAGCTATTGCCCACAGTTTTGGGGTTCCAGGGCGATTTACATCAACCTTAAGACCTGATACATGTTTGAGAGTTATGACCAAAAACTCGTCGTTTTCGTGTTTTATGGTCATTTTCATGAGTTATTGCCCACAGTTTTTGGGTTCCGGGAGGATTTCATGCCTCATAAGAACCCTTACATGTTTCAGAGATATGACCAAAAGCTTGTCGTTTTCGCGTTTTATGGACATTTTCATGAGCTATTGCCCACAGTTTTCGGGATCCAGGGAGATTTAAAACGACCTTATGACCCGATATATGTTTGAGAGTTATGACCAAAAACTCGTCGTTTTTCTTTTTATGGCCATTTTCATGAGTTATTCCGGATACATGTTGGAGAGATATGACCCAAAACTCGTAGTTTTCGCATTTCATGGCTCTTTTCATGAGCTATTGCCCACAATTTTGTGGTTCAAGGGCGATTTACAACAACCTTAAGACCTGATACTGGTTTGAGAGTTATAACCAAAAACTTGTCTTTTTGTGTTTTATGGTCATTTTCATGAGTTATTGCCCACAGGTTTTTTGGTTCTAGGAGGATTTTCATGACTCTTAAGAACCCTTAAATGTTTGATAGATATCACCAGAAATTCGTCATTTTCGTGTTTTATGGCCGTTTTCATGAGATATTGCCCATAGTTTTGGGGTTCCAGCGGATTTGCATGCCTCGTAAGAACAATTGCATGTTTGAGAGACATGACCAGAAACTCGTACTTTTTGTGTTTTATGGCCGTTTTCATGAGCTATTGCCCACAGTTTTGGGGTTCCAGGGCGATTTACATCAACCTTAAGACCTAATACATGTTTGAGTTATGACCAAAAACTCGTCGTTTTCGTGTTTTATGGTCGTTTTCGTGAGTTATTGCCCACAGTTTGTGGGTTCCAGGCGGATTTGCATGCCTCGTAAGAACCCTTACATGTTTGATAGATCTGACCAGAAAATTGTTGTTTTCTCATTTTATGGCCGTTTTCAAGAGCCACTGCCAACAATTTTATGGTTCTAGGGAGATTTACATCAACATAAAAACTCGATACATGTTTGAGAGTTATGACTAAAAACTCGTCGTTTTCGTGTTTTATGGTCATTTTCATGATTTATTGCCCACAGTTTTTGGGTTCCGAGAGGATTTCATGCCTCATAAGAACGCTTACATGTTTCTGAGATATGACGAGAAGCTCGTCGTTTTTATGCGTTTATGGACATTTTCATGAGCTATTGCCCATAGTTTTCAGGTTCTAGGGCGATTTAAATCGACCTTATGACTCAATACATGTTTGAGAGTTATGACCAAAAACTCGTCGTTTTTGTGTTTATGGCCATTTTCATGAGTTATTCCAGATACATGTTGGAGAGATATGACCCAAAACTCGTAGCTTTCGCGTTTTAAGGCTACTTTCATGAGCTATTGCCCACAATTTTGTGGTTCCAGGGCGATTTTACAACAACCTTAAGACCTGCTACATGTTTGAGAGTTATGACCAAAAACTCGTCGTTTTCGTGTTTTATGGTCGTTTTCATGAGTTATTGCCCACAGTTTTTGGGTTCCGGGAGGATTTCATGCCTTATAAGAACCCTTACATGTTTCAGAGATATGACCAAAAGCTTGTCGTTTTCGCGTTTTATGGACATTTTCATGAGCTATTGCCCACAGTTTTCGGGATCCAGGGAGATTTAAAACGACCTTATGACCCGATATATGTTTGAGAGTTATGACCAAAAAATCATCGTTTTTCTGTTTATGGCCATTTTCATGAGTTATTCCGGATACATGTTGGAGAGATATGACCCAAAACTCGTAGTTTTCGCGTTTTATGGCTCTTTTCATGAGGTATTGCCCACAATTTTGTGGTTCAAGGGCGATTTACAACAACCTTAAGACCTGATACTTGTTTGAGAGTTATAACCAAAAACTTGTCGTTTTCGTGTTTTATGGTCATTTTCATGAGTTATTGCCCACAGTTTTTTTGGTTCTAGGAGGATTTGCATGACTCTTAAGAACCCTTACATGTTTGATAGATATCACCAGAAACTCGTCATTCTCATGTTTTATGGCCGTTTTCATGAGATATTGCCCATAGTTTTGGGGTTCTAGGCGGATTTGCATGCCTCGTAAGAACAATTGCATGTTTGAGAGACATGACCAGAAGATCGTACTTTTCATGTTTTATGGCTGTTTTCATGAGATATTGCCCATAGCTTTGGGGTTCCAGGGCGATTTACGTCAACCTTAAGACCTAATACATGTTTGAGAGTTATGACCAAAAAATCGTCGTTTTCGTGTTTTTTGGTCGTTTTCGTGAGTTATTGCCCACAGTTTGTGGTTTCCATGCGGATTTGCATTCCCCGTAAGAACCCTTAGATGTTTGATAGATACGACCAGAAAATCATTGTTTTCTCATTTTATGGCCATTTTCAAGAGCTACTGCCAACAATTTTATGGTTCTAGCGAGATTTACATCAACATAAAAACTCGATACATATTTGAGAGTTATGACTAAAAACTCGTCGTTTTCGTGTTTTATGGTCATTTTCATGATTTATTGCCCATAGTTTTTGGGTTCCGGGGGGATTTGCATGCTTCATAAGAACCCTTACATGTTTCAGAGATATAACCAGAAGCTCGTCATTTTCGCGTTTTACGGACATTTTCATGAGCTATTGCCCATAGTTTTTGGGTTCTAGGGCGATTTAAATCGACCTTATGACCCGATACATGTTTGAGAGTTATGACCAAAAACTCGTCGTTTTTGTGTTTATGGCCATTTTCATGAGTTATTCCAGATACATGTTGGAGAGATATGACCCAAAACTCGTATTTTTCACGTTTTAAGGGTGTTTTCATGAGCTATTGCCCACAGTTTTGTGGTTCCACGGCGATTTACAACAACCTTAAGACCTGCTACATGTTTGAGAGTTATGACCAAAAACTCGTTGATTTCGTGTTTTATGTTCGTTTTCATGAGTTATTGCCCACAGCTTGTGGGTTCCATGCGGATTTGCATGCCTCGTAAGAACCCTTACATGTTTGATAGACATGACCAGAAAATCGTACTTTTCGTGTTTTATGGTCGTTTTCATGAGCTATTGCCCAAAGTTTTGGGGTTCTAGGGTGATTTACATCAACCTTAAGACCTGATATATGTTTGAGAGTTATGGCCAAAAACTCGTCGTTTTCGTGTTTTATGCTCGTTTTCATGAGTTATGGCTCACAGTTTTTGGTTTCCGGGGGGATTTCCATGCCGCATAAGAACCCTTACATGTTTCAGATATATGACCAGAAGCTCGTCATTTTCGCGTTTTATGGACATTTTCATGAGCTATTGCCCACAGTTTTCGGGTTCCAGGGCGATTTAAATCGACCTTATGACCCGATACATGTTTGAGAGTACTGACCAAAAACTCGTCGTTTTTGTGTTTATGGCCAGTTTCATAAGTTATTGACCATAGTTTTTGGGTTTCTGTTGGATTTGCAAGGCATGTAAGACCTGTCACATGTTTGAGATATTTGACTAAAAACTCGTAGTTTTGAGTGATTTACAACAACCTTAAGACCTGATAGATGTTTGAGAGCTATAATGAAAAACCTGTCGTTTTCGTGTTTTATGGTCATTTTCATGAGTTATTGCCCACAGTTTCTGGGTTCTAGGCGGATCTGCATGCCTCTTAAGAACCCTTACATGTTTCAGAGATATCACCAGAAACTCGTCGTTTTCGTGTTTTATGGCCGTTTTCATGAGATATTTGCCATCGTTTTGGGGTTCCAGGCGGATTTGCATGCCTCGTAAGAACAATTGCATGTTTGAGAGACATGACCAGAAACTCGTACTTTTTGTGTTTTATGGCCATTTTCATGAGCTATGGCCCGCAGTTTTGGGGTTCCAGGGTGATTTACGTCAACCTTAAGACCTAATACATGTTTGAGAGTTATGACCAAAAACTCGTCGTTTTAGTGTTTTTTGGTCGTTTTCGTGAGTTATTGCCACGCTTGTGGGTTCCAGTGATTTGCATGCCTCGTAGAACCCTTACATGTTTGATAGATCGGACCAGAAAATTATTGTTTTCTCATTTTATGGCCGTTTTCAAGAGCCACTGCCAACAATTTTATGGTTCTAGGGAGATTTACATCAACATAAAAACTCGATACATGTTTGAGAGTTATGACTAAAAACTCGTCGTTTTCGTGTTTTATGGTCATTTTCATGAGTTATTGCCCACAGTTTTTGGGTTCCGGGAGGATTTCATGCCTCATAAGAACCCTTACATTTTTCAGAGATATGAACAAAAGCTTGTTGTTTTCGCGTTTTATGGACATTTTCATGAGCTATTGCGTATACTTTTCGGGTTCCAGGGCGATTTAAAACAACCTTATGACCCGATACATGTTTGAGAGTTATGACCAAAAGCTCGTCGTTTTTGTGTTTATGGCCATTTTCGTGAGTTATTCCTGATACATGTTGGAGAGATATGACCCAAAACTCGTAGTTTTCGTGTTTCATGGCTATTTTCATGAGATATTTCCCACAGTTTTGTGGTTCCAGGGTGATTTACAACAACCTTAAGACCTGATACTGGTTTGAGAGTTATAACCAAAAACTTGTCTTTTTGTGTTTTATGGTCATTTTCATGAGTTATTGCCCACAGTTTTTTTGGTTCTAGGAGGATTTGCATGACTCTTAAGAACCCTTAAATGTTTGATAGATATCACCAGAAACTCGTCATTTTCGTGTTTTATGGCCGTTTTCATGAGATATTGCCCATAGTTTTGGGGTTCCAGCGGATTTGCATGCCTCGTAAGAACAATTGCATGTTTGAGAGACATGACTAGAAACTTGTACTTTTTGTGTTTTATGGCCGTTTTCATGACCTATTGCCCACAGTTTTGGGGTTCCAGGGCGATTTACATCAACCTTAAGACCTAATACATGTTTGAGTTATGACCAAAAACTCGTCGTTTTCGTGTTTTATGGTCGTTTTCGTGAGTTATTGCCCACAGTTTGTGGGTTCCAGGCGGATTTGCATGCCTCGTAAGAACCCTTACATGTTTGATAGATCTGACCAGAAAATTATTGTTTTCTCATTTTATGGCCGTTTTCAAGAGCCACTGCCAACAATTTTATGGTTCTAGGGAGATTTACATCAACATAAAAACTCGATACATGTTTGAGAGTTATGACTAAAAACTCGTCGTTTTCGTGTTTTATGGTCATTTTCATGATTTATTGCCCACAGTTTTTGGGTTCCGAGAGGATTTCATGCCTCATAAGAACGCTTACATGTTTCTGAGATATGACGAGAAGCTCGTCATTTTTGCGTTTTATGGACATTTTCATGAGCTATTGCCCATAGTTTTCAGGTTCTAGGGCGATTTAAATCGACCTTATGACTCAATACATGTTTGAGAGTTATGACCAAAACTGCTGCGTTTTGTGTTTATGGCCATTTTCTTGAGTTATTCCAGATACATGTTGGAGAGATATGACCCAAAACTCGTAGCTTTCGCGTTTTAAGGCTACTTTCATGAGCTATTGCCCACAATTTTGTGGTTCCAAGGCGATTTTACAACAACCTTAAGACCTGCTACATGTTTGAGAGTTATGACCAAAACTCTGCTTTCGTGTTTTATGGTCATTTTCATGAGTTATTGCCCACAGTTTTTGGGTTCCGGGAGGATTTCATGCCTTATAAGAACCCTTACATGTTTCGTAGATATGACCAAAAGCTTGTCGTTGCTGCTTTTATGGACATTTTCATGAGCTATTGCCACAGTTTTCGGGATCGTGGAGATTTAAAACGACCTTATGACCCGATATATGTTTGAGAGTTATGACCAAAAATCATCGTTTTTGTGTTTATGGCCATTTTCATGAGTTATTAGGATACATGTTGGAGAGATATGACCCAAAACTCGTAGTTTTCGCGTTTTATGGCTCTTTTCATGAGGTATTGCCCACAATTTTGTGGTTCAAGGGCGATTTACAACAACCTTAAGACCAGATACTTGTTTGAGAGTTATAACCAAAAACTTGTCGTTTTCGTGTTTTATGGTCATTTTCATGAGTTATTGCCCACAGTTTTTTTTGGTTCTAGGAGGATTTGCATGACTCTTAAGAACCATTACATGTTTGATAGATATCACCAGAAACTCGTCATTCTCATGTTTTATGGCCGTTTTCATGAGATATTGCCCATAGTTTTGGGGTTCTAGGCGGATTTGCATGCCTCATAAGAACAATTGCATGTTTGAGAGACATGACCAGAAGATCGTACTTTTCATGTTTTATGGCCGTTTTCATGAGATATTGCCCATAGCTTTGGGGTTCCAGGGCGATTTACGTCAACCTTAAGACCTAATACATGTTTGAGAGTTATGACCAAAAAATCGTCGTTTTCGTGTTTTTTGGTCGTTTTCGTGAGTTATTGCCCACAGTGTGTGGTTTCCATGCGGATTTGCATTCCCCGTAAGAACCCTTAGATGTTTGATAGATACGACCAGAAAATCATTGTTTTCTCATTTTATGGCCATTTTCAAGAGCTACTGCCAACAATTTTATGGTTCTAGCGAGATTTACATCAACATAAAAACTCGATACATGTTTGAGAGTTATGACTAAAAACTTGCTTTCGTGTGTTTTATGGTCATTTTCATGATTTATTGCCCATGCTTTTTGGGTTCCGAGAGGATTTCATGCCTCATAAGAACGCTTACATGTTTCTGAGATATGACGAGAAGCTCGTCGTTTTTGCGTTTTATGGACATTTTCATGAGCTATTGCCCATAGTTTTTAGGTTCTAGGGCGATTTAAATCGACCTTATGACTCGATACATGTTTGAGTGTTATGACCAAAAACTCGTCGTTTTTGTGTTTATGGCCATTTTCATGAGTTATTCCAGATACATGTTGGAGAGATATGACCCAAAACTCGTAGCTTTCGCGTTTTAAGGCTACTTTCATGAGCTATTGCCCACAATTTTGTGGTTCCAGGGCGATTTTACAACAACCTTAAGACCTGCTACATGTTTGAGATTTATGACCAAAAAATTGTCGTTTTTGTGTTTTATGGTCGTTTTCATGAGTTATTGCCCACAATTTGTGGTTTCTAGGCGGATTTGCATGCCCCGTAAGAACCCTTACATGTTTCATAGACATGACCAGAAAATCATACTTTCCGTGTTTTATGGCCGTTTTCATGAGCTATTGCCCACAGTTTTGTGGTTCCAGGGCGATTTACAACAACCCGAGGACCTGATACTTGTTTGAGAGTTATAACCAAAAACTTTTCGTTTTCGTGTTTTATGGTCATTTTCATGAGTTATTGCTCATCGTTTTTGGATTCCGGGGGGATTTGCATGCCTCATAAGAACCCTTACATGTTTCATATATATGACCGGAAGCTCGTCATTTTCGCGTTTTATGGACATTTTCATGAGCTATTGCAGTTTTCGGGTTCCAGGGCAATTTAAATCGACCTTATGACCCGATACATGTTTGAGAGTTATGACCAAAACTTCGCGTTTTGTGTTTATGGCCATTTTCATAAGTTATCACCATAGTTTTTGGGTTCTGTTGATTTGCAAGGCATGTAAGACTGTCACATGTTTGAGAAAATTGACTAAAACTCGTAGTTTTGAGCGATTTACAACAACCTTAAGACCTGATAGATGTTTGAGAGTTATAACCAAAAACTTGTCGTTTTCGTGTTTTATGGTCATTTTCATGAGTTATTGCCCACAGTTTCTGGGTTCTAGGCGGATTTGCATGCCTCTTAAGAACCCTTACATGTTTTAGAGATATCACCAGAAACTCGTCATTTTCGTGTTTTATGGCCGTTTTCATGAGATATTGCCCATAGTTTTGGGGTTCCAGCGGATTTGCATGCCTCGTAAGAACAATTGCATGTTTGAGAGACATGACCAGAAACTCGTACTTTTTGTGTTTTATGGCCGTTTTCATGAGCTATTGCCCACAGTTTTGGGGTTCCAGGGTGATTTACGTCAACCTTAAGACCTAATACATGTTTGAGAGTTATGACCAAAAACTCGTCGTTTTCGTGTTTTTTGGTCGTTTTCGTGAGTTATTGCCCACAGTTTGTGGGTTCCAGGCGGATTTGCATGCCTCGTAAGAACCCTTACATGTTTGATAGATCTGACCAGAAAATTATTGTTTTCTCATTTTATGGCCGTTTTCAAGAGCCACTGCCAACAATTTTATGGTTCTAGGGAGATTTACATCAACATAAAAACTCGATACATGTTTGAGAGTTATGACTAAAAACTCGTCGTTTTCGTGTTTTATGGTCATTTTCATGAGTTATTGCCCACAGTTTTTGGGTTCCGGGAGGATTTCATGCCTCATAAGAACCCTTACATTTTTCAGAGATATGAACAAAAGCTCGTCGTTTTCTCGTTTTATGGACATTTTCATCAGCTATTGCCTATACTTTTCGGGTTCCAGGGCGATTTAAAACTACCTTATGACCCGATACATGTTTGAGAGTTATGACCAAAAGCTCGTCGTTTTTGTGTTTATGGCCATTTTCGTGAGTTATTCCTGATACATGTTGGAGAGATATGACCCAAAACTCGTAGTTTTCGTGTTTCATGGCTATTTTCATGAGATATTTCCCACAGTTTTGTGGTTCCAGGGCGATTTACAACAACCTTAAGAACTTATACATGTTTGAGAGTTATAACCAAAAACTTGTCATTTTCGTGTTTTATGGTCATTTTCATGAGTTATTGCCCACAGTTTTTTGGTTCTAGGCGGATTTGCATGCCTGTTAAGAACCCTTACATGTTTGATAGATATCACCAGAAACTCGTCATATTTGTGTTTTATGGCCGTTTTCATTAGATATTGCCCATAGTTTTGGGGTTCCAGCAGATTTGCATGCCTCGTAAGAACAATTGCATGTTTGAGAGACATGACCAGAAACTCGTACGTTTTGTGTTTTATGGCCGTTTTCATGAGCTATTGCCCACAGTTTTGGGGTTCCAGGGCGATTTACATCAACCTTAAGACCTGATACATGTTTGAGAGTTATGACCAAAAACTCGTCGTTTTCGTGTTTTATGGTCATTTTCATGAGTTATTGCCCACAGTTTTTGGGTTCCGGGAGGATTTCATGCCTCATAAGAACCCTTACATGTTTCAGAGATATGACCAAAAGCTTGTCGTTTTCGCGTTTTATGGACATTTTCATGAGCTATTGCGTATACTTTTCGGGTTCCAGGGCGATTTAAAACAACCTTATGACCCGATACATGTTTGAGAGTTATGACCAAAAGCTCGTCGTTTTTGTGTTTATGGCCATTTTCGTCAGTTATTCCTGATACATGTTGGAGAGATATGACCCAAAACTCGTAGTTTTCGTGTTTCATGGCTATTTTCATGAGATATTTCCCACAGTTTTGTGGTTCCAGGGCGATTTACAACAACCTTAAGAACTTATACATGTTTGAGAGTTATAACCAAAAACTTGTCATTTTCGTGTTTTATGGTCATTTTCATGAGTTATTGCCCACAGTTTTTTGGTTCTAGGCGGATTTGCATGCCTGTTAAGAACCCTTACATGTTTGATAGATATCACTGTAAACTTCGTCATATTCGTGTTTTATGGCCGTTTTCATGAGATATTGCCCATAGTTTTGGGGTTCCAGCGGATTTGCATGCCTCGTAAGAACAATTGCATGTTTGAGAGACATGACCAGAAACTCGTACTTTTTGTGTTTTATGGCCGTTTTCATGAGCTATTGCCCACAGTTTTGGGGTTCCAGGGCGATTTACATCAACCTTAAGACCTGATACATGTTTGAGAGTTATGACCAAAAACTCGTCGTTTTCGTGTTTTATGGTCATTTTCATGAGTTATTGCCCACAGTTTTTGGGTTCCGGGAGGATTTCATGCCTCATAAGAACCCTTACATGTTTCAGAGATATGACCAAAAGCTTGTCGTTTTCGCGTTTTATGGACATTTTCATGAGCTATTGCCCACAGTTTTCGGGATCCAGGGAGATTTAAAACGACCTTATGACCCGATATATGTTTGAGAGTTATGACCAAAAACTCGTCGTTTTTCTGTTTATGGCCATTTTCATGAGTTATTCCGGATACATGTTGGAGAGATATGACCCAAAACTCGTAGTTTTCGCATTTTATGGCTCTTTTCATGAGCTATTGCCCACAACTTTGTGGTTCAAGGGCGATTTACAACAACCTTAAGACCTGATACTGGTTTGAGAGTTATAACCAAAAACTTGTCTTTTTGTGTTTTATGGTCATTTTCATGAGTTATTGCCCACAGGTTTTTTGGTTCTAGGAGGATTTGCATGACTCTTAAGAACCCTTAAATGTTTGATAGATATCACCAGAAATTCGTCATTTTCGTGTTTTATGGCCGTTTTCATGAGATATTGCCCATAGTTTTGGGGTTCCAGCGGATTTGCATGCCTCGTAAGAACAATTGCATGTTTGAGAGACATGACCAGAAACTCATACTTTTTGTGTTTTATGGCCGTTTTCATGAGCTATTGCCCACAGTTTTGGGGGTTCGAGGATTTACATCAACCTTAAGACCTAATACATGTTTGAGTTATGACCAAAAACTCGTCGTTTTCGTGTTTTATGGTCGTTTTCGTGAGTTATTGCCCACAGTTTGTGGGTTCCAGGCGGATTTGCATGCCTCGTAAGAACCCTTACATGTTTGATAGATCTGACCAGAAAATTGTTGTTTTCTCATTTTATGGCCGCTTTCAAGAGCCACTGCCAACAATTTTATGGTTCTAGGGAGATTTACATCAACATAAAAACTCGATACATGTTTGAGAGTTATGACTAAAAACTCGTCGTTTTCGTGTTTTATGGTCATTTTCATGATTTATTGCCCACAATTTTTGGGTTCCGAGAGGATTTCATGCCTCATAAGAACGCTTACATGTTTCTGAGATATGACGAGAAGCTCGTCGTTTTATGCTTTATGGACATTTTCATGAGCTATTGCCCATAGTTTTCAGGTTCTAGGGCGATTTAAATCGACCTTATGACTCAATACATGTTTGAGAGTTATGACCAAAAACTCGTCGTTTTTGTGTTTATGGCCATTTTCATGAGTTATTCCAGATACATGTTGGAGAGATATGACCCAAAACTCGTAGCTTTCGCATTTTAAGGATGCTTTCATGAGCTATTGCCCATAATTTTGTGGTTCCAGGGCGATTTTACAACAACCTTAAGACCTGCTACATGTTTGAGAGTTATGACCAAAAACTCGTCGTTTTCGTGTTTTATGGTCGTTTTCATGAGTTATTGCCCACAGTTTGTGGGTTCCATGCGGATTTGCATGCCTCTTAAGAACCCTTACATGTTTGGTAGACATGACCAGAAAATCGTATTTTTCGTGTTTTATGGCCGTTTTCATGAGCTATTGCCCCAAGTTTTTGGGGTTCTAGGGCGATTTACATCAACCTTAAGACCTGATACATGTTTGAGAGTTATGACCAAAAACTCGTTGTTTTCGTGTTTTATGGTCGTTTTCATGAGTTATTGCTCATCGTTTTTGGATTCCGGGGGGATTTGCATGCCTCATAAGAACCCTTACATGTTTCATATATATGACCAGAAGCTCGTCATTTTCGCATTTTATGGACATTTTCATGAGCTATTGCCCACAGTTTTGCGTTCAGGCAATTTAAATCGACCTTATGACCCGATACATGTTTGAGAGTACTGACCAAAAACTCGTCGTTGTTGTTTTTATTGCCATTTTCATGTTATCAACATAGTTTTTGGGTTCCTGTTGGATTTGCAAGGCATGTAAGACCTGTCACATGTTTGAGAAATTTGACTAAAAACTCCTAGTTTTGAGCGATTTACAACAACCTTAAGACCTGATAGATGTTTGAGAGTTATAACCAAAAACTTGTCGTTTTCGTGTTTTATGGTCATTTTCATGAGTTATTGCCCACAGTTTCTGGGTTCTAGGCGGATTTGCATGCCTCTTAAGAACCCTTACATGTTTTAGAGATATCACCAGAAACTCGTCATTTTCGTGTTTTATGGCCGTTTTCATGAGTTATTGCCCATAGTTTTGGGGTTCCAGCGGATTATCATGCCTCGTAAGAACAATTGCATGTTTGAGAGACATGACCAGAAACTCGTACTTTTTGTGTTTTATGGCCGTTTTCATGAGCTATTGCCCGTAGTTTTGGGGTTCCAGGGTGATTTACGTCAACCTTAAGACCTAATACATGTTTGAGAGTTATGACCAAAAACTCGTCGTTTTCGTGTTTTTTGGTCGTTTTCGTGAGTTATTGCCCACAGTTTGTGGGTTCCAGGCGGATTTGCATGCCTCGTAAGAACCCTTACATGTTTGATAGATCTGACCAGAAAAATATTGTTTTCTCATTTTATGGCCGTTTTCAAGAGCCACTACCAACAATTTTATGGTTCTAGGGAGATTTACATCAACATAAAAACTCGATACATGTTTGAGAGTTATGACTAAAAACTCGTCGTTTTCATGTTTTATGGTCATTTTCATGATTTATTGCCCACAGTTTTTGGGTTCCGAGAGGATTTCATGCCTCATAAGAACGCTTACATGTTTCTGAGATATGACGAGAAGCTCGTCGTTTTTGCGTTTTATGGACATTTTCATGAGCTATTGCCCATAGTTTTCAGGTTCTAGGGCGATTTAAATCGACCTTATGACTAAAAACTCGTCGTTTTCGTGTTTTATGGTCATTTTCGTGAGTTATTTCCCACAGTTTTTGGGTTCAGGGAGGATTTCATGCCTCATAAGAACCCTTACATTTTTCAGAGATATGAACAAAAGCTCGTCGTTTTCGCGTTTTATGGACATTTTCATGAGTATTGCCTATACTTTTTGGGTTCCAGGGCGATTTAAAACTACCTTATGACCCGATACATGTTTGAGAGTTATGACCAAAAGCTCGTCGTTTTTGTGTTTATGGCCATTTTCGTGAGTTATTCCTGATACATGTTGGAGAGATATGACCCAAAACTCGTAGTTTTCGTGTTTCATGGCTATTTTCATGAGATATTTCCCACAGTTTTGTGGTTCCAGGGCGATTTACAACAACATTAAGAACTTATACATGTTTGAGAGTTATAACCAAAAACTTGTCATTTTCGTGTTTTATGGTCATTTTCATGAGTTATTGCCCACAGTTTTTTGGTTCTAGGCGGATTTGCATGCCTGTTAAGAACCCTTACATGTTTGATAGATATCACCAGAAACTCGTCATATTCGTGTTTTATGGCCGTTTTCATGAGATATTGCCCATAGTTTTGGGGTTCCAGCGGATTTGCATGCCTCGTAAGAACAATTGCATGTTTGAGAGACATGACCAGAAACTCGTACTTTTTGTGTTTTATGGCCGTTTTCATGAGCTATTGCCCATAGTTTTGGGGTTCTAGGGCGATTTACATCAACCTTAAGACCTGATACATGTTTGAGAGTTATGAGCAAAAACTCGTCGTTTTCGTGTTTTATGGTCATTTTCATGAGTTATTTCCCACAGTTTTTGGGTTCCGGGAGGATTTCATGCCTCATAAGAACCCTAACATGTTTCAGAGATATGACAAGAAGCTCGTCGTTTTCGCGTTTTATGGACATTTTCATGAGCTATTGTCCATAGTTTTCGGGTTCCAGGGCGATTTAAAACGACCTTATGACCCAATATATGTTTGAGAGTTATGACCAAAACTCGTCGTTTTGTGTTTATGGCCATTTTCATGAGTTATTCGGATACATGTTGGAGAGATATGACCCAAAACTCGTAGTTTTCGCGTTTTTATGTCTCTTTTCATGAGCTATTGCACACATTTTTGTGTTTCAAGGGCGATTTACAACTTCCTTAAGACCTGATACTTGTTTGAGAGTTATAACCAAAAACTTGTCTTTTTGTGTTTTATGGTCATTTTCGTGAGTTATTGCCCACAGTTTTTTTGGTTCTAGGAGGATTTGCATGACTCTTAATAACCCTTAAATGTTTTATAGATATCACCAGAAAATCGTCATTTTCGTGTTTTATTGCCGTTTCATGAGATATTGCCCATAGTTTTGGGGTTCCAGCGGATTTGCATGCCTCGTAAGAACAATTGCATGTTTGAGAGACATGACCAGAAACTCATACTTTTTGTGTTTTATGGCCGTTTTCATGAGCTATTGCCCACAGTTTTGGGGTTCCAGGGCGATTTACATCAACCTTAAGACCTAATACATGTTTGAGTTATGACCAAAAACTCGTCGTTTTCGTGTTTTATGGTCGTTTTAGTGTGGTTTTTGCCACAGTTTGTTGGTTACAGGCGGATTTGCATGCCTCGTAAGAACCCTTACATGTTTGATAGATCTGACCAGAAAATTGTTGTTTTCTCATTTTATGGCCGTTTTCAAGAGCCACTGCCAACAATTTTATGGTTCTAGGGAGATTTACATCAACATAAAAACTCGATACATGTTTGAGAGTTATGACTAAAAACTCGTCGTTTTCGTGTTTTATGGTCATTTTCATGATTTATTGCCCACAATTTTTGGGTTCCGAGAGGATTTCATGCCTCATAAGAACGCTTACATGTTTCTGAGATATGACGAGAAGCTCGTCGTTTTTGCGTTTTATGGACATTTTCATGAGCTATTGCCCATAGTTTTCAGGTTCTAGGGCGATTTAAATCGACCTTATGACTCAATACATGTTTGAGAGTTATGACCAAAAACTCGTCGTTTTTGTGTTTATGGCCATTTTCATGAGTTATTCCAGATACATGTTGGAGAGATATGACCCAAAACTCGTAGCTTTCGCATTTTAAGGATGCTTTCATGAGCTATTGCCCATAATTTTGTGGTTCCAGGGCGATTTTACAACAACCTTAAGACCTGCTACATGTTTGAGAGTTATGACCAAAAACTCGTCGTTTTCGTGTTTTATGGTCGTTTTCATGAGTTATTGCCCACAGTTTTTTGGGTTCCATGGCGATTTGCATGCCTCTTAAGAACCCTTACATGTTTGATAGATATGACCTAAAATCGTCATTTTCGTGTTTTTATGGCCGTTTCATGAGATATTGCCCATAGTTTTGGGGTTCTAGTGATTTACATGCCTTAAGAACAATTGCATGTTTGAGACATGACCAAAAACTCGTTGTTTTCGTGTTTTATGGTCGTTTTCATGAGTTATTGCTCATCGTTTTTGGGGTTCGGGGATTTGCATCAACCTTAAGAACTGATACATGTTTGATATATATGACCAAAAGCTTCGTCATTTTCGCGTTTTATGGACATTTTCATGAGCTAATGCAGTTTTCGAGTTCCAGGGCAATTTAAATCGACCTTATGACCCGATACATGTTTGAGAGTTATGACCAAAAGCTCGTCGTGTTTGTGTTTATGGCCATTTTCATGAGTTATTGACGATACATGTTGGAGATATGACCCAAAACTCGTAGTTTTCGTGTTTTATGGTTGTTTTCATGACCTATTGCCCAGTTTTGTGGTTCCAGGGCGATTTACAACAACCTTAAGACCTGATAGATGTTTGAGAGTTATAACCAAAAACTTGTCGTTTTCGTGTTTTATGGTCATTTTCATGAGTTATTGCCCACAGTTTCTGGTTTCTAGGCGGATTTGCATGCCTCTTAAGAACCCTTACATGTTTTAGAGATATCACGGCTTCGTCATATTCGTGTTTTATGGCCGTTTTCATGAGATATTGCCCATAGTTTTGGGGTTCCAGCGGATTTGCATGCCTCGTAAGAACAATTGCATGATTGAGAGACATGACCAAAAACTCGTACTTTTTGTGTTTTATGGCCGTTTTCATGAGCTATTGCCCACAGTTTTGGGGTTCCAGGGCGATTTACATCAACCTTAAGACCTGATACATGTTTGAGAGTTATGACCAAAAACTCGTCGTTTTCGTGTTTTTTGGTCGTTTTCGTGAGTTATTGCCCACAGTTTGTGGGTTCCGTGCGGATTTGCATTCCCCGTAAGAACCCTTAGATGTTTCATAGATATGACCAGAAAATTATTGTTTTCTCATTTTATGGCCATTTTCAAGAGCTACTGCCAACAATTTTATGGTTCTAGGGAGATTTACATCAACATAAAAACTCGATACATGTTTGAGAGTTATGACTAAAAACTCGTCGTTTTCGTGTTTTATGGTCATTTTCATGAGTTATTGCCCTCAGTTTCTGGGTTCCGGGATGGTTTCATGCCTCATAAGAACCCTTACATGTTTCAGAGATATGACAAGAAGCTCGTCGTTTTCGCGTTTTATGGACATTTTCATGAGCTATTGCCCATAGTTTTTGGGTTCCAGGGCGATTTAAAACGACCTTATGACCCGATACATGTTTGAGAGTTATGACCAAAAGCTCGTCGTTTTTGTGTTTATGGCCATTTTCGTGAGTTATTCCTGATACATGTTGGAGAGATATGACCCAAAACTCGTAGTTTTCGTGTTTCATGGCTATTTTCATGAGATATTTCCCACAGTTTTGTGGTTCCAGGGCGATTTACAACAACCTTAAGAACTTATACATGTTTGAGAGTTATAACCAAAAACTTGTCATTTTCGTGTTTTATGGTCATTTTCATGAGTTATTGCCCACAGTTTTTTGGTTCTAGGCGGATTTGCATGCCTGTTAAGAACCCTTACATGTTTGATAGATATCACCAGAAACTCGTCATATTCGTGTTTTATGGCCGTTTTCATGAGATATTGCCCATAGTTTTGGGGTTCCAGCGGATTTGCATGCCTCGTAAGAACAATTGCATGTTTGAGAGACATGACCAGATACTCGTACGTTTTGTGTTTTATGGTCGTTTTCATGAGCTATTGCCCACAGTTTTGGGGTTCCAGGGCGATTTACATCAACCTTAAGACCTGATACATGTTTGAGAGTTATGACCAAAAACTCGTCGTTTTCGTGTTTTATGGTCGTTTTCATGAGTTATTGCCCACAGTTTGTGGGTTCCATGCGGATTTGCATTCCCCGTAAGAACCCTTAGATGTTTGATAGATATGACCAGAAAATCATCGTTTTCTCATTTTATGGCCATTTTCAAGAGCTACTGCTAACAATTTTGTGGTTCTAGGGAGATTTACATCAACATAAAAACTCGATACATGTTTGAGAGTTATGACTAAAAACTCGTCGTTTTCGTGTTTTATGGTCATTTTCATGAGTTATTGCCCATAGTTTTTGGGTTCCGAGAGGATTTCATGCCTCATAAGAACGCTTACATGTTTTTGAGATATGACGAGAAGCTCGTCGTTTTCGCGTTTTATGGACATTTTCATGAGCTATTGCCCATAGTTTTCGGGTTCCAGGGCGATTTAAAACGACCTTATGACCCGATACATGTTTGAGAGTTATGACCAAAAACTCGTCGTTTTTCTGTTTATGCCCATTTTCATGAGTTATTCCAGATACATGTTGGAGAGATATGACCCAAAACTCGTAGTTTTCGCGTTTTATGGCTGTTTTCAAGAGCTATTGCCCACAGTTTTGTGGTTCCAGGACGATTTACAACAACCTGAAGACCTGATACTTGTTTGAGAGTTATAATCAAAACCTTGTCGTTTTCGTGTTTTATGGTCATTTTCATGAGTTATTGCCCACAGTTTTTTGGTTCTAGGAGGATTTGCATGACTGTTAAGAACCCTTACATGTTTGATAGATATCACCAGAAACTCGTCGTTCTCGTGTTTTATGTCCGTTTTCATGAGATATTGCCCATAGTTTTGGGGTTCTAGGCGTATTTGCATGCCTCGTAAGAACAATTGCATGCTTGAGAGACATGACCAGAAACTCGTACTTTTCATGTTTTATGGCCGTTTTCATGAGCTATTGCCCACAGTTTGCGATTTACATCAACCTTAAGAACTGATACATGTTTGAGAGTTATGACCAAAAGCTCGTCGTTTTCGCGTTTTATGGACATTTTCATGAGCTATTGCAGTTTTCGAGTTCCAGGGCGATTTAAAACGACCTTATGACCCGATACATGTTTGAGAGTTATGACCAAAAGCTCGTCGTTTTTGTGTTTATGGCCATTTTTGTGAGTTATTCCTGATACATGTTGGAGAGATATGACCCAAAACTCGTAGTTTTCGTGTTTTATGGTTGTTTTCATGACCTATTGCCCACAGTTTTGTGGTTCCAGGGCGATTTACAACAACCTTAAGAACTTATACATGTTTGAGAGTTATAACCAAACACTTGTCGTTTTCGTGTTTTATGGTCATTTTCATGAGTTATTGCCCACAGTTTTTTGGTTCTAGGCGAATTTGCATGCATGTGAAGAACCCTTACATGTTTGATAGATATCACCAGAAACTCGTCATTTTCATGTTTTGTGGCCGTTTTCATGAGATATTGCCCATAGTTTTGGGGTTCCAGCGGATTTGCATGCCTCGTAATAACAATTGCATGTTTGAGAGACATGACCAGAAACTTGTACTTTTCGTGTTTTATGGCCGTTTTCATGAGCTATTGCCCACAGTTTTGGGGTTCCAGGGCGATTTATATCAACCTTAAGACCTGATACATGTTTGAGAGTTATGACCAAAAACTCGTCGCTTTCGTGTTTTATGGTTGTTTTCATGGGTTTTGCCCACAGTTTGTGGGTTCCATGCGGATTTGCATTCCTCGTAAGAACCGTTAGATGTTTGATAGATATGACCAGAAAATCATCGTTTTCTCATTTTATGGCCATTTTCAAGAGCTACTGCCAACAATTTTATGGTTCTAGGGAGATTTACATCAACATAAAAACTCGATACATGTTTGAGAGTTATGACTAAAAACTCGTCGTTTTCGTGTTTTATGGTCATTTTCATGAGTTATTGCCCATAGTTTTTGGGTTCGGGAGGATTTCATGCCTCATAAGAACCCTTACATGTTGCCGAGATATGACCAGAAGCTGGACCTTTTCGTGTTTTATGGACATTTTCATGAGCTATTGCCCACAGTTTTCAGGTTCCAGGGCGATATAAAACGACCTTATGACCCTATACATGTTTGATAGTTATGTCCAAAAACTCGTCGTTTTTGTGTTTATGGCCATTTTCGTGAGTTATTCCTGATACATGTTGGAGTGATATGACCCAAAACTCGTAGTTTTCGCGTTTTAAGGCTGTTTTCATGACCTATTGCCGACAGTTTTGTGGTTCCAGGGCGATTTACAACAACCTTAAGACCTGATACATGTTTGAGAGTTATAACCAAAAACATGTCGTTTTCATGTTTTATGGTCATTTTCATGAGTTATTGCCCACCGTTTTTTGGTCTAGGCGGATTTGCATGCATGTGAAGAACCCTTACATGTTTGATAGATATCACCAGAAACTCGTCATTTTCGTGTTTTAATGGCCGTTTTCATGAGATATTGCCCATAGTTTTGGGGTTCCAGCGGATTTGCATGCCTCGTAATAACAATTGCATGTTTGAGAGACATGACCAGAAACTTGTACTTTTCGTGTTTTATGGCCGTTTTCATGAGCTATTGCCCACAGTTTTGGGGTTCCAGGGCGATTTATATCAACCTTAAGACCTGATACATGTTTGAGAGTTATGACCAAAAACTCGTCTCTTTCGTGTTTTATGGTTGTTTTCATGGGTTTTGCCCACAGTTTGTGGGTTCCATGCGGATTTGCATTCCTCGTAAGAACCGTTAGATGTTTGATAGATATGACCAGAAAATCATCGTTTTCTCATTTTATGGCCATTTTCAAGAGCTACTGCCAACAATTTTATGGTTCTAGGGAGATTTACATCAACATAAAAACTCGATACATGTTTGAGAGTTATGACTAAAAACTCGTCGTTTTCGTGTTTTATGGTCATTTTCATGAGTTATTGCCCATAGTTTTTGGGTTCGGGAGGATTTCATGCCTCATAAGAACCCTTACATGTTGCCGAGATATGACCAGAAGCTCGACCTTTTCGTGTTTTATGGACATTTTCATGAGCTATTGCCCACAGTTTTCAGGTTCCAGGGCGATATAAAACGACCTTATGACCCTATACATGTTTGAGAGTTATGTCCAAAAACTCGTCGTTTTTGTGTTTATGGCCATTTTCGTGAGTTATTCCTGATACATGTTGGAGTGATATGAAAAAAAACTCGTTGTTTTCGCGTTTTATGGCTGTTTTCATGACCTATTGCCCACAGTTTTGTGGTTCCAGGGCGATTTACAACAACCTTAAGACCTGATACATGTTTGAGAGTTATAACCAAAAACATGTCGTTTTCATGTTTTATGGTCATTTTCATGATTTATTGCCCACAGTTTTTTTTGGTTCTAGGCGGATTTGCATGCCTCTTAAGAACCCTTACATGTTTGATAGATATCACCAGAAACTCGTCATTTTCGTGTTTTATGGCCGTTTTCATGAGATATTGCCCATAGTTTTGGGGTTCCAGCGGATTTGCATGCCTCGTAAGAACAATTGCATGTTTGACAGACATGACCAGAAACTCGTAGTTTTCGTGTTTTATGGCTGTTTTCATGAGCTATTGCCCACAGTTTTGGGGTTCCAGGGCGATTTACATCAACCTTAAGAACTGATACATGTTTGAGAGTTATGACCAAAAGCTCGTCGTTTTCGCGTTTTATGGACATTTTCATGAGCTATTGCAGTTTTCGAGTTCCAGGGCGATTTAAAACGACCTTATGACCCGATACATGTTTGAGAGTTATGACCAAAAGCTCGTCGTTTTTGTGTTTATGGCAATTTTCGTGAGTTATTCCTGATACATGTTGGAGAGATATGACCCAAAACTCGTAGTTTTCGTGTTTTATGGTTGTTTTCATGACCTATTGCCCACAGTTTTGTGGTTCCAGGGCGATTTACAACAACCTTAAGAACTTATACATGTTTGAGAGTTATAACCAAACACTTGTCGTTTTCGTGTTTTATGGTCATTTTCATGAGTTATTGCCCACAGTTTTTTGGTTCTAGGCGAATTTGCATGCATGTGAAGAACCCTTACATGTTTGATAGATATCACCAGAAACTCGTCATTTTCATGTTTTGTGGCCGTTTTCATGAGATATTGCCCATAGTTTTGGGGTTCCAGCGGATTTGCATGCCTCGTAATAACAATTGCATGTTTGAGAGACATGACCAGAAATTTGTACTTTTCGTGTTTTATGGCCGTTTTCATGAGCTCTTGCCCACAGTTTTGGGGTTCCAGGGCGATTTATATCAACCTTAAGACCTGATACATGTTTGAGAGTTATGACCAAAAACTCGTCGCTTTCGTGTTTTATGGTTGTTTTCATGGGTTTTGCCCACAGTTTGTGGGTTCCATGCGGATTTGCATTCCTCGTAAGAACCGTTAGATGATTGATAGATATGACCAGAAAATCATCGTTTTCTCGTTTTATGGCCATTTTCAAGCGCTACTGCCAACAATTTTATGGTTCTAGGGAGATTTACATCAACATAAAAACTCGATACATGTTTGAGAGTTATGACTAAAAACTCGTCGTTTTCGTGTTTTATGGTCATTTTCATGAGTTATTGCCCATAGTTTTTGGGTTCGGGAGGATTTCATGCCTCATAAGAACCCTTACATGTTGCCGAGATATGACCAGAAGCTGGACCTTTTCGTGTTTTATGGACATTTTCATGAGCTATTGCCCACAGTTTTCAGGTTCCAGGGCGATATAAAACGACCTTATGACCCTATACATGTTTGATAGTTATGTCCAAAAACTCGTCGTTTTTGTGTTTATGGCCATTTTCGTGAGTTATTCCTGATACATGTTGGAGTGATATGACCCAAAACTCGTAGTTTTCGCATTTTAAGGCTGTTTTCATGACCTATTGCCGACAGTTTTGTGGTTCCAGGGCGATTTACAACAACCTTAAGACCTGATACATGTTTGAGAGTTATAACCAAAAACATGTCGTTTTCATGTTTTATGGTCATTTTCATGAGTTATTGCCCACCGTTTTTTGGTCTAGGCGGATTTTCATGCATGTGAAGAACCCTTACATGTTTGATAGATATCACCAGAAACTCGTCATTTTCGTGTTTTAATGGCCGTTTTCATGAGATATTGCCCATAGTTTTGGGGTTCCAGCGGATTTGCATGCCTCGTAAGAACAATTGCATGTTTGAGAGACATGACCAGAAACTCGTACTTTTCGTGTTTTATGGCTGTTTTCATGAGCGATTGCCCACAGTTTTGGGGTTCCAGGGCGATTTCCATCAACCTTAAGAACTGATACATGTTTGAGAGTTATGACCAAAAACTCGTCGTTTTCGTGTTTTTTGGTCGTTTTCATGAGTTATTGCCCACGGTTTGTGGGTTCCAGGCGGATTTACATACCTCGTAAGAACCCTTACATGTTTGATAGATCTGACCAGAAAATCATCGTTTTCTCATTTTATGGCCGTTTTCAAGAGCTACTGCCAACAATTTTATGGTTCTAGGGAGATTTACATCAACATAAAAACTCGATACATGTTTGAGAGTTATGACTAAAAACTCGTCGTTTTCGTGTTTTATGGTCATTTTCATGAGTTATTGCCCATAGTTTTTGGGTTCGGGAGGATTTCATGCCTCATAAGAACCCTTACATGTTTCCGAGATATGACAAAAGCTCGATTTTTCGTGTTTTATGGACATTTTCATGAGCTATTGTTTTCGGGTTCGAGGCGATATAAAACGACCTTATGACCCTATACATGTTTGAGAGTTATGTCCAAAAACTCGTCGTTTTTGTGTTTATGGCCATTTTCGTGAGTTATTCCTGATACATGTTGGAGTGATATGAAAAAAAACTCGTTGTTTTCGCGTTTTATGGCTGTTTTCATGACCTATTGCCCACAGTTTTGTGGTTCCAGGGCGATTTACAACAACCTTAAGACCTGATACATGTTTGAGAGTTATAACCAAAAACATGTCGTTTTCATGTTTTATGGTCATTTTCATGATTTATTGCCCACAGTTTTTTTTGGTTCTAGGCGGATTTGCATGCCTCTTAAGAACCCTTACATGTTTGATAGATATCACCAGAAACTCGTCATTTTCGTGTTTTATGGCCGTTTTCATGAGATATTGCCCATAGTTTTGGGGTTCCAGCGGATTTGCATGCCTCGTAAGAACAATTGCATGTTTGACAGACATGACCAGAAACTCGTAGTTTTCGTGTTTTATGGCTGTTTTCATGAGCTATTGCCCACAGTTTTGGGGTTCCAGGGCGATTTACATCAACCTTAAGAACTGATACATGTTTGAGAGTTATGACCAAAAGCTCGTCGTTTTCGCGTTTTATGGACATTTTCATGAGCTATTGCAGTTTTCGAGTTCCAGGGCGATTTAAAACGACCTTATGACCTGATACATGTTTGAGAGTTATGACCAAAAGCTCGTCGTTTTTGTGTTTATGGCAATTTTCGTGAGTTATTCCTGATACATGTTGGAGAGATATGACCCAAAACTCGTAGTTTTCGTGTTTTATGGTTGTTTTCATGACCTATTGCCCACAGTTTTGTGGTTCCAGGGCGATTTACAACAACCTTAAGAACTTATACATGTTTGAGAGTTATAACCAAACACTTGTCGTTTTCGTGTTTTATGGTCATTTTCATGAGTTATTGCCCACAGTTTTTTGGTTCTAGGCGAATTTGCATGCATGTGAAGAACCCTTACATGTTTGATAGATATCACCAGAAACTCGTCATTTTCATGTTTTGTGGCCGTTTTCATGAGATATTGCCCATAGTTTTGGGGTTCCAGCGGATTTGCATGCCTCGTAATAACAATTGCATGTTTGAGAGACATGACCAGAAACTTGTACTTTTCGTGTTTTATGGCCGTTTTCATGAGCTATTGCCCACAGTTTTGGGGTTCCAGGGCGATTTATATCAACCTTAAGACCTGATACATGTTTGAGAGTTATGACCAAAAACTCGTCGCTTTCGTGTTTTATGGTTGTTTTCATGGGTTTTGCCCACAGTTTGTGGGTTCCATGCGGATTTGCATTCCTCGTAAGAACCGTTAGATGTTTGATAGATATGACCAGAAAATCATCGTTTTCTCATTTTATGGCCATTTTCAAGAGCTACTGCCAACAATTTTATGGTTCTAGGGAGATTTACATCAACATAAAAACTCGATACATGTTTGAGAGTTATGACTAAAACTCGCTGCTTTCGTGTTTTATGGTCATTTTCATGAGTTATTGCCCATAGTTTTTGGGTTCGGGAGGATTTCATGCCTCATAAGAACCCTTACATGTTGCCGAGATATGACCAGAAGCTCGACCTTTTCGTGTTTTATGGACATTTTCATGAGCTATTGCCCACAGTTTTCAGGTTCCAGGGCGATATAAAACGACCTTATGACCCTATACATGTTTGATAGTTATGTCCAAAAACTCGTCGTTTTTGTGTTTATGGCCATTTTCGTGAGTTATTCCTGATACATGTTGGAGTGATATGACCCAAAACTCGTAGTTTTCGTGTTTTATGGCTGTTTTCATGACCTATTGCCCACAGTTTTGTGGTTCCAGGGCGATTTACAACAACCTTAAGACCTGATACATGTTTGAGAGTTATAACCAAAAACATGTCGTTTTCATGTTTTATGGTCATTTTCATGAGTTATTGTCCACAGTTTTTTTGGTTCTAGCGGATTTGCATGCATGTGAAGAACCCTTACATGTTTGATAGATATCACCAGAAACTCGTCATTTTCGTGTTTTATGGCCGTTTTCATGAGATATTGCCCATAGTTTTGGGGTTCCAGCGGATTTGCATGCCTCGTAATAACAATTGCATGTTTGAGAGACATGACCAGAAACTTGTACTTTTCGTGTTTTATGGCCGTTTTCATGAGCTATTGCCCACAGTTTTGGGGTTCCAGGGCGATTTATATCAACCTTAAGACCTGATACATGTTTGAGAGTTATGACCAAAAACTCGTCTCTTTCGTGTTTTATGGTCGTTTACATGAGTTATTGCCCACAGTTTGTGGGTTCCATGCGGATTTGCATTCCTCGTAAGAACCCTTAGATGTTTGATAGATATGACCAGAAAATCATCGTTTTCTCATTTTATGGCCATTTTCAAGAGCTACTGCCAACAATTTTATGGTTCTAGGGAGATTTACATCAACATAAAAACTCGATACATGTTTGAGAGTTATGACTAAAAACTCGTCGTTTTCGTGTTTTATGGTCATTTTCATGAGTTATTGCCCATAGTTTTTGGGTTCGGGAGGATTTCATGGCTCATAATTACCCTTTCATGTTTGAGAGATATGATATGAAAAAACTCAGTTTTCGTGTTTTATGGACATTTTCATGAGCTATTGCCCATTTTTGTGGTTCCAGGCTTATTTACAACAACCTTAAGACTTGATACATGTTTGAGAGTTATAACCAAAACTTGTCGTTTTTGTGTTTTATTGTCAATTTAATGAGTTATTGCATGTTTGATAGATATCACAAACTCCATTTTCGTGTTTTTTCATGAGATATTGCCCATAGTTTTGGGGTTCCAGCGGATTTGCATGCCTCAGAAGAACAATTGCATGTTTGAGATATATGACCCTAAACTCGTAGTTTTCGTGTTTTATGGCTGTTTTCATGAGCTATTGCCCACAGTTTTGGGGTTCCAGGGCGATTTACATCATCCTTAAGACCGGATACATTTTTGAGAGTTATGACCAAAACTCGCTGTTTTCATGTTTTATGGTCGCTTTTCATGAGTTATTGCCCAGCTTTTTGGGTTCCAGGCGGATTTACATGCCTCGTAAGAACCCTTACATGTTTGATAGATCTGACCAGAAAATCATCGTTTTCTCATTTTATGGCCGTTTTCAAGAGCTACTTCCAACAATTTTATGGTTCTAGGGAGATTTAAATCAACATAAAAACTCGATACATGTTTGAGAGTTATGACTAAAAACTCGTCGTTTTCGTGTTTTATGGTCATTTTCATGAGTTATTGCCTAGAGTTTCTGGGTTCCGAGAGGATTGCATGCCTCATAAGAACACTTACATGTTTCAGAGATATGAACAGAAGCTCGTCGTTTTCGCGTTTTATGGACATTTTCATGAGCTATTGCAGTTTTCGAGTTCCAGGGCGATTTAAAACGTCCTTATGACCCGATACATGTTTGAGAGTTATGACCAAAAGCTCGTCGTTTTTGTGTTTATGGCCATTTTCGTGAGTTATTCCTGATACATGTTGGAGAGATATGACCCAAAACTCGTAGTTTTCGTGTTTTATGGTTGTTTTCATGACCTATTGCCCACAGTTTTGTGGTTCCAGGGTGATTTACCACGACCTTAAGAACTTATACATGTTTGAGAGTTATAACCAAAAACTTGTCGTTTTCGTTTTTTATGGTCATTTTCATGAGTTATTGTCCACAGTTCTTTGGTTCTAGGCGGATTTGCATGCATGTGAAGAACCCTTACATGTTTGATAGATATCACCAGAAACTCGTCATTTTCATATTTTATGGCCGTTTTCATGCGATATTGCCCATAGTTTTGGGGTTCCAGCGGATTTGCATGCCTCGTAATAACAATTGCATGTTTGAGAGACATGACCAGAAACTTGTACTTTTCGTGTTTTATGACCGTTTTCATGAGCTATTGCCCACAGTTTTGGGGTTCCAGGGCGATTTATATCAACCTTAAGACCTGATACATGTTTGAGAGTTATGACCAAAACTCGCTGCTTTTCGTGTTTTATGGTTGTTTTCATGAGTTATTGCACGCTTTGTGGGTTCCATGCGGATTTGCATTCCTCATAAGAACCGTTAGATGTTTGATAGATATGACCAGAAAATCATCGTTTTCTCATTTTATGGCCATTTTCAAGAGCTAGCCAACAATTTTATGGTTCTAGGAAGATTTACATCAACATAAAAACTCGATACATGTTTGAGAGTTATGACTAAAAACTCGTCGTTTTCGTGTTTTATGGTCATTTTCATGAGTTATTGCCCGCTTTTTGGGTTCGAGAGGATTTCATGCCTCATAAGAACCTTACATGTTTCGAGATATGACCAAAAGTCGACCTTTTCGTGTTTTATGGACATTTTCATGAGCTATTGCCCACAGTTTTCGGGTTCGAGGCGATATAAAACGACCTTATGACCCTATACATGTTTGAGAGTTATGTCCAAAAACTCGTCGTTTTTGTGTTTATGGCCATTTTCGTGAGTTATTCCTGATACATGTTGGAGTGATATGACCCAAAACTCGTAGTTTTCGCGTTTTATGGCTGTTTTCATGACCTATTGCCCACAATTTTGTGGTTCCAGGGCGATTTACAACAACCTTAAGACCTGATACATGTTTGAGAGTTATAACCAAAAACATGTCGTTTTCATTTTTTATGGTCATTTTCATGAGTTATTGCCCACAGTTTTTTTGGTTCTAGGCGGATTTGCATGGCTCTTAAGAACCCTTACATGTTTGATAGATATCACCAGAAACTCGTCATTTTCGTGTTTTATGGCCGTTTTCATGAGATATTGCCCATAGTTTTGGGGTTCCAGCGGATTTGCATGCCTCGTAATAACAATTGCATGTTTGAGAGACATGACCAGAAACTCGTACTTTTCGTGTTTTATGGCCGTTTTCATGAGCTATTGCCCACAGTTTTGGGGTTCTAGGGCGATTTATATCAACCTTAAGACCTGATACATGTTTGAGAGTTATGACCAAAAACTCGTCGCTTTCGTGTTTTATGGTTATTTTCATGGGTTTGCCCACGCTTGTGGGGTTCCATGCGGATTTGCATTCCTCGTAAGAACCCTTACATGTTTGATATATATGACGATAAAATCATCGTTTTCTCATTTTATGGCCATTTTCAAGAGCTACTGCCAACAATTTTATGGTTCTAGGGAGATTTACATCAACATAAAAACTCGATACATGTTTGAGAGTTATGAATAAAAACTCGTCGTTTTCGTGTTTTATGGTCATTTTCATGAGTTATTGCCCATAGTTTTTGGGTTTGGGAGGATTTCATGCCTCATAAGAACCCTTACATGTTTCCGAGATATGACCAGAAGCTCGACCTTTTCGTGTTTTATGGACATTTTCATGAGCTATTGCCCACAGTTTTCAGGTTCCAGGGCGATATAAAACGACCTTATGACCCTATACATGTTTGAGAGTTATGTCCAAAAACTCGTCGTTTTTGTGTTTATGGCCATTTTCGTGAGTTATTCCTGATACATGTTGGAGTGATATGACCCAAAACTCGTAGTTTTCGTGTTTTATGGCTGTTTTCATGACCTATTGCCCACAGTTTTGTGGTTCCAGGGCGATTTACAACAACCTTAAGACCTGATACATGTTTGAGAGTTATAATCAAAAACATGTCGTTTTCATGTTTTATGGTCATTTTCATGAGTTATTGCCCACAGTTTTTTTTGGTTCTAGGCGTGTTTGCATGCCTCTTAAGAACCCTTACATGTTTGATAGATATCACCAGAAACTCGTCATTTTCGTGTTTTATGGCCGTTTTCATGAGATATTGCCCATAGTTTTGGGGTTCCAGCGGATTTGCATGCCTCGTAAGAACAATTGCATGTTTGAGAGACATGACCAGAAACTCGTACTTTTTGTGTTTTATGGCCGTTTTCATGAGCTATTGCCCACAGTTTTGGGGTTCCAGGGCGATTTACATCAACCTTAAGACCTGATACATGTTTGAGAGTTATGACCAAAAACTCGTCGCTTTCGTGTTTTATGGTTATTTTCATGGGTTTTGCCCAGTTTAGGGTTCCATGGATTTGCATTCCCCGTAAGAACCCTTAGATGTTTCATAGATATGACCAGAAAATTATTGTTTTCTCATTTTATGGCCATTTTCAAGAGCTACTGCCAACAATTTTATGGTTCTAGGGAGATTTACATCAACATAAAAACTCGATACATGTTTGAGAGTTATGACTAAAAACTCGTCGTTTTCGTGTTTTATGGTCATTTTCATGAGTTATTGCCCACAGTTTTTGGGTTCAGGAGGATTTCATGCCTCATAAGAACCCTTACATGTTGCCGAGATATGACCAGAAGCTCGACCTTTTCGTGTTTTATGGACATTTTCATGAGCTATTGCCCACAGTTTTTGGGTTCCAGTGCGAATTAATACGACCTTATGACCCGATACATGTTTGAGAATTATGACCAAAAGCTCGCTGCTTTTGTGTTTATGGCCATTTTCGTGAGTTATTCCTGATACATGTTGGAGAGATATGACCCAAAACTCGTAGTTTTCGCGTTTTATGGCTGTTTTCATGAGATATTGCCCACAGTTTTGTGGTTCCAGGGCGATTTACAACAACCTTAAGACCTGATACATGTTTGAGAGTTATAATCAAAAACTTGTCGTTTTCATGTTTTATGGTCATTTTCATGAGTTATTGCCCACAGTTTTTTGGTTCTAGGCGGATTTGCATGCATGTGAAGAACCCTTACATGTTTGATAGATATCACCAGAAACTCGTCATTTTCGTGTTTTATGGCCGTTTTCATGAGATATTGCCCATAGTTTTGGGGTTCCAGCGGATTTGCATGCCTCGTAAGAACAATTGCATGTTTGAGAGACATGACCAGAAACTCCAACTTTTTCGTGTTTTATGGCTGTTTTCATGAGCTATTGCCCACAGTTTTGGGGTTCCAGGGGGATTTACATCAACCTTAAGACCTGATACATGTTTGAGAGTTATGACCAAAAACTCGTTGTTTTCGTGTTTTTTGGTCGTTTTCATGAGTTATTGCCCACAGTTTGTGGGTTTCAGGCGGATTTGCATGCCTCGTAAGAACCCTTAAATGTTTGATAGATCTTACCAGAAAATCATCGTTTTCTCATTTTATGGCCGTTTTCAAGAGCTACTGCCAACAATTTTATGGTTCTAGGGAGATTTACATCAACACAAAAACTCGATACATGTTTGAGAGTTATGACTAAAACTTCTCGCTTTCGTGTTTTATGGTCATTTTCATGAGTTATTGCCCATAGTTTTTGGTTCCGGAGGATTTCATGCCTCATAAGAACCCTTACATGTTTCGTAGATATGACCAAAAGCTCACCTTTTCGTGTTTTATGGACATTTTCATGAGCTATTGCCTATAGTTTTCGGTTCCGTATGATTTAAAACGACCTTATGACCCGATACATGTTTGAGAGTTATGACGAAAAGCTCGTCGTTTTTGTGTTTATGGCCATTTTCGTGAGTTATTCCTGATAAATGTTGCAGAGATATGACCCAAAACTCGTAGTTTTCGCGTTTTATGGCTGTTTTCATGAGATATTGCCCACAGTTTTGTGGTTCTAGGGCGATTTACAACAACCTTAAGAACTTATACATGTTTGAGAGTTATAACCAAAAACTTGTCATTTTCGTGTTTTATGGTCATTTTCATGAGTTATTGCCCACAGTTTTTTGGTTCTAGGCGGATTTGCATGCCTGTTAAGAACCCTTACATGTTTGATAGATATCACCAGAAACTCGTCATATTCGTGTTTTATGGCCGTTTTCATGAGATATTGCCCATAGTTTTGGGGTTCCAGCGGATTTGCATGCCTCGTAAGAACAATTGCATGTTTGAGAGACATGACCAGAAACTCGTACTTTTCGTGTTTTATGGCTGTTTTCATGAGCTATTGCCCAAAGTTTTGGGGTTCCAGGGCGATTTACATCAACCTTAAGACCTGATACATGTTTGAGAGTTATGACCAAAAACTCGTCGTTTTCGTGTTTTATGGTCATTTTCATGAGTTATTGGCCACAGTTTGTGAGTTCCAGGTGGATTTGCATGCCTCGTAAGAACCCTTACATGTTTGATATATATGACGATAAAATCATCGTTTTCTCATTTTATGGCCATTTTCAAGAGCTACTGCCAACAATTTTATGGTTCTAGGGAGATTTACATCAACATAAAAACTCGATACATGTTTGAGAGTTATGACTAAAAACTCGCTGCTTTCGTGTTTTATGGTCATTTTCATGAGTTATTGCCCATAGTTTTGGGTTCGGAGGATTTCATGCCTCATAAGAACCCTTACATGTTCCAAAGATATGACAAAGCTCGGACCTTTTCGTGTTTTATGGACATTTTCATGAGCTATTGCCCAGTTTTCGGGTTCCGTGGCATTATATAAAACGACCTTATGACCCGATACATGTTTGAGAGTTACGACCAAAAACTTGTTGTTTTTGTGTTTATGGCCATTTTCATGAGTTATTCCAGATACATGTTGGAGAGATATGACCCAAAACTCGTAGTTTTCGAGTTTTAAGGATGTTTCATGAGCTATTGCCCACAGTTTTGTGGTTCCAGGGCGATTTACAACAACCTTAAGAACTGATACATGTTTGAGATTTATGACCAAAAACTTATCGTTTTCGTGTTTTATGGTTGTTTTCATGAGTTATTGCCCACAGTTTTTTTGGTTCTAGGCGGATTTGCATGCCTCTTAAGAACCCTTACATGTTTGATAGATATCACCAGAAACTCGTCATTTTCGTGTTTTATGGCCGTTTTCATGAGATATTGCCCATAGTTTTGGGGTTCTAGGCGTATTTGCATGCCTCGTAAGAACAATTGCATGCTTGAGAGACATGACCAGAAACTCGTACTTTTCGTGTTTTATGGCTGTTTTCATGAGCTATTGCCCAAAGTTTTGGGGTTCCAGGGCGATTTACATCAACCTTAAGAACTGATACATGTTTGAGAGTTATGACCAAAAACTCGTCGTTTTCGTGTTTTTTGGTCGTTTTCATGAGTTATTGCCCACGGTTTGTGGGTTCCAGGCGGATTTACATGCCTCGTAAGAACCCTTACATGTTTGATAGATCTGACCAGAAAATCATCGTTTTCTCATTTTATGGCCGTTTTCAAGAGCTACTGCCAACAATTTTATGGTTCTAGGGAGATTTACATCAACATAAAAACTCGATACATGTTTGAGAGTTATGACTAAAACTCGTCGTTTTCGTGTTTTATTGTCATTTTCATGAGTTATTGCCCAGAGTTTCTGGGTTCCCGGAGGATTGCATGCCTCATAAGAACCCTTACATGTTTCAGAGATATGAACAGAAGCTCGTCGTTTTCGTGTTTTATGGACATTTTCATGAGCTATTGCAGTTTTCGGGTTCCAGGGTGATTTAAAACGACCTTATGACCCGATACATGTTTGAGAGTTATGACCAAAAGCTCGTCGTTTTTGTGTTTATGGCCATTTTCGTGAGTTATTCCTGATACATGTTGGAGAGATATGACCCAAAACTCGTAGTTTTCGTGTTTTATGGTTGTTTTAATGACCTATTGCCCACAGTTTTGTGGTTCCAGGGCGATTTACAACAACCTTAAGAACTTATACATGTTTGAGAGTTATAACCAAAAACTTGTCGTTTTCATGTTTTATGGTCATTTTCATGAGTTATTGCCCACAGTTTTTTGGTTCTAGGCGGATTTGCATGCATGTGAAGAACCCTTACATGTTTGATAGATATCACCAGAAACTCGTCATTTTCGTGTTTTATGGCCGTTTTCACGAGATATTGCCCATAGTTTTGGGGTTCCAGCGGATTTGCATGCCTCGTAAGAACAATTGCATGTTTGAGAGACATGACCAGAAACTCGTACTTTTCGTGTTTTATGGCTGTTTTCATGAGCTATTGCCCACTGTTTTGGGGTTCCAGGGCGATTTACATCAACCTTAAGAACTGATACATGTTTGAGAGTTATGACCAAAAACTCGTCGTTTTCGTGTTTTTTGGTCGTTTTCATGAGTTATTGCCCACGGTTTGTGGGTTCCAGGCGGATTTACATGCCTCGTAAGAACCCTTACATGTTTGATAGATCTGACCAGAAAATCATCGTTTTCTCGTTTTATGGCCATTTTCAAGAGCTACTGCCAACAATTTTATGGTTCTAGGGAGATTTACATCAACATAAAAACTCGATACATGTTTGAGAGTTATGACTAAAAACTCGTCGTTTTCGTGTTTTATGGTCATTTTCATGAGTTATTGCCCATAGTTTTTGGGTTCGGGAGGATTTCATGCCTCATAAGAACCCTTACATGTTGCCGAGATATGACCAGAAGCTGGACCTTTTCGTGTTTTATGGACATTTTCATGAGCTATTGCCCACAGTTTTCAGGTTCCAGGGCGATATAAAACGACCTTATGACCCTATACATGTTTGAGAGTTATGTCCAAAAACTCGTCGTTTTTGTGTTTATGGCCATTTTCGTGAGTTATTCCTGATACATGTTGGAGTGATATGACCCAAAACTCGTAGTTTTCGCGTTTTATGGCTGTTTTCATGACCTATTGCCCACAGTTTTGTGGTTCCAGGGCGATTTACAACAACCTTAAGACCTGATACATGTTTGAGAGTTATAACCAAAAACATGTCGTTTTCATGTTTTATGGTCATTTTCATGAGTTATTGCCCACAGTTTTTTTGGTTCTAGGCGGATTTGCATGCCTCTTAAGAACCCTTACATGTTTGATAGATATCACCAGAAACTCGTCATTTTCGTGTTTTATGGCCGTTTTCATGAGATATTGCCCATAGTTTTGGGGTTCCAGCGGATTTGCATGCCTCGTAAGAACAATTGCATGTTTGACAGACATGACCAGAAACTCGTAGTTTTCGTGTTTTATGGCTGTTTTCATGAGCTATTGCCTACGCTTTTGGGGTTCCGGGATTTACATCAACCTTAAGACCGATACATGTTTGAGAGTTATGACCAAAACTCTGCTTTCGTGTTTTTTGGTCGTTTTCATGAGTTATTGCCCACGGTTTGTGGGTTCCAGGCGGATTTACATGCCTCGTAAGAACCCTTACATGTTTGATAGATCTGACCAGAAAATCATCGTTTTCTCATTTTATGGCCGTTTTCAAGAGCTACTGCCAACAATTTTATGGTTCTAGGGAGATTTACATCAACATAAAAACTCGATACATGTTTGAGAGTTATGACTAAAACTCGTCGTTTTCGTGTTTTATTGTCATTTTCATGAGTTATTGCCCACAGTTTTTGGGTTCGGGAGGATTTCATGCCTCATAAGAACCCTTACATGTTGCCGAGATATGACCAGAAGCTGGACCTTTTCGTGTTTTATGGACATTTTCATGAGCTATTGCCCACAGTTTTTGGGTTCCAGGGCGAATTAATACGACCTTATGACCCGATACATGTTTGAGAATTATGACCAAAAGCTCGTCGTTTTTGTGTTTATGGCCATTTTCGTGAGTTATTCCTGATACATGTTGGAGTGATATGACCCAAAACTCGTAGTTTTCGCGTTTTATGGCTGTTTTCATGACCTATTGCCCACAGTTTTGTGGTTCCAGGGCGATTTACAACAACCTTAAGACCTGATACATGTTTGAGAGTTATAACCAAAAACATGTCGTTTTCATGTTTTATGGTCATTTTCATGAGTTATTGCCCACAGTTTTTTGGTTCTAGGCGGATTTGCATGCATGTGAAGAACCCTTACATGTTTGATAGATATCACCAGAAACTCGTCATTTTCGTGTTTTATGGCCGTTTTCATGAGATATTGCCCATAGTTTTGGGGTTCCAGCGGATTTGCATGCCTCGTAAGAACAATTGCATGTTTGAGAGACATGACCAGAAACTCGTACTTTTCGTGTTTTATGGCTGTTTTCATGAGCTATTGCCCACAGTTTTGGGGTTCCAGGGCGATTTACATCAACCTTAAGAACTGATACATGTTTGAGAGTTATGACCAAAAACTCGTCGTTTTCGTGTTTTTTGGTCGTTTTCATGAGTTATTGCCCACAGTTTGTGGGTTTCAGGCGGATTTGCATGCCTCGTAAGAACCCTTAAATGTTTGATAGATCTGACCAGAAAATCATCGTTTTCTCATTTTATGGCCGTTTTCAAGAGCTACTGCCAACAATTTTATGGTTCTAGGGAGATTTACATCAACACAAAAACTCGATACATGTTTGAGAGTTATGACTAAAAACTCGTCGTTTTCGTGTTTTATGGTCATTTTCATGAGTTATTGCCCACAGTTTTTTGGGTTCGGGAGGATTTCATGCCTCATAAGAACCCTTACATGTTGCCGAGATATGACCAGAAGCTCGACCTTTTCGTGTTTTATGGACATTTTCATGAGCTATTGCCTACAGTTTTCGGGTTCCAGGGCGATTTAAAACGACCTTATGACCCGATACATGTTTGAGAGTTATGACGAAAAGCTCGTCGTTTTTGTGTTTATGGCCATTTTCGTGAGTTATTCCTGATACATGTTGGAGTGATATGACCCAAAACTCGTAGTTTTCACGTTTTATGGCCGTTTTCATGACCTATTGCCCACAGTTTTGTGGTTCCAGGGCGATTTACAACAACCTTAAGAACTGATACATGTTTGGGAGTTATAACCAAAAACATGTCGTTTTCATGTTTTATGGTCATTTTCATGAGTTATTGCCCACAGTTTTTTGGTTCTAGGCGGATTTGCATGCATGTGAAGAACCCTTACATGTTTGATAGATATCACCAGAAACTCGTCATTTTCGTGTTTTATGGCCGTTTTCATGAGATATTGCCCATAGTTTTGGGGTTCCAGCGGATTTGCATGCCTCGTAAGAACAATTGCATGTTTGACAGACATGACCAGAAACTCGTAGTTTTCGTGTTTTATGGCTGTTTTCATGAGCTATTGCCCACAGTTTTGGGGTTCCAGGGCGATTTACATCAACCTTAAGACCTGATACATGTTTGAGAGTTATGACCAAAAACTCGTTGTTTTCGTGTTTTTTGGTTGTTTTCATGAGTTATTGCCCACAGTTTGTGGGTTTCAGGCGGATTTGCATGCCTCGTAAGAACCCTTAAATGTTTGATAGATCTTACCAGAAAATCATCGTTTTCTCATTTTATGGCCGTTTTCAAGAGCTACTGCCAACAATTTTATGGTTCTAGGGAGATTTACATCAACATAAAAACTCGATACATGTTTGAGAGTTATGACTAAAAACTCGTCGTTTTCGTGTTTTATGGTCATTTTCATGAGTTATTGCCCACAGTTTTTGGGTTCGGGAGGATTTCATGCCTCATAAGAACCCTTACATGTTGCCGAGATATGACCAGAAGCTGGACCTTTTCGTGTTTTATGGACATTTTCATGAGCTATTGCCCACAGTTTTTGGGTTCCAGGGCGAATTAATACGACCTTATGACCAGATACGTGGTTGAGAATTATGACCAAAAGCTCGCTGCTTTTGTGTTTATGGCCATTTTCGTGAGTTATTCCGATACATGTTGAGTGATATGACCCAAAACTCGTAGTTTTCGCGTTTTATGGCCGTTTTCATGACCTATTGCCCACAGTTTTGTGGTTCCAGGGCGATTTACAGCAACCTTAAGACCTGATACATGTTTGAGAGTTATAACCAAAAACATGTCGTTTTCATGTTTTATGGTCATTTTCATGAGTTATTGCCCACAGTTTTTTGGTTCTAGGCGGATTTGCATGCATGTGAAGAACCCTTACATGTTTGATAGATATCACCAGAAACTCGTCATTTTCGTGTTTTATGGCCGTTTTCATGAGATATTGCCCATAGTTTTGGGGTTCCAGCGGATTTGCATGCCTCGTAAGAACAATTGCATGTTTGAGAGACATGACCAGAAACTCGTACTTTTCGTGTTTTATGGCTGTTTTCATGAGCTATTGCCTACAGTTTTGGGGTTCCAGGGCGATTTACATCAACCTTAAGACCTGATACATGTTTGAGAGTTATGACCAAAAACTCGTTATTTTCGTGTTTTTTGGTCGTTTTCATGAGTTATTGCCCACGCTTAGGGTTTCCATGATTTGCATGCCTCGTAAGAACCCTTAAATGTTTGATAGATCTTACCAGAAAATCATCGTTTTCTCATTTTATGGCCGTTTTCAAGAGCTACTGCCAACAATTTTATGGTTCTAGGGAGATTTACATCAACACAAAAACTCGATACATGTTTGAGAGTTATGACTAAAAACTCGTCGTTTTCGTGTTTTATGGTCATTTTCATGAGTTATTGCCCACAGTTTTTTGGGTTCGGGAGGATTTCATGCCTCATAAGAACCCTTACATGTTGCCGAGATATGACCAGAAGCTGGACCTTTTCGTGTTTTATGGACATTTTCATGAGCTATTGCCCACAGTTTTTGGGTTCCAGGGCGAATTAATACGACCTTATGACCCGATACATGTTTGAGAATTATGACCAAAAGCTCGTCGTTTTTGTGTTTATGGCCATTTTCGTGAGTTATTCCTGATACATGTTGGAGTGATATGACCCAAAACTCGTAGTTTTCGCGTTTTATGGCTGTTTTCATGACCTATTGCCCATAGTTTTGTGGTTCCAGGGCGATTTACAACAACCTTAAGACCTGATACATGTTTGAGAGTTATAACCAAAAACTTGTCGTTTTCGTGTTTTATGGTCATTTTCATGAGTTATTGCCCACAGTTTTTTGGTTCTAGGCGGATTTGCATGCATGTGAAGAACCCTTACATGTTTGATAGATATCACCAGAAACTCGTCATTTTCGTGTTTTATGGTCGTTTTCATGAGATATTGCCCATAGTTTTGGGGATCCAGCGGATTTGCATGCCTCGTAAGATCAATTGCATGTTTGAGAGACATGACCAGAAACTCGTACTTTTCGCAATTTATGGCTGTTTTCATGAGCTATTGCCTACAATTTTGGGGTTCCAGGGCGATTTACATCAACCTTAAGACCTGATACATGTTTGAGAGTTATGACCAAAAACTCGTTGTTTTCGTGTTTTTTGGTCGTTTTCATGAGTTATTGCCCACAGTTTGTGGGTTTCAGGCGGATTTGCATGCCTCAACTCGTACCTTTCGCGTTTTATGGCTGTTTTCATGAGCTATTGCCCACAGTTTTGTGGTTCCAGGGCGATTTACAACAACCTTATGATCTGATACTTGTTTGAGAGTTATAACCAAAAACTTGTCGTTTTCATGTTTTATGGTCATTTTCATGAGTTATTGCCCACAGTTTTCTTGGTTCTAGGCGGATTTGCATGACTCTTAAGAACCCTTACATGTTTGATAGATATCACCAGAAACTCGTCGTTCTCGTGTTTTATGGCCGTTTTCCTGAGATATTGCCCATAGTTTTGGGGTTCCAGCGGATTTGCATGCCTCGTAAGAACAATTGCATGTTTGAGAGACATGACCAGAAACTCGTACTTTTCGTGTTTTATGGCCGTTTTCATGAGTTATTGCCCATAGTTTTGGGGTTCTAGGGCGATTTACGTCAACCTTAAGACCTAATACATGTTTGAGATATATGACCAAAAACTTGTCGTTTTCGTGTTTTATGGTCGTTTTCATGAGTTATTGCCCACAGTTTGTGGGTTCCAGGAGGATTTGCATGCCTCGTAAGAACCCTTACATGTTTGATAGATCTGACCAGAAAATCATTTTTTTCTTATTTTATGGCCGTTTTCAAGAGCTACTTCCAACAATTTTATGGTTCTAGGGAGATTTACATCAACATAAAAACTCGATACATGTTTGAGAATTATGACTAAAACTCGCTGCTTTCGTGTTTATGGTCATTTTCATGAGTTATTGTACGCTTTTTGGGTTCCGGAGGATTTCATGCCTCATAAGAACCCTAATATGTTTCGTAGATATGAACAGAAGCTCGTGCTTTTATTTTATGGACATTTTCATGAGCTATTGCCTATAGTTTTCGGGTTCGTGGCGCATTTAAAACGACCTTATGACCCGATACATGTTTGAGAGTTATGACCAAAAACTCATGCTTTTTGTTTATGGCCATTTTCATGAGTTATTTCAGATACATGTTGGAGAGATATGACCCAAAACTCGTAGCTTTTCGCTTTTATGGCTGTTTTCATGAGCTATTGCCTACAGCTTTTGTGGTTCGAGCGCATTTACAACAACCTTAAGACCTGATACTTGTTTGAGAGTTATAACCAAAAACTTGTCGTTTTGATGTTTTATGGTCATTTTCATGAGTTATTGCCCACAGTTTTCTTGGTTCTAGGCAGATTTGCATGACTCTTAAGAACCCTTACATGTTTGATAGATATCACCAGAAACTCGTCGTTCTCGTGTTTTATGGCCGTTTTCATGAGATATTGCCCATAGTTTTGGGGTTCCAGCGGATTTGCATGCCTCGTAAGAACAATTGCATGTTTGAGAGACATGACCGTAAACTCGATTTTCGTGTTTTATGGCCGTTTTCATGAGTTATTGCCCATAGTTTTGGGGTTCTAGGGCGATTTACGTCAACCTTAAGACCTAATACATGTTTGAGATATATGACCAAAAACTTGTCGTTTTCGTGTTTTATGGTCGTTTTCATGAGCTATTGCCCACAGTTTGTGGGTTCCAGGAGGATTTGCATGCCTCGTAAGAACCCTTACATGTTTGATAGATCTGACCAAAAAATCATCGTTTTCTCATTTTATGGCCGTTTTCAAGAGCTACTGCCAACAATTTTATGGTTCTAGGGAGATTTACATCAACATAAAAACTCGATACATGTTTGAGAATTATGACTAAAAACTCGTCGTTTTCGTGTTTATGGTCATTTTCATGAGTTATTGCCCACAGTTTTTGGGTTCCGGGAGGATTTCATGCCTCATAAGAACCCTAATATGTTTCAGAGATATGAACAGAAGCTCGTCGTTTTCGTATTTTATGGACATTTTCATGAGCTATTGTTACGCTTTTCGGGTTCTAGTGCGATTTAAAACGACCTTATGACCCGATACATGTTTGAGAGTTATGACCAAAAACTCGTCGTTTTTCTGTTTATGCCCATTTTCATGAGTTATTCCAGATACATGTTGGAGAGATATGACCCAAAACTCGTAGTTTTCGCGTTTTATGGCTGTTTTCAAGAGCTATTGCCCACAGTTTTGTGGTTCCAGGACGATTTACAACACCCTGAAGACCTGATACTTGTTTGAGAGTTATAATCAAAACCTTGTCGTTTTCGTGTTTTATGGTCATTTTCATGAGTTATTGCCCACAGTTTTTTTGGTTCTAGGAGGATTTGCATGACTCTTAAGAACCCTTAAATGTTCGATAGATATCACCAGAAACTCGTGCTTTCGTGTTTTATGGCCGCTTTTCATGAGATATTGCCCATAGTTTTGGGGTTCCAATGATTTGCATGCCTCGTAAGAACAATTGCATGTTTGAGAGACATGACCGTAAACTCAGATTTTCGTGTTTTATGGCGCTTTTCATGAGCTATTGCCCACGCTTTTGGGGTTCTAGGGCGATTTACGCCAACCTTAAGACGTAATACATGTTTGAGATATATGACCAAAACTTGTCGCTTTTCGTGTTTTATGGTCATTTTCATGAGTTATTGCCACGCTTTGTGGGTTCCAGAGGATTTGCATGCCTCGTAAGAACCCTTACTTGTTTGATAGATCTAACCGTAAAATCATCGCTTTTCTCATTTTATGGCCGTTTTCAAGAGCTACCGCCAACAATTTTATGGTTCTAGGGAGATTTACATCAACATAAAACTCGATACATTTTGAGAGTTATAACCAAAAACTTGTCGTTTCGTGTTTTATGGTCATTTTCATGAGTTATTGCCCACGCTTTTTGGTTCTAGGCGGATTTGCATGCACCTTAAGAACCCTTACATGTTTAATAGATATCACCGTAAACTCATCATTTTCGTGTTTTATGGCCGCTTTTCATGAGATATTGCCCATAGTTTTGGGGTTCGCGGATTTGCATGCCTCAGAAGAACAATTGCATGTTTGAGAGACATGACCAAAACTTGTACTTTTCGTGTTTTATGGCATTTTCATGAGCTATTGCCCACAGCTTTTGGGGTTCCAGTGATTTATATCAACCTTAAGACCTAATTCATGTTTGATAGATATCACCAGAAACTCATCATTCTCGTGTTTTATGGTCGTTTACATGAGTTATTGCCCACAGTTTGTGGGTTCCATGCGGATTTGCATTCCTCGTAAGAACCCTTAGATGTTTAATAGATATGACCAGAAAATCGTCATTTTCTCATTTTATGGCCATTTTCAAGAGCTACTGCCAACAATTTTCTAGTTCTAGGGAGATTTACATCAACATAAAAACTCGATACATGTTTGAGAGTTATGACTAAAAAACTCGTCGTTTTCGTGTTTTATGGTCATTTTCATGAGTTATCGCTTACGCTTTTGGGTTCGGGAGGATTTCATGCCTCGTAATAACAATTGCATGTTTCAGAGATATGACAAGAAGCTCGTCGTTTTCGCGTTTTATGGACATTTTCATGAGCTATTGCCCATAGTTTTTGGGTTCCAGGGCGATTTAAAATGACCTTATGACCCGATACATGTTTGAGAGTTATGACCAAAAACTCGTCGTTTTCGTGTTTTATGCCCATTTTCATGAGTTATTCCAGATACATGTTGGAGAGATATGACCCGAAACTTCTAGTTTTCATGTCTTATGGCTGTTTTCAAGAGCTATTGCCCGCGGTTTTGTGGTTCGAGGACGATTTACAACAACCTGAAGACCTGATACTTGTTTGAGAGTTATAATAAAAAACTTCTCGTTTTCGTGTTTTATGGTCATTTTCATGAGTTATTGCCTACGCTTTGGGGTTCTAGGCGATTTACGTCAACCTTAAGACCTAATACATGTTTGAGATATATGACCAAAACTTGTCGCTTTCGTGTTTTATGGTTTTCATGAGTTATTGCTTACTTTGTGGGTTCCAGGAGGATTTGCATGCCTCGTAAGAACCCTTACATGTTTGATAGATCGACTGTAAAATCATCGTTTTCATTTTATGGCCGCTTTTCAAGAGCTACCGCCAACAATTTTATGGTTCTAGGAGATTTACATCAACATAAAACTCGATACATGTTTGAGAATTATGACTATAAACTCGCTGCTTTTCGTGTTTTATGGTCATTTCCATGAGTTATTGCCCACGCTTTTGGGTTCCGGAGGATTTCATGCCTCATAAGAACCCTAATATGTTTCGTAGATATGAATGTAAGCTTCGTCGTGTATTTTATGGACATTTTCATGAGCTATTGTTTAAGCATCGGGTTGCGGGCATTTAAAACGACCTTATGACCCGATACATGTTTGAGAGTTATGACCAAAAACTCATCGTTTTTCTGTTTATGGCCATTTTTCATGAGTTATTTCAGATACATGTTGGAGAGATATGACCCAAAACTCGTAGCTTTCGCGTTTTATGGCTGTTTTCATGAGCTATTGCCCACAGTTTTGTGGTTCCAGGGCGATTTACAACAACCTTAAGACCTGATACTTGTTTGAGAGTTATAACCAAAAACTTGTCGTTTTGATGTTTTATGGTCATTTTCATGAGTTATTGCCCACAGTTTTCTTGGTTCTAGGCGGATTTGCATGACTCTTAAGAACCCTTACATGTTTGATAGATATCACCAGAAACTCGTCGTTCTCGTGTTTTATGGCCGTTTTCATGAGATATTGCCCATAGTTTTGGGGTTCCAGCGGATTTGCATGCCTCGTAAGAACAATTGCATGTTTGAGAGACATGACCAGAAACTCGTACTTTTCGTGTTTTATGGCCGTTTTCATGAGTTATTGCCCAACGTTTTGGGGTTCTCGGGCGATTTACGTCAACCTTAAGACCTAATACATGTTTGAGATATATGACCAAAAACTTGTCGTTTTCGTGTTTTATGGTCGTTTTCATGAGTTATTGCCCACAGTTTGTGGGTTCCAGGAGGATTTGCATGCCTCGTAAGAACCCTTACATGTTTGATAGATCTGACCAAAAAATCATCGTTTTCTCATTTTATGGCCGTTTTCAAGAGCTACTGCCAATAATTTTATGGTTCTAGGGAGATTTACATCAACATAAAAACTCGATACATGTTTGAGAATTATGACTAAAAACTCGTCGTTTTCGTGTTTATGGTCATTTTCATGAGTTATTGCCCACAGTTTTTGGGTTCCAGGAGGATTTCATGCCTCATAAGAACCCTAATATGTTTCAGAGATATGAACAGAAGCTCGTCGTTTTCGTATTTTATGGACATTTTCATGAGCTATTGCCTACAGTTATCGGGTTCCAGGGCGATTTAAAACGACCTTATGACCCGATACATGTTTGAGAGTTATGACCAAAAACTCATCGTTTTTCTGTTTATGGCCATTTTTCATGAGTTATTCCAGATACATGCTGGAGAGATATGACCCAAAACTCGTAGCTTTCGCGTTTTATGGCTGTTTTCATGAACTATTGCCCACAGTTTTGTGGTTCCAGGGCGATTTACAACAACCTTAAGACCTGATACTTGTTTGAGAGTTATAACCAAAAACTTGTCGTTTTCATGTTTTATGGTCATTTTCATGAGTTATTGCCCACAGTTTTCTTGGTTCTAGGCGGATTTGCATGACTCTTAAGAACCCTTACATGTTTGATAGATATCACCAGAAACTCGTCGTTCTCGTGTTTTATGGCCGTTTTCATGAGATATTGCCCATAGTTTTGGGGTTCCAGCGGATTTGCATGCCTCGTAAGAACAATTGCATGTTTGAGAGACATGACCAGAAACTCGTACTTTTCGTGTTTTATGGCCGTTTTCATGAGCTATTGCCCACAGTTTTGGGGTTCTAGGGCGATTTACGTCAACCTTAAGACGTAATACATGTTTGAGATATATGACCAAAAACTTGTCGTTTTCGTGTTTTATGGTCATTTTCATGAGTTATTGCCCACAGTTTGTGGGTTCCAGGAGGATTTGCATGCCTCGTAAGAACCCTTACTTGTTTGATAGATCTAACCAGAAAATCATCGTTTTCTCATTTTATGGCCGTTTTCAAGAGCTACTGCCAACAATTTTATGGTTCTAGGGAGATTTACATCAACATAAAAACTCGATACATTTTTGAGAGTTATAACCAAAAACTTGTCGTTTTCGTGTTTTATGGTCATTTTCATGAGTTATTGCCCACAGTTTTTTGGTTCTAGGCGGATTTGCATGCACCTTAAGAACCCTTACATGTTTAATAGATATCACCAGAAACTCATCATTTTCGTGTTTTATGGCCGTTTTCATGAGATATTGCCCATAGTTTTGGGGTTCAAGCGGATTTGCATGCCTCGTAAGAACAATTGCATGTTTGAGAGACATGACCAAAAACTTGTACTTTTCGTGTTTTATGGCCGTTTTCATGAGCTATTGCCCACAGTTTTGGGGTTCCAGGGCGATTTATATCAACCTTAAGACCTAATTCATGTTTGAGATATATGACCAAAAACTCGTCGTTTTCGTGTTTTATGGTTGTTTTAAATGAGTTTTGCCACGTTAGGGTTCCATGCGGATTTGCATTCCTCGTAAGAACCCTTAGAGGTTTGATAGATATGACCAGAAAATCATCGTTTTCTCATTTGATGGCCATTTTCAAGAGCTACTGCCAACAATTTTATGGTTCTAGGGATATTTACATCAACATAAAAACTCGATATATGTTTGAGAGTTATGACTAGAAACTCGTCGTTTTCGTGTTTTATGGTCATTTTCATGAGTTATTGCCCACAGTTTTTGGGTTCGGGAGGATTTCATGCCTCGTAATAACAATTGCATGTTTGAGAGACATGACCGTAAGCTCGTCGTTTCGTGTTTTATGGACATTTTCATGAGCTATTGCCCACAGTTTTCGGGTTCCAGGGCGATTTAAAATGACCTTATGACCCGATACATGTTTGAGAGTTATGACCAAAAACTCATCGTTTTTCTGTTTATGGCCATTTTTCATGAGTTATTCCAGATACATGTTGGAGATATATGACCCAAAACTCGTAGTTTTCGCGTTTTATGGCTGTTTTCATGAGCTATTGCCCACAGTTTTGTGGTTCCAGGGCGATTTACAACAACCTTAAGACCTGATACTTGTTTGAGCGTTATAACCAAAAACTTGTCGTTTTCATGTTTTATGGTCATTTTCATGAGTTATTGCCCACAGTTTTGGGGTTCTAGGGTGATTTACGTCAACCTTAAGACCTAATACATGTTTGAGATATATGACCAAAAACTTGTCGTTTTCGTGTTTTATGGTCGTTTTCATGAGTTATTGCCCACGGTTTGTGGGTTCCAGGAGGATTTACATGCCTCGTAAGAACCCTTACATGTTTGATAGATCTGACCAGAAAATCATCGTTTTCTCATTTTATGGCCGTTTTCAAGAGCTACTGCCAACAATTTTATGGTTCTAGGGAGATTTACATCAACATAAAAACTCGATACATGTTTGAGAATTATGACTATAAACTCGTCGTTTTCGTGTTTTATGGTCATTTCCATGAGTTATTGCCCACAGTTTTTGGGTTCCGGGAGGATTTCATGCCTCATAAGAACCCTAATATGTTTCAGAGATATGAACAGAAGCTCGTCGTTTTCGTATTTTATGGACATTTTCATGAGCTATTGCCTACAGTTATCGGGTTCCAGGGCGATTTAAAACGACCTTATGACCCTATACATGTTTGAGAGTTATGACCAAAAACTCATCGTTTTTCTATTTATGGCCATTTTTCATGAGTTATTCCAGATACATGTTGGAGAGATATGACCCAAAACTCGTAGCTTTCGCGTTTTATGGCTTTTTTCATGAGCTATTGCCCACAGTTTTGTGGTTCCAGGGCGATTTACAACAACCTTATGATCTGATACTTGTTTAAGAGTTATAACCAAAAACTTGTCGTTTTCATGTTTTATGGTCATTTTCATGAGTTATTGCCCACAGTTTTCTTGGTTCTAGGCGGATTTGCATGACTCTTAAGAACCCTTACATGTTTGATAGATATCACCAGAAACTCGTCGTTCTCGTGTTTTATGGCCGTTTTCCTGAGATATTGCCCATAGTTTTGGGGTTCCAGGGGATTTGCATGCCTCGTAAGAACAATTGCATGTTTGAGAGACATGACCAGAAACTCGTACTTTTCGTGTTTTATGGCCGTTTTCATGAGTTATTGCCCATAGTTTTGGGGTTCTAGGGCGATTTACGTCAACCTTAAGACCTAATACATGTTTGAGATATATGACCAAAAACTTGTCGTTTTCGTGTTTTTATGGTCGCTTTCATGAGTTATTGCCCACAGTTTGTGGGTTCCAGGAGGATTTGCATGCCTCGTAAGAAGCCTTACATGTTTGATAGATCTGACCAGAAAATCATGTTTTTCTTATTTTATGGCCGGTTTCAAGAGCTACTGCCAACAATTTTATGGTTCTAGGGAGATTTACATCAACATAAAAACTCGATACATGTTTGAGAATTATGACTAAAAACTCGTCGTTTTCGTGTTTTATGGTCATTTTCATGAGTTATTGGCCACAGTTTTTGGGTTCCGGGAGGATTTCATGCCTCATAAGAACCCTAATATGTTTCAGAGATATGAACAGAAGCTCGTCGTTTTCGTATTTTATGGACATTTTCATGAGCTATTGCCTACAGTTATCGGGTTCCAGGGCGATTTAAAACGACCTTATGACCCGATACATGTTTGAGAGTTATGACCAAAAACTCATCGTTTTTCTGTTTATGGCCATTTTTCATGAGTTATTTCAGATACATGTTGGAGAGATATGACCCAAAACTCGTAGCTTTCGCGTTTTATGGCTGTTTTCATGAGCTATTGCCCACAGTTTTGTGGTTCCAGGGCGATTTACAACAACCTTAAGACCTGATACTTGTTTGAGAGTTATAACCAAAATCTTGTCGTTTTCATGTTTTATGGTCATTTTCATGAGTTATTGCCCACAGTTTTCTTGGTTCTAGGAGGATTTGCATGACTCTTAAGAACCCTTACATGTTTGATAAATATCACCAGAAACTCGTCGTTCTCGTGTTTTATGGCCGTTTTCATGAGATATTGCCCATAGTTTTGGGGTTCCAGCGGATTTGCATGCCTCGTAAGAACAATTGCATGTTTGAGAGACATGACCAGAAACTCGTACTTTTCGTGTTTTATGGCCGTTTTCATGAGCTATTGCCCACAGTTTTGGGGTTCTAGGGCGATTTACGTCAACCTTAAGACGTAATACATGTTTGAGATATATGACCAAAAACTTGTCATTTTCATGTTTTATGGTCGTTTTCATGAGTTATTGCACAGTTTGTGGGTTCGGGAGGATTTGCATGCCTCGTAAGAACCCTTACTTGTTTGATAGATCTAACCAGAAAATCATCGTTTTCTCATTTTATGGCCGTTTTCAAGAGCTACTGCCAACAATTTTATGGTTCTAGGGAGATTTACATCAACATAAAAACTCGATACATTTTTGAGAGTTATAACCAAAAACTTGTTGTTTTAGTGTTTTATGGTCATTTTCATGAGTTATTGCCCACCGTTTTTTGGTTCTAGGCGGATTTGCATGCACCTTAAGAACCCTTACATGTTTGATAGATATCACCAGAAACTCATCATTTTCGTGTTTTATGGCCGTTTTCATGAGATATTGCCCATAGTTTTGGGGTTCAAGCGGATTTGCATGCCTCGTAAGAACAATTGCATGTTTGAGAGACATGACCAAAAACTTGTACTTTTCGTGTTTTATGGCCGTTTTCATGAGCTATTGCCCACAGTTTTGGGGTTCCAGGGCGATTTATATCAACCTTAAGACCTAATACATGTTTGAGATATATGACCAAAAACTCGTCGTTTTCGTGTTTTATGGTTGTTTTAAATGAGTTTTGCCCACAGTTTGTGGGTTCCATGCGGATTTGCATTCCTCGTAAGAACCCTTAGATGTTTGATAGATATGACCAGAAAATCATCGTTTTCTCATTTGATGGCCATTTTCAAGAGCTACTGCCAACAATTTTATGGTTCTAGGGAGATTTACATCAACATAAAAACTCGATATATGTTTGAGAGTTATGACTAGAAACTCGTCGTTTTCGTGTTTTATGGTCATTTTCATGAGTTATTGCCCACAGTTTTTGGGTTCGGGAGGATTTCATGCCTCGTAATAACAATTGCATGTTTGAGAGACATGACCAGAAGCTCGTCGTTTTCGTATTTTATGGACATTTTCATGAGCTATTGCCCACAGTTTTCGGGTTCCAGGGCGATTTAAAACGACCTTATGACCCGATACATGTTTGAGAGTTATGACCAAAAACTCATCGTTTTTCTGTTTATGGCTATTTTTCATGAGTTATTCCAGATACTTGTTGGATAGATATGACCCAAAACTCGTAGTTTTCGCGTTTTATGGCTGTTTTCATGAGCTATTGCCCACAGTTTTGTGGTTCCAGGGCGATTTACAACAACCTTAAGACCTGATACTTGTTTGAGCGTTATAACCAAAAACTTGTCGTTTTCATGTTTTATGGTCATTTTCATGAGTTATTGCCCACAGTTTTTTGGTTCTAGGAGGATTTGCATGACTCTTAAGAACGCTTACATGTTTGATAAATATCACCAGAAACTCGTCGTTCTTGTGTTTTATGGCCGTTTTGATGAGATATTGCCCATAGTTTTGGGGTTCTAGGCGGATTTGCATGCCTCGTAAGAACAATTGCATGTTTGAGAGGCATGAAGGGAATATGCCCGAGAGGCAATAATAAAGTGGTTATTATCGTATTCCTTATTTATGATAAATGTTTATTTTACATGCTATAATTGTATTAATACGGAAACGTAATACATGCGTGTTTAATAAACAAAAGGAAGTTCCTAGTTATGCCTCTCTTATAAACTAGCTCGTTGATTAACAAGATGATCATAGGTTTCCTGATCATGGACATTGGATGTTGTTAATAACAAGGTCACAACATTAGTGTAATGGTGTGATGAACATTCGTCCGAAGTATAGCATTACGATCAAAGTCATTGACTTTATATTGCTATAACAACTTACGAAGTGATCCTAATCCTTAGACCATGAGATCATGTCAATCACTAACACCGGAAGAGTTTCTTGATAACATCAAACGTCACACCGTAACTGGGTGATTATAAAGATGGATTCAGAACTAATAAAGTATTATATTGAGGCCCATGGATCGAGAGTGGAATTTGTTCATCCCGATGACGGATAGATATGCTCTGGGCCCTCTCGGTGATATCACATTGATTAGCTTGCAAGCAAGTGATTTGATCACTAGAATGTTATATCACGGGAACAAGAAAAGAGTGCATGTCGGTAACGAGATCAAACTAGGTATGGAGATACCGATGATCGAATCTCGGACATGTAATATATCGTGAAACAAAGGGATTAAGATACTAGCGTAAAAGGTTCACACGATCACAGAAGTCATCGTTGAATGTGTGGGAGTCGGTAGGGATCTCTAGGTCCCGCTGCTGATTATTGATCAGAGAGGGGTCTCGATCATGTCTGCATTATTCGCAAACCGTAGGGTTACACACTTAAGGGATACCGACAACATTCTGAGCAAATGATATGCCAGAGAAACAAAAAGGAAAGCGCAGGAATTTATTTCACTAGACACCGAAACTGTTTCTGTTGAAATTGCTGAAACTGGTTCTGCATGTGAAATTGAAATGTTGTAACGGGTTTTATGTGAATGTTTGTTAATTAAAGTAATTAACAAAATTCTGAATAAATAAATAAAATAGTTTTATTTATATGATAGCTTGCATTAAATTTGGTGGAAATTTAATGCATGTGAGTGGATTTTTGAGTGGAGGCTTTTTAATGGGAGTGGAGGCTTTTCATTTTGAGTGGGAGCTCCACCCACATGAATGTGGAAGAGGTGGGGGCAGCCCCCATGGCTGGGCGCCATGCCCCTTGGGTGCCCCCCCTCTCCCCTATAAAAGGCTCTCCTCTCCTCCTCTCAAAGCACACCTCCTCGCGAAGGATCTCTCTCCCCCCTTTAGAATTTCCCCATGGTCTCGGATCAGCGAGATACATGTTCCCGGTGGATTTTTCTGGAAGGATTTGTTGCTTCCGCTGCTTCGCTGGAGCGAGGGCGTGGAGGTTGTCGGGGTACCCGTACGTGTGTGCGATCATGGATGCACCACTGCTTTGAGGTGCTGGACTTGATCGTGCTGGACCGGCTGAACCAGATGGACTTCATCATGATCTTGAGATCGGCAAGCGTTCGTCTACATCATCCACGAGTACAACCTCGTTAACGCTATTCGGTCTTCGAGGGTATGTATTCTATGGATGTATATCCACCCGTTGCTTGTATCTAGTAGATAGATCTTGGTACTTAGATGTTCCCATCGTAGGAAAAATTTTGTTTTCTATGCTGCGAACCCTACAAGACATGACCAGAAACTCGTACTTTTCGTGTTTTATGGCCGTTTTCATGAGCTATTGCCCATAGTTTTGGGGTTCCAGGGCGATTTACGTTAACCTTAAGACCTGATACATTTTTGAGATAAACGACCAAAAACTTGTCGTTTTCGTGTTTTATGGTCGTTTTCATGAGTTATTGCCCACAGTTTGTGGGTTCTAGGAGGATTTGCATGCCTCGTAAGAACCCTTACATGTTTGATAGACATGACTAGAAAATCGTACTTTCCGTGTTTTATGTCCGTTTTCATGAGCTATTGCCCAAAGTTTTGGGGTTCCAGGGCGATTTACATCAACCTTAAGACCTGATACATGTTTGAGAGTTATGACCAAAAACTCGTCGTTTTCGTGTTTTATGATCGTTTTCATGATTTATTGCCCACAGTTTGTGGGTTCTAGGCGGATTTGCATGCCTCGTAAGAACCATTACATGTTTGATAGATATAACCAGAAAATCATCGTTTTCTCATTTTATGGCCGTTGTCAAGAGCTATTGCCAACAGTTTTGTGGTTCTAGGGAGATTTACATCAACATAAAAACTCGATACATGTTCGAGAGTTACGACTAAAAACTCGTCGTCTTCGTGTTTTATGGTCATTTTCATGAGTTATTGCCAACAGTTTTTGGGTTCCGGGAGGATTTGCATGCCTCGTAAGAACCCTTACATGTTTCAGAGATATGACCAGAAGCTTGTCGTTTTCGCGTTTTATGGACAGTTTTCGGGTTCCAGGGCGATTTACAACGACCTTATGACCCGATATATGTTTGAGAGTTATTATCAAAAACTCATCATTTTTCTATTTATGGCCATTTTCGTGAGTTATTGCCCATAGTTTTTGGGTTCCTATTGGATTTGCAAGGCCTGTAAGTCCTGTCACATGTTTGAGATATTTGACTAAAAACTCGTAGTTTTCGTGTTTTATGGCTGGTTTCATGAGCTATTGACCACAGTTTTTAGGTTCTAGGGAGATTTACAACAACCTTAAGACCTAATACTTGTTTGAGAGTTATAACAAAAAAAACTTGTCGTTTTCGTGTTTTATGGTCATTTTCATGAGTTATTGCCCACAGTTTGTGGGTTCCAGGAGGATTTGCATGCCTCGTAAGAACCCTTACTTGTTTGATAGATCTAACCAGAAAATCATCGTTTTCTCATTTTATGGCCGTTTTCAAGAGCTACTGCCAACAATTTTATGGTTCTAGGGAGATTTACATCAACATAAAAACTCGATACATTTTTGAGAGTTATAACCAAAAACTTGTCGTTTTCGTGTTTTATGGTCATTTTCATGAGTTATTGCCCACAGTTTTTTGGTTCTAGGCGGATTTGCATGCACCTTAAGAACCCTTACATGTTTAATAGATATCACCAGAAACTCATCATTTTCGTGTTTTATGGCCGTTTTCATGAGATATTGCCCATAGTTTTGGGGTTCAAGCGGATTTGCATGCCTCGTAAGAACAATTGCATCTTTGAGAGACATGACCAAAAACTTGTACTTTTCGTGTTTTATGGCCGTTTTCATGAGCTATTGCCCACAGTTTTGGGGTTCCAGGGCGATTTATATCAACCTTAAGACCTAATTCATGTTTGAGATATATGACCAAAAACTCGTCGTTTTCGTGTTTTATGGTTGTTTTAAATGAGTTTTGCCCACAGTTTGTGGGTTCCATGCGGATTTGCATTCCTCGTAAGAACCCTTAGAGGTTTGATAGATATGACCAGAAAATCATCGTTTTCTCATTTGATGGCCATTTTCAAGAGCTACTGCCAACAATTTTATGGTTCTAGGGATATTTACATCAACATAAAAACTCGATATATGTTTGAGAGTTATGACTAGAAACTCGTCGTTTTCGTGTTTTATGGTCATTTTCATGAGTTATTGCCCACAGTTTTTGGGTTCGGGAGGATTTCATGCCTCGTAATAACAATTGCATGTTTGAGAGACATGACCAGAAGCTCGTCGTTTTCGTATTTTATGGACATTTTCATGAGCTATTGCCCACAGTTTTCGGGTTCCAGGGCGATTTAAAATGACCTTATGACCGGATACATGTTTGAGAGTTATGACCAAAAACTCATCGTTTTTCTGTTTATGGCCATTTTTCATGAGTTATTCCAGATACATGTTGGAGATATATGACCCAAAACTCGTAGTTTTCGCGTTTTATGGCTGTTTTCATGAGCTATTGCCCACAGTTTTGTGGTTCCAGGGCGATTTACAACAACCTTAAGACCTGATACTTGTTTGAGCGTTATAACCAAAAACTTGTCGTTTTCATGTTTTATGGTCATTTTCATGAGTTATTGCCCACAGTTTTGGGGTTCTAGGGCGATTTACGTCAACCTTAAGACCTAATACATGTTTGAGATATATGACCAAAAACTTGTCGTTTTCGTGTTTTATGGTCGTTTTCATGAGTTATTGCCCACGGTTTGTGGGTTCCAGGAGGATTTGCATGCCTCGTAAGAACCCTTACATGTTTGATAGATCTGACCAGAAAATCATCGTTTTCTCATTTTATGGCCGTTTTCAAGAGCTACTGCCAACAATTTTATGGTTCTAGGGAGATTTACATCAACATAAAAACTCGATACATGTTTGAGAATTATGACTATAAACTCGTCGTTTTCGTGTTTTATGGTCATTTCCATGAGTTATTGCCCACAGTTTTTGGGTTCCGGGAGGATTTCATGCCTCATAAGAACCCTAATATGTTTCAGAGATATGAACAGAAGCTCGTCGTTTTCGTATTTTATGGACATTTTCATGAGCTATTGCCTACAGCTATCGGGTTCCAGGGCGATTTAAAACGACCTTATGACCCTATACATGTTTGAGAGTTATGACCAAAAACTCATCGTTTTTCTATTTATGGCCATTTTTCATGAGTTATTCCAGATACATGTTGGAGAGATATGACCCAAAACTCGTAGCTTTCGCGTTTTATGGCTGTTTTCATGAGCTATTGCCCACAGTTTTGTGGTTCCAGGGCGATTTACAACAACCTTATGATCTGATACTTGTTTAAGAGTTATAACCAAAAACTCGTCGTTTTCATGTTTTATGGTCATTTTCATGAGTTATTGCCCACAGTTTTCTTGGTTCTAGGCGGATTTGCATGACTCTTAAGAACCCTTACATGTTTGATAGATATCACCAGAAACTCGTCGTTCTCGTGTTTTATGGCCGTTTTCCTGAGATATTGCCCATAGTTTTGGGGTTCCAGGGGATTTGCATGCCTCGTAAGAACAATTGCATGTTTGAGAGACATGACCAGAAACTCGTATTTTTCGTGTTTTATGGCCGTTTTCATGAGTTATTGCCCATAGTTTTGGGGTTCTAGGGCGATTTACGTCAACCTTAAGACCTAATACATGTTTGAGATATATGACCAAAAACTTGTCGTTTTCGTGTTTTATGGTCGTTTTCATGAGTTATTGCCCACAGTTTGTGGGTTCCAGGAGGATTTGCATGCCTCGTAAGAAGCCTTACATGTTTGATAGATCTGACCAGAAAATCATGTTTTTCTTATTTTATGGCCGGTTTCAAGAGCTACTGCCAACAATTTTATGGTTCTAGGGAGATTTACATCAACATAAAAACTCGATACATGTTTGAGAATTATGACTAAAAACTCGTCGTTTTCATGTTTTATGGTCATTTTCATGAGTTATTGGCCACAGTTTTTGGGTTCCGGGAGGATTTCATGCCTCATAAGAACCCTAATATGTTTCAGAGATATGAACAGAAGCTCGTCGTTTTCGTATTTTATGGACATTTTCATGAGCTATTGCCTACAGTTATCGGGTTCCAGGGCGATTTAAAACGACCTTATGACCTGATACATGTTTGAGAGTTATGACCAAAAACTCATCGTTTTTCTGTTTATGGCCATTTTTCATGAGTTATTTCAGATACATGTTGGAGAGATATGACCCAAAACTCGTAGCTTTCGCGTTTTATGGCTGTTTTCATGAGCTATTGCCCACAGTTTTGTGGTTCCAGGGCGATTTACAACAACCTTAAGACCTGATACTTGTTTGAGAGTTATAACCAAAATCTTGTCGTTTTCATGTTTTATGGTCATTTTCATGAGTTATTGCCCACAGTTTTCTTGGTTCTAGGCGGATTTGCATGACTCTTAAGAACCCTTACATGTTTGATAGATATCACCAGAAACTCGTCGTTCTCGTGTTTTATGGCCGTTTTCATGAGATATTGCCCATAGTTTTGGGGTTCCAGCGGATTTGCATGCCTCGTAAGAACAATTGCATGTTTGAGAGACATGACCAGAAACTCGTACTTTTCGTGTTTTATGGCCGTTTTCATGAGCTATTGCCCACAGTTTTGGGGTTCTAGGGCGATTTACGTCAACCTTAAGACCTAATACATGTTTGAGATATATGACCAAAAACTTGTCATTTTCATGTTTTATGGTCGTTTTCATGAGTTATTGCCCACAGTTTGTGGGTTCCAGGAGGATTTGCATGCCTCGTAAGAAGCCTTACATGTTTGATAGATCTGACCAGAAAATCATGTTTTTCTTATTTTATGGCTGGTTTCAAGAGCTACTGCCAACAATTTTATGGTTCTAGGGAGATTTACATCAACATAAAAACTCGATACATGTTTGAGAATTATGACTAAAAACTCGTCGTTTTCATGTTTTATGGTCATTTTCATGAGTTATTGGCCACAGTTTTTGGGTTCCGGGAGGATTTCATGCCTCATAAGAACCCTAATATGTTTCAGAGATATGAACAGAAGCTCGTCGTTTTCGTATTTTATGGACATTTTCATGAGCTATTGCCTACAGTTATCGGGTTCCAGGGCGATTTAAAACGACCTTATGACCTGATACATGTTTGAGAGTTATGACCAAAAACTCATCGTTTTTCTGTTTATGGCCATTTTTCATGAGTTATTTCAGATACATGTTGGAGAGATATGACCCAAAACTCGTAGCTTTCGCATTTTATGGCTGTTTTCATGAGCTATTGCCCACAGTTTTGTGGTTCCAGGGCGATTTACAACAACCTTAAGACCTGATACTTGTTTGAAAGTTATAACCAAAATCTTGTCGTTTTCATGTTTTATGGTCATTTTCATGAGTTATTGCCCACAGTTTTCTTGGTTCTAGGCGGATTTGCATGACTCTTAAGAACCCTTACATGTTTGATAGATATCACCAGAAACTCGTCGTTCTCGTGTTTTATGGCCGTTTTCATGAGATATTGCCCATAGTTTTGGGGTTCCAGCGGATTTGCATGCCTCGTAAGAACAATTGCATGTTTGAGAGACATGACCAGAAACTTCATTCTTTCGTGTTTTATGGCCGTTTTCATGAGCTATTGCCCACAGTTTTGGGGTTCTAGGGCGATTTACGTCAACCTTAAGACGTAATACATGTTTGAGATATATGACCAAAAACTTGTCATTTTCATGTTTTATGGTCGTTTTCATGAGTTATTGCCCACAGTTTGTGGGTTCCAGGAGGATTTGCATGCCTCGTAAGAACCCTTACTTGTTTGATAGATCTAACCAGAAAATCATCGTTTTCTCATTTTATGGCCGTTTTCAAGAGCTACTGCCAACAATTTTATGGTTCTAGGGAGATTTACATCAACATAAAAACTCGATACATTTTTGAGAGTTATAACCAAAAACTTGTCGTTTTAGTGTTTTATGGTCATTTTCATGAGTTATTGCCCACAGTTTTTTGGTTCTAGGCGGATTTGCATGCACCTTAAGAACCCTTACATGTTTGATAGATATCACCAGAAACTCATCATTTTCGTGTTTTATGGCCGTTTTCATGAGATATTGCCCATAGTTTTGGGGTTCAAGCGGATTTGCATGCCTCGTAAGAACAATTGCATGTTTGAGAGACATGACCAAAAACTTGTACTTTTCGTGTTTTATGGCCGTTTTCATGAGCTATTGCCCACAGTTTTGGGGTTCCAGGGCGATTTATATCAACCTTAAGACCTAATTCATGTTTGAGATATATGACCAAAAACTCGTCGTTTTCGTGTTTTATGGTTGTTTTAAATGAGTTTTGCCCACAGTTTGTGGGTTCCATGCGGATTTGCATTCCTCGTAAGAACCCTTAGATGTTTGATAGATATGACCAGAAAATCATCGTTTTCTCATTTGATGGCCATTTTCAAGAGCTACTGCCAACAATTTTATGGTTCTAGGGAGATTTACAACAACATAAAAACTCGATATATGTTTGAGAGTTATGACTAGAAACTCGTCGTTTTCGTGTTTTATGGTCATTTTCATGAGTTATTGCCCACAGTTTTTGGGTTCGGGAGGATTTCATGCCTCGTAATAACAATTGCATGTTTGAGAGACATGACCAGAAGCTCGTCGTTTTCGTATTTTATGGACATTTTCATGAGCTATTGCCCACAGTTTTCGGGTTCCAGGGCGATTTAAAACGACCTTATGACCCGATACATGTTTGAGAGTTATGACCAAAAACTCATCGTTTTTCTGTTTATGGCTATTTTTCATGAGTTATTCCAGATACTTGTTGGAGAGATATGACCCAAAACTCGTAGTTTTCGTGTTTTATGGCTGTTTTCATGAGCTATTGCCCAAAGTTTTATGGTTCCAGGGCGATTTACAACAACCTTAAGACCTGATACTTGTTTGAGCGTTATAACCAAAAACTTGTCGTTTTCATGTTTTATGGTCATTTTCATGAGTTATTGCCCACAGTTTTTTGGTTCTAGGAGGATTTGCATGACTCTTAAGAACCCTTACATGTTTGATAAATATCACCAGAAACTCGTCGTTCTTGTGTTTTATGGCCGTTTTGATGAGATATTGCCCATAGTTTTGGGGTTCTAGGCGGATTTGCATGCCTCGTAAGAACAATTGCATGTTTGAGAGGCATGAAGGGAATATGCCCGAGAGGCAATAATAAAGTGGTTATTATCATATTCCTTATTTATGATAAATGTTTATTTTACATGCTATAATTGTATTAATACGGAAACGTAATACATGCGTGTTTAATAAACAAAAGGAAGTTCCTAGTTATGCCTCTCTTATAAACTAGCTCGTTGATTAACAAGATGATCATAGGTTTCCTGATCATGGACATTGGATGTTGTTAATAACAAGGTCACAACATTAGTGTAATGGTGTGATGAACATTCGTCCGAAGTATAGCATTACGATCAAAGTCATTGACTTTATATTGCTATAACAACTTACGAAGTGATCCTAATCCTTAGACCATGAGATCATGTCAATCACTAACACCGGAAGAGTTTCTTGATAACATCAAACGTCACACCGTAACTGGGTGATTATAAAGATGGATTCAGAACTAATAAAGTATTATATTGAGGCCCATGGATCGAGAGTGGAATTTGTTCATCCCGATGATGGATAGATATGCTCTGGGCCCTCTCGGTGATATCACATTGATTAGCTTGCAAGCAAGTGATTTGATCACTAGAATGTTATATCACGGGAACAAGAAAAGAGTGCATGTCGGTAACGAGATCAAACTAGGTATGGATATACCGATGATCGAATCTCGGACATGTAATATATCGTGAAACAAAGGGATTAAGATACTAGCGTAAAAGGTTCACACGATCACAGAAGTCATCGTTGAATGTGTGGGAGTCGGTAGGGATCTCTAGGTCCCGCTGCTGATTATTGATCAGAGAGGGGTCTCGATCATGTCTGCATTATTCGCAAACCGTAGGGTTACACACTTAAGGGATACCGACAACATTCTGAGCAAATGATATGCCAGAGAAACAAAAAGGAAAGCGCAGGAATTTATTTCACTAGACACCGAAACTGTTTCTGTTGAAATTGCTGAAACTGGTTCTGCATGTGAAATTGAAATGTTGTAAGGGGTTTTATGTGAATGTTTGTTAATTAAAGTAATTAACAAAATTCTGAATAAATAAATAAAATAGTTTTATTTAAATGATAGCTTGCATTAAATTTGGTGGAAATTTAATGCATGTGAGTGGATTTTTGAGTGGAGGCTTTTTAATGGGAGTGGAGGCTTTTCATTTTGAGTGGGAGCTCCACCCACATGAATGGGAAGAGGTGGGGGCAGCCCCCATGGCTGGGCGCCATGCCCCTTGGTGCCCCTCTCCCTATAAAGGCTCTCTCTCCTCCTCTCAAAGCACACCTCCTCGCGAAGGATCTCTCTCCCCCCTTTAGAATTACCCCATGGTCTCGGATCAGCGAGATACATGTTCCCGGTGGCTTTTTTGGAAGGATTTGTTGCTTCTGCTGCTTTGCTGGAGCGAGGGCGTGGAGGTTGTCGGGGTACCCGTACGTGTGTGCGATCACGGATGCACCACTGCTTTGAGGTGCTGGACTTGATCGTCTGGACCGGTGAACGGATGGACTTCATCATGATCTTGAGATCGGCAGCGTTAATCTACATCATCCACGAGTACAACCTCGTTAACGCTATTCGGTCTTCGAGGGTATGTATTCTATGGATGTATATCCACCCGTTGCTTGTATCTAGTAGATAGATCTTGGTACTTAGATGTTCCCATCGTAGGAAAAATTTTGTTTTCTATGCTGCGAACCCTACAAGACATGACCAGAAACTCGTACTTTTCGTGTTTTATGGCCGTTTTCATGAGCTATTGCCCATAGTTTTGGGGTTCCAGGGCGATTTACGTTAACCTTAAGACCTGATACATTTTTGAGATAAACGACCAAAAACTTGTCGTTTTCGTGTTTTATGGTCGTTTTCATGAGTTATTGCCCACAGTTTGTGGGTTCTAGGAGGATTTGCATGCCTCGTAAGAACCCTTACATGTTTGATAGACATGACTAGAAAATCGTACTTTCCGTGTTTTATGTCCGTTTTCATGAGCTATTGCCCAAAGTTTTGGGGTTCCAGGGCGATTTACATCAACCTTAAGACCTGATACATGTTTGAGAGTTATGACCAAAAACTCGTCGTTTTCGTGTTTTATGATCGTTTTCATGATTTATTGCCCACAGTTTGTGGGTTCTAGGCGGATTTGCATGCCTCGTAAGAACCATTACATGTTTGATAGATATAACCAGAAAATCATCGTTTTCTCATTTTATGGCCGTTTTCAAGAGCTATTGCCAACAGTTTTGTGGTTCTAGGGAGATTTACATCAACATAAAAACTCGATACATGTTCGAGAGTTACGAATAAAAACTCGTCGTCTTCGTGTTTTATGGTCATTTTCATGAGTTATTGCCAACAGTTTTTGGGTTCCGGGAGGATTTGCATGCCTCGTAAGAACCCTTACATGTTTCAGAGATATGACCAGAAGCTTGTCGTTTTCGCGTTTTATGGACAGTTTTCGGGTTCCAGGGCGATTTACAACGACCTTATGACCCGATATATGTTTGAGAGTTATTATCAAAAACTCGTCATTTTTCTATTTATGGCCATTTTCGTGAGTTATTGCCCATAGTTTTTGGGTTCCTATTGGATTTGCACGGCCTGTAAGTCCTATCACATGTTTGAGATATTTGACTAAAAACTCGTAGTTTTCGTGTTTTATGGCTGGTTTCATGAGCTATTGTCCACAGTTTTGAGGTTCTAGGGAGATTTACAACAACCTTAAGACCTAATACTTGTTTGAGAGTTATAACAAAAAAAACTTGTCGTTTTCGTGTTTTATGGTCATTTTCATGAGTTATTGCCCACAGTTTTTTGGTTCTAGGAGGATTTGCATGACTCTTAAGAACCCTTACATGTTTGATAGATATCACCAGAAACTCGTCGTTCTCGTGTTTTATGGCTGTTTTCATGAGATATTGCCCATAGTTGATTTTATGGCTGTTTTCTAGAGCTATTGCCAACAGTTTTATGGTTCTAGGGAGATTTACATCAACATTAAAACTCGATACATATTTTAGAGTTATGACCAAAAACTCATCGTTTTTGTGTTTATGGAAATTTTCATAAGTTATTGCCCACAGTTTTTGGGTTCCTGTTGGATTTGCAAGTCCTGTAAGACCAGTCAAATGTTTGACATATTTGACTAAAAACTCGTAGTTTTCGTGTTTATGGCTATTTTCATGAGCTGATACATTTTTCGGGTTATTGCGCACAGTTTTTGGGTTCCAGCGTGATTTACATCAACTCTAAGACCTGATACATTTTTGAGAGTTATGACCAAAAACTTGTCGTTTTCGTGTTTTATGGTCATTTTCATGAGTTATTGCCCACAGTTTTTGGGTTCAAGGAGGATTTGCATGCCTTGTAAGAACCCTTACATGTTTGATAGATATGGCCAGAAAATCATCGTTTTCGCATTTTATAGCCGTTTTCTAGAGCTATTGCCATCAGTTCTGGGGTTCAAGGGAGATTTACATCAACTTTAAGACTTGACTTATGACCAAAAAATTGTCGTTTTCGTGTTTTATGGTCATTTTCATGAGTTATTGCCCACAATTTTTGGGTTCAAGGAGGATTTGCATGCCTCGTAAGAACCCTTAAATGTTTGATAGATATGGCCATAAAATCATCGTTTTCGCATTTTATGGTCATTTTCTAGAGCTATTGCCAACAGTTTTATGGTTCTCGGGAGATTTACATCAACATTAAAACTCGATACATGTTTTAGAGTTATGACCAAAATCTCGTCGTTTTCGTGTTTTTTGGTCATTTCATGAGTTATTTCTCATAGTTTTTGGGTTCCGGGAGGATTTGCATGCCTCATAAGAACCCTTACATGTTTCAGAGATATGACCAAAAGCTCGTCGTTTTCGCATTTTATGGCCATTTTCATGATCTATTGCCCACAGTTTTCGGGTTCTAGGGAGATTTAAAACGACCTTATGACCCAATATATGTTTGAGAGTTATGACCAAAAACTCCTCATTTTTGTGTTTATGGCCATTTTCATGAGTTATTGCCCACGGTTTTTGGGTTCCTATTGGATTTGCAAGGCTTGTAAGACCTGTCAGATGTTTGAGATATTTGACTAAAAACTCGGCGTTTTCGTATTTTATGGCTGTTTTCATGAGCTATTGCCCACAGTTTAGAGGTTCTAGGGTGATTTACAACGACCTAAAGACCTGATACATGTTGGAGAGATATGACCCAAAACTCGCAGTTGTCGCGTTTTATGGCTATTTTCATGAGCTATTGCCCATAGTTTTATGGTTCTAGGGCGATTTAAAACAACCTTAAAACCCGATACATGTTTGAGAGTTATGACCAAAAACTCGCCGTTTTCGTGTTTTATGGTCATTTTCATGAGCTATTTCCCATAGTTTTGGGGTTCTAGGCGGATTCGGATGCCTCTTAAGAACCCATGCATGTTTCAGAGATATCACCAAAAACTCATCGTTTTCGTGTTTTATGGCCGTTTTCATGAGCTATTGCCCACAGTTTTGGGATTCTAGGGCGATTTACGACGACCTTAAGACCCGATACATGTTTGAGAGTGATGACCAAAAACTCACAGTTTTCGTATTTATGGCCATTTTCATGAGTTATTGCCCATATTTTTTGGGTTCCAGTTGGATTTGCAAGGCCTGTAAGACCCGTTACAGGTTTGAGATATATGACTAAAAACTCGTAGTTTCCGTCTTTTATGGCCGTTTTCATGAGCTACTGCCCATAGATTTCGGGTTCCCGGCAGATTTGCATGCCTCGTAAGAACCCTTAAAGTTGGAGAGATAGGACCCAAAACTTGCAGTTTTCACATTTTATGGTTGTTTTCATGAGCTTTTGCCCACAGTTTTATGGTTCTAGGGCGATTTACGACAACCTTAAGACCCGATACATGTTTGAGAGTTATGACCAAAAACTAGTCGTTTTCGTGTTTTATGGTCATTTTCACGAGTTATTGCCCACCGTTTTTTGGTTCTAGTGGATTTAAATGCCTCTTAAGAACCCTTACATGTTTGAGAGTTATAACCAGAAACTCACTGTTTTTGCATTTTATGTCCGTTTTCATGAGGTATTGCCCACAGTTTTGGGGTTTCAGGGCGATTTACAACGACGTTAAGACCTAATACATGTTTGAGAGTTATGACCAAAAACTCGTCATTTTCGTGTTTATGGCCATTTACATAAGTTATTGCCCACAGTTTTTGAGTTTTAGTTGGATTTGTAAGGCGTGTAAGATCCATTACATGTTTGAGATATCTGACTAAAAACCCGTAGTTTTCGTGTTTTATGGCCGTTTTCATGAGCTATTGCCCAAAGTTTTGGGTTTCCAGGCGGATTTTCATGCCTCGTAAGAACACTTACATATTTGACAGATATGACTAGAAACTCGTCCTTTTCGCATTTTATGGCAGTTTTCATGGGCTATTGCCAACGGTTTTGGGATTCTAGGGCGATTTACATCAACCTTAAGACCTGATACATGTTTAGAATTGGGAGATCTTAGATGCCCCACCCCTACGTGGATGCGGTAAGGGTTAATTAACATTCCAGAACAAAAAAGCGACATGAAATATCATTCAGGGTATCAAGAAAAGGTTATCTGGTACAAGAAAGGGCGTATGTTGTGGGTATTATGGGGTTCGAGAAGGATTAGTGTACTGGTGGTGTCTAGAATTGAGAGATCCTTGATACCCCATCCCTACGTGGATGCGTTAAGGGTTGTTTAACATTACAGAACAAAAAAGCGATACGAAATATCATTCAAAGTATCAAGAAAAGGTGATCTGGTACAACAAATAAGGGCGCATGTTGTGGGTATTATGGGGTTTGAGAAGGATTAGTGTACCGGTGGTTTATAGAATTGGGAGATACTTGATGCCCCTCCCCTACGTGGATGAGGTATGGGTTATTTAACATTCCAGAAAAAAAAAGCGAGATGAAATATCATTCAGGGTATCAAGAAAAGGTGATCTGGTACAACAAAAAGGGCGCATGTTGTGGGTATTATGGGTTTTGAGTAGGATTAGTGTACCGGTGGTGTCTAGAATTGGCAGATCCTTCATGCCCCACCCCTACGTGGATGCAGTAAGGGTTATTTAACATTCCATAACAAAAAAGAGACATAAAATATCATTCAGGCCACGTTTTGCAGACCGGTTTTGTGATGTTTAACGGAGTGTTTGCGGGTCAACCCCGAGATCCCCGAAAATCCTATCTAGGCTGTTTTGCGGTCTGGGTTTGAACGGGTACAACCCCATATATCCCTGCCAAAACACTCGAATTACACTTTAAAGTAAACCTGAGCCTCTCCTCGCTTTTTGGAAACTCTCTCTCGATGCAAGCTTTGACGTGGATTGGGTGAACACCGAATCCCCGGGGGACTAACCCAATTGATCCACTAAAAAAACGGAACAAAACGAGGCCTCAGGGTATCAAGAAAAGGTGATCTGGTACAAATAAGGGCGCATGTTGTGGGTATTATGGGGTTTGAGAAGGATTAGTGTGCCGGTGGTGTCTAGAATTGGGACATCCTTGATGTCGCACCCCTACATGGATGCGGTACACTATCACCATAAACCGAATCTCCCCACACCTAATCCCTCGTCTGCGGGGGCTTTGCCGCTCGGACCGTCTAGAATGGAACATCTTTGGGCGTTGACTGAATTTGTTGATAGTGAGACATAACCTTAGAAGGAAGCAAAATGCCCGACCTCTATAAGGATCAAGGGGCTTCAGGAGCTCTAGTGAATTCCCAGCAAGTTATCTGAGGTAAAAGAATCATTAACATTGGCTGGGCCATCTTTCCAACTTGTAAAACTTCAGTTAGATGCTTACTCTTCGCCTTGTGCCTCTAGAGCCGTTGTCGGTGGTATAGTCTAAGATTGCCGCGGAGATCAAAGGATCTATGTAAAACCTTGGTTCAAGGTCTGCTATGTGCAGAATTATGGGCAGAGACTTAAATTAGTTAGGCTACCAAGTTTCAACAACCTTTAATACTTTATTTTGTTTGATTTTAGCAATGCAAGACAAATAATTGCTTTGTACCTTCCTTCCATTCTTTGCATTTCCTTATTCAGTTTTCCATGGTGAAGGAAAGGGGTAGTGAGTGGTCTATAACAATAAAAGCATCAAAAAAGGGGATGTGACCATGAAGAGGTTGGGTTGGTTTTAAGCTGCCCTTAGACCGATTCTCTCTTTTGGTAGCAGACACCGAGATTTAAAGGCTAGCAAACCTTATTCGATACGGGATCCCCAAAACACACTGTTTAATTTTATGCTCTTTAATTTAAGTGTATCCGTTAACCGTGCAGTACTAGGAAAAATCTCATCAGTGGCGAACCATTTTCAACTTGTGTGGCGCATATGGGATACGCCAATGTTATCGCACCCCTAAAGTGTAGTTCTGTGGCGCATATTGAAATGCACCACAGATGTCTCAAAAACTTATGCAATATGCGCCACAGAAGTCCCCAACGAGATCTCAAACTTCGGTGGTGCATATTGCCAATATGCACCACAGATTTTTTTTCATATTTCAAAAAAAACCCGGCCAGATCTGGCCGGAGGTGGGGATCGCCGGAGGTGGGGGTCACCATAGGAGGAAAAGGAGGCCGATTATGGTCGAAGGAGGAGGAGGATTTCGCCGGTTGAGGAGAGGAGGAGGCCGCCGATGGAGGAGGGGCTCGCCGGAGGAGGAGGTGGAGGTCACCGATGGAGAAGAGGAGGAGACCGCCGGAGGAGGAGGAGGTCACCGAAGGAGGAGCTCACCGGGGTGGAGTAGGAGGGAGGAGGGAGGTGGGAGGTGGGAGGTGGGAGGAGGAGCTCACCGGGGTGGAGGAGGGAGGAGGGAGGTAGGAGGAGGAGCTCACCGGGGTGGAGGGAGGAGGGAGGAAGGAGGAGGAGGAGGAGCTCACCGGTGTGGAGGAGGAGGAAAAGGTGAGGAAGAAGGGAAGGAGAAGGACGGAAGAAGTGGAGGAGGAGAATAGTGGAGGAGGAGAAGGGTGGAGGAGTGGAAGAGGATAAAAGATGGAGAAGGGGCGGCGGGATTCAAATTTCGAATCCCGCCCAAGACTTCTGTGACGCATATGGGAGAAATGTGCCATAGAATTTTCTCCTCCCTTTTTTATTTTTTTGCAGCAAAAAATCTTCAAATTGCCATACCATTTTACTCTTTTTGAATTTGGAGAATCTGTAAAACTTCAACGGTTGAAATCGAGTAGGAAATTTCGAGACGATGATTTTGGTATATTAAACTTTTTTTCTGACATCGTATGCAAAAGTTATGGCCGTTTTACTTTTTCATGACCTTTTTTGCAAAATACAAAATTCATGTTTTTTAATTTTCCCTACAACTATACCCTAAAAATAACTACATCTCAAAGGAATTATTTTTAATTTTTTTTATCCTTTTCATTTATTTTTACAAAAGTTAAAGGTGATCCACGGGAGGGGGAGGGTGGGGTGGGGTCAATTTTCAACATTCTATAGCGCATACATCTATATGCGCTACAGAAGTACGGTTCAGGGTTTAGGGTTATAACTTCTGTGGCGCATATATAGGTATGCACCACAGAACATTGGTCAACTGAACTCTATGGTGGGGCCTACCCTCACTTTCTGTTAAAGAGCCCAACCCAAGTGGCGGGTTCACCAAACTTCTGTGTCGCGTTGTTTCCTATATGCGCCACGGAAGTGTGAAGATTTCTATGACGCATTGCCTGAAATGCGCCATTGGAGTTTATCTATGGCGCATGGTCACACATGTGCGTCACAGGAGATTTGTCTATCTATAGCTGGTTTCCTAGTAGTGGTGGAAATTGTTATCTGATTCCAGAATTGTAGCCACTAGTTAGTAGTTAGGACTCTCATGTGTTCTTCCGGAAATCGCACCTCACAAGATGTGCTGCCGCCCACAGCTTTCTGCACCACGCCACCATCGGTACCCTGGCGAGCTGATCCTCAGCATGAACTAATTTCAAACATACTGATTGAATTGCTTCCAAAGAATCTAAAATTTCAAACCTACAGACGTAATAGCGCCATATGCTTCTTACATTGAAATTTGTGCTTCACACGGTCTTTCCATGGAACTCAATCTCATGTGGCATCTTCCCTTAATCTGAGGAAGAAAATGCTATGTGGAGGAAGAAAGGCAGGAGACGTTAGAGATTTATTCGGACGGGAGCAATTAAGCAAATATTCGGTGGCAATAAACTAAGAAAAGAAACCAATCGTGTGTATTAGTATTAGTAGGAAGCAATCAGCTAACTGAGGTAGGATTCTAATCTTACGACGACCGACGCCGATATATTGGCAAGAGAGACGAAACGTTTGGACAGAAGTGGAAAGAGAGCAGAAAATTTTATATGACTTCTGTATACATTTAGGACAGACTCCAAATTGGTCAAAATCAGGTATTATCTTCAGTAGACATGTCTCTTCATCCATTTTTCATGACATAAAGAAATTTTTTCCTGTCCCTAACATAGATAACAACTTTATCCACCTAGGGCATGCCCTTATCATTCCAGGTAAAGATAGAACAACTGCTTATAACTTTATTTTCAATAAATTTATGTCTAAGCTCTCAACTTACAAGGCTGATCAATTATCCCACGTGGCTAGACTAGAACTTATTAAATTTGTCTTCTGTTCTATCCCTGTTTACTATATGTCAAATGTTATTTTTACCAAAAATTTCATTGCTAAGCTCACGACAATTATTAGAAACTTTTGGTGGATGGGTATTAGGGAAGAAGCAAATCAAATAAGCTTGTGCTTGAGAGCATGGAAGCACATTTTTCCTCCAATTAGGAATTTGCAAGCTATTAACCAGGGCCCTATCTTGGTGGCCGCTTGGAGAATTGCATACCAACCCCATGACTTTCTCCATATGGTTCTAAAATCCAAATACTTTCCTGACTCTTCTATTTTGCGACAATTCAAATATCCCCAAATCGGCTTTGTGGGCGTCCATCTTAAAAAAATTGCCTATTCTAAAATCCCATTCATTCTACCAAATTTCTCAGGGCCTCATATCTATTTCAAGCAGCCCATGCAATGACTGGGCTCACATCTATTACTCCCTTATCATTCATCCCAATAGCTTTTCTTAGCATGGACAAGTGAAATACCCGTGGGTTCATGATCAACAGACTTGGCATCATCAGCTTATAGACACTCTCTTTCAAGCTCCTCTTGCTAACACAATAAAAACAAATCCTATTAGTTATTCTCAGGAGGAGGATTTTTTATATTGGAGACTCACACCCTCAGGTAAATGTAATTCCTAGAGTGCATATCATGCTTGTCTTAAAACTTTGCAGGAACAAGGTGAACCTTCGACAAGACAAGTGCACCCAGACACTAAGCGGCTACTGAATCAAATTTGGAAGAACAAAAGCATGACACCTAGAGTACATACATTAGGACGGAGATTACTGAGAAAAGCTATGCCAACAGCAGCTCGATTAGGCAAGTATTGCAAACATATCAGTAAATTCTTCTGTACGTGCGGAGCTGAAGAAAGTGATGTCCATCTCTTCTTCACTTGTGGCTTTGCCAGAGCTTCTTGGTTCAGTAAGCCTTGATATTTAAACATCGACATCTTGGCAGGAACTGATCTATCACTCAAATTCTTTTGAATATTTTGAATATGAATCACCCCCATGGAAGCATATAGAATATTTTAACATTCATGTGGTGAATTTGGAAGGCGCGTAATGATTGTTTATTTAACGGGAAGAGAGCCACTCCTTCTAGATTCATCACATGGCAAATGCTATTAACAAAATCATGTAAATGTTGGATCCTTTATAGGTGCCTATTAGCAGGTCAAATACAGGAGGAAAGAGGGAAAATCAATGAGAACAGGTGCCCCAAGACGCGCTGCCTATCGTGAGGGAAGATAATCAGCAGATGAAAAGACACAATCAGATCAGAACAGATCTCACAATTCAAGGAAGCAAAAAAAATCCGAAAGCCACCTGGAAGACTAAGAAAGCGCGATTGCAAGGAATTGTCGTTACAGGTCTTGGAGCATATTGTCTTTTCCAGCAAAGCCAACTGAAGGCAACAGTTCTCCTTCAGGCTTCATCGTCATTGGAACCTTCCCCTTGCTAGCTGTGGCGAAGGCTCTCCGCTTGGCATCCAAACTTGAAGAAAATCTATAGGCACATCAGGTCACTTTTCTTACGGACAACTTGACTTTGGCAAGAGCTGCCGCAAGTTCGAAAACAATGAATACGCTGGTACCATGGGAGCTTTGACAACAAATAGCGATATACCATAAGGCTCCAAGGAATTGCAAGCAAGGATCTACCATGTCAAGAGGGACCTCAATGCATGGTGTTTCTAGTTCTATATTTAGTTGCTCAAATTCAGTTCACATTACTGGCAATTGTCCCATAGTTCTAGCTTCTCAACATCTTGATTTACATGGAATTGTATTGCATGTTGTACATTAATGTCTATGAGCTGAATAAAACTTTGGTGCCTCCGAGCGCCTACCTTTGTTAAAAAAAATAATTCTAGCCACTAATTAGTAGTTATGACTCCGGTAGGTACTTCCACAAATCGCACCTCCCCAAGATGCTGCCACCACAGCTTTCTGTACCGCTCCACCATCAGTACGCTAGCAAGAGTCCTCGGCAGGAACTAATTTCAATCCTACTGATTTAATTGCTTTCTGCACCGTGCCATATATGCTTCTTACATTAAAATTTGTGTTTCACACAGCCTTTCCATGGAACTCAATGTCATGTGGCATCTTCCCTTAATTTGGGGAAGAAAAGCAGGAAACGTTAGAGATTTATTCGGACGGGCATTACGGGAGCAATTAAGCAAATATTAGGTGGCAATCAACTAAGTATGGAAACCAACGTGTGTAGGAAGCAATCAGCTATAACGGAGGTAGTACGTAGTAGGAAACTAACGTGGGCCTTGGAAACAGATTGATTCCAATCCTACGGCATTAATCGGACGACGATTTCCTTTATATATTGGCAAGAGAGACGAAACGTTTGGACACAAGTCGAAAGTGGAGAGCAGTCGTCCAGCCCGACCTTCTCGTCAAGGCAGCCGGCGGCAGCAGCTAGCGACGACCGGCCGGTGGGCAGCGGCGGCGGATCCATCGCAGTGAGTTTCCCTCATCACTCCATTACAAGCCCAATAAGTTGCGTCTTCAATTCCCCATTATTTAATTTCTTGTTCTCCTCCTTTTTGTCCTATGAACTCTAACTCGGTGCCTGGATCTGCGTTGGTTGATTGGGTAGACACGTGATGGATCTCTGTGAGTCTCTCTCCTGGATCTCTTAGTGTGATGCTAGTATTAAGATTTAGCTTTGAGAATGACGCATGTATGTGCAGGGAACAGATTTTGGCGGGCGGCGGCGCCGTGGCTGGAGGTGAACCCTCTCCACGAGAGCCTCCTCCTCGAGCCCTCCCAACCCGAATTCATCTCCCGCAAGCAGCTCCTCGGCTTCTTCTACCAATATGGTGGCCATCACCTCGGCTTCACTCCCATGCTGGACGACAACACACCTGTCAAGATGCCGAACAACATCGTCGATCGTTTCTTCTTCATTGGCTGCCGCCATGGCGTTGCCCTCCTCCTAGACAACGCGCGCCGGGAGGCTATCCTGTGGGACCCCATCAATGGTGACCACCGCCGCGTGCCTTTTCCGCGGGGGTTCGGCCATGGCTACTACCAACGCCGGAGCGCCGCGGTGCTGTGCTCTGCCGGCGACGATCATGGCAATTGCGACCTGATGAGCACGTTCAAGCTGGTCATGGTTTGGCAGGAGCAGGACAGTACTACTCGTCAAACAGAGACTTTCGCTTGCCTCTACGACTCCAGGTCTGATGCATGGGGAGATACGACTATCTCCACCACGACGAGCACGTATGCGATTGCTAACGTGGCAAGCCCCAGCGTTATGGTTGGGAACAACGCACTCTACTGGCTGCTCTCTGGAGCAAACATCCTGGAATTCGATACCGAGAAGAAGACCCTTGCTGTGATCGAGAAGCCGTCCGAATATGCCCACATTACCGGCGATCAGATCAGCGCGCTCTTTCAGATCTTACGAAGAGAGGATAACAGCCTTGGCCTAGCTGCTTTGTCACCACAGCAACCCATCATTCAGTTATGGGCAAGGGATTCTTCTAGCTCGAATAATGGTGGTGATGTCTCATGGGCGCTACAGGAAACCGTTCAGTTGGACGAGTTCATTCTGTGGCTCCCCTGCGAGAGAAGAATGGTACGGATAACAGGGTATGAGGAGGAAACAAATGTCATCTTCCTATCTACGTTTTCTCGTGACTTCACGTTTCGCCTTGAGACCAAGCAGCTTACTTATATTGGGACAAGAGATTTCATGACACCCACAACATATTATCCATATACTACAAATTTCTACGCACCAGGTAATTACTATGCCTTGATCGTCTCCTGCATTGCATATCTGTAACAAATTGAATTAGTACTCATCCTTTCCCATAGAAATGGATTTCATATATTTGTCCAGATTCACATGTATCTATATATGTTTACTAGATACCTAGGAACAATTGAGTTGTTTGATTTTTGTCAAAATATTGAAGTTATGAATGTAAGTTGAGCAGGTGCCAATTCCATTCCATCACTAAGGACCCTAATGAAGGCTCAAATTAGATCATTGTTATTCGTCACTGAAGTATATTAAAGCTATAAGAAAATTAAGACCGGAGTTGTTTCTACCTCAATCCTGAGAAACATCATAGATCCTCAATAGTACTAAGTAATCTTCACATTGTCGCTCTGAAGTTTCTTAACTTGAGCATCTTTTGTTTTGGTCCATTTGGCATAACTAGAACAAACTGCTATAGAATATTTGTAGATGACTACATCTTCTCTAAACTGCTATAAGTCCATAACATGTTCTTAATTACTTGATAATTGATTATTGTAATTCCCCCTTGCACCAGGCAGTATATGTAACCTACTCCTATCCTTGTCATAATGCCTGTGCGTTGGTTTATCGGACTTCTTTTGCTTTCAGTTATGGGCGTTGCTGGTGGAGCTGAAAATGTGAATACATGAGATCTACTAATGTTCTACCATATTGGTTAAACAGGTGATGTAAATTTATCTTTTTTCTTTGTGTATGTACTATGTATACCTTTTTGTTTGGTTTAATAACGTGGTGTTTGACCAATTGTTTGAGATCTTCACGGCATGAGTTTGATAATTAATAAGTTCTAACAGGCTAGTTTTTGTCGTCCAAAAAGCATGCTTATGAGTTAGATATGAAAATTTTCTACTTTGTACTCAATTAGTGTCTCTTATGCACTTGATGGAGGTATTGAGTCAATGATCTTCTAGGTCCTATGGCAATTTCACGTGCTTGTGCAGCCGAACAGCTTGAGAAAATGTCAACGATTAGGGAGTGGGAATAGATAAGAGAATTGAGACGGATAGGGAGTAGCCTTTGAACTGTGATTCTAAGCTATTATGCCCTTAGGTTATTAATCATTAATGTTTTTGGAATGTTGCCCTACAATCGAATCAATTTCCATGTCTGTATTTTGCAGCATGTTGTCTCTCATAGATTTTAATTGTGACCATTACAATTTACACGCCCATGTTTGTGATCATGCATATTTTCAGATTTAGATACTTGACACTTGGTGCTGTTCACTTTACCCTGATATATGACCATATTTTTAGTGATTAAACTGTAAATAAATCTCTTTGGGACATCAAAACATTACCGATCTGTGTTGATGGAAGTTTTCTTTTATCATTTTGACTTTATATTTGATTTTTGTTGTACTGCTAATTGTCCTTTAAGCTGTCTAGATCTTGTCATGTTAAATTATATTTATTTTGTCCTGATTTGTGTTTATCTTCTTGGAATAGAAACGCCACATGAACATGAGGAAGGGCTTGGCTCGTCCAAGCACAAGCTATATCATTGAGAAGCAAGGGTAGCAGTATTTGCTAGCTGTGTTTTGAGTCAATCATAAATATATTATCTACTGGATTTGAATGTTATGTGTAACTGGACCAAGTGGTCCAATATATGCTTGGAAAGCTTACTGTTTGCAAAATTTCTTCTATGTTTATGTCCAGATATGCTAGCTAAAAAAGACGACTGTCTGCATGCTAATGATATTATTTGTGTGACAAATTGCAACTTTTGATAATAGTTACAGTTAGCATTGTGCATCTCTCTAGCAAATGGGCTCCAAATTAGAGGACATCACCTGTCTCATGAGCAATTTCTAATATTTTGAATTGCATGACCTGGGAAAAGGCTGATGTCTTATATTTTCTTGGAATGCTTCTGCAGAATTGACGTTGATCGGATTCATTATGAGGTACCTGACAAAATCACGAAAAGTGTCTTCTGAAATAAATGTTCCAATTTATCACACAATTCACTATGAATATCTTTGACCTTTAATCTCCACAAATAGCTTCTAGCCATCCACAAATACAACTAAGATGCCAGTCGCAAATCTTTGTGCAAGCCTAATTCTAGGATGAGAAGCATGGTTGGTTGTACTTTTTCTTCAGTGTACATTTTTGTATGTTTTTTTTTTGAGAATTCGCCTGCCTTTATATTAAACAAAAGTCTCATAAGTTATGATAACACTCGGAGGTGGGGAGGTGGGGATTGAAACCACACATGACGACCAGCAGATAAGTAGATGGAACTCATAGACATTGTATGTGCATCAAGCGTTTGCCTTTCTTCTTGGACTTTACTACATGGCAACCGTTCTATGAATTGTAAAATTGAGCGGCCATTCCACACCAGCTGAACGCGGGATGAGGCCTTACCAAATTTCCTTTACGCGAGTTCTCATTAGCCAGCTGAATTCAAAACAAAAATTCAAAATGTTTTCAAGCCAAACAGTTTGTTCGAATTAAGATCCGTTTTCACCGTTAGGCTAGTCATGACGAGATCTTCGAAACTAGATCCCATGTTGATATGTTTTGATAACTTTTTTTTTGACAAAAAGTTATCTAGCCATAACACAGGAGTTATCCGGGTTTCAGCATATAAGTTATCCATCCAATAACATGTAAGTTATCCACTACTACAAAATTTACCCACAGTCACGTGTTATGGATAGGTAACTTTCTTATATAACCATAAGTTACCCATCAGTAACACGAGAGTTATCCAGACTTCAGTATGTAAGTTATTCACCCAATAACATATAAGTTATCCACCACTATAAAAATTTATCTACGAACAGAATATAAAATATTATTTTAATGGCTCGGCCTCGTTGCTCGTCACCGCTCTCGTGGTGTATGGACTAATCAATCTCGAAAGGCCACCGCGTGAAACATTAAACATAATTTCATTAAAGGAACTAAATTTAAGCTTTTTGCATACAATATAAAAAAATGGGATCTTATACCCAACCATCCACCACAGTAAGCCGTACTGAACAACGTGACGCTCAACATTAGTCTACCGGCTCGACTTTGTCGTCCGTCGGCGCTACCGAGGGGTGACGAAGCCTAGAAGGGTTTTGGGTATCAAGACTCATCGCTTGTCGACGCTAACGCATTGATAGAAATAAAGTCTCAGTACCCTAACAACTAGGCTATCACGCTCCAATTAAACTTGCTCAACATGTATGCGAGAACCGTCTATATCCAACATGTTTATATGCTGGATAACTTATATATTATAGGATGGATAACATACATATTATGACATGGATAACTCATGTGTTAAGGGTGGATAACTTTTTGGTCTAATTTTTTTTCATCAGAAAATATCAACACGGGATCTAGTTTTGAAGATCTCGTCGCGACTAGTCCAACGGTGAAAACTGATCCTAAATCGGACAAACGGTTTGATCTACAAGTCATTTTAAGTTTTTTGTTTGATTCTAAGCTGGTTCTGATCCGTTTTATCATTTAGCGGCAGAATGTGCGCACACGTTTGAATAGACATGCAAAAGTCAGTCCGCCGGGTTTGGTCATCTACCGACCGGTCTAGAAATAGATTTGCCGTTCTTCTTTCATGAACTATCTCCACACTATGGAACATCCAGCTAGCGCCTCACTCTGATCTCCTCGACGATGTGTCTATATACACCTTTGTTGGTCCCTGATGGTGGCTTCACACTCGGCGTCTGTTATATGTTGATCCAAATTCTACAAAGTATAGACCAACTTCTGACGAGTGAAGCGAGGCCCGTCGCCGAAGGCTTCGGCCGAGTGTAAGCCCAAGAGGCTATTGATGCCCAAGTGGCCAGTTTCTGTTGCTAAGTTGCTCGAACTTAGTTGGTTTAACTGATTAGCCCAAGTGACTATTGGTGTCGAAAGTATTTGCTTTGTCTGTTCAGGGAGATGGTTGTTATTGATGCTACAAGAAGGAATTTGTCTCAAGGTGGATTTTGTTATATGTTGATCTAAAGTCTATAAAGTATAGGACAACTTCTGACGAGTGGAGCGAGGCCCATCGCCGGAGGTTATTACGGTACGGATCGTCGAAGACCTAGGTTTCCACCGATATATAAACCCCTTGTAAGCCGTCGGTTAGGATTTGAGTTGCATCTGTGAAATCCCCGACGTTTGTAAACACTCCCTGATATAGTGAAGTTTTGCTGGCTGGCGCCCGTGGTTTTTTCCTCTCTTTGTTGAAGAGGTTTTTCCATGTTAAATCTGTGTCGCCTTGCTGTGATTTCGTTTTCGTTCTTCATTATTTATTTGTCGCAATTATAACAAATGGTATCAGATCCCCAGATTCTAATCTAGGGTTTGCGACATTGTCGTCATTGAAGTTCGATCTACCACAGCTGGACTACACCACAAGATTCTCCTTGTGGCAGGTGAAGATGCGGGCAATTCTCGCCCAAACTTTTGATATGGATGAAGCGCTGGATGGGTTCGGCGAAATGGATGCTAAGACCTGGTCCGCCGAAGAGAAGGGGAAGGATCGTAAGGATTTGTCTTTGATTCAACTTCATCTGTCCAATAATATTTTGCAGGAAGTACTGGAGATGAAATCTGCTGCTGCCATGTGGGAAAAACTGAAAACGATCTTTGTGTCAAAGGATCTAACCAGTAAGATGAACGTGAAGATGAAGTTGTTCTCGCATAGACTGCAAGAAGGTGGATCGGTAATGAATCACATATCTGTTTTTAAAGAGATTGTTTCAGACTTGCAGTCTATGGAGGTAAAATATGATGATGAGGATTTAACTCTTCTACTCTTATGCTCGTTGCGTAGTTTGGCAAACCATGTTATGGAGGAAATATGTGGGGTCCAAAGCTGTGTCTCAAGTGGTTTGGAAACCCGGTGATTCATATTTTTGAGCGGGTCTTATGGCTATCAAAAAAACATTTTTTTTTGTTTTGGTGCTTTTGAGATTAGGATGGATCATAGATTAAGTTTTGAGAAGATAAGTGGCTTGGCCAAACTACTCTTCGCGAACAATATCCGACTCTATATTCAATTGTTAGACATAAAGGGGATACAATTTGCACGGTGATGAAAGACAACCCTCCTAATGTGTCTTTCAGAAGAAGTCTCATTAGTCATCGACTGGTATCTTGGAACAATATACTATTACGATTATCCACGATACAATTGTCGGACGGTGTTGACGTCTTCAAATAGAAATTACTAGAAAGTGGTAAATTTTCTGTTGGCTCACTATATAGAGTTTTGGTTCAACATGATATCCTGGTCGATACTAATAGTAAAATTTGGAAAATGAAAATACCCCTTAAGACGAAGATATTTGCGGGTATCTACATAAATATGTAATTTTAACAAAAGATAATCTTGCAAAGAGCAATTGGCATGGAAGTACACCATGTGTTTTTTGTCATCACGATGAGACCATTTGTCATTTATTCTTCCATTGCAAATTTGCTCGCTCTATATGGTCATTTATCCAAATAGCTTTCGGTTTATCTCCTTCATGTTTAGTAAGCAATGTTTTTGGTAATTGATTGCATGGAATTGTTGATAATACATAACTTTGTTTAGGGTGGGAGCGCTTTCCATTATGTGGTCGCTACGTCTATCCCCATATAACCGTAGCGCATCAGGCAGTGCACTACAGATAAGAGATAGCCGTAGCGCGAGGATAGTGGCTCACAGCTAGTGTGCCACGGATGCCCTTTTTAGGTGCGCCACGAACGGCCTATTTCCTAGTAGTGGAAATGCGTCTATTTTAAAAAAAACTAAAAAAACATGGAGATAGACAGCATGCATCAATTTCTCAACATGATTGGTCATCGTCGCTCTTGTTGAAAATAAGTTTGGTCGCAATTGTTTGTCAGTGCTAGGATGCAAAAGAGGTCCCTCGTGGTTAGTTGTGCCGATATGCCAAACACCACACTAACAACATAGACATTTAGGAACATGGATGTCGATACGGAGACTCACAAGCTCCCTTGCAGTCTAGACATTTTTCTCCGCATCCACGCAAATCCTGAAGTGCTACAAAACAAGGTGTCACATGACTACTCATCAAACAAGCGGCTTCACCAGGAACTTCTTCAATCGGATGATAAATTGTGAGTCCTAATTTTGCCGGCCTTGCTTATGGTTGAATATCACAATAATTTCCAACTTATTATTATTTGTAAAGTTTTATGAGTTCCATGATATTTGATTATATTGGGATATTAAATTCAATTAATTAGCTTTGGTTACTAGTAGTACGAATAATCACTAAAAATCACAGGAAATCTTAGCATATCATTCCCATTCATTACAGTAGTAATTAGCATTGATGTCAGTGGATATCTTGAAATCTTACGGAATATCACAGTAATAATAAACATTAATGCCACAGGGCCTATAAAGGACGATCTCTTCCACCATCCACAAGTAAGATAATCAACCATATACAAATTTTACGGTTGATCAACACCATATTTAACTAGGATGGCTAGGAAGTCCACAGTCCCGATGTTGCTTCTAGTTGTTGCATTCATCGTGCTTTCATCAGGTACCTACCTATTAGTTCCTCGTGTGTGGACATTTCATATTTCGGCAGTCTATAGTTAGGTTGCATGGTGTGATATTTTTCATAATATACTTATTTCATGGTGCGAAAACTTAATTTTACAGATGTGGAAGCTGGGTGCACAGTTTATTATATTCCACTGCCATCTACATGTGATCAGGGAAGTTGTGCGGCGGCATGCGAGGAGCAGTTTGAGCATAAGGCATGCCCAAATTGCATAATCAGTCCTGTCACCGGGTGCTATGAAGATGGCTGTGAATGCATTTTATGCGAAAAAAATTAATATATATTTGCCCTGTTTGGAGATGCATATTTGACAAGATTAAAGCCATAAATTCATGTAAGATGGATAGTTGAAGTTTTGCGCTTGGTCTATATCTCTCTGTTCTATTGAGAATTTGTACATCTTTGTCGAGAATGTAGACAAAGTTAACAAAGATTCACTGATCGATGGTAATAAAAACATCTCTCTATGGACAGATTATATATATATATATATATATATATATATATATATATATTGGGTAGCTTTGTTCCAAACTTTTTTTAGGGGATCTAAATTCCTAACTAAGTCTCTATCAAAACTGGCCCATGAAGTGCGCCTGTGAATGGACACCAGTATGTATGGCCTAGGGGGTGGATTGCCAACGTCAACAAAATAGCTTATCGTACTTTCAAATATATTCTGAAAAACATGGGTGGCGGTGTTGCCGATCTGCCAAGCGTATGTTCTCAATACATCTACAAGGTGTTGCCGTGCTGGTAGCTCGCCCTCCTCGTAGATCAAGGCTTTCTGCTGCTAGTTTGTCATCAATTGAAATTAAACTTTCTATTATTGTGTGTCATACATCGAGAAAATACGACACAAATTCGTCCACATATATAAGGATGAACTAGCTAGTTTTCTACTTCGTCCACACGAATTCGTCCACATCGAGAAACTTTCTATTATTGGCCGTCAGAACCGTGATCGATGGCGATGGTTTTTCCCTGAGAATCTTGTGGCCACGACCTCTGCCAACCCGGCGCCGTCCATGCATGCTTCAGCAGACAGGAAAATCGTGCTGACTAGTCGGCAAGGCAAACTAAACAACCTTACATATGACGTCAATAGTGTTCTCTTGTAATTAACCATACAATTAGGGGAGGCCAACATTTTATATTTTGTCATCATGGATTAAATTCAGTTGATTAGGTTTGTTTAGTTGGAATAAGTATTAAAAATCTTATAAAATCTTAGAATATTACTGTCCTATTGATTAGAGTTACAATGAGCATTAATGTCAGTAAATCTTTGAATATTTTGAGTTGTGAGGTGCCCTATAAAGGCTGATCTATTCCACCACCAAAAACTTAACCAACCGTACGGTAAAAACTATCGGTTGATCTAAACCGCATCTAACTAAGATGATGAGAATGTCCACAATTCGGATGCTGCTTCTGATCCTCATACTCATAATGCTTTCACCTGGTACCTACCTATTTGTTCCTTCTGCAGACTCATCTCGTCTTTTCGCAATAGCTGTATGTTCTGAGACTATTTGATTGTATGCTATTTTTCAAGGTGAAATATTCTTATTTTACAGATGTGAAAGCTGGGTGTAACATTTATCTCACCGAGCCAAGATCTAACTGTACTTCGGAAGATTGCGAGGCGGCTTGCCAGAGGGAGGTGGAACGCATGGGGTGCTCCCCTGGTTGCGACGTCGGTCCTGACACCACTTGCTTTCTAAATGCTTGCAGCTGTGTCATATGCACACATATTTGATTTATCTTTGTCCTCTTTGAAGATGCATGCTTGACAATCAAAGCTATAAAGCTGTGTAAGACGAATAGTAAAAGTTTTGTGCTCGATCTATATAGATCTTTGAAATAATGTGTGTGCCTTATCAAGCAATCTTCATGAGGTTAGCAAAACATCCACCTATCACATATAGATGCTTGTAACAAAAATCAATCTCACAGATGCATCGACTTCTAGGGCCAGAACGACATTGGGTCATGTCTCCGTGACCGGTAGCTTAATTCACAGCTAACACGACTGGTCCAAGTCAATAAAATACTCCATTGTACCTGGATATGTGGTTGACCCGAAAATGAATAATTGGGTAGTTCAAGAAAAAAAGGATGCACCATAGACATGCATCGAATACATCGAGTTTCTCAACTCCATTGATCGCCATCGCCTGCCCGTGCTACGGCGCAGCGGCTAGCAGATGCTTCGTCTAGCCACGTGCCTGCAGACCACGATCATGGTGCCGATCTATAAAACGTTCTGTCATTAATGGGAGAAAACACTCCGGCGACATCAGAGAACCAGAGGAAGCTATATATGTCACGATGGCTGTCCTGAATCTCCCCTTCCCCATACGCACGGTGTCATTACCGGTGGAGGTCGGGAGTTCGGGGGCTCGTAGCTTTTAGGGAGCTCATGGAGGAGCTGCAGAACAAGGCGTGGTCACACCCTGAAGAAATTGTTTCAGTATCGACTGTCAGTCGTTATTTAGAAATAATCCTTTGGCCCGCTGATCAAATAGTTGAACAAATCACTTTCTAGTTTCTATTGCACATCAAGATGTACCAAGTACTACTGGTAGCGAGAAAGTTTTCTCCTCCATCCTCTAGCTAGCAAATTTTAAGGATTGCGATCTTCAGGAATGTAGGATGATGATGGTCTCCTTAAGGATCTTTTGCTCCAGTCCTGCTGATCCTCTACGCGGCAGCAGAGCTACTAACCTCCATCGGCGCCATGACCGCCTTCACTAGGGAGAAAAACCAAGCTGAGAGCAACTTCAGCGAACAAAACAGTTCATATAAAAAATAATTTATATTTTACCAGTGACGGTTTCTGAAATCAGCGTATAGGGGACATTTGTAGCAACAGGTTACCAAAGACACTGTATAGGGGACGGATGTATCGTTGACAGTGTCGATTGTGTGCCTGTCACTGGTGAGCCATATTTTCTAGTATGTAGTCATGTCACAAGGATACTGATCGGACAAGGTGTGGCCAGACCTTCACAAATATGTGGCTCAAATGTGAGTCCTAGTTTCGTATGCCATGCTTATGCTTGAATATACGAACAATCCTCAATTGATTATTATTGATAGAGTTTCAGAAGATTTCCTTGATATTCTCTCATGAGGGATGGCATTCAGTTCATTAGTATTGGTTAGATGGAAAAACATGAAAAAACCTTAAAAGATCTTTAAATATTATACCCCATTTATTACAGTAATACTTAACATTGATGTCTTTCAAAATCTTGAAATCCTATAGAATATTTTATTAATAACGAGCATTGATGTCACATGCCCTATAAAGATTGATCTCTTCCACCAACCATATGTTAGATAACCAACCATATACAACATTTCCCATTGATCAGCGCCGGATCTAACTAAGATGGCTAGGAGGTCCACAATTCCGATGTTGCTCTTGATCATCGTATTCACCATGCTTTCATCCGGTACCTACCAATTTTATCCTCGTGTGGTCACGTTTCGTGTTTTGCCAGTCTATATGGTGTGATGTTTTTCTAATTATACCTTCTTCTCTTCACGCTGCGATCTTTCAACTTTACAGACGCAGAAGGCATTTGCAAAATCTATTTTATCCCTCTGGCATCACCTACTTGTACCGAGGAGGATTGTATGGCGGCGTGCCAGACAGAGTTGGGGCGTACACATATGTGCCCAGGTTGCGGCGTCAATGCAGCCACCGGGTGCTATCCATTTGAAGGTTGCAAGTGCTTTTTATGCACAATACATTGATTTATCTTGGTCATGTGTAGATACATGTTTGAAAAAATCAAAGCTATATAGCTAGGTGAGGCGAATAATTGATGTTTTCGAGCAAGATCGACGTCTCGCATGCTTGTGAACGCTGAGTTAACACACTATATACATGGACGCCCATGTCCCTTTCTTCGCGTAAGTTTGGAGGGACGGTGTGTTGTTGATAGCATGACCGTTGCGGTCCCCGGCCAGTTGTGCCATACTTACCGGATTCTCATACTTACAACCAAACCCGTACCCAGGATAGGTAAGTTTGTCATGGCCAGAATTTTTGGCCCAACGAAACCCGTATCCCGGCTCTATATAACCTCATATCTGTATACGAGGTAGAGTTGGGTATACTCCGCGTCCCCATATCAGGGCGATGTGGGCGACTAAGTTATGTACACTCTGACTTTCCGCCTCCTACACACCCGCACACGTACACCCATTGTACTGTGCGTATATGTCCAAGTTGGCTGTAAGACGGTATCGTACGATCCCGGCCGTTTTGCCAAAGTCTAGAGGAGAGGAGTGGGGTGGGGGGGGGGGGGGGGGAGGGGGGGCAGAACTGATGGTATAGCTAGAAAATTGTGTAATACCCACAGTGTCCCTCGCCAACCCTTTTAGCTACTTCAATTTTAGATTTTTTGTTGGGGCTAGTAAAAAACACATGGGATAACATGCAAGCTGGGCCAGGCAACGGCCTATAGTAATCAGTTAATAGCATCGGGGTATAGCGCAGGAAAGGCCTATGTCGGCAAATTGTAGAACAACCCATGCTAACAAAATGGGCCACAATTCTCCTATATATCGGACAAGGTAAGATTTCATCGAAGGCATGTAACTGCACAAAATAGAAAACATGCGGCTACACAAAGAAAAAACATGCAGCTATGAGCATGCATCATGTTTCCCGCGCGTTTCGTCATTGTCGCTATGGTCGAAAATAAGGTTGGTCGTCCCTGCTTGTCAGTGCTATAGGTATGCAATAGTCGTTACATGTCAGTGTGCCGATCTATCAAACACCACAGACACAAATGGAGACGTCCAGGAATCCTTGGATGTCCCAAGGGCGACTCTAAGCACCCCATGACAGATAAGACAATTTTCTCCTCATCCATGCAGATCCTAGAGGAAGAAAAACGTGGCACACGTCTACTGATCGAACAAGGCTAAGTACAGCCGAGCTTGAGGTGGACGAGCGGTGAAGATGGGGACCCCTGTCGCGCCTCAAGGCCGGACCATGGTCGCCGGCTCGCCGTCGTCCCCTTCGGCAAGCCCTGGTGAGGCCGGAGCTGCCCAGCTGGAGCCGGCAGCGCGCCAGCAGCCACCCCCCTTCGCTTCCACCCCGCCGTCGGACGCGTCGGCCAGGAGCCATGGTGACCTCCGGGGCCGGCTCTGGGCTGATGTGGCCGAGGAGGAGGAGGAAGCGGAGGCGGAGGCGGCCGAGCTCGCCCGCAGATGCTCGCCGCCGCGGCTGCTGACGCTCGCCGATTTCCTCCAGTCCCCGCGGCACTCCCCTCGCCGGCGACGGCCCCTACGCGGTTCCTCTCAGCGCACGTCGCGTCCTCGTCAGGGCATCCATCGGGAGCCGCCTGGATGCAGGAAGGACAGGGCCGGGAGGTTCCCCCGGCGGGCGTCAAGGCGACGGCGCCGCCATCGGGGACGGAGGAGACGCCCTCGCTTGGTCGGCGCGTGCGGGGCTCCCCTGAGGCTGCTCTTGGGCCACTGGTGGGCCTGGGGCCGGTCTTGGGCCCCTGGGCAGTCTGCCCCTGGCGCAGCCAGGACGTCCGCGTTCTGGCTGGGCCGGGGATGGGCCGCTCGGCCCAGGCCCACCCCGGGGACCCGCCAGGGGAAACCCTAGCACCCGTCCAGGCCTGGACCTAGGTGCACGCCTCGTGCAGGCTACCAAACGCCGCCGCCACGCCTCCTATCCACATCTCCCGACCCAGCGCCCGCCCCTCCTCATCCCCGACGCCGCCGCCAGGACCTGCGCCAGCCGCCGCCTCCTCCGCCGCCCCCCGGATGACCTACGCGGAGGCGCTGTCGCAGAAGCGCCCGCGCAGCCCCGACCCTCCTCGCCGTGGCCAACCCTCCCCGGCCTCCCGTGCGCCGCCTCGGAGCCCCGACCGTGCGGGGGCGTACCGGCCGCCCGGCCGCCGGTCGCCTCCCCGGCCTCGCTCTCCCCGCCACACCGGCTACCTGCCCAGGTCTGGCCAGGACCGCGGCCACGCCCGCTCCCCTTCGTGGGACCTGCGCCGGCAACTGCAGGGCCACTCCCTGCAGGGGCGGGTGGAGGGCGGCCATGGCAGGGCTCACTCTCCAGCAGGCAGCAACGGGAGTCCGAGCTCCGCCAGGAACTGCTGCAGCACGCCTTCCTCCGCGCGCCTGCTGACCGCTCGGCTTAGGGGGATTGGCGCCGGGACAGAGACGGCGCGCGCCCATGTTCTCCCCCCGCGTGACGGCACCGGACCCCGCGGACCCGGCCAAGAAGAAAAAGATGAAAGGCAAGAAGAATAAGAAGAAGCCCTCCTCGGCGTCGGGACCGTCTGCCTTGACCCCCGCACCCCCCCCCCCCATCGCGCCCAGCAGCAGTTGGAGTACCTCACGCACTCGATTGCCGGGGGATTCTACTACATTGACATTGGGGGGTGGCGATGATGGTCCCTGCGAACCTCGCCATTGTCTCGGTGGTCGAGGGTCAGCAGCTGCCGGAAACGGTGGTGATCTCGGCAGCGTTGATCCAGGGGGAGTTGGCGCAGATGATGCCTGGCCATACCTGGGCGGTCAGGGAGATCTCCGCTTCGCAGTTTGCGGTGACGTTCCCGTCTGCCGAGGTCGTTCGGATCACAGCCTGCAGCTCCACGCTCACCCTACCGATCAGCCAGGTGCAGATCTCCATCGAGCCCTCGACTGCCCACCCCGCAGCGTCTTCGACCCTGTCATTTGTTTGGGTGCGGCTCCTCGGCTTCCCGGAGGACGCGTCGATTCGGTCCCGTCCCATCGTCGAGCTGGTCTCCCAGTCCTTCGGCAAGTTGGAGGAGGTGGACGAGTCGTCGCTGGCGGGGTCGGGACCAATCCGTCTGCGGGTTCTGTGCCCTGATCCTGCCCTCCTCCCCGGTCCCCTGCATCCCTTCTACTTCGGTAGGGAGGGGCGGATCCTGGTCCTGGAGCTCGAGGAGATGCAGGATGGCTCTTCGTCCCCCCCCCCCCCGCCCAGCTTCGCCCCTGTCCGCTGAGGATGGGGCATCCTCGGGGTCGGACTCTTCTGACGAGGATGATGCGGGGGAGGACAGATCACCGCCAGCGTCTCAGAGCGCTCCGACCGCGCCTCCCCGGGAGGGGTCGACCCACAGCGGCCCCCTCGCCCACCAGGCGTCCTTGTCTGCTACCTCCATGCCTCTGCCTGACCTTCGGATCTCCCAGTACGACTCCACCTTTAGTCGATCTGCAGGCTTCCTTGGCCTCTTGGAGGTGGCCCCTCCCTCCAGCGGGCGCTGTGACTCCCCCCTTGAGGAGGCTCCTGGGGAGGCCGACAGGGACTCTGGGAGCGTGGGGATGGAGGTTCTAGCACCCTCTTCCCCGCGCTCTACGGGCATGGTGTGCTACTCGCTGTCCCCGGGCTCTACGACGACCTCGCCCAGGGCCTCTCCAGCTTCGTCCCCCCGACTCCGGCGCTTCGTGCTGAGGAACCAGCAGCGGTCGTCCCCACCACTCCCGCGGCTGGGCCTCGCGCGAAGCAGGTGCGCCCTCCTCGGTCTGTACCCCCTCCTTCACGACACAGTGCGCGCCTGGCCAAGGCCAGGGAGGGGTGTGCAGGGATGGAGCCCACGGTGCCTCAGCTGGCTGAGCAGCGGACCGCAGCCCGCAACCTGGACCCAGGTACCTCCCTTAGTGTCCCCTCCTATGCTCCCTCCCCCCTCCTTCAGGCTCTCGGTTCTCAGTGCTTGCCGACACCTCGCTCGATCATCTCGCCAAGGTGGCTGCTGACAGTGGTGTGGTCTTCCGTGGCGAACGGGGACCGAGACTTGAGCAGATTGCGGCGATTCGGGCCAAAGAGATTTATGAGGGCTCCCTCGTTGCAGCCCGGGCTCGTATGGCCCAGGAGAGGGAGGGAACCTCAACATCACCCGGCCCTGGGACACCCGCTCCCGGAGCTAGGACGGATGGTTCTCCTTTGCCTCGCCCTTCGGACGTTTCCCAGGGGACCCCCATAGTTCGGGGGTCCCAGGGGAGACCTCCGAGGTTAGGTTCCAAGCCCCCGCCGGCGGGTAAGCCACGCCGCGTCCCCCTTAAGGGGACTGAACCCCCCCAGATGATCCAATGATGTGGCCAGCCATCATATCGCTCATCTGGAATATCCGGGGGTTCGGGAGCGCCGGTCGAAGGCACCAGATCAAGGATTACATGAGACAGGAAAATGTGGACATTGTAGGGTTTCAGGAGACAATCAAGCTTGACTTCCACCCCGTCGAGCTTCAGGGTCTGTCTAAGCACAAGTTTGCTTGGAATTGGCTCCCGGCGTCTGGCCACTCGGGAGGCATCCTCCTGGGTGCCAAGGAGGACACCTTTGAGGTCGATGACATGGACCGCGGGGAGTTTTTTGTGAGCATGTCGCTCACCCATAGACGATCAAACCTCCGTTGGGAGGTCATCATTGTCTATGGCCCCGCGGACCATTCTCGGTCCCTGGCCTTCTTGGAGGAGTTGAAATCCAAAGTGGAGAGCTGTTCCATCCCAGTGGTCGTAGCTGGCGACTTCAATCTAATCTGCTCCCCTGATGACAAGAGCTCCTACAATGTGGACGTCCCACGCATGAGGATGTTCAATGATTGCATCGCTGATCTCGCTCTTAGAGAGATCACGCGAGTGGGGGCCCGCTTCACTTGGACGAACAACCGGGCTGATCCTGTCCGGAGCGTCCTTGACCGTGTCCTGGTGTCCGTCGATTGGGAGGTGGCCTTCCCTCTCTGCTCCCTTCGTGCCATCACCAGGGTAGGCTCAGACCACGTATCGCTCCTGCTTTCGACGGGGGGGAGCGCCCCGCCACGACTGAACCGCTTCCACTTTGAAAACTTCTGGCTGCAACAACCAGGGTTTGTGGAAGCAGTCCAGGCCAAATGGCAGGCGGCTGCGGCAACTCCCTCTAGACATTTCTGTGCGGTAGATGTCTGGCACCACTGCGCCAAAGTAGCCCGCCAATTCATGCGAGGCTGGGGGGCTAATGTGGGAGCATCAACTAGACTCCAGAAAGCGGCCCTGCTGGAGGAGATCCAGGCCCTGGACAGGGCGGCAGACTTGGTGGGCCTCTCAGCGGACGAGTGGGCCCACCGTTATGCCTTAGAGACTTCCCTGGTCGAGATCTTCAAGGGAGAGGACCTGTTTTTGTGACAACGTAGCCGCCAGAACTGGCTCCTCCAGGGTGATGCTAACACTGCCTACTTCCATGTGGTGGCCAATGGTCGTCGCAGGAAATGTTCTATTCCATGCCTCTGGGATAATGAGCACCTCATTGAGAAGGCAGGGGCATTATCTTCCCATATCTACGCGTTCTATAAGGGGCTCTTCTCGGCAGAACCCCACACTGGGGTCGCGTTGGCGGATGACTTCTGGCCGCTTGGGGCTAGAGTCACAGACGATGAGAATGTGGAGCTCACCCTCCCATTCCCGCCGGATGAGGTTGAGCGTGCGGTGAAGGCCATGAAGGCCAACTCTGCCCCGGGCCCCGATGGCCTTCCTGTAGCCTTCTTCCAAACCTTCTGGAGGGACCTTCAACCGGTCATCATGCCCATGTTCCAGGAGTTCTTCACCGGGACCATCTTGATGGGCCGGCTGAACCTTGGTGTTATCACCTTGATTCCTAAAGTGATTGGGGCCTCGGACATTCGGCAATTCAGGCCCATTACGGTCCTCAATGTCATTCAACGGCTGTTTGCGAAGGTTTGTGCATCTCGCCTCGCACCGGTCATGGAGCGCCTCACCCACCAGTACCAATTTGCCTTCCTTAAGGGCAGATTCATACATGATGGGATCCTCGCGCTCCACGAGGTCATCCACGAGATCGAGTCTAGAAAATCGAAAGGCATCTTCTTGAAGCTAGACTTCCAGAAGGCCTACGACTGTCTTGACTGGCGCTTCCTTCGTCAGGTCCTCATTAGAAGAGGATTTGATGAACGCCTAATCTCCTGGTTGATGCAATTCATCATGACCGGGAGCACCGCGATCAACATCAATGGCGAGATTGACCCTTACTTTCGCCCCTCCTGCGGAGTGAGACAGGGGGCCCCCTTTCCCCTCTCCTCTTCAACGCGGCGGTGGATGCCCTCGTGGAAATGCTTGAGAAAGCCAAGGAGGCCGGCCACATTTCTGGTGTGGTCGGACACCTGATTCCCGGGGGGGGCCTCACTCAGCTCCAGTACGCGAACGATACCCTGATTATGATTGAGGGCTCTGACTTGGATATTGCGAACCTCAAGTTCCTCCTGCTATGCTTCCAGGAAATGTCAGGATTGCGGATTAACTTCGACAAAAGCGAGATCATTGCGCTGGGGTTCCCAGAGGATGACCAGCAGAGGATAGCGGACAACTTCAACTGTCGGCTATCCTCCTTCCTCATCACTTATCTGGGAATGCCGGTCCGCGACACCAGGATCCTCATTAGGGACCTGGATCCGCTCGTGGACAGGGTGCGGTCGAGATCCGAACCCTGGTGTGGGAGGTTCACCTCTAAAGGTAGCAAGACTGTCCTGATTGACTCCTGCCTGTCCATCTTGCCCATGTACATGATGTCTCTCTACCTCCTCCCCGAGGGGGTACACGGCTCGTTCGACAAAGAGTTATCTCGCTTCTTCTGGCAGGACCCCTTGGGTCGCCAGAAGTATCACATGGTCAAGTGGGCAGACATTTGCGCCCCCAAGGAGTTTGGGGGCATAGGTATCATCTCCTCGCGCCTCTTCAATAAGGCCCTGTTGCTGCGCTGGGTTTGGCGGATAGTTCGTGAGGATGGGGGCCTGTGGCTCAAGCTCATCAAGGCCAAGTATCTTCGGGGCCGGCCTCTCTTGGACTGCGATCGCCGTGACAGTTCCCAGTTTTGGCACTCCATCCTGGAGATCAAGAATGAAATCCGGCTTGGGGCCCCCTTCGCTGTTGGGAATAGGGAGGGAACCATGTTCTGGCTGGATTCCTGGCTCAAGGAACGCCCCCTACGGGTGGTGTACCCGTGCCTCTTCGCCATTTGTTCCGATCCATCGCTGCGAGTCTCCGACGCGGTGCTAGAGGGAACATGGAACATCTCGTTCTGTCGCACCTTTAGCCCGGAGGAAACTGAAGCATGGAGAGAACTTAGGGCGGAACTCCCGGTTTCCCTGGCAGCCGCGCCGGATGTGGTGTCCTGGAGCCTTTCTCAGTCCGGAGCCTTTTCGGTTGGATCGGCCTACCGGGCCCTCTTTGGTCGTGTAGCCCTTTCCTGGACTAAGGCCCTCTGGAAGGCCCCCCTTCCGCTGAAGACTAAGATTTTTGTTTGGCCGTTACTTCGCGATAGGCTACCCTTAGGGGTAGAGGTGTCCAAGCGACATGGGCCGGGGGATGGTTTGTGCCCACTATGTGGGATTCCCGAAACGAGCGCCCACATAATGTTCGCCTGTCCCGCGGCCCAGTTTCTGTGGAATTTCACGCGAGAGGCATTGGGCCCAGACTGGCAAGCCCATGATCTCGGTGAATTCCTAGAAGCCCAAGCGAACCGGGCCGGAAAAGGCCGCCACCTGTTCTGGCTAGTGTTTGCAGCGATGTCCTGGTCACTTTGGAACATCAGGAATAAGATGGTGATCGAGAAGATTCTCCCTAGGCGTGCATCTGACTCGGTTTTTCGCTTTCTGGCATCTCTGCAGCTCTGGTACCCGTTGTGTAGGCAGCGGGACAAGGCGAGGCTGGACACTACTCTTCAGCGACTCTTGGAGGCGGCTCGGCGGCTCCCCCCCTAGTCCAGCTTTGCAGGCTTTTATTTTCGGTGTTTCTCTCGCTTGGCGAGTTGGTCGTTTCTGTTTGGGCTATCTTGTGCTGTGGCCCCAGCTTATTTGATGTTTGGGATTTTGTACTATGGTACTTGTGTGGACGGTTTCTTTATTTATAAAGCGGTGCGAAAGCCTATTTCGAGGATCGAACAAGGCTTCGCCAGCTCCTGTATAAGTTGGTTGATCAACTATGAGTCGTAATTTTGTTTGCCATGCTTATGGTTGAATATCATGATAATATCACCTAATTGTAATTCCTCAAAGAATCTCAACTAAATATTGTTCGAGGAGTTTATGAGTTTATTTCCATTGATATTTTCTTATCTTGGGATATTAATTCAATTGATTATCTTTGGTTTGTTGGAATAATCATTAAAAATCTAATAGAATCTTAGAATCTTTTATTTCCATCAATTAAGGTAATTATTCGCATTGATGTCATTGAAAATCCTGATATCTTATAGAACATTAGAGTAATAATGAGCATTCATGTCACATGGCCTATAAAGGCTGATGTCCTCCACCATCCACAGGTAACATAACCAAGAGGTATATACATTTTAGTCCTACATCTTGCACCGCTGGAACGGTTTAGTCCTACATCTTGCAAAGTGAGCAAAACTAGTCCCACAACTTGCATCCGAAGAGTATTTTAGCCCAATTTAGTCGGATTTCAGCAAATTTAGTCGAATTCATCCACTTGTAGGGCGGAACTCATTCTAGAGATTTTTGCAAAATGA